>CM053770.1:14422809-14536554 GCA_028658325.1 Potorous gilbertii
ATACAGGTAATGGGGAATAGAAAGTTCTCTGGCCCTACAGGACAAAAGAGAAGATGGGGCAAGAGAAGGGAGGGATGATAGAAGAGAGGGCAGATTGGTGATAGGGGAAATTAGAATACTCAGTGTACTGGGGTGGAGGAGGGGACAAAAGGGGAGAAAATTTTGGAACCCAAAATTTTGTGATAACGAATGTAAAAAGTTAAATAAATAAATTTATTTTTAAAAAAAAGTTGTTCCCATTATCCATACAGGGAAAGCAAGTTGTAAGGAGTGGTTCATTCAAGTTGCTGATAATGGTAGTAATGAAATAAAGAATGAAAACTGTAATTTCCCAATGTGATAGCTACATGTAGGGGCTGTATTTGGGCTCACTTCTCTTTTTGCAAACATTTCCTTCTCTTTCCTTCTCAGATTTCTGCCTGAGATAGTGAGGAAAATCAGGAGCAGCTAGAAGAATTTCTGGAACAGTCCCTCTTTCCATCCTCATTCTGGGCCCTTCTTCTTATGTTAATTCATCAGCAGCGGCAAGGGAGAGGAGAGTCATCTGGGGTCCCTAGCCCCATCTCACAGGTCACCTGAACTGTCAGAACACCAGGTTGTTCAGGATGCTGTTATAGCCAATCAGACCTCAGCAGATGCTGTTTGATTGCTCAGCCAATGACACTGAATGAAAGAAAAAGTAGCCTCCTTCCTGCAACAGTTGGATTCACTCCTCCATTCATTCCCTTACTCAGCACATACTCATAAAGCACTTACCAGGAGTAGAATGGAACTGGCCTGGAGGCTGGGAAGGTCCAGTCCTGATACTTAGATGAAACATAGTTTCTACCCTCAAGAAACTAAAGTTCTTCTAGGGAGATAAGACCCTGACATCTATGACCATACTATCCAACATGACCTGACAAATAACGTAGAGAGACCGAGTCTTCCAAACCCCCTTGTTTTTTCAGAGAGGGAGGAACTTAGATGTAGTCAGCGCACAGAGGAGACAGGGCCTGAGAGGTGATTCAGAAATAATCCTGGAATTACATTGACTCCAGGAGGACAAAGTAACCAGCTTCTCCTCATCCCATCCACAGCCACATCTGCCCTGGGGCTCAGAGACTGTGGGTGACAGGAGCTAAGGACGTGAGATATGAGGAAAGGCCCTGATAGGGTATTAGCTCCTTTCCAGGCCCCAGCAGAATCCTAGAACTTCAGAGCTAGAAAGAACCCTAGACACTGTCTAGTCCATGCCCTTCATTTCACAGATGACGAGACTGAGGCTGAGAGGTTCACAGGATTGGAGATTTGGGGACTTATTTGCCTGTTTTGACCGAGTCTGTCCCGTCTTTGGTGCAAGGAACATGGATGAACCAGTGATTTCAAAGGCACACAGAACTCCTGGGTGAAGAGACTCCTTCTGTCCACATAGGTTGGCACCTTCTCTACAATTTAGATTCTTGCTAAGGGTATTCTGGGGTTCAAAGTTTCTCCTCATGGCTCCCCCCTCCCTCACTGCTTTTAGACTTCCCCCATATTGTTTATTGCTTGTGCTGCTAATTCACATTTATTTGGCCCGTAGGATCCTCCATCAGATTCTCAAGTGTCCGTTAGCATACTACTGATTTTTCAGGGATTGATGGCTTCCACCCATCTCTGGGCCATCATTCCTCCCAGTCTTGTTGACTGCTCACTCAGTTGTATCTCAGTGAGGTCATGCTGGTAATGGCCTCAGGGCTGCTATTTTTCAACCTTTCTTTTGTACTTTGGTCTTCAAAACTGACAAATTAATAATAGAATAACGGATGAGGTCCATTTGGCAAGGGCATCCTCCAAAACACCCGTGTCGACCAAGAGAGTTAGAAATACCAGCTCATTAAGGTTACCAGTCCCAGGCTATATCATTCATTAATGATGAATTTACTTATCTATTACCCCTAAGATTCTAAGTAAAAATAAAGTCTCTCAATACCATCAAGGATGTGTGATTTTAGGAACATAGGGACTCCCTCCACCAAGACAGATCTCAACCCGCAGTAGATGTATCATCTTTGAGAACTCTCTGATTCATTCATGACTGGAGGTAGGATTGGAGACCAGCTGTTCCTTAGTCCACATCCAGCATGCTATCCACTATACCATCCTACCTCAAATTTACTTATTAGACATAATCCTTTCCTTGATGTTTCCTCATGTTTTAGCAGTGACCCCATGTTCCCAAAACCAATCCAGGAGCAGATGATCTCTGGCAGATCTTCCAATGCTAGGACGAGATCTGTCGCTATGGAATGAGAGGTGGTAAGTTTCCCCTTCTTGGACATCATTCAACAAATTATGAATAGACAATTTACAGGTATCCTGTAGAGAAGATTCTTGTTCAGGTTCCAGTTTGATTAGATAACCCTAAGATTCTTTCCAGCTCTGACATTCTGGGAGTTCCTCCTGCTGGTGCACTCCCATGGACAGCTCACCTTCCCATCAACCTGAGTCCCTCTCTCCAGCCATCAACCTAAATTTTCGGCTGACTCCTTCCATTCAGTCAGCTTTCAGAAGATTAATTGAGCTTGCTGTCCAGTTTGGCTCAGATGGCCAAGACATTTATTTGACTTTTTAATCATACATCTGCCTTTTGAGGGTCAATTGACAGCAACCTTTTACATTTGTTTAGCCTTTTCTACTCTGCAGAGTACTTTCTATAAACTCACTGGATTGCCACTGTAGCCTTGACAACAAGAACTGGAATGATCAGTTCCATTTCACAGATGACAAAATAGAGGCTGAAAGTGGTTTAGTAAATTTAGGGTCACTTACTATCAAGCAGAGTCAAGATTAGATCCCAGGTTTTCCTAGGCTTCTGGGGGTTTTTTCCATTATGTTCTGCTGCCTCAGTTCCATTTAACAGATTTAGCTCAGCAAGTGTTCCCCCCGGAAATAATATGGCAAAGCAGACAGAGAGCCAGTTGGAGTTAGAAAGAGGCAGTGAATTGTGGTGGGCAGAGTTTTAGACCGGGAGTCAGGAAACCTGGGTTCAGAGCCCAACTCAGACACTTACTGGCTGTGTGATTTTTTAGCAGGTCTCCTGACCCCTCTGAATGGCACCTTCTCATCTGTAAAATAGGGAAAATAATGCCTTCTCTTCCTTCCCATGTTTTTGCAGGCAAAGTGCTTTATAAATCTTTTATCATGATAACAATGACCTCAACCTTGAATATGCCTCAGCCCAGTGAGAAGTGTTTGACCACTTTGGATAGGAATGAGTTACTGGGCATCTAATAATAAAAATTATAAAACATGTCAATGGAAAAGGAATGACTTGAAAAGAATTAAAAGAAGTGAATGTGCAACATCTCCGTGTTTTGCTACTTTTTCCTAATGAAAATGCAAAGCTCAAACCCAAAAGAATAAAACAAAAAGTTTCTTTGTTGTCTTTGTATAAACCACACCTAGCACAGTGCCTGACACAGAGGGGTTGCTAGATTGATCAAGTGGATGGGAGGGATGGTGACACAGAGAGGGAAAAGTCATCGAAGGAAGAAACAGGCTTTATGGGTTGGTTTCTCCCAGCATAGGTATAAGATCAGAATGTGCTTTTGGGAGAGTCACCGGAAGTAGAGGAGAGTAAACTCCCCATAAACTGCTCACCCACCCAGGTCCCCAGTATTCTGGAATCAGAATTTGAGAATACGAGGAGATCTCGGCAGGCTTCCTGTCTCCCTGTCGCTGCCAGAGGCCAAAGATGCAACCGAGGCAAGGTTCAGTGACCTAATTATAATGAAAGAGAAGGAGCTTGAGGACAGCTTGTCACAGAGCTTTGGAGTTTCTGGAGGAGTTATTCAATGGTCTCATACATAGATGTGACTAGAATGGGGCAACCATAATTCTTCCCCAGGTACCAAACTTTGAGGGCAAATTTGCCCATCCATCAGCAAAGCAACAAACACTTAGTCCCTAGCTTTTTGGTCCAGACCTGTGATTTCACTGGTTTAGGTATCTTCCAGTGGGGAAATTCTCTGACATTTCAGACCTGGGAATTTTTCTAGTTTATAGGTTAAGTGATTTGCCCAGGGTTATATAGTCAGAGGTGAGGATGGCAGGACCTGAACCCAGGTCTTCTTGACTTTGAAGCTAGCACTTTCTCCACTATACCAGGCTGCCTCTCTGAACCTAGTTAGCAAGAATAATTAAACTAGGAAGAGACCAGATGGTGGGCTAGGCTAGAAGGAGCTCCATTCCTCCCCTTCTCCTAGCTCTGTCCCCACTGTGCCATCTCTCTTGCCCAGGGGATCTGTCTTCCTTCCCCAAAGCGGTGTTCCCCACTCCTTCCTGTCAACAGAGAGCACACTTGTCACAGGCATGGTGTGTGGCATTTGCCCCGGTCATAGAAATGTCTTGTTCTGGCTATGGGGCCATGTCTTTTACAGGAGCATTAAGGAAAGCGTGGAATGGACTTGAAGTTGGTTCCCAGTCACAATGCTTCCCTGTAGCTTCTGATTAACTGAACCTATTACTCCTCCTCCTGCTCATAGAATGAGCTCATTTCCATAATGCTGATGCTGCAGGCAGAAAATAAAAGTCCTGAACATGAAAGAAATATCTAGGTCTTAATAAATGTCTACCTTAGGGTGAGTTAATATGTTTAAATGTGAAAGTGTATAAATGGTCTGTTTTAATAGCATTCTGGGCACATTGTTGTATTGAGATAAATGAAAACTTAAAACAAAATTCCAGGGTCTTCCAGCACCATTCCCTCATCACAGCAAATGATGAATTGTGAGGGAGAAACGTTGTGGTACAATGTTTTGAAAATTAAGTAAAGGATGAGCGCAATTAACGCTGTGTCTGACTTAAGCTGTGACTTTATCATGTCAGCACTGTCGTAAAACTGCAAAGGGAGGAGAATTCCTGCTTCATGCCCCTGAAATAGAAGCCGTTTTCATTTTAATTGTGTTTCCATTAGATAGATTGTTTTTGTAAATGTTCTGTGGTCTTCCCATTCACAGACATTCAGGAAGAGGGCAGAAGAGCTGAAAACTCTCATAATGAATTGTTTTGATTTCAAAATAACTTTTGGAAAAAAATTTTAAAAACAAAAAGTGAAGAATTTGGAATTTTTCAGAGTGCAATAAAAATATTTTTCCTACCAATGTAGCTATTTCTATCATAGATAAAGAGAGATAAACATTATAGAGTTTGGGTTTTTCCCCATGTATTATATGCAGGGCCATTAAGTCAGACAATTATGTTATATTTATCAGTCAATCCTTAAGAATTTATTAAATGTCTATTATGTGCCAGCCATTGTACTAAGTACTGTAATTACCTTTGCTCTTATTTTGGGACTGTGGACTTTTCTGGAGTACTGAATCATAGATCTAGAGTTAGAAGGGGCCTTTGCCTCTGACACTAGGCACTTACACTCTCCTTGAATATAAAATGGCTGTCATAATAGCACGAAACTCATAGGGTTGTTGTAAGGATAAAGTAAGGTAATGTGTATGGAAATCTTAAAGCACTATAGAAATGTTAGCTCACATAGGTCACATAGGTAGCAAATGTCAGAATCTTTTCTTTTGACCATCAGCACACAATCTATTTATCTTTTTTCAATGATCAAAAATACTTATTAAGTACCTTCTGTGATCACAGAGAAGCAGTATGACTAGAGGAGAATGGCCAGTAAGACTTGGCATACTAGTTGTGTGGTCCTGGGCAAGTCACTTAACCTCTTGGTGCCTGAGACAACTTAAAAGATCCTAAGTTAGTCAGTAAACATTTATTAAGTGCTTTCTATGTACCAGACTCTGGTCTAAATGTTAGGGATACATATATATATATATATATATATATATTTTTTTTTTTTTAATGATAAAAGACAGTCTCTGCCCTTGAGGATGTCACAATCTAATGATTGTAAGAGAATGTGCTGATCTGTATTGGTAGAGGGACCTCTCTCTATCCATTCTTACATTCAAAACATTGATTTAGGCACTAAGGATCAAAAGAAAACAAAGGCCATAGTTCCTAGACAAGTAGCTTACAGTCTACATTCTTAGTGATATGTCATCTAAACTACCTTGGACAGCGTATCCATCAAAGATTGATACAAGTTTCCTCTTTTCTATAGACTACATACACATTCTTTAACTTCTCAATCATGGGTAGCCATGTCAAGTGCCACTTATTTCAAAAGACTAACATTCTCTCCTCCTCCCTCTCCTTCTCCTCCTCATCCTCTTCCTCCTCCTCCTTTTCCTCCTCTTCCTCCTCCTCTTCATCATCATCAGCAGCAGCAGCAACAGCAACATTTATCACAGAATCTATAAGGAACCTCAGGAGATATCTGATCAACTAAATTCATCAAGCATTTATTAAATACTCCCTACCTGCTAGGCACTATGCTAGGTGGTGGCGATGCAAAGAAAAAAATGATGCAATTCCTGCCCTCAAGGAGTTTATGTTCTACCAGTCTAATCTGTCCCTGCCTAGGAATCACCTCCACAATGTACTGCACAAGTTATTAACCTGACTTTGCTTGCAGAGCTCCAGGATGCCACAACCTGTGACTTCCTAAGGAGCCCCTTTCCAGTTGGCAGTAGCTCTAATTGTCAGGAAGTAATTTCCTTGACATCCAGTCTACAGTTGCCACCCGCTGGTCCTAATTGTGCTCTCTGGGGCCAAGCAGAATGTGCCTAAGCCCCTCTTCTCCCATGTGACAGCCCTTCAGATGCTTTCATGAAGCTCTATAGAATTTAAGGTTCACAAGGTACTTTTTTGGAAAACTCTCCCCTTGAGAAAGAGTGAGAGACAATTTCCAGGTGTCCAAGAACAGCTTTGAAGAATCAAATTGAACTCATGTAGGGAAATAAGACGAACCTTCTCAACCAAAAACAAAATTGGCTGACTGGAGGAGAAAAGAAACTCAGAGGGATAGAAGAGAAAGGAAAAAGTGATAGAAAGATGATGTCTTGTTGGAAGAAGCACATGCCATGGCTTCCATTTCAAAGCCTGGAAAGATGTTATGTTTGCATTGACTTTGATTTTGCAGAGGCTGAGCCAGAGGGTTAAGATGACCCACTATGAAAATGTGCCCTCTCTATGAAGTAATACCATTTGAAGAGACTTTATCTTGATTATTTGGAGGAATAAGTCATAATACTCCCTCTTCCCTTTATTTTTTATCCAAACCTCAATGAATAGTACTTTCTAATCCCTTCCAGAATGAAGTGTTTGGTCACTCTGGGTGGAGATTGTTTCTAATGGGTTCATCCATTCAACAAATACTTATTCAGCGCCTACTAAAATGCCAAGCGCTGTGTTAAGCACTGGGGTTATAGAGACAGAAATAAATGAATCTCTAATATCAAGGAGCTTATATTTTGCTGGGTATGGGGTACTTGAACACAGGTAAGTAAACACAAAGTTTATACAAAAGGATGGGAATAATTTCAAGAAGGAGTCAGCACCAAGATCCATCATGTTCCAGGCGCTCTTTTAGAGGCACAGCAACAAAAAGGTCCCCCGCACTCAAGGAGCGTGACTTCAATTGGGTAGATACAACATGTCCTTGGGCAATTAAATGATGTGACAACTAATTTCAGACGGGAAAGAGCATTTATCCCTGAAAGGATGAGGAAAGGTCTGATTCAGGACATAGCACCTGAACTGAGCTTAGAAAGAAGATAGGGGTTCTACCAGGCAGAGGTAAGGAAGAACATCATTTTAGGTGTGGGGGACCACATGGGCAAAGGCTTGGATGGAGGGAGAAAAGGGATGTCATCCACCAAGAGCAGCTATCAGGTCAGCTTGCTGGGAACAGAGATTGCATGAAGGAGACTAATATGAAACAAGACTGGAAATGTAAGTTGGAAATTCCAGACTGAGGATATTATCTTTTATTCTAAATGCACAAGGAAACCAATGAAGGGGTGTGTGTGTGTGTGTGTGTGTGTGTGTGTGTGTGTGTGTGTGTGAAAGAGAGAGAGAGAGAGAGAGAGAGAGAGAGAGAGAGAGAGAGAGAAAGAGAGAGAGAGAGTCAGATTTGTGTTTGAAAAATATCAGTTGAGTAACTAGGTGGAGGATAGATTGGAGAAGGAAGTGGGGAAATTAATTAGGAGGCTACTGTACTAGTCCAGAAAAGAGGTAAGAGTTTGAACTAGGGTAGAGGCTGTGTGAGAGGACAGAAGAAAATGGATGACAGAAATGTTTTGGACATAGGACCAAGGGTGTTCTGGGGCCAACTCATACCAGCTCATGAAAGTGGCATTTTGTCACATTTTTAGTGTAAGAACTTATGCCTCAGAAATCAGCAAATTCTGCAGATCAGAACTTGATTTTTTGGGGGTTTTTTATTATCTAGACAAGGAAATGAAGGTTTAAAAACTAAAATTTAAAAGTGTATCATGTGTACTTTTGGGATCGGGAGAGAGGGAAAGGAAGAGAATTAGTTGTTAAACATTTACCAGTCCACTCTTGGTCAGAATCTACAAGAAGTAGTAATTGACAAGATACAGGTATTGCCCTCAAGGGTCTTACATTTGAATAGGAGAGAAAACATGACCATAAATCACTACATAATATATATGTATATATATGGTACAAGATAGACTGGGAGGGGACTCTAGTAATGAGGGAGGGACAAGGAATGACCTCCTGTAGAAGGTGTCCCTTCCTTCCCTTCTTCTTCCCTTCCTTCTCTCTCCTCTCCTTTCCTTTCCCTTCTTTCTTTTTCTTTCTTTCTTTTTTCTTTCTTTCTTTTTCTTTCTTTCTTCCTTTTCTATTCCTTTCCTTTTCCTTCCCTCCTTTTCTTTTTTCCTTCCTTTCCTTCTTCTCTGCATTCCTTTCCCTTCTTTTTCCTCTTTTCATTTTCTTTCTTTTTTCTCTTTCCTTTTCCTTTCTTCCTTTTCTTTCCCTTCTTCTTCATTCCTTTCTTCCCTTCTTTCTTCCCTCCCTCTTCCCTTTTCTTTCTCTTTATGCCTTTGTTTTTTGCTTTCCCTTTAATTCTATTGCTTTCTTCCCACTTAGTCATTTTCCAATATACCTTCTTCATCAAACCATTCCTTGTAACAAAGAAAAATAGTTCAGCAAAACTAATGGGGAAAATTATCCTATCTGACATTATACATAATATTCTGCATCCACAGTTCCCCACCTCTTGCCTGAATATGGAAAAGTGTGACATGTTTAACTCCTCTGATGACTGATCTCCAACTCTGTCTTAATTCCCATTGAGAATGGGCAGCCGTCCAGTGAGCAGTTCTATAAAACATCACGTGACTCTAAAACCTAAGGCAGTGACTGCAAAAGTTGTTGGCTCTCTGAACAAAATTAGAAACTTTGTAGACCCCACAAGAGGTCTTATTTATTACATTTCCCAGAGAAAGCAGACTGGGGCAATAATCGTCAAAGTAATATTTACCCCTTAATAACTGCCTATTTTTATACTGGTGTGAGAGGTTAATAGCCCTGTTATTTACTCCTCTGCCAAAAAGAACTGAAGGATGTGAAATGTTGCAGTCAATAAAGCCGAGCAGTCAGATAAATAACATTCATATTATTCCCTGACAAATCCTTTTGCAACCCAGGGATATAAATAACCCTAAGAAAGCAGTTCCTGCATTACAAGCTTACTGATGTGTAAAATGTAATTTTAAAAAGAGCCCAAAGCCCTAGAAGCATCACATCCTCTAACTATCCTCATGCCTATATAGATGGAATGTATAGCACTATAGGGGTATGTTGTTTAGTGAGGCATTTATCACTTCTATAGGTGTCAGCAGGCACTCATATATTTATGAAATGTATACAGTTTCATACAAGAATAAGATCTCACATATGTAGAGGGTATATGGGTTGCCTATGCAAGAGAAAGCAAGGAAGGCTCCCAGTTTGCTGAACTATGGGAGATCATCGATGAAAGTTACATGAGACAAGCAGACATGGATGGGTTGCAATCTGCACCATTGGATGAGATTATAGTTTTAATGGAGTATAGAACATGTAGAGAGGCAGTGATGGAAGCTACACATTCATGGGGATCAAGCTCAGGTGAGGAAGTTCCCTCCACCAGTGCAGATCATCCCTTCTCTAAAATGTATGGTCTTAGATTGTTGCCTGAGCCCCTTAAGGTTAAGTGACCTGCTTAGTGTCACAGCCAATCCATGTGTCAAAAGCACATCTTCAAACCAGGTCTTCCTGGTTCCAAGGTCAATTCTTTATCCTTGATTTCATGCTCCCTCAACTCAAGTTGACTTCCTATTTTCTCTAGAAGAAAGTATGAACTGTTTAGCTTTCAAAGCCCTATACAGTCTGAACCTGGACAATAGTTAACTATATCTTCACTGACCATGACCCTTTCTCCCACTCTGTGATTTGGCCAAACTGGCCTTCTCCCCATTCCTCACACACTACCCTCCACCTCCCAACCCTGCACCTTTGCACTGGCCATATCCCATGCCTGGAATATGCTCCCTCCTTATTTCTTCCTCATGCTCTAAGACACAACTCAAGTATCATCTTCTGTGTGAAGTCATTCCTGGTCGCCCAAATGCTCATCCTTACCTCCCTCACATTTAACTATATTATCTACTTATTCACTTATATTTAAGCTGTGTGTACACATATAGCTAGAGCTAGAGATACAGACATAAGACAAAGACAGCTAACGTAGATACAGATACACATGTCGGTAGAGATAGACATAGAAGGTCATAGAGATGTAACTATTGGTATTTCTCCCCATTAGAACCTAAGTTCCTTATGAGCAGGGATTGTTTCATTTTTTGCTGTTGTGTCCCTAGAACCTGGTACATAGTAGGTATATAATAAATACTTGATTAATTAATAATAATAGCTAATGTTTACATATAGAGACAGCTAGGTGGTATAGTGGATAGAACATCAGGCCTGGAGTCAGGAAGACTAGAGTTCAAATCCAACCTCAGACACTTAACTAACTGTATGACCTCAGAGAAGCCACCTAACCCCATGGGAGACAGACAGTCTGAGCGCTTAGGTGAAGGATGACCAGCGGACATCTGAGTGAACTGGCAGCCTTGAGATGTCTAGAGAAAGCCAGGAAGGCTTCTGCCATGTTGGATGGACCCTTTTACAGGAGGACCTGGACAAACACCACATAGGTACACAGAGAAGGATCTGCACCATTGGAGGTAGTAACTAGACAGACCATTGTTGTGTTTAAACATATATATATATATATATAGTCTTTTTTCCAGATGATCATATCCATGTGTAGAAGCTCTACTGAAAACATGCCATTTCACAAACATGTGGAAGCCCACCTGTCAGATGGGGTGTCTCATAGCCCATTCCATTAGCTTCAGCACCGAGGAGGATAAAATTCATTGAACGCTCAGTCATAAAGGATAAAATTTTTATCCCTCAAACTAAAGAAATTAAAACTTTACATGAGTTTCAAAAATTAAGAACTAAACTATACTTAAAATACAAACACAAAATTAGACACAAAGTACACATTTTTGAGATACCTGGGCACCCCCAGCACCCTTCTACTCTTTCCAACACCTCTTAGCTAATGCATACTTGATACAACATTGACAAATACTGAGATTCTCTGATGGGTTCAAAGCTTTTGTAAAACCTGACTCATTCTCACTCTGCTAATGCATCCTGTGAACTCCAGCATCTCTCCTAAGGATTCTCCCTGGTCAGGGCTTCACACCTCAGCATGATAGAACAGCTGAACTATTGGTCTAGGTCTCTAGTGGCTACTTAAACCCATTTCTCAGCCAAAATGCTCAAGAGAGACACTTACTTGAACACTGAGTGCAGGTCATAAGGATTTCAACAACACATGTAAGAATGAGAACAGGAGACTTGGTGATGGAAAACAGACTCATTTGTCTCTCATTAGGGCTTTTAGCCATCTTTTAAGAAACAGATTCCAAAAAAATCAATCAGGCAGAATATTCCAAGACAAGTGAGAAATAGTCAACTTAAAAAAATCTTATTGTGACCAGACAAAGAACAGATCCTAGGCAGTGAAGCAAGCACTATCCACTTCAGACTCTTTCTTTCCTCTCTTGAGAATGCCCTGAGGTGCCCAGTGCCCTCTTTCTTCCTCTCTAGATGTCCAGAGCCCCCTCCTCACTTCCTAGATGAGTGACATCCTCTATGGACCATGTCCTAATCTGGACTGCTGTCTTCTTTCTATATGAGGAATGTCAGGCAACAGGGGCTTTCTGTGAGATCACTGGTCTTATTGGAAAGAGCCCCCCAAAATGACTTTTTTTCCCTTTTTGATCCAGACTTGCTACTTTATTGTATTAAGAATTCCCAAACTCCTTCTAACAATGCAGACCAGGAACTCCTTTGTGGACCATCCTTGACAGCTTCCTGGAGTCCTGTGATTTCTAGTACTTCTTCCATTGATGTGGCACAAGAAAACAGTTAAGCAAAAATGACTGCTACGGTGACCATTCCTGATGATGAACTCACCATTCTACCCTTTGACCATCACCTCTATGCCAACAAGAAGGCAGGCTGATGCAATTGTAGGCTAGTACACTTTTGTCTTGAGGGATGGAGCAGGGCACAGAGAGCTAGACTTAGAGACAGAAAAGGCTACTTCCAGGCTCTCTCCTCTCCAATACATCCTGTCAACACAATTTTCTACAGACTAGGCATGACTATGCATGCGTTCACAATTCTTCAGTGACTCTCTGTTTCCTTGAGGATAAAACACAAACCTCTCAGTCCAACATTCAAACCCCTCTGCTACCTCTCAATTCCATATATTCCATGAGATACTCTATTCCAGACAATCTTAATTACTATCTGTGGCCCAAAGCTGACGCTCCATCTCCTGTGGCTGGGTCCATCTGACAGGCCATCCTCCATGCCTAGAATGCAACTGTCACTTCCTTCTGCTTACTGGACTCTTCAGCTCACCTCAAAAGTAGGTTACAGACTTCAAGGTGCTGCATAAATTATTATTTTTAATAACTGTTGTTATTTAATGCAAGGTACAGGTTGAATGCTACATCCTCCTCCAAAAAGCTTTTCCTAATGCGTCCCATTTAAAGAATCACAGGGTCATGGGTCTAGAGCTGAAATGGAACTTAGATTAATTCATTTTTGCAATTGAAGTCATTGAGACACAAGGCTTCTAAGTGACTCATCCAAGGCCACCTAGTTATTCAGCACAAGGAGTTTGGAAAGAAGAACAATGAAGGTCCATCCAACACCAGGGTTGATGACAGGCTCACCAGTTACTGTCTGAATGAACTCGAGTCAGATCATTGGTTCTTTCTCCCAGCTAGCAGTTTATGGGCCTGTGGCATCCAGTCTTTACTGTAAATTGGACTGTGCACCATCTTTTACTATGTTACCCAGTTATTGGTGCTCCATGGGGACAGCTGGCTCCAGTCTATCCACTCCAACCCAAGGATCCTAGGATTTAAAGATAGACGATGCCTGAGGGACCAGTTCTCTCATTTTATAGAAGAGGGAGCTGAGAAACAGAGAAGGAAACCACACAGAAGAGTTGGGATTCAAACCCAAGCCTTCTGACACCTAATACTTTTTCCCCAACATCACATCTAACTGTCTATGACTGACTGTCAGTAATTGGCCAGCCTTTATTAACCTGAAAATAGACAACTGAGTCCGTCATCTGATCAAATATTTTTGGGCTGGAGTCTTCAGAAGGCACCAGGTCCAATTCCCTCACTTTACAGATGAGAAAATGAAGACAAAGGAGCTCAAGTGACTTGTCCAAGGTCTCTCAGATGCTAAGCAGAGGTAGGAGAGACAGCATGGTATCTCGCTGACTTGGAGTCAGGATAACCAGGGTTTGAATAACTCCTCAGATATTTCCTAGTTGTGTGACCTATAAGTCACTTATATTTGCCAGGTTTCTGTTTCCTCCTAAAATGAGAGGGCTGAACTAATGCCCTCTTTGGGATCTAAGTCTATGATCCCAAGATTTGAACTCACATCCCTGACTCCAAAATGAGACCCATCCAGAACAAAAATCAGATGCTCTGTGCAGTGTCTGCTAGGAGGCCACCCATCTAGTGAACTGAGCTGCAAGCCCCCCACCCATTGGCTCCAGGGGTTTATCTCCCATCGGCCCATCTCCTGGGCAAGATTCTGGGAGGAGAAAAAGCCCAGCTGTGTCAAAACTTCCCATCCCATCAGCAAGCACAGCCTGGGCAGGATTTCAAGGACTGGTAATGGAAGTACATTATTTTATATATCTTATGGGAGAGGTTGGAGGAATTTTGTAAAAAAGCCTGCCCTAATAAATGATTTACCAGAGCAGCCTGAGATCAAAGAAAGAGCACAGAAATGGCATCTCAGGGCACCTAAAACCCAGAGTTTATGGAAGTCCCCAGAACCTCAGTCCTTTATGGTTGTTATATTAGCTAACCACTAAATTTTCAAAGCGGTGGGACAGCCATGGGTTTTAATAAGGGCTGCACAGCCAGGTCCCGTCACTCCTCCTTTAATAAATGGAAGGCAGCAGCTGCTGTCACAGGAGACTTTGCAAAGATGGTGGGCGGGGCCCAGAAAATAGCATTTGTACCTCAAGAGGGAGACTCACCCTGGAGGAAGACTGGTTGGTTTGCTCTACCTTGTGCCTCTACATGTAAACATTAGCTATTATTATTAATCCATGGAGGAAGACTGGTTAGTTTCTGGGGGAGGGGGGTTGACAGCGAGGGGGGACACATTGCAGATAGGCAGATCAGCCTGTACGATTGGGAGGCCCCCTCCCATCCTCATGTTCCTAGAGTCAGCGAATGACATGGTCTGAAATAAGCTTTAAGAAGATGCCAGCTTTGTAAAGGACATATCGGAGAGAGAAAAGTCCGGAAATCAAGGTGATGATACTGCTGCTACTACCACTACGACTATTGCTACTAACTAGTACCTAGCACTACCATCTACCTATCCATTCTATAGTGTTTTAAGGGTTACAAAGTATTTTTTTCAAAAATTATCTCATTTTGTTACCAGAACATCTTTGGGAGGTAGGTCTTATTATTATGAGGAAACTGAGGCACAGAATGGCTTAGGTCACACAGCCAGAAGTAGCTAGGAGATGCAATGGATAAAGTGCTGGGCTTGGGATTACGAAGACCTGAGTTCAAATCCTGCCTCAGACACTTACTAGCTGTGTAACCCTAGGCAAGTCAGTTAACTGCTATTTGTCTCAGTTTCCTCAACTGTCAAATGGGGATAGTAACACCTGCCTCCCAGAGTTACTATGCGGATCAAATGAGATCATGTTTGTAAAACATGCCATGTAAAAGCTTATTCCCTCCCCTTATTCCCACCTACCCACCCACCCACCTACCCCTTTGTACACCCTATGTCTGAGGTCAAATCTGCATCCAGATTTGTCTGACTCCAATGCCAGTTCTATTCACCGCACCAGCTAGCTGCCATAATGAGGAGCTCTTTACAGTGGTGCAGACAAGGAAAGGGGAAAGCCCAAACCAGGGATTATTTTGGCCTCATTTGGACTCTTCTCAGAAGAAATCAGAGCTGGGGTTCATCCTGGGGAATCTCTCCAAAGGCACAGCTTCAGTTTGAGGATGCATGAGAATCATTCAGTTTGTCAGCAGCTGCCAAATGAAACCTTAGCAAACAACCCTGGTGAGTAGGCTGGCCCCTGGATGGCATGGACCTGAAGCAGCTCCTTTCTGTGCTCCCCATCCAGTAAAAAGGATTCTGCTGGGAGCTCCTTTTAAAGCTTCATTCTTTGTAGGAAGGCAGGGTAAAGGAGTATATGTCAAACTCTACCACCTGTCCCCATTACCATGAATTATTTTTTCATAGGATTTGAATGTAGTCCTCCAACCATGGGACATACAGAGTCTCATGGAACCAAGGAAGAAATTCAGGAGGCCTGGAAACTTGGGAGGATTTGGATTATGTGGGCACACTTACACACACAGGTATTAGCCCTAGGGGAGGCCCTCTGCTAAAGATATTCTTGTCTAGTCTAATGAACAGTGAAGCTCTAGTGGTTTGCATGGAAATTCAAGGGGGAGAGACATGCGTCATGATCAAGGAACTGGCCTAATGACAGCTTCTCGGTAGCAGAATCAAGGAGTCCATGATGATGTGCACTTGGGTGATGCAGATCTTAGTTCCTGATCCCCTTGGACATGCCATAGGACATGCTAGGTGGGTTTGGTTTTGTCTGTATCCTCAGTGCCTAGGCCAGTGTCCTGCATAGAGTAGGGACCTAAGAAATACTTTTTAAACAAATGAACCAAGTTCCAAATCAGAAGGTGACAGCTCTGCCTCAGGTGGTATATCTGGCACACTGCCCCCTCCTCCCACCTTCCTGCTTTTAAGAAAACCGGTTACTCAGGCACCTTTTGCCACTGGATCAATTGCAGATAAACCAGACACCCAGGTAAGGATAACTCCTTTGTGTGTGTGTGTGTGTGTGTGTGTGTGTGTGTGTGTGTGTGTGTGTGTGTGTATGTATGTGTGTGTTTTAAATTTTATTGATGTCTTTTGTTTTTACACCATGGTCCTGTTCTGAAATAACACACACACACACACACACACACACACACACACACACACACTGAGCTCTTCCTTATAATGTACAAAACAAACTTAAGCAAAACCAACCAAGACAGAGAGCAGGAATGTGGCATTCTGCATCCTTAGTCCCTCACTTGCCTTCATAATGGGAAATGTGTTCCATCATCTGCATCTCTTCTCTGGGGAAAAAATGGATCATGACAAGAAATCAGAATTCGGCCCCTGTCGGTCTTATGTGTCTTTAAATAATTGAAAGAATTTGGGATAGAGTTCTCTGGGTTCTGCTTACTTCAGTCTGCAATCAGTCACACGAAGTCCTTATGCTTCTCTGAAGTCCTCACGCCCATCATTGCTTAGGGCTCAGTAACAGTCCTTTACATTCACCGACCACATGGCACGTTTGGCTGTCCCCCAATCTACAGACAACTATTTTGTTTAGGTTTTTTAAAGACTACAAAAATATATGAATACACATATTTGGCTTTTGTATTTTTGCATATGTAACTATACATATTATAAGTGTACATACATATACAAATAAATATGTGCATGTAATGTATATATATGTATATGTAGTATATACATATAACAGTGATAATGGAAACAGATAGCATTTATATAGTCTCTACTATGTACTGTCTACACTGTCCAAAGTACTTTAAAATATTATGTCATTTGATCATGGGAGGTGTGTGTGTGTGTGTATGTGTTTGTGTGTATATACATATTTAAGCATGTATATACAAACACTGTATACAAATGTATATATATGTGTGTGTATATGTGTGTATGTGTTTGTGTATATACATACTTAAATGTGTATATACAAACAATGTATACAAGTGTAGATATGTGTATGTATATATGTGTATATGTGAGTGTTCATCCAGCAGTGGTGACCCTAGGTCAAAGGACACAATCTTGAAGGTCTTTTTTCTTTATAAAAATATTCTTTTTACATGTAGAAATTTTCAACATTTGTTTTTAAAACTCTTGAGTTCCAAAATCTCTCCCTCCTTCTCTTTTCTCCTCCCCAAGATGGAAATCAGTTTTATTAAGGCTATACATGCTTAGCCACACAAAACAATTGCCATATTGAGTTATGTTATGGTGGGTGGGGGGGGAACACAGGCTAAAAAAAAACAAAGAAAAATAAAGTAGGAAAAAAAATTTGCTTCAATCTACATTCAGACACCATCAGTTCTTTCTCTTGAGGCTGACAGCATTTTTCATCATGAGTCCTTTGGAATTGTCTTGAAGCATTATATTGCTGAGAGGAGCTAAGTCAGTCACAATTTATCATTATACAGTATTTCTGTTACAGTGTGAAGTGACTTGCCCAGGGTCACCCAGCTCCTAAGTGTCTGAGGCTGAATTGGAACTCATGAAAATGAGTCTTCCTGACTCTAGGTCTGGTATACCACACCCTGTGCCACCTATTTGTGTCTGTTTACAGAAGGATCCCAGCAGGGAGACGTTCCTGCAGCAGAGTTGAACTAGGAGTTTTTGAGCAGACTGGGGCTAATGGCAAACATGCTTCCAGCTCATCTTCAGCTGTTCATTAGGCAGCAGGCGACATGAAGTATACAGCTACATGGGGGGCTCTGGCAACCTCACTTTGTCTTCTTCATTTATTATTTTAATAATAATAACTAACATCACTATAGCACATGAAGGGTTGTTACAAGTGTTAACTCATAAAATCCTCACATCAACTTGGTGGGGAAGGTGCCGTGATTATCCTCGTTTTGGAGAGAGAAAACTGAGTCAGCCAGCTAAGTGTGGGTCCCCTCTCCTTCTGCAGGGTCCAGTACTGCAGCAGTGCTTAGGCTCTTCCGTTCACTTTCCTCTCTGGGCAAGAGTAGCAGCAGCAGTAGTGGTAGTGGTAGTAGTAGCAGTAGTGGTAGTGGTAGTAGTAGCAGTAGTAGTAGTAGCAGTAGGAGCAGCAGCAGCAGCAGCAGCAGTAGTAGTAGTGGTAGTAGTAGCAGTAGTAGTAGTAGTAGCAGTAGGAGCAGCAGCAGCAGCAGCAGCAGTAGTAGTGGTAGTAGTAGCAGTAGGAGCAGCAGCAGCAGCAGCAGTAGTGGTAGTGGTAGTAGTAGCAGTAGTAGTAGTAGTAGCAGTAGGAGCAGCTGTAGTAGTAGTGGTAGTAGTAGCAGTAGGAGCAGTAGCAGCAGTAGTGGTAGTGGTAGTAGTAGCAGTAGTAGTAGTAGTAGCAGTAGGAGCAGCTGTAGTAGTAGTGGTAGTAGTAGCAGTAGTAGTAGTAGCAGTAGGAGCAGCTGTAGTAGTAGTGGTAGTAGTAGCAGTAGTAGCAGTAGTAGTAGCAGTAGTGGTAGTAGTAGCAGTAGGAGCAGCTGTAGTAGTAATGGTAGTAGTAGTAGTGGTAGCAGTAGTAGTAGTAGTAGTGGTAGTAGTAGCAGTAGTAGTAGTGGTAGTAGTAGCAGTAGTAGTAGTGGTAGTAGTAGCAGTGGTAGTAGTGGTAGTAGTAGCAGTGGTAGTAGTAGCAGTAGTAGTGGTAGTAGTAGCAGTAGTAGTAGTAGTAGTAGCAGTAGTAGTAGTAGTAGCAGTAGTAGTAGTAGCGGTAGGAGCAGCTGTAGTAGTAGTGGTAGCAGTAGTAGTAGTAGTAGTGGTAGTAGTAGTAGTGGTAGTAGTAGTAGTAGCAGTAGTAGTAGTAGTAGCAGTAGTAGTAGTAGCAGTAGGAGCAGCTGTAGTAGTAGTGGTAGCAGTAGTAGTAGTAGTAGTGGTAGTAGTAGTAGTGGTAGTAGTAGCAGTAGTAGTAGTAGTAGCAGTAGTAGTAGTAGCAGTAGGAGCAGCTGTAGTAGTAGTGGTAGCAGTAGTAGTGGTAGTAGTAGCAGTACTAGCAGCAGTAATAATAACTGACGTTTATTTCTTGCTTTATAGCACAACCTTGCTCCGCACCACCTTGCTCCGCACAACCTTGCACTGCACAACCTTGCACTGCACAACCTTGCTCCGCACAACCTTGCTCTGCACAACCTTGCTCTGCACAACCTTGTTCTGTCTTGCTCACACAGTAATTATAAAGAACAAATGAGACAATGGATGTATATAAATCAAAGGAATGTATAAATTGGTAACATTGTTACATAAATATAATGAAAGGAAGGTTAGCACCGATGCTACAAGGTATGGGTGGATGGCACAATGGTCAGACTTCTAGAATTGACATCTAGAATTGACATTGACCTGAGTTCAAATTTTGCCTTTAACTTGAACTAGTCATGTGACTCTGGACAAATCAGTTAACCCCCTCAGCATCAATTTTCCTATCTGTAAAATGGGGTAATGATAGCACTTTCACAGGGTTGTTTTGAGGATCTGATGAGATGATATATGTAAAAAGAGCTTAGCAAAGCACATAATAGGCACTATATAAATGTTCATTCCCTTCCCCCATCTTCAGACAAGATAAAGCGATATGAAATAGCTTGCCAAAATGGCAGTAAATTCATGTCAAACAAAACATCCCAGTGTTCCCGAGAGTTCAGTTTTTAGAATCTGTTTTGGGTGGAAATTTGCCTTTCCATGACTTCGTAAACCCTTAGGAAGGACATTAGACACACTTAGTCCAACCTCCTCCTTCCACCCTCCCTCTGCAGGAATCCCCTCTGCTCCATCCCAGACATTTGATCAGCCCCAGAGAGGACCCTCAGGTCACAAGTTTCCCTTCCCAACCTTCAAAGGGTACACTGTAGGCAAGCTGGCTTCTGATACATAAGGGCCCATGGATTCTGAGTATTTCATAGCTGGTGCTATTTTTACAGACAGATCAAATTGGCTTTGCAACAGCAAAAACTAAATTAGGAATGAAAGTAATTTGGTTCAATGAAAATAAAAAAAATTCAATCCCCCAAATAGACCAAAAAAAAAAAAAGGCAAATCCCATAGAGGTCAGATTGCTTGGACTGTGCCTTCCTAAAGTCTTATAAATAGCAGGTAATTTCTAAAATGTCAAGGGCTTCTTGGCTCAATTAAAATTATTTGTAGCACAAATTGTTGGGAACTGGAATTACTTGGGCCATGGAAATGCAACATCCAGAATAATGAGCTACGGGTTATTGTTGTTGGAGGGGGGAGGATCTTATTTAAATTTTGAGGAATTTCAATCATCTCAGAAAGAAGCCCAAGAGAGAGAGGCTCAGTTAACCAGAACAGGAAATGGAAGCCCATTCCCTTAGGTTTCTTTCATCCTGCCTCCACTTAGAATGAGGAAATAGCCAAGAGCCATTTTGCAATCAAAACAACTTTATTCCCCTTTGCTATTCAGGAGAAAGAAACGTAAGTCAGCTACTGCATTTTCAGGACAGAGAAGGGGGAATCTTTCTATTTCTGCCACCTTGGGCTAAGAGGTATGTCACTTCTTTCCACATGGTTTCTGGATTCGGTGGCTGTCACCTGCTAAAGGATGGGTTTTGCAAATGTTACGAACTGATCCATTTGGGAAGCAAAAACAAATATTCCAGAAGTCCCAGCTTCTTGTCATAGATAAATAGTTCTTTACACAGTGAGCCCAGGAGTATTTAGATCAACCCAGGAAAGTCCAATGGAATGTCAATTTCAACCCGGAGCCTTATCATTTATTGTCAGCTTAGACCCTCGTCACTTAGGACCATCATTGGAAGAATTACTGATGATGGATACTGACGGCAACAATGATTACTCTTGCAATAAGCTTAATTAAAATAATGAAGCACCGCTGCCCACATTGTGGAGGCTGCACCAGCAGGATAATATATATTATCCTGGGAAGTCGCCAGGATGCACAGCACTCATATTTCACTAGTGATGTGCCTGGGGAGCTGAGGACACACTGCCTAGGATGCCCAGGGCTCCTTTGATGACCTCTCTCTCCACCAGGTGAGAAGTCGCATGCCTCTCCGCCCCTAACTGCTGGCAGGGGTACAGTTATTGGAGGTCCTGAATCAGGCGCAGCATCCTATGGGATGGTGACTGTCTACTTGGCCAGCCTTCCCACAGAGGCGAGAAGATGATATAAATCATGCCACAGGTCCATCCAGAATAGAATCTCTTTGGAGTTTTCTTAAAATGTACTCCCTGGAGTGAGCTCCAAAACTGGGCTGCCTCATCTATGGGTCTCAATGACTTTGCTGATATCCTCTTCCTACTACGCTACCCCTGGTGGTAACTGGTTGTTAGAATAAAAAAGTTGGGGGGAAGGGAGAATAAAAACCTCAGAGGGGATTTCTGAGCCACCCAGAAGGCCAGCCTCCATTCCAGTCCTGTGTCCATTTAACACAATGTGTCTTAAAAACTGCCCTTCCTCCTCCTCCCGCCACCCCATCCATGGGGGGAAGATCAAAGGGACATTTGCCTACTCCCTTAACTCTGAAAAAATAAAACACCCAGTGCAAATTGTGGGCTTTTAACTATCTTGTTGGGACCAAAATCCCAATCATATTGTAGGGGACTATAAACATGGAGGAAGGGAAGCAGACGGCCATTAAAGTCTGATTATGAGACTAGCAGCTCTGATCTGGCATTATTGGGCTGCTTGGAGGAAAGAGCTTCAGGGCTGACACAAGTCTCCCTTCCCCTGGGGTGGGAATTGGGCCAGAGAGCTTGGTGAGAACAGCCCCAGTGCCCCCTGGCCCTCTCCAGGGGAACAGATGCCACACAAGGTGTCTGGAGTTACCTGCTGAAGACAGAAAACTTTGCTCCAGACCTTTCTGGGCTTTTCCCCTGGACCCAGAGCTTCATTAAATAACCAAAGGCAGAGCAAGTTAGAGTAGCATAGGCTCTATAACAAGCAGACCCAGTGACTCCTATATACCTCCAGGGGAGTGGAATCTGTGCCAGAAGGGAGGGCAGGGATCTGGAGAAATGCCTGGTTCTAGGGCCAAAGGGAAGCTGGAGAAAGTACTGTTTTTGTTGCTGTTGCTTTGGTTTGTTTTAGAGAATTGAGACCAAATTGGTGATTTCATAGGTATAGGGAACTTCCAGAGGAGGAAATTCCTTCCACTGATGCAGGTAGGCACTTTTCAGGAATGTAGCTTTGAAGAGGTGCCTCTAGGATTGAGAAGTTAAGGGCCAGGACCAGGGTCTCAAAGTCGGAGCTCAGATGGTCCCAGCATTCTAATCATTAAGTTACAAAGCCTAAATTGGTTACCCAGGCTAAATTTCCTTAAGAGACAGCTTCCTGAAACAGACAGCAGATTAAAGTTCTTCTCCTCCCCACTGTGATTCTGACCTACCAGATTTCAACACTGTATTCTTACCCTGGAGCATCCTTCCACCGTGCCACCCATTTTCCCCTTTAGTGAGTTTCTCCTGGGGAGCTCATTTGGGAGAGCCTTTCTTCCTGTGATTTGGAGTTGAAAGCTATCTGAAAGAAAGCACCCCTTCCTGTCTCCTTCATCTCCATTCAATTCAGCCCTGTAATACCTGGATCCCTATCCTCCTGGATGCCCAGTCCTCCATTGTGCTTCTCATTCTTTTGTTAACAAACTGTCTTTCACACCAAAATACAAAAGATATTAGTAAATATTAAAGATATTAGGTCCACTACAAACTTGGGTCCTTACTGCTGCAAGGCAATCTTTTTTCTCCTAATTGACTCACTATCACATTTCCCACAGGATCTATCCCACATCTTTTCTTCTGTCAAGCTTCCCATATGGTATCTTTTTGCCTCTCTTTTATAAGAGTACCTTACTTCATATTTTACTGAAAACAGGATGTACACTGTGAGTCCTTTCTTCTCCCCAAGTTTATATTTCAAAATTATCTCTCCTTTTCTCTTGTTTGGCTACATATTCAGAGGATGGAGTGGTTCTCCCTTCAAGGCTGACATTACCGTTTGTGAACTTGACATGTTGACCACCCTGGATTTTTATAACGTTGCTATCTTTTCATTGTCTTTAGGCATTACTTTTCAGTTTCCTTTGCAACATTGTTATCAATGTCCCACTGACTGGAAGTGGGTACACACTAGGGCCCGCAGGCCCAGGCTCTCTCCTCTCTCTAAATTTTCTCAACCATTTCTCAACTTCCAAAGCATAGGCTGACTCTCAGATCTATACATCTCTGCTTCATCTCTCTCATTTGAACTCCAAGCCCATATCAACTGCTTCTTTCTTACAACATCTCCATGTGCATCTGCCATGGTCATCTCAAACTGAACCTATGTATAACAGAACGCGTTATTTCCCCGGACCTACCCCTTATTCCAACCCTGACCCTACCTCTGTCAGGAGCCCTAGCATTCTTCCAGTCACCCAGATTCCCAACCTTGGAGCTATCTTGAATTCTTTCTCCTCCCTTACCCACCATTGCGAATCTCATTGACTCCTCCTCTACAGAATCCACTGAAAGTGCTACAGGAGTGCTAGATACTGTTCATTATTGTTTTATTACCTACCGCATTTTCCTCCTCTCATGATCACCCTCTTACATCAAGCTCAGATGTCCTCTGTGGAGGATGAGATCTTACTCAAAAGAACTTGATCAGTTTTATTTTTTACGTAAATATCACTTCCTTGTAATTCTCCTCCAACCAGACTCCCAAATAGAATCCTCCCTTGCAGCAAAAGCACAGTTGGGCAAAATAAATCAATCTATTTGTCCCCTCACTGACAATGTCTAACTTGTTCCATACCTCGAGCTCCCTACTTCTCTGCTGGGTAGAGGGAGATATTGTTACCATACTTACCTTATTTGCTGACCAGAACTATAACTGGAGTCCCATGATATTAATCTTAACAATATTCAGTCACCCCGATCCTGAGGTCAAAATGAGTCATCAGATGAGGATCCGAAATCTGACCCAGGGCTTTGAGCCCTTCTTAACGAACACATGGCTCAAGAATCTCATCAAGTGTCTGTTAGTGTATTTCAACACAGCTTGGCCCTCCTTCCTGCTCCTCTGCAGAGGTGGGAGTTCACAGGTGTGCAACATGGTGCACAAGTCAGATTTTTTCAATATGTTGATCAATTTTGCTGAATTTTCTCCTCTTAGGAATGGCTCTCTGGGAAGGAGCAAACGTAGGGATAGAGGGAGAAATCTAGGCAATAGAGAGACAAAAATATCAATAAAATCTCTTTTAAAAACATTGTGGTACACATTAACAAGAAGAGTTGCCATTTCTCTACAGCTTTGAGGTTCACAAATCAGCATACATACATATTTTCATCTAATTCCACATGAAAAATCATGCTGTTTTATATATGAGATCACTGAGTGTCCAAGAATCCAAGTGACCAACAAGCATCAGGATGTGACTTCAAGGTCCGTTTTCTTCCAATGGGCCACTCTCCATGAATTTATTTGACCTCAGTTATCTCGATGAGATACTGTTTGTAGAGTACTTTGCATAACTTTACAATGCTATACAAAACAACTTCCTAGTTTGTTAGTAGAGTCTAACATGACCAGGCTGGAATCTGTCAGTGGAGGAAAGATTTCCACTGATGAAATTGGAGATCCTCAGAAGATTGAAATAAAGTGAGTCCCCACATCAGTTAGTGACCACTGTGTCTGGACCATGGATACGTGTCTCTCCAGGCTATAATGCCTCATAAAAGAAACTCCTTCCAAGAAAGGGGCTGGTCATGTCCCTCAGCTCCATCGTCCAACCCAATTGGATAACTTTTCCATTCACATGGGAAGAACTTGGACAATACAGACTTTCTATCATTATTCTCTCTGCCATCCAGCCCAAGGCAGAGACATTCTTGACAGATAAACCACAAGATGGATTCTTCAGCAACCTCCAGACCCAGTTACAACAACTATCAAAGAGATCTTCCTAAAGCACAGGTCTCCCCATGGCACTCCCCTGCTCAATAATCTTCAGCGGTTCCCTGTCTCTAGGATCAAAATGGAGTTCTCTCTTCAGTGTTTGAAGCCTTTCACAACCTGCTTATAACCTCCCTTTCCAACCTTCTTGCATATTACTCTCCTTCCTCCCTCCCTCCCTCCTTCCTTCTTCCTGAGACCATGGACTTGTTAATGTTGTTCAGTCATTCAAGTCATATCCAATTCCTTGTGACTCTATTTGAGGTCTTCTTGGCAAAGATACTGGAGTGATTTGCCATTTCCTTCTCCAACTCATTTTACAGATGAGCAAACTGAGGCAAATAATGGTTAAGTGATTTGTCCAGAGTCACACAGTTAGTAAGCATCCGAAGTCAAATTTGAGCTCGAGTCTTCCTGACTCCAGGCCCGGATGCCCTATTCACTGCACCACCTAGAGGCACAGAATATGTGTGTGTGTGTGTGTGTGTGTGCATGTGTGTGTGCGTATATTATGTGTCCATTGTATCTCCTAATAAAATGTAATTTCCATAAGTGTGGGCAGGGGCTGTTTGTCTTTGCATCCCTAAGATCTTAAACAATGCCTGCTATATAATAAGGGGTTGTCCATGGGTTAATTGAATGAAAAAGGGAAATAAAGGAAGGAAAAACCATTTATTAGATGCTTGCTTTACACAAAAGTACCCATCTAAGCATTGGAGATACACAGAGAAATACCAGACTGTCGCTACTTTAGGTGGCCCAGTGGAGTATTGGCCTTAGAGTCAGAAAGAGTTGAGTTCAGATCCTGCCTTAGATGTTCACCAGCTCTGTGATCTTGGACCAATTGCTTGACCTCCCTCAGCCTCAGTTTCTTCATCTTTAAAGGAAGGCCATAATAGACCCACCTCCTGGGGTTGCTGTGAGGATAAAAGGGTATCATGTTTGTAAAGAACTTTGGAAAGTCTGAAAGCCATATAAATGCTAGCCAATGATAACGAGGGAAAACCACACACTAGGGAGCTTCAGCAGGGGAATTTTCTCCCCAACATGGGTCATCAGAGATGAGGGATATGTTTGGTTTTTCCTTTTCCTGTCTGCTGAGCTGTTGTCCTGGTGTGTGAAGGTGCCCAAAGGGGAGAACTCCATGTATATGTGTTCTACCTTTTATTCTCATGGAATTTTTCTCCAAAGAGCTTGAATTGTATCATGGGCATCTCATTCATCCTCATAAGATCATCATAGAGCAGGTAGAAGACAGTCATTTTCCACTTATGTTTTGGAGAGGGATGATCTGCATCCTGGGTAATTGTCATGGGGGCATTATGGGTCCCTCTGACCTCCAGTGATGCCACCTCAAATCAGCCTTATCATTCCCTCCATCAGCATCCTCCCAGAAGAGGCTAAGCAGCAAAGAGCACTGGTAGCCACAGAGAACTCATCTTCACCATCTTCATCCAATGCCCCACCCTTGAACTTGGACTAATCTTTTAACTCCAGTTATTCTTATTTTGAGCCCTCCTAGAGTATAGCATGGAGCTGACAAAGTGAGGAAAACATAATTCCACCCTACCCAAGGTGGGACCAGCCTCCTTGAAAGAACATCAGGAAAGATTCTGCGGTTCTGGGGCACCATCCATATTACAGGGACACTAGTGATGTCTTCGGTCTCCCTTCTCTCCTTCCTTGTCTTTCCCCTCTCTCCCCCAGGTCCTCCCTTGAAAAGTGTGAAAAGGTTATTGGCCAAGCTGTCACTAGTACTGTAGTAGAGCAGTGAGTGGATGGCCCTTTGCCCCCGAGTGCTAATATCTGGGTATCTTTCTCCCTACAGAGATCAGAGACTGAGAAAGGGAAATCTTGATTCTCCTTATTTCTGTACCACATGGTCCTACAGCAACCCCAGGTATGACCTTGCCTGAGCCACTATTCCTGTGATCTCATCACTGTGTTGTCCCTCCACCAGGCAGGACTGGGGAGAAAGCAAGCATTTATTAAGCGCCTACTTTGAGCTGCTCACTGTGTTGGGCACTTTACAGATATTATTTCATTTGATCTTGACAACAGCCCTTTGAGGTTGGTGTTTTTACCATCCCCATTGTAGAGGTGAGCAAACTGACTTGCTGAGTCACTTAACCAGGGGCCACCTTCCCCCCTGCAACCCATTCAAAGGCAAAAGCTGGGTAAGTCCCACCTGCCTTGGAATGACTGTATCCACGACTGGTTCCTGGCCCAGCTCCCCCCCTAATACCTCCCCCCACTCCACCCCATAATCACACACACACACACACACACACACACACACACACACACGTGCGTGCACACACACACATGCATACATTTTTTGTCTCATGTAGAAAAATTTGTCATTCCTAGCTATAGTCAATAGTCAGTTAACCTGTTTTCTGTCACAAACTCTTCCCATAAGCCCCAGAAAATAAGAAACAAAATATCTTTGATTACTCTGATAATATAGAGAAGGTGACACTTGAAACGCATTATTTTTATTCTAATTTTTTCCCTCAATAACTCCTCCAAGTCCCGTAGGGGCCTTTGTTGAGGAGTGAATTCTGAGGTTACCATTTCCCTCTTCTTCTCAGGATCAAGCCTCACAGGGCTACCCATTTCCCTGAAATGGTTAAATCTTCCAAACTGATGCTTCAAGCTTAAGTTTTTAATGGGAGATCAGATCAAATCTGGGGGTAGGTCATTTAAGAGCTCAATCTCATCTTTGAAATATAGATTAGCCAGGAGAATATGAGTTCAGCACTTCTCTGTAATGTTGCTTCATTGATCTTCGAGGCCAACTGGACTTGGCTTTAGACAGATACCTAAAAATTAGTTTTAAAACTTCACCATCTTTTAATATTTTATAACCTGTCAGAAAATCAATTCTGGCCTCATGGCTGCCCCTTTGGACTCTGTTGCCACAGGAGCTGATGTTTTGCAAGAAGACAAGCCTGCCCCTTCCATTGCAAAAAGCAACGGACAGTTACCATAAAAACCCAGAGTAAATGATGACTTGGGGGAAATTCTTGGATTTGTTGAGATTTAGCAATGAATTGAGTGGCTTTTGACCTGATGAGGTCTGAGCTCAGGGCTTTCTCTTTTCCCTTAATAGCCATTGAGTGACATCACTAAACCCCCGAAAAGAGCAGGGATCAGGGGTGTCGGGACTGGGAGAAGCCTCCATCGTTGGCATTTGTCAAACAGCTCAAAATATTTCTTTTTCAGGTTCAACAGTTACTTCCTCTACATGGGCACACAAGCAGTAATGTAGGATTAATATTCATTATTTATGATTCTTTTAAAAGGAAAATATATTTAAATTTACCCTGCAATGACCCTGAGAACTATCGAAGAATGAAATGGGATTTATTTCAGGTTAACAATCAAACTCCAGACTTCCAAGATACCTGGAGTGCTTACATCAAAACAAGCTTGTCCGGGTCTGCCCCCACCCCCCAACCCAATCACCTTCTTTATTATGACATGCTTTAATGTTTCTGAATGAAAAACAGGTGTGAGAAGCTCAATTTAAGAAGAGAGGAAGGGAAGAAGGGAGAAAGGAAAGGAGCAAAGGATGAAGGAAGGGAGAAGTGGAGGAAGGAAAGAGGGGCAGGAGGAAGGGAGAGATTAAGAGAGGGAGAAAAAAGGAAAGAAGGGAAAGGAAGGAAGAAAAGAAGGAAGACTGAATGAAAGAAAAAGAAAGGAAGGAATAAGGGAAGGAAGGAAGGAGGAAAGATAGAAAGAATTAAAAAGAGAAGGAAAGAAGGAAGGAAGTTCAATGGTTGGTTGTTCAGCTGATCAAGTGTCTGGTTCCGTTCTGCGATTCTCCAGGCCACTTCACACCGTGTTTATTGCATAGAGTTATGACAACAAACAAAATCCTAGATGGCCAGATCACGGTCCTGGACAGGGTACAAGTGCCTACGGGACTCTTTAACTGGATGGTAACACCTTCTCAATCTCAATGACACTGGAGCTGAGTAGTCACCTGGATGGTCCCTAAGAAGATCCCCTGGCAGCTGCAGTCCTTGGGATGGGATCTGCACCTCCCTAGAAAGGGAAATCAGCTACCTGTAACTCTTTAGAGATTCCTAAGCAGTTACATGCACCCATCAGAGCCAAAGGCCCCCATCCAGGCTGCCCCAGGGCCTGCCGGGCTCAGGCACTGTCCAGTTTCCTTTCAGCTCCAGCTAAAAGAAGGTGATAGGGTTAGCCTGGGGGCTGGGGGTAGGGGCCAGCAGCCAGATCCCTTTCCCAGTTCCACTGCAGGAGCAAGAAGGGAAGGAGAGAGGAGGAGGAAGAGGCTGACAGGCTGAAACGAGTGAACTTTCCCTTCCTTGAAGCTAGCAGGAGATTAACAAAGAATATGCTTAATTAGTACTTCCTGGCCACCTGCCTAGCTGGTCCTGAAAAGCGGAGTTATTACTCACTCCGCACACTTGCTGAGTCCCTGAAATGTGTCAGTTGGCAAATTAACTCAGTCTTTTGGGCTTCCCTCCACTAAATCAAAGGGATGGGGTCGTTTCCTTTCCCTTCTCAGTGTAATTTGACAATGACCTTTGACTTTGTAGGGAGCAAGGGATTTATCCTCCTTGGCCTAACCACTTGCGTCTTCAGTTATCCTACAGAGTTCTAAGAAGAGACACCCCTTCAGCCAGCCCCCTCAACCTCTTTTTGAAGGAGGGTCAGACCTTCTTCTAGGGTGTGACTCTTTTGAAAGCCCCTCCACAATGCACGATAAGATTAAAATATTCAACAGCCCTTTGCCCACCGGTCAGCAAAATGGCTTCTCTTGCCTTTGTATGTGAAAACCTATTCAACACTGTACAGTGTGGGCATGCATGCTGAGAGACAAGCTTACATCTTGAGACCTACCCTGGGCCAATCGCTGGAGAATGGTTTAATTGGTTAATCATATAAATTACAGTCACTTAATCATTTTAATCACCAGCAGCCAATTAGCTCAGAGTTATGGGCTCTGAGGTAACAGTTATGCAAATGTTTGTTCCGATGCACACTATTAGAGGCCATATTTTCTAGATCAAGCTGACAGTGACTGATGGGTGGGGGGAAATGAAGGAAGGCAAGCATTTGTTATTTTTAACTTCTTTCCTGTTGGGTTATAATGGAGAGTTCAGCTGGAAGACAGTCTAAGCATCTTCAGCCAGGCCTGCCCTGGACACGCTGTGGGGATAAGAAGATGGGAGGAGAGAGCTGGGGGCAGGGAGGAAGGAGGAAACCTACAATCTAGTTGGGGAAGTTAAGATCCAGGGCAATATGTCATCGAATGCCAAGTTATGTGCTCTTCATAACTGTGAATAATTCTGTAAAAGAAGTGGTATACCTGAGGGGCCTTCTTATGTTTTCACCGTGGGTATAGGCTGAAGGTTTACAAAACACTTTACATACATGATCTCATGTAAGCCTCACAACAACTGAAGCAGACAAAATGTAGTATTATCAGTCTTGTTTTACAGATAAGGAAACCTCACTCAGACTGGGGTTAAGCAATTTGTCTATGATCACATAGCTATTCAATAGTCAGAGGCAAGATTTGAACTCATCTTCCTAACTCCAAGTCAATTATCCCACACTGACTCATGTAAGGTTTGGGGTTTTTTTTTTTTAAGAAGAGAAGGGCATTTTTAAAAAGTGACTGTTAAAATTAGGAATATGGGATCTGAGAATAGGATTGGATTTCTAGATATGGTTAAAAATATAGGAATGAAGGGCTTTTTGCCAGGGATTGAGTAACCCAAAAAGAGAAGAATAAAATATATTTTCCTGGAATCTTTTATATTTGATCAAAACAGTGTTTACGCAAAAAACGGTGGTAAAAAGATGAAAATTATATCTATATGCCAACCCAGGAGCTAGACCATAGGAAGAAGAACAGGCAGGTAAGTCAAGGAGTATCCAGGAAGTAAGCCAGTAATAAAACCTAGTAGGGGTGGAGATAGAAAAGGGAATAAACACTTATTAAGTGCTTACTATATACTAGGAATAGCAGTTAGGCAGCTAGTAATAAGATGTTGGGTCTGGAGTCAGGAAGACCTGAGTTAAAATTGAGCCTCAGAAACTAACTGCATGACCCTGGGCATGTCACTTAACCCTGTTTGCCTCTGTTTTTTCCTCTGTAAAATGGGTGGGAGAAGAAAATGGCAAACTACTCCAATATCTCTGCCTAGAAAATCCCAAATAGGGTCATAGAAGGTTGGACACAGTGGAATAACAGCAAATGTACCCTGAGGTACTGTGTTAAACACTTTACAAATATCATCTCATTTGATTTTCTCAATAACCATTTTATATTTGAGGGATGTATGGGGTGTTCAGGGAGGGCTGGCCCCTCTGGTGTGAGGGCTGCTCTTCCACCTTTGGTGGTTCAACTGGTTCACCCAGCTCTCACTAGTGGCTCCAAGAAGCTGCAGCATGGGCAGCGGCCACACCCAGGTAAGCCATCTAGGTAGGCAGGCTAAGCCAGGCTGAGGGTAACCCAAGGGCCTTACCCTGTTGGTAAATTAGGGGGATGTCTTCCTCTGATGGAATGGTCAAATGAGAACAATTTGTTCCGATGGCCATGAAGAGGAATCTGTGGAGCGCTTAGAGCTTGGTGAGACATTGAAGAAACCAAGGTCATCCGCTGCATTCCAGGTAAAACTTTTGTCTTACCAATGGACTCCAGTGACTCCAGAAGAGAGGGCAAGGCCAATGATTTTGTCCAACTCTGCCTCACTGAAGTCCAATCCAAACAGGAGTTATGATATCACCCCATGACATCATTGGTTCTCCTTGAAAAGGAAGAACAAAGACAAGTGTCTGAGGCAGGATTTGAACACATCTGTCTCTGTCTAGGTATAGATCTATGCGATGTGGCTCCACCTAGTGCCATAATGGCTTCATAAGTATCAGGGAGACTTCGTAGGACAAGACCTTGGGTTAGGGTCCTATTCTGTATGACTAGAATGTATCTCTGGATAGTGATACTTTATTTAGAAGGAACAGAATAGGTCAATGCTATGCAGTGGCTGAGATGGGGTAGGGTGATATTGAATATTACAAGCATATGTTTCTATGAATAAATCCAGGAAAGAAAAGATCAAGGGGAGCAGAGTAGAGAGTGTTTGAGGGAATTTAATAAATACAAGGAGAAATGAATGCAATACTGTACTGAAGGTATACTACAAACCACCTGGTCAGAGGGAAACAGATCATGATATAGTGGTAATGATGTTTTTCCAGTTGTCTCCAACATTCCAGCATCCATCAGAGTCCTCTCAATGCTAACAACTGAAAAGTTCCAGACTGACCTTAAAGAAGACTGTATTCAACAGGTATACAAAGTGACAAGGGGAATGGGTATTCTGGACCTAATACTGGCCAACTAGAAGGAACTGGGGAAATGATGGGCAATTTAAGGTGGAAGTGATTGCTCCATCTTGGAATTAGTATTAGGAAAGGAGACAAACCTGGGTAAAATATATCACAAATCTAAGTTTCAGTGGAGTCAATTTCAAAACTCTAGAATGTATTATTAAAGGGGTGGTTTATGAACACAGAAAGAGAAACAGTGACCATAAAGAGCCCTAATTTCTTAATGAAGAACATATTATGGCACACTAACCTAATTTCTAATTTTGACAGATTTCTTAGACATTTGGGGTAGGGGAGCAAGGAATACTGTAGGTATAGTGTGTCTAAGGTTCAGCAAAGTCTAGGTCTGTATCCACAAATATGAGATTTATAGTTATAATTACAAGCAATATTTATATAATACTTTAAGCTTTGTAAAACAACTAAACCCAGTGTTCCTGTCATGATATGACCAAGACAGAATGCGGGGGCAGGGAGAGCTGTAACCTTCCTCCAACTGATCCTTCGGTACCTTGTTGGTACAATCATTCTCAGGCTGTCTCCCCCATTAGACTGGGGAATCCTTGAGGCAGGGACTCTATCTTTTGTCTTACTTTGTGTCCCCAGCATTTAGGTCAGTGCCTGGTACACAACCGATGCTTAATAAATACTTGTTGACTGACTGAATGAGTGAGACCTAAGATTGCATCAGCTTTCTGGCACCTGGGTCACTCTGCTCACTTATTATTGACTTTGCAGGCTGTTTCTTGGGGAGACCTCATTCACAAGTACCCTCCCTGGGAGATCTCTTTTGAGAAACCCCACCTCCCTGCCTTCTCCAGGTCCCCATTTTCACTTGTTGATGCAAATCATTGGCCATTATAACAAAGGGCCAACAAAAGCCTTGGCAAAGCAGCATGTGAATCAGAGAGATGTTTTAAAAACAGCTCATAATAAAGGGCTTAGTTAAATGAGACACAGAGAAGCCTGGGAAAAGGGAAAGTTGGACAAAAATCATATGAAGGATTTTAAAGTGTTCTTCATTCAACATTTACAATGTTATCTTATTAATTGTACATCACATTTCACTTAATTTGTCACTGTCAAACTGATGTACCATAAAAGTCTCTGCATAGACCTAAAGTCATGAGGCTTGACTTAACCACACCCAACTGATTACTGAGGAAAGAACCCTACACTTGGAGGCAAGGGAGATGGGTTCAAATCCTGCCTCTGTCCCATATTAGCTATGTGACCCTCGAAAAGTCACCTAACCTCAAAATGTGGAGGCTAGAATTCAACATAACCCCTGCAGCTGGGGTCTGACTCTCAGCGTAACTTAATCATAGCCTCAGCATTTTGGCTACAAGATCCAACTGTTGACTTTCATGGTTCTCACGGTGAATTTAAACATTTGTCAGGCCAAACTTCCTTCATCCCAGACTCCCTAGAATCCTAGACCTATGAGTTGGAAGGTGCTACTGAGTCTCTCTAGCCCAATGCATTCCTGAAGCAAGAATCACCATTGTGGTCATTTCCTTGTGCCGCCATCTTGGCTGAACAATTTGTGGCCAATGGATGTGATGGAGTAAATGAGGAGTTAGATGATTTCAAAGAGACAAGGGAAGACTTGGATGAACTGATGCACAGCAGAACTAGGAGAACAATTTATAAATATTCAACAATTTTTGAGGATTTGTATTAATTGATGAAGAATGAAATGAACAAAACCAAAGAATAATTTACGCAATAGCAGCACTATAAAGACAAACAACTGGGAAGGCTGAAAGTTGATCATAGTCAGTGCAATGGCCATTCAGGATTCCAGAGGACCAGTGAGAAAGCATGTTCTTATTGCCATCTCCTAAAAGAGAGGTGATGCACACAGGGAGGAGAACAAGATACATTTTTGAACATGCAGTTGGGAGTATTTGTTTTGCTTGAGTTTAAATTTTTGTTACGATGAATGTTTTTTTTTCTTTTTCTTTCTCTAGTGGGAAGAAGGAAGACTAGGTTTGTGAATTAAAAGCAAAGTGTGTTCATTTCTCATGCTTACCTAACCCGTATCCTAGAGGCAGCTTTTCACAGTGAATTAGAGTGTTTTTGGAGTCAATAAGACCCAGGTCCAAGTCCTGCCAAGGACAAGTCACCTCAGTCACCTGAGCAATCTCTAAGACTGTAAGTTGAAGAGCAGTTATTGCTCTGTACTGGTAGAGGGAATTCACACATTGGGAGTTCCCTAATAAAAAATAGTAGCTCACACTTATAAAGTGCTTTAAGGCTTGAAAAGTTCTTTACAGGTATAAGAGACTAAGCTGATTTGTTTCTGACAGCAACAGTTCTGTGAAGTAAGTATTATTATTATATGGAAACCAAAGCAGATAGAGGTTAAGTGACTTTCTCAGGGTCATTCAACTTAAGTGTATGAGGCAGTATTTGAACTCAGGGTGTGGTTCCAAATTGCTTCCAGAATGGTTGGATCAGTTCACAACTCCACCAACAATGTATTAGTATCCTAATTTTTCCACATCCCCTCCGACATTTTTCATTTTCCTTTTCTGTTATATTAGTAAATCTTATGGGTGTGAAAGGGTACCACAGAGTGGTTTACATTTGCATTTCTCTAATCAAGAGTTATTTAGAGCATTTTTTCATATTATTATAGATAGCTTCGATTTATTCCTCTGAAAACTCCCATAGCATTCTTAAACCAAAGGACCCTTAGCTGACCATCACTACTCCTCTTATTTGGGTTGACTCTCCCTATTAGACTGGGTTTGCTTATGTATTTATATCTTCTAGAGCACAGTGTTTGATACATATTAAATTCTTAATAAATGGGTTTTTTTATTCATTCATAAAAAATATATAATACATACAAAAATATGACTGTCCTGTCTTTGTCCTCAAGGAGGTTGCAATATACCACACAAATAAATAATGGTAGTACAGGGTAGTATGGATAACTGATAAATACGTGCAGATACTATAGACAGGAGGGGATTGGGAAAGACTTCCTGGGGACTTGGAGGATGGGTAGGATTTCAGTAGACAAAGATGGTGAAATAAAGTAGTAGGGGAAAGAGGCTTTTCAGCAGAAGGAATGGCCTGGTAGTAATTCATGGGGACCTAGTACAATGTGGAGGCACAAAAGCCAGATCATCTGGAGATATTCCAGAGTTCTTTTGCTACATGAGAGAGGAATTCTGGAGAGATCATACACACAGACCTCAAAGGTTAGCCTGATCACTTCCTTTATTTAAGGGGACTGAAGCCCAGGGAGGTCAAGTGACTTGTCCAAGTTCACTCAGGTAGTAAAGGATAGCACCTTTTAACAAGCATTTATTAAGTGCCTCCATGGCACAATGGAGAAACACAGAAACAAGGATAACCAGTCCTGCCCTCAAGCACCTTCTAGAGAAATAGGGTTCTTGGCATGTTGGGTTAGCATGGGTAGAGATGAGCCAAGTTGCAGTACATGGAAGAGCATTCGAAGAGAATGGCCACTGGTTGTGAGGAGCTGAGACTGACCACTACCAAGAGGAAACCAGCTCATGGGGGGAAATTTTTGACAATGAGTTTTGCTAAATACTTAAAGGAATTATTGAGTAAGACAAGAGAATCTTCATTTCTAAAGACATTTAAAAATAAGAGAATTTCTCATTTACCTGGAGTAGCTTAATTATGATCTTTTAGGATCCAAAAGGTAAATCCCTCTGGGATCTCAGTCTTCTTTAGCTCTGAGATTGTGATTAAAACGAACTACAGAGCGAGTGGTGAAAATGAAAAGGACTAGGGGTTTTATTTATCCTTGAAAGCCTCACATGACTTAATTACAGTAATTAAAAACAGTATTTACATGGCCCCATTACATGTGCAATCAGGAAATGAATGGTAAATATTTAAGGAAGGGGCAGATCTTTCCTTTTAGACACATAGATATATGTGCATTTATGGCTAATTTGCTTTTAACAGGAGTAATTGCCAACCCATGGTGAGCTCTTCATTTAATTTTATTTATAATGGCATAGTGGTCAGAATTTTAAGAAAACACACTTTAAAATGTGAAGAAATTCTGAGTCTGAGCACACAAACATTTACTTCTATTTCAATGTCTTTTTCAAGGAAGCAAGAAGGGAAGGAAGGAAAAAAAAGGAAGGAAAGAGGAAAAAGACAGAGGGAAGGAAGAAGGGAGGAAGAAAGGGAAGAAAAAAGGGAAGGAAAGAAAGAAAGGAGGAGGAAGGAAAGAAGAAAAAAGAAAAAGAGAGGGCAAGAGGAAGAGGAAGAAAGAAGGGAAAGAAAGAAAGAGGGGAAGGAAGGAAGGAAGAAAGAAAGAGGGAGGGAGGGAGGGAAAGAAAGGAGGAAGGAAGGAAAGATGAAAGGAAGGAAGGAAGGAGGAACTGAAAGAAGGAAAGCAGAAAAGAGAGAGAGAGGGAAGGGAAAGGGAGGAAGAAAGAAAAAAGGGAGAAAGGAGGGACAGAGGGAGTAAAGAAGAAAGGAAGGGAGAGAGGAAGGAAGAAAGGAAAAAAGAGAGGGAGGAGAAAAGATGCTGGAGGTTAACAGAAGCCATGTATAGTCTGAATGAAGGCTGAGTTGTATCAGTCTTCCTGTGTCATTTGCTAAATGGAGAGATTTTTCTATAGAATAAAAAAATTCTGTCTATTCTTATTAGCTTAATACATATAAAAGCTTATGCTACTGCTGCTGCTTCTAACTGACTGCTGTGAAGGCAGACAGTATAAATGCAGGTTCTCTCTTCAATTACTTCTACTTTCTTAATAAATTACAAGGTCCTCAGCTTCTCCACTGATGCTATACATAGGCCTGTTTTGACTGCCAGACCCATCTTCCATACTGGGCTTAGTTAGCTAGTGATTGAGCTTGGCTATGGCTTCATCATCTTACTAACTAGTCATTCTTGTTTCTGAGAATGGAATCATTCCCACCTTGGCCATAAAAACACATGGGCTGCAGTTCAATTATACCAAAATTGGATTGTCACTCACCAAAGTGGAGACAAGAGTAGAACTTTGATGTAATTCTCCATAGTAGTTGGAAATAGCAATAGGCATAATTCTAGATGATTCTCAAGAATGGGTGGGCCAGTTCACTACTCCACCAATATTTCATTGCTGTACCTATTTTCCTTCATTCCCACTAGCATTTGTCATTTTTATAGGTGTGAGGTGGTACTTCAGAGTTGTTTTAATTTGCCTTTCTCTAATCAATAATGACAGAACACTTTTTCATATGACTATAGATAGCTTTGATTTCTTCCTCTGAAAACTCCCTGTTCATATTCTTTAACTATTTATCAGTTGGGGAATGGTTCTTATTTTTATATATTTGACTCAGTTCCCTATGTATTTGAGAAATGAGACCTTTATCAGAGAAATTTGCTGTATAATTTTTTACATTACTTCATTTTCTATGGTACCTTTTAGCAAAATACAGTCTCCCTAACTGTCTCTTTTAATTAGGTCTATTTTTGCTTTTGCTTTGTCTGAGGTCATGATTGCCATGCCTGACTTTTTTTATTTCAGTGGAAGCATAATAGATTCTGCTTCAGCTCTTTATTTAAATAAATTCTGTATGTGTTTTTCTTTTTCAAGTTTGTCACTTACAAACAACATATTATTGGAGTGTGGTTTCTGATCCATTCTGCTATCTACTTCCATTTTGTGGATGAGTACATCCCATTCACATTCACTATTACTAACTGTATTTCCTTCCAGCCTATTTTCTTCTGTTAATCCTTCTGTCTTTCTCTCTCTTTATCCCATCCCTCCTCAAAAGTCTGTTTTGCTTCTGAATATTGTCTTCCTTAATCCACTCTCCCTTTTATCATCTTCCACCCCCACTTCTCTTATCCCCTTCTCCTCTTATTTCCTTATTGGATAAGAGATTTCTTTACCCAACTGAGTGTGTGTAAATATTCTTCCCTCTTTGAATCAATTACAATGAGAGTGAAGTTAAATCCTATTAAAATATCTTTTTTGCATTAATTATGGTTCCCAAAACATGTCTTGCCTTTCTCATCCATTACAACAGAGAGTAAAAGAAAGAAGGTAGTTCAGCTAAATTGACCAATGCATCCACCAAGTCCAGAAGTACATGAAACGATCCACATCTGTGGGGCCTCTCTGCATGGAAGTTAGGGAAGAGCACTCCCTGATCTCTTCTTAGACTGAGCTTAGTCAGCATAATTAGATAGCATTTGATTTCCCTATTTGTTGCTGTCTGTTTCCATTGTTTTAGTCATTTGGGTATATTGTCTCCCTGGATCTGTTTATTCACTCTGCATTCGTTCATACTCTTCAAATTCCCCATCATTTTTACATTCTAACTCTGGCTTCTGGGGCTTGACGTGGAGATGGGGATGTTTTGGGGGGAGTGAGTAAGAGAAAAGGATGGGAACTGATTGAAAACAAGGAGATCATATAGTGGAAGTGGAGGAGGTTGGATTAAAGAATTAGATCAGAGATTTAATTTGAGGAGGATAAATTGGCAAAATTTGGGAGCAATTATGGAAATTTGAAGAACATTTCCCAGCCCTAGATACTGGTCTAGATTCTACCTCCAGGTTATCATAGAAGCAAAATCAAGTAGAATTAAGAGTGCAAAAGATAAAGGAGGACTAGGGAGCAGAACCTCAAGAGATAGACGCGATGAGGAGGAGAAGGTAGTTGGCAAAGTAACCTCAGTAAGAAAAGGCAAGTAGAATAGAAGGCTAAGTAAATTGATCAAGCAGATTGAATGATCACAAAAAAATTAACTCTTAAAAATTAATAATTGACTAGAAAAGAGTATTTCAGGTGCTTAGAGTTAAAGTAGAAATACCTACAAGCAATTTTAAGGAAAAGGTCACAAATCTCAACCATTCTGGAAAATAGGAAAACCATGTAGTGTCATACACCAAGCATGGAGTGCTTGTATTTCTGCCTCAACAAAGCAACTATTACCTGTGTTTCAGATGGGAGCTGATCTCCTTCCTAGAGGGGAAGATGAAGGGAGTGTACTAGTTTCCTTCCAAACACAGTCTGGTATCATCCCTTATGAGAGACCTTTCCTAAAACCCTCCACCCTTGTAAGTGGTCTTCCTCTTGAAATTTCTTTGTATTATCTTACATTGCATTTCTTTGTATTATCATTATATTATATTACATTGCATTGCATTACATTATATTATATTACATTCTATTTATTATATTATATCATATCATATCATATCATATTATATTACATCATATCATATTGTTATATTTTTATCTGTGAACATACTATATTTCCTTTCCTGCTTCCCTAATTATTATTGCCGTAGAGTGATTTCAGTTGTGTTCAATTCTCCATGACCCCATTTGGGATTTTCTTGGCAAAGTTTGCCATTTCCTCCTCCAGCTAAGAAACAGAGGTAAACAGGGTTAAATGATTTATTTGCCCAGGATCACACAAGTAGTCAGTGTCTGAGGCCAGATTTGAATTCACAAAGATGAGTCTTCTTCACCCTAGCCTGGTACTTCATGCACTATGGCGCCACCTAGCTTTCCCAGTAGAATACAATTATTTGCCTTAGTATATCCCCTCACCCCACCCCCAAACAGGGCCTGACACAGTACCTTCCTTAATAAATGCTTCATGAGTTATTTTAATTGAATCATGAAGTCTGGAGAGTTCAGTCACCTTCATGCTTTTTTTTAGTCTCCATTCATGCAAGAAGCAGTCATATATAGGATAAACCAAGGTAGACCAGTGTGGCCTTGCACATTTTACCTGCAAGCATTCACAAAACCAGTGGCATAATCTAAATATTCAGAAGTGTATCTGTCAGAAATGGGATTATAAAGTAACTGCTTTTGTTTTAATTCTATCCAATTTATCCTCCACTCAGTTGCCAAAGAGATTCTCCTAAATCGCAGTTCTAACCATGACATTCTCCTGCTCCATAAACACCCATGGCTCCCTATCACCACAGGATCAAATTCAAACTCTTGTGTTTGACTCTGAAAGCCCTTCCCAGCCTGATCCCTTCACACCTTTCCAGTCTTTTTACACTGTATCTGTTCATACCATCCAGTCCTCTGATCCAGAGAGCTTCAAGAGTTGTTTTCTTGTCTCTTTTTAAGTCTTTGTTTTAAGGGATGACGCTGCATAGCCAAGGGGAAAAGGATACGCTCAAAAGTTACTGTTATATAAGCCTGGAAGACATTGTTAAGAATAAAAGAATGATTTTGAAAGAAACGGAAGCCTTATGCTACATTGTGACTTTGTAGCCCCAGATCTGAGGATGAAATGGTAGACTGGAAACTCCAGAGTGTCTTATTAAGAAAATAGCAAGAACAGATCTTGGCCTGGTTTCAGAAAAGGAAATTGAACAAGTTATCCATGAGCTATTTTTTGGTCCAGATGGATTTATAAATGAATTTTATTAATTGTTTAAAAATCCATTAAACTCTACGTAACAAAAAATATTTTCAAAAATAGAGAAACTGAAAGGAGGACAGAGGAAAGATTTGCAAAATTTTGGTGACAAACTCTTTGTAACATTAAGGTCAGTGGAGCCTCAACATTTGAACTCGACCATAATTGTCCAGAATGCACCATTGCTTTAATTTGGAGAATGACCAGGATTTTCATGCTAAAAATCTCTAAGGCCTTGCTTGGTTCAATGACAGTTTGCTGAAAGTTGACACGAGGTCTTCATTCATTCCCCTATCTTCTTATCTGGGAATTAGAATTAGAAACCAGCAACGGATGAGGAATCATTAACTATTGCATATTGAATATAGCATTTTTATCCTGTTACATTTAATATAGATATACTTTTTTAAATGGTATAAAAACATATTCACAGTTTCTTATACAAGACTCTTTCTTGTATAATTAAATGTTTGTATCTATGGATGACTAAGTTCACATGAACAAAGAGAATTTTTAAAAAATCAATCACTTCTGTTTATATCCTTGATGTAATTATAAGATCTGGTTCTAAACTTCCTTCCTTCCTTCCTTCTTTCCTTTCTTCCCATCTTCCTTCCTTCCTTTCTTCCTGTCTTTCTTCTTTCCTTTTTTCTTCCTTCCTCCATTTCTTTCTTTTCTTTCCTTCTTTCCTTCCTTCCTTTCTTCTTTTCTTCCTTCCTGAGAGGTAGTAAGATGGCCCAGTGGATAGACCACTGGACTTGAAGTCAGGGAGACCTGAGTTCACTGTCCACCCTCAGATATTCTGTATTACCCTGAGCACTTCAACTCCATTTGCCTCAGTTTCCTCATTTGTAAAACAGGGATAATAGCAATACTTCCCTCCCAGGGATGTTGTAGGATTAAGATAATATTTATAAAGAACTCTGCAAACTCAAAAATGCTGCCGTCATTATTGTTGCCTGGATCTGCAGTGTCATTGGCATAAGGCTGTCCTGGTATGGAGATTTCTTCAACCAAAGTAGATCGACCCATTTTTAGAAACTTTAAGTCTTGGAGAGCTGCCTGGGGCAGGAGAGATGGGGACTGGTCCAGAGTCCTAGGCAGAATGGAGAGTCCAGGTCTATCTACCAGGTCACACTGAGCTTCTAAGTGTTTTCTTGTCTTATTTTGATTGTCTATGCCCTTAACATGACTATCTAGCCTATCTTGGATTTTAAAGGCAGGGCCTGGGTCTGTCCACTTGCTTTGAGCAGGGTCATACATACAGACAAGGCCCTGTACAAATGATTTTGATGACTGTAAGCCTCCCGGTTCATTTGACTCCTAATGATTCCTTATAGATCCAATGATAAGAGTTAGTCTTCAGGGCATAGTCACATCCCCTAACATACTGCTGCCTGTCCACTGTCTAGGACACCTCTGAAGCCTCATCGCAGCAATGAGTCATGAGGCTTAAGTCACAAGACCCTTGCAAATGGTGATAACTAGGGAACTAGGATTCTGGAAACCCTATACGTTCACTGGCCTGGGTAAAGAACCATTTGCAGCAAGTTGGGTTGGCGCACTAAGAGCTGACCTTCCGACCCCAGTCATAAACAAATAGTAAAGTTGTCTTACACACCTCAGTACAAACTCCCTCTCACTGTTCTGAAAACCATTCTGGACTTGGTCCAAAGTGAGGATCCTTTTGGATGTTTAAGAAGTAGATCAGTGCGAGGAGATGGAACATCTCAAGACTGATGTCTCAAAAGACAGCAGAGAGAAGAATGGTTTGTTTCTGGGAAGACAAAGAAGGCCAGGCAGAGCTGGAGAGGTCCACAGGTTTATAGATTTAGAGCCATGAGTCCAGTTCTCTCAGGCAGAGGAGAAGACTCTCTCCAATGCCTCTTCTTATCATACTCTAGTATGCTGGGAAAGCCAAGAGCATAAAGGTCATGATGGCATAGCAAATTAAAAGAATGCTAGAGACCAGCCAGTTCCAAATCAATCCAACAAGCATTTATTAAGTGTCTACTATGTATCAGGCAGGCAACTAGGTGGTACAGTGGATAGAGAGCTGGGCCTGGAGTCAGGAAGAGTTCAAATTCAGCCTCAAACACTTACCAGCTGTGTGACCCTGGCCAAGTCACTTTACCTTGCTTGCCTCAGTTTCCTCATCTGTAAAATGAGGTGGAGAAGAAAATGGCAAACTGCTCCAGTATCTTTGCCAAGAAAACCCCAAAAGGGGTCACCAAGAGTCAGATGTGACTGAACTACAACAAATGTACCAAGGGCTGTGTTGACCACTGAAGATACAAAGGAAAAGTGGAAAATAGTCTCTTTCCTCCAGGATCTTATATTCTGATGGAATGCAGTCCATCCTTTTCATTTTATAGATGGGAAAACTGAGACCCAAAGTCTCCTGGGTCCATTGTTTATGTCATTCCAGATTCTACTGAATATTTCATCAAAATGACACTGGATTCCTTCCAAATCTTTTGAGAACCAAACATTTCGCCTCCTTTATATTCAGCAGCAGCAACCTTTGGGAATGAGATGTTTCTTATTTCTTATTTCAAATTGCTATTTAGGATGAACGAACTCTATTTTCTTCCCACAACTTAGATAGATTTCCTTATTGGGTAATAATTTCCTAATCATAAAGGTTGGAAACATCATGTAATAAATGAATATTTCATTCTGCATCTTGTTTATTTCTTCCCTGTTAAGGGGCAGTTGGAGGGGAGGGGCTATGATACACTTTATCATGAGTTTTTAGTCACTATTTTTTTTTTTGCTGCTTTGATCAGAGTTATGTTGTCATCCTGTAGACTGTTCTCCTGGTTCTGATCATTTAATTCTGCATCAATTTGTAAAAGTCTTCTCAGATTTCTCTGAACTCAACATTCTCAGACATGGCCAATTTAATTTGTTTTTCTGGACTTACATGTATTTGTTACAAGGAAGGGATTCTACTATGGGTAAAGGGATGGTAGCTTAGTGAGTAGTGAGAGATATTTTTAAAGTACATTAATAAAACGTTTTTAATGCATAGAAGAAAACAAAATAAATAGGTGAAGGCTCAAGTAAACAGAGCAGTTTTGTTACTATCTTGCTAAATTTATATATGTCTGTGTTTATGAGTATGCATGAAAAACTATGTATTTCTATAACTGTGTATATAATTAAAGTTATTTAACTTGAATTATTTAAATAAGTTATTGAAAATAAAACCTAGGGAATGGACAACAGACAGGACACTGACCACGACTATAATAACAATTTCACCCAGAAGTTTAACCATTGTCAATAAATTGTCTCAACAAAGAGAGCAACGGAGCTCAGAAAACACCTTAGTCAGCAAAGATCTGCTAGTTGGAGAGAATTGGCAGCATCAGGTGAGACTAGAAATTCACCTTTAAAATCTTACAAAGAAGGTGGATGATTATGAGCAGTCCTATCTCATAGAGCAGAAAGAGGCAGTGAAGGCTAAGGCTAGCTTAAAAGAAAGCTTGACATGGTAGCCAAGGCAAGGCCATCCAAGGGTAAAAAAACGAAAGGAAACAGAAGAAAGTAAATGGAAGAAAAATGGAAAAGATATGCCCCAAACAAATAAACACTTAGCAAACATTCTTCCACCAGGGACAATGGAGCAGGCACATGAGGACTGTCACCTCACAGTCTTTTGAAGGCTTACAAAGATGGTAGAAATAGCACTAAAAAGAACAAAAGGTGGATTGTGTAGAGGCAGAGGAGATCTGTGCTGTGAGAGATGCAACTGTAAGAGAGTTGAGGGATTCATGTATAAAGTATCTGCAAGAAGGGAAAATTCCAGTGGCATGGAAAAACTATCACATTTTATTGACATAAAAAAGAACTGGAAAAATATCAGTAACTATTGAACTTTATGCTTTCTCTACCACCTATACAACATCTTTTTAAAGGTCATCTATATATGAATGAAGGGCATCCTTGATTAGTAGGGTCTTTAAAACTATATTACATAATAGACCACATTTTTTACCATCTCACAATTAGCTGAAAGATGCTGAGAATATAAAATCTCATTAGATTATTTTTAAAAGCATTTGGTTGAGTAAAAGAAAAACTCCTACTATTCACAGCAAGCGTTTGTCAGCCATACTTACCAATAGGCACCACACAATGCAAAGAATCCTTCAATAGGCTGCTTCTGGGACACAAGAACATAATACTCATCAAAAGCCTACTGCCTTCAGGGAACATCTGAACACATGTTGTATGGGATGATCTCCACTATGCAGTAAGATCTGGAGCGTCACTGCCTCTAAAGAACCAAAGATGATTGGAGAAGCCAAATGTCAACAGGCCATAACACAGAACCAAAGAGGGACTCCAAGGAATAACAGGAATAATGGGCAAGCTCTATCAAGAACTGGAAAACAGAAAAGGCAGACAAGAGTGCCCAAGTGTGAGAGACAAGGAGAAGACAATGTTTCCATACACTCTCACAATACGAGGAGAAAGTATGGAAGGCACTTTGAGTAAACCTGCCATTCATTCATCGGACATTAGCATGGATGAGAGTCATCAGGTGATAAGCATGGATGGGCTGCAACCTATATAGGTAGGGAGAATTCCCAATTGATAAGAGCACAGATCCAGGAGTATTTGAGGATATATATTTCTTAAAAAGCACACTGTACAGAACTGAAGATTTCCATTTCTTTTACAAGCTTCTTCTATTGAAATAAGTACATTTGTTGACAACAGTTCACAATTAAAAGAAAAACACAACTTTTTTAAAAAACTTGGCAGTTACATCCTCCAGAGTGAAGGAAAGTAGGAAGCATGAACCTGCTTCATGGAAGACAGTTTCCACTCTCCATTTTCCCCAGGCTGGAGTAACAATAGCTGCTTCCACATATATGGCAGCTGTGTCAGGTTTTCAAAGAACATGACACTTATTGACCTCAGTGAAGCCTCACAATGATATTTTAAGGTAACAATTCCAGGTGCCATGATGCTCATTTTGAAGACGAGGAAACTGTGATACTAAGAGACTTTACACCAGCTATAAGACACTGATTAGCTGGGTGAACCTGGGCATGTCTTTTACACTTTCTCTGCCTCAGTTTCCTCATCTGTAAAATGTAACAATTAAATAGCACTTACCTCCCAGTATTGTTGTGCAGCTCAAATGAGATCATATTTGTGAAGTGCTCTGCAAACCTTAAAACACTATGAAAATATTAATTATTGTCTTTGTTATCATTAATGTCCAGAATGGGGTCTGAGGTCAAGTCTTCCCAATTTCACACTGAGCACTCTAGCCCTTGCACCATGTTAAGTCTCAAATAAATAAAGTTCCCAAGATAAGGGAAGAGATTTTGTAATTGACATACACACACACACACACACACACACACACACACACACACCACCCTGACTTTTGCCTCCTTACTTATTCCATCGTAGGGAATTCAATTCTTACTCAGTGAAATCCCACTGATGATAGCCTCCCCCTTCCCCGCAGATGCCTTAGGAATAAAATGGTTTCACTGAGCTCTGTAAAACCATTTGGAACCTTTCCTGATGAAAGGTTCTCTATAAAGGAGGTGATATAAAAGGCTTGGCTTTCCACTGCCTTCATTTAGTCTTTAACAGAAACATGAATCTAGTATATTAGCATCATAAACCAGAGAGTGTTATATAAATGCTGAAAAAGATTCAGGGAGAGTTAAATGGCAGATATTAACACTCATTAGCTAATGCTTCAATAAGTGCTATGAAGATGTTGACCAATTATACAATTCTATTAAATAAAATAATGCTAATAATGTTACATTCTTCCTGTTTTTCAAGTACTCTTGGAGTTTCAATACTTCTCCATTACAAGAGAGGGTTATTTTGGGCATGAGGGTACATAAATGCATAAATAAAAGTAAATAAAACATTTTTAATGAAAAATATTTCATCGTCTTCTGGGGAATAATACCTTAGTTCTGTGGTTCCTAATTTGCCTCTGAATGATGGCAATCAGTCTACACAGTCCATGAGGGCCCTTGACTTTCAGTCCCTGAAAATTATGTAACAGTAGCATTTCATTAACCGAAAGCAATGATAAAAACTTAAATTAGATGACCACACCCTATGTGTGTTTCGGGACAAGGTCAGAACCTGCAATTTCATTGTCCCTCCCCAGAACCAGACCCAGACCTTCTCGATCATTTCTATTTCTCAGCGAGTTGTCTGAGAGGCATTTACCCTGACTTGCACAACCAGTATGTGTCATGGGTAGAACTTGAGTCTGGGTCTTCCTGACTCTAAAGCCATCTCTCTAGCCACTATAACAGGCTTCCTCTCCTATAAATTCAAATCCATCAGTGACTGGATATCTTCCTGAAGAATATCTGCCTGTTCCACATTTGACAAAATTATTTGATGTCTGAAGAAAAGGCACCAACGCTCCAAGTGCTCGAAAGTTTGACATCTAGCTTAGATTAACCTGAATCTTTATTTTTTGTTGGTCACTCAGTTTTCTCTCATATCTGATTCTTTGTGGCCCCAATTGGGGTTTTGTTAGCAGAGATACTACAGGGATTGGCCATTTCCTTCTCCAATTCATTTTACAGATGAGGAAACTGAAGCAAGCAGGGTTAAGTGCCTTGCCCAGGGTCACACAGCTGGTAAGTGTCTAAGGCTGGATTTGAACTCACAACATGAATGTTCCTGACTCCAGGCCAGGAGCTCTAGGCACTGTGGTGACAACTGGCTGCCCACTGAATCTTCATGATGCTTCCATTTAAAGATGATTTACCTTCTAGCTCATCGTCCAGCAATGACCCTGTTGTCACCTTGGCTATGTTGGACCATGAAAAGCAGTGGGATGGAAGGTCTGGGGTTCAAAACTCAACTCTGCCATTTGCTCTCCACATGCCTCTGGGCAAGTAATTTTATTTTCTCTGGGTCTCAGTTTCATCCTCAGTATAACGGGAACTTAGAACCAAACTTAGATTTTTAAAACTGCAATTCCAGATGATCTTGAAAGTTCCTTCCAGCCCAGAACCTGTGATTTTAGGGCAAACTGAATCTACCCTGCTCTTTGGGCTGCCCCACCCCACCCCCACTCCAGTCTATAAAGTTCATTAGGTTACTTAAGGTGAAAGGGGCCATGTTAATGTGGGTGATGATTTTTTTACATCGCTACCTTCAGAGGTTGAGAGGTAGTTCCCACTTGTACAAAAGCCACAGTCATTTCTCTGGCATCCCCGAAAGGAGATTTATGGGACTCCATTATGGAGGAATGTTTTAAATCTACAACTGGTCCAATTGCTTAGGTATCAGATGAAGGACTTGTGTGATGGATAAGAAATAGAAGCTCAGACTTGTCGCTGCCTCATTTCTGAGGCAAACAGGAGTTCCCAGAGTCCCGCAGAACTGGGGCATCCATATCTGATGCTCTGGGCTAGGTAATGAAATGAACTGCTCCCCCTCCCTTTTAAAAGGGGGTTTCACATTTCATTTGGCTCAGCAGTAAAGTTGGAGGGGTTGGAAAAGGGTGATTTAACAGACTATGGATGGAGAGGGACTGAAGACAGGATGAGAAGCAGCTGTTCTCCACCTCACGAAAGACAATAACGACCTGAAATTGTAGCAGGAAGGTTCATGGTTTTATATCTGGGATAGGAGCAGCCCCAGAATTTCTGGGGGCTGATGAACCCAGCGTGGTGTTGTTCAAAGAAGCCCTGTAAATATCGCCTCTTCCCTCCCATTCCAGCTGGTTGTATCTCCAGAGGAGTGGACAGCGAACACATCCTTCAATACTCCAGAGATCAAAGGAGTCAGAGCCTGTAGACACCACAGCAGTCATCTCAGCTCAATTGGATCCAACATGTATTTTTAAAGTGTCTTCCCTATGTACATGATGTCATGCTAGGCACTGGAGGCACAAAGCCAATTTTTAAATAGTAGCCCCTACCCTCCGAGAAGGGGCAGTGAGGTAACTCAGTGGATAGAGCAACTGGCCTGGAGCCAAAAAGACCTGAGTTCAAATCCAGCCTCAGACACTTACTAGCTGTGTGACCCTGGGCAAGTCACTTACCCTCTGTTTGCCTTAATCCACTGGAGAAGGAAATGACAAACCACTCCAGTCTCTTTCCCAAGAATTGTGGGTTCAGAGTTAAAAGGAACATTATAGGGCATTTTATGCAATCCCTTTATTTTATAGATGAGGAAATTGAGGCCCAGGAAGATGAGTGGTTTGCTCATGGTCACCCCATAATAACTAGATGAGGATTTGAATCCACACCCTCTGATTCCACTCAAATCCAGCACTCTTTCTTTGGGGAGAGGATTTCTTCTATAGGAGAACACTGAGCTTTGGCCCTTGGTCTCAAACTGGACAATCTGGTAAGGGAGGAAGGCATGAAAGAAGGCTGGCATTAACACAAGTTGTTTCTTTGGGCTGTCAAAGCTAGGTTAGGAGCACTGAGAGGAGAAAGGGAGTCTTCAGGGAGGGCATGGCTCAAGAGCTGGGCTTACATTGAGAAGGATTTCAAAATGTCTATAGGAGGCTCAAGGGAGCATTTCTAGGGGAAGGGAACGGCCTCTAGGAAAAGCACTGAGTAAATACCACACATGTGTCCTCCCTACTCCAGAGCATTGGTTTCATGAAAATGTGACATTTGGCAAAGCATGATCCAGTGCATTCTGTAGCAACAACAATTTGTGCCTTGAGCAGTTGGCCAAAGGACATCATATACAGCCAAGTTTCTGGATAGTTACAAGCTGTGGCAGAGGAGGTTAGCAATAATGCATTTATTGATATTATTTCAAATTGGCTTTAGTTGAAGCCAAATGGGAGTGACGTTCATACAAAGAATTTAGGGTCTGAATGACCAGCGTTGGTCTGGAGAACAGTGGTAGGAACATCCTTCCTTCTTAATAGAGAGGTGGGGGACCACAGGAGCAGGATATTGCATACAATGTTGATTATTTGGGTGGGTGGTTTTGCTTGTTTCTTTATTACATGGGTTGGTTCAGGAGATGAGGGTGGAAGTGATTGTAGCATGAAAAGCTACAGAGTGAAAAGACAGCATGGTATAAGGAAAAGAGAGAAAGCCTTGGAGTCAGGAAAACCCGAGTTCAAGTCCTGACATCTGACACACAATAGCCGGGTGACCCCAGGAAAAACATTTACCCTATCAGTGCTCTCAGCAACTCTGTAAAATGCCTTAATAGAGAAAAGATAAGAACATGCACTGGCAGAGAAAGAGTTCCTTATTGGGAACCCTTAAACACACAGATGAAATTCTATGCCCTGTATTTAACAGGCAAGGAAAGAACATCAGTTAAAAATCAAAGCATTGGGGTAGGGAGCACAGTCATGTGAGGGGTTCCAATCCAGCCACTGACTCTGGTCTCCCACACTCAGCTCCCAGGGGACAATACTGTTTCCCAGGGGTCTCTGGGAAGACTCCCTACCACTTTTTGTTCAGAGATTCAAATTTAAACCATAGTAATCAAGGCACAGAGGATAGAATGTTGGATTCCTTGGAATCGGGAGGGACTGAATTCAAATCTAACTGCAGACACTTACTCTTTGTCACCCTGGGCAAGTCACTTAAGCTCTCTGATTGCCTCAGTTTCTATATCTGTAAAATGGAAATAATAATGGCCCCTATCTCCAGGGTTGTTGTGAGAATAAAATGAGATAAAATCATAAAACACTTTGCAAACCTTAAAGTGTTATGTTAATGTTAGCTATAGTAATATAATCAACCATTTATAGACAGTATATGTGCTCAGAAAATTCTAAAATAGTCTTTAATGCCATTTAATTCACTAAATATTGGTTGAAAGGCAACTGGGAAGGTAGCACTATGCTAGGCACCAGAAGGGGAGGCAGTGTACAGACCATTCAATAAGGACCTCCTTTTAAGGATAACCTTAACGGGGAGGAAACAAATAAACACAGATGAAACATTACAGTGTTACGTTTCTTGTTCATAGATTTCTAGGAGTAGGCATCTTTCTAGATAATGCTAATGCTGTTGATTCATTTTAGTGATATCTGACTCTTTGTGACCCTATTTGGGGTTTTCTTGGGTTGCCATTTCCTTCTCCAACTCATTTCACGAATGAAGAAACTGAGGCAAATGGGGTTAAGTGACTTGCCCAAGTTCTACAGCTAGTAAATGTCTGAGGTCAGATTTGAATTCAGGTCCTCCTCACTTCAGACCCAGCACTGACTACTGCATAGCTAATATCTGTCCAGATAATACTAATAGTTGGAATTTGTTATACAGCCCTTAAAGGTTTGAGCCAATTTTACAGATGAGGAAACTGAGACAGAAAGAAGTTAAATGACATTCAGGACCACAGAGCATCTGAGACAGGATTTGAACCCAAGTCTTCCAAAGAATACCCTACTAATATTCTAGTTGTTATTCCATGAGATAATTGCTTCAAAAATTACTTGTCTTTTGGGACTTCTGTAATCGATGGGTTTTGGAGCAAACTCAAGAAGGCCAAAAAGTTGTTTTTATCCATCAGAGAATAGACTTTTTTTCATCTTGTCTAGACATCCCCATCTCGTTTTGCCTTGTTTCTTCTTAAGCAGCAATCTCTTGGGTCTCATAGTTGTAGCTCATTATCCAAGGAAGGTGTGGCTTTTAAAGGGTGTTAAAAATCAAGATCTCTTCATTTTTCCCCATTAAGATTTTCTCATTTTGATCCTTCCTTTTAACATTCAGAGTTAACTTCAGAGTGTGCACTTGTCTCCATCGGTTAACTTTTGCTGAGAGAGGCACTAACTCTCTTAATAAACCATAGGTTCACCCTCCTTTTTTCCCAAAAAATAAAATTTAAAAAATTTTAAACCCCCAACAACTTCCATGAAGGATGCTTCCAACAGATGACCTAGTAAGGCTGAAAAGTCCTTCTAATATTTTCCCCAGGGGTAATCAACTAATCAACAAGCATTAATTAACACCCATTATATACCAGACACCATGCTAGCATACAGAGACAAAAGTAAAGCAGTCTTTGCCCTCCAGAAATTGACATCCTTAAACTGTACTGTTTATAGACTCACTGACTAGTTCCTATTTACATATGTATATTGAGGGACCTGGTCTCTCTCAAAATGGAAGCAAAATTTCCATCTGTTAGCACCAGGTCATTCTGATGAAAACAATCCTTTTCAGTGTCACTTGCATGAGCTAGGTTTCCACCTACCTGATTTAATAAACCTCAAATGTATTTGAAAACAAGTCTATTTAGCTTGATGATTATATCCTCTGCCTTCGCTTGAGGTCTTTGTGATCTGTCCTTCAGGCCCTGCCCTGGGTGGGCAGGTCAGATGAGACACTACAAAAGTCCTTCCCAGCTCCATGATTCTCTAAGACCCCATGGTTCTACGTGAGCAGGAAAGTTAGGGGGACAATTACTCCTGACTGGGTAAATAAATGTCAATTGATCTTTCTTTATGTGCTACCGATGATCTCCATATAAGAAAACATGAATAATGAGATGTGCTAAAATATGTATTCACTAGTGTCAAAGTTACATGTGCTTAGAATTAAACAACCTAATCTCTCCATTTGTCTTCATTTTATGACTTCCTAAGTTTTGGCCATATACAGTTTTAAGTGAAAAAGGTTGCATTTCTCTTCACACAATTCCCTTAAACAACTTTCAAAATTGTGTTAAGTATGAGTTCTTTGGACTAGTTCAGATAATATTTCCAACTCTGTTGATTTTAACCTTGTTGACATTATCTTTGTTGACATTAACCATTTCTGTAATTTCTTCCTATATGTAAAGAAGCTATTCCTTTCTATATCAAAGTTCCATTAGGACCTTAACTTGGGTGTCTATCAGTCAAACATTCAGAGATCAATAATTATGTTAAGGTCTTACTAAGTGGTCAGTTAAGTGACTCAGCACTGGACCTAGAGCCAAGAAGAGTCATCTTCCTGAGTTCAAATCTGGCCTCAGACACTTACTAGCTATGTGACCCCGGCAAGTCTCTTAACTCTGTTTGCCTCAGTTTCCCCATCTGTAAAATGAGCTGGAGTGTCTTCTTTGCCACATGGGGTCACAAAGGATCGGACATGACTGAAATGACTTTACAACAACTTACCAAGTGCCTGATATGAATAGGCTGGTCCTGTGAGTAACTAAGGCCATAAGGCAGATGATTGTCAATGACCCAGCATTTCATCCTGATTGTTGCAGTTCTGTTAATGAGGATGGCTGCCTTGATGGACCTGTCACCCATGGCTTGCCCTGCATCCACTCACCAGACATTCCCAATTCCTCATCCATCCAGTGCTGCTTTAGTAACCCATACCTCAATAATCCCCATTAAATAATAATTCAATTAAACGATAAAAAGCATAAGAAAATTCAAGAAAGCATTGACCCCTGTGTCCTAAAATGGAGCAGCCAAACCCTTCCCAGCTCCTGTTCTCCCAGGTAAATTTCTTTCTAAATTTGGAGCTCCCTCTCTCCTTCTTTGTCCTCTAAGATCCCAAAGCAGGTGGAGAGATCTTGGCCAAGTTCATTTAGCAGGCATATGTGTAGATGAAGCCTTCAAATGGGAGACTGGGGGAAGGAGATGGAGCCCAGGAAGAAGGTATATTTCAAATCCAGTTCTGACACCCATGCTCAAGGGACCTTGGGCAAGTCATTTTAATTTCTCTCAGCCTCCATTTCCTCATCTATAAAATTTAGAGGTTGGACTTTCAGAACAGTTCAAGGGACTCTCTCAGGTCTAACATGAGCCTATGTCTTGCCATTCGATCTGGGGATTCAAAATAGTTATTTTTAAAACTCTATATCTTTTTTTCCAGTTTCTCTCTTTCTATCTACCTCTCCTATTAGCTACAAGTTTCTGGAGATTAGGAATTGTTTCATTTTTCATATTTGAGTGCTCAGTGCCTAGCACCATTGTTGTTTAGATTCTCATGCTCCCATATACCATAACACACCATCATCTTCCATGGGGTTTTCTTGGCAGAGATGCCAGAGTGATTTGTCATTTCCTTCTTCAGCCCATTTTACAAATGAGACAAACAGGGTGAAGTGACTTGCCCAGAATCATACAGCTAGTAAGTATCTGAGGTCACATTTGAACCTTGGTATTCCTGACTCCAGGAGCAGAGCCCTATCCACTGTGTCACCCAGCTGCCTGGTGTCTAGTACATAACAGGCATTCAAAAAGGCTTTGTTGATTGATTTCTTTCTTTCTTTTTTCTGCCTCTCTCTTGTTTGCTTTCTTTTTTCATCTCTGTGTCTCTCTTTCTCCCTTTCCTTTTTTTAGATTTTTTCCTTTTTTTCCTCTCTTTCACTATTTCTTCTATTTTTCTTTCTATTAGGAATACTCCCACATGCACAAAAGCATTAATGGCAACAGTCATTGTAGTAAGGTTAAGTGGAAACAAAGGCAGTATTTGTTTCTTAGGGGGTAACTTGAACATGTTGTGAATACAAGGGATCTATGCCATTTGACTACATGAACAGACACATGAGAATGTTGATGTGAACTGATGCAGAGTGAAGCAAACAGAACCAGGAAAACATTTTTGGTCTCTTTTTTCTTTATCTTCCTCTTTTCCTGTTTTTTTCATCTTTTTCTCTTTCTCTCTCCCTTCATTTTCTCTCTTTTTGCCTCTATCTTACTCCGCAAAAGAAAAAAACACAAACACACACATTTCCCACCCAAGACCTTGCTACTTGAATCATCTCTCCCCTATGAACTTATCTCCTCTACTTCATCATTAGAATCCCCAACTTAAGGAGATTGTCTTCATTCCTTTCCAGGATGCACTACTGCCACATTTCCCCAGGGCTTCCCACCCTCTGCCCCCATACATATTCCTTTAACCCTCCCTTCTCCACTCCCCACATTCTGTTCAGTATTTTTATAGGTGTCATCTTTGACCATTAGAATTAAGCTCCTTGAGGGAAGGTACTGACTTTCTCTCTGCTTGTATTTATTTGTACTCCCAGCTCTTAGCAGGAGCTTAATAAATTCCCTGACTGGTTGACTCCCACTCCTTTCCCCTCTGTCCTCCCACTTCTAAGTTCAACAACTTCCTTCTACAGATCTGTGAAATGTTTTGGAGCCAGAAAGAAATCTCCTTCGGAACAGCAGCCATCACTGCGAATCACACTGTCTGCTGCTGGCTTGCCCTTCTCTGACTCTTCTCTGGGAGCAGCTCACTAATTGCTGGTTATTTCTAAGATCTGTGAGTCTAAAACTCCACTGTTGCTAGGTTCTACCTGTTATTTGATGAGATAACTACACTTGGCCCCGGCCAGTTGAGCTCTTTGGATGTCAGGCAAATGCATTAATTTGCAACCGTCATCCTTCCTGGATGAAGGAAACACTATCTATTGTCCCCCTGGGGAAAGCCACCGAGGCGAGAGAGAGGAGTAAGCACGTTTTGATTATATTTGGACTCTGTTTACATCCAGAAAGGTGCCATTTTTAAACTCTTGTCATCTCCGGTTTTAAATAGAAAATGTAATGAAAGAAAAAAGCCCAAGCTCTGGGATACTTTTCCATTTATCCAAGTTATGGTGTTCCAACAAGGTACATTTTATGTCTGTTAATCTTGCGACTCCTACTTCTCTTGAGAAACTGTATTACCAAACTGTTCCAATGCCAATTTTCGCCTGAATAATACCCCACATGCTGGTACCCTGGGCTTCCTAACGTCAGCGCCAAACGGACCTCCCAGACTACTAGATGTTGTCCGTTACACCAACTTCAGAGGATCAGAGATTTAGAACAAAAAGGGATTTCAGGACTCATGGCAGGCAGGATACAGAGAAATCAATGCTAGATCTCGAGACAGAAGACCCAGGTCCCAGCTCGATCATTTCATCCCTGTGGGACCTAAAGGACATCACTTCACCTCCCTAGTTTTCAGTGCCCTTATCTACAGGATGAGAGCATTGGGCTCAGTGATTTTGGGGTGCCTTCCAACTCTAGCACCCTCATCCGTTCCCACCATTTTTCAGAGGAGGAGGTTCTGAATGGTCATATGACTTTTCCAGGTCACATAGATCCTAAGTGGCAGAGCTGTGTCTCCAGTTTAGTTCTCATTCCATGGTACCATGCTGCCTCTCCATGAGCATTCTTCCCAAATCTACAATGCCAGCCTTCTCTTTCTTGAGCAGTAGCCACTTTACCACCAGCTGCCTGTTGGAATCTCTACCCAAATGCCTGCAAGGCATCTCAAGTGCAAAGTGTCCAAAATGGTGTTCATTCTTCTCCCACTCCTCTTCCAAACTCGTAGGGAAGCACGACTATGCTTCCAGGCAGCCCAGCTCACAAGCTCGGAGTCATCTTCAGCTCTTCGTGGTCAATCTGTTCCACCTTCAGGACACCTCATATGGGCACCTACTCCCTTCTCAGACTATCAGTCAGAAAGCATTCATAAAGCCCCTACTGTGTGCCCCATGCTGTGCAAGCACTGAGGATACAGAAGGAGTCAAAGGCAGTCCCCACCCTGGAGGATTACAAGTTAGTTTGAACTCAGTCAGCCCAAGGGCTGATAACCAGTTCAGTCCCACACTACCTCCTACTTGGCCAGAAATCCTTGAACTTGATTGCTATGGAACACGTGGGGCTTTGCCAAGCACTTCCCATACATAATTGAGTTTGACTCTTACAACAAACCCTCCGAGTCAGATGCTATTATCATCCCCGAGGAGCAGGTGAAAAAACAGAGGATTCAGAGAAGTCAAGAAACTTGCCCAGTGAGCAATCCTGATTTCAAGTCCAGCACCTTCGCTACAAAGCGATTAGGTTAAAGAGCCAGATTTGGAATCAGAAACCCCCGTGTTCAGATCCAGACTCAGACACTTACTTAGCTGTGTGGCCCTGGGCAAATCATTTGTTCCCTTGACCTCAGTGTCCTCATCTGCAAAAGAGGAATTGTAATAGAACTTACCCCCCAGATTTATTGGGAAGATCAAAATGAGATGGTGCATGTAAACTACTTTGCAATGGACAGCGCTTGTATAGACACGAGTTATGATGACGGTGATGAGGATGACGATGCCATCTTCCTCTTCACTCCTTTTGGTCTCACTTCTAGAGCTTCTTCTCTCTAATCCATCCTCCACAGAGCTGTCAAAGTAATCTTCCTCAAGTAGAAGGCTGACCACATCACACACACACACACACACACACACACATCTCAAACACGATCAATAACCCCCTATTGGCAAAGATCCTCAGCCCAGCATTTAATGCCTTCATGGTCCAGTCTCTCTTGATCTTTCCAGACTTATTTTACATTGCTTCCCTCCATGCATAGCACATTCCAACAAACTGACTTCCTTGCTCTTCCCCAAACTCAGCCTTCAGTCTCATGTCTTCTACCTTTGCCTAGTCCCTGAAAGTCTAGACCACACCCTTTCCTTACTCATCTCTTTTAGAATTCCTAGCTTCCTTCAAAGCTTCTTCCAGTTGTTTTTCCTAACGCTCCTCATTATATTTTCTCTTCCTCCTCAAATTAGCTTCCCTTTGCTTACCTGTTGCCATTCACCTGTAAAAACATTATATTCCCTCCCCCTTTAGAAGTAGTTGCTCCCTGAGGAAAGGGACTGTTTTTGTTTTCTTTTTTCATCTCATGCCTTACACACAGTAGGTATCGAATTAAGGTTAATGAATTTGAATTCCCATCACTTTTTCTATTCAACACATTCTTTCATTCAAAGGTCACTTCTTTCTCTTACAATTCGACCCTACCTGCTTTGCTCTCCATTCTCCAAAAAAAGAAAAGAAAAGAAATCTAGTGTGCCCTTGCTTAGAACCAGCATGAATTCTGGGCTCCCCTGCCTGGGCTTGTCCAGCTGGCACATGTGAAGGAGATGTGCTGAGCTTGCCAGAGAAAAGTGCAGTGCTCAGCAAAACGGTTATTGCGGCATCAGAAAGCGACGTGCTCCAAACATGTGTTTTTAATGGATTCCCAGACCGTTAACGGCGAACAATTTTAATGATGTGTGGAGAGTTCAAATCTATGGCTAAGTGCTACCTGCAAATCTTAGTTCTCAGGGAAAGAGTGTCTCTTGGTTATCACTTTTTAAATATGCAATATAAAACCAGTTTCATTTTTATCCTCACTCGGCTTTTTTATATGCACATTTCCTCTGTTCCCTGGAGTCAGAAATGATCTCTCCTCCCTCACAACTTTCCTAGTACTTAGATATTGCCTCTTTTATGTACTTATGCTGGTTTGTAATATAGTCTTTTGTACTTTGCCTCTCTTCAGAGCTATAACTAGGGTGAGGTTGTCAGAGTTTTGCCTCAAGGCACCAAATTTAGAAGGTACTAACAGCATCTGCAATGCTTCAGCACTGTAGAAACAACTGGGTTTAACACCTGTCATCAGGAATAATACACTAAAATCAGCAACTATTCAGTGGGTCTAGGGTAAGGTCCTCTCCCCATTCTCTCTCCTGGAGGGGTGGGAGGAGAGGTAAGTGAATCATCCTCACCCTACTCTCCACCAAATCATTGCCTCCTCAACATTAGCTAAGCACTGATGTCCCAAAGCTTTTACTTTCTTCCCTTCTCACAGGGGAGTATCCATCCTCCCCACAAGAGTTTCTGTCTTAAGTATAATTTGTAGTCATTGCCCCAAGTACACAATTTCTAATGAAAATTGGCCCCTTCTCTCTAATTAGAGAGCCCCTCAAGAGCTGGCATCCATCAGTAGATGAGAATTATGAGGGCGGAAAATGGCAAAGAAACTGTAGCAAAAGGGGAGGGAAATTTAAATGGGCTGATGTGGGGCTGGTCGACTCAGTCCATGAGCAAGTTTGTGCTTGATGCCTTCCCCATTCCATGAGACTTGTCAGAGCTTGAGGTCCCCCAGCACAGCCTTCCAGAGCCCAGAGGTCATCTCCAGGATAGGACAGTAGAAAATGAGCCTCCCGGAAGCAATGACCAGAACCAGTCTGTTTTCTCCCTATAAAGTAAGACATTCTTTTTAATAAAAATATTAATAAACTTCCATGAATTCCTTCTGCTCTTTTACCTGTTATTTCTGGATATGTCTTGACATCCCTCTCTGGAGCTAGTATAGTGGATAGAGCCCTGGCCTGGAGTCAGGAAGACCTGGCTTCAGATACTTACTAAGTAATGGGCAAGTCGCTCAACCTCTGTTTGCCTCAGTTTCCTCAACTGTAAAATGAGTATAATAACAACCCCTGCTTCTCAGGATTGTAAGTGTTTAGGATAGGACCTCACAGTAGATGCTTAATGATTGCTTTTTTTTTTTCTCCTGCAACAGAGAAACATTTAGGCAAAGGTATCTGATACAATACCTGGATTTGGCAAAAGCATCCTGACAGCTCCCAGACTCTTAGTGAAGCATTCTGTATTTTAAAATAGGAGAGAGGGATTGTTGAGACTTCATTGGTACAGGGAATTCTCTGGTGAGAGAGAATTCCAACGTCAGATGGCTACTCCTTTGGAACTAAGACTGAGGTAATTGACAAAGAGCTGAGCCCTGGCTTCCCACATCTTGCCTCTGACATGGACCAGTTGTATAACCCTGGGCGAGTCACTTGGCCCCTTAGTGTTCTATCTCTGCAAGTCTCTAAGACCAGGCTGGGTCAGAAGCAGTTGCAATCCTGGTGTCCCTAGCTCCAGCTGGCTCTTCTTCTACTTCCGGATGCTGCCTCTTTCATCAACCTGGCCTCTCCCATTTTGTGTCTGGAATCTGAGACAAGGCCTCTGAAGGGCTCATCAAACTTCCAATTAGAAAATAACATTAAAGTAATCAAACTGAAAGAAAGGAAAATGTGCTGGTTCAATACCATTGTCCTTTGGAGATCAGCATCCAGCTTATTTTCATTTATCTTCATGTAAAAACTGGAATGGAGGAAGGAAAGAGACCCCTGTAAAATTTCTGTGGGTCTAACTCTAGCCCTCCACCTTGCCATAGAGATCACTAAAGCCAGAGTAGAGTCAGACCTAGAGGACCTAAGAGGTCATCTAGAGCCCAGAGATCACCCCTTTCATTTTATATATGAGGAAACTGAGGCCCAAGAGTGTTAAGCAGCTAACCCAAGGTCACACAGGTGGGAAAGGTCAGGATCTATGTTAGAACTTGGTTCTTGTAGCCCCTCTTCTTCCCAAGGGGAGTGTTCTTTCCACTTTGCTGTGCTATTATATAGATTTTCACCCTCAGTTTCGGAATGGCTGTCAGGGCCTGTTTGCATTTCACAGAACTGTCCTCCAGCACTCTCCTGGAGCCCGGGACTCATTCCATCCATTGTGGCAGCTCTATCAGGCTCACTGTACTTCAGGCAGTAAAACTACAAAGTAAAATATCTTTGCACATACCTAGCTGGTCAATAACGTAACATAAAAAATCTCCCTCTTGCAAAGGGAGAGAAGCAATTTTCTGTAGCTCCTCACTCATTGGGCGGAACTTTACAAATATGTATCCCCCAAACCATTAAATGAGTCAAATCTGGATAATACTATTCATTTCTATGTGCTGCCTCATCCTTTATCCAAAGTATCTTAGAGCACTTTAAAGTGAGAGGGGAAAATAGAGAATGTAATTTATTGCGCTGGAGCAAATAAGCCTCAGGCTAAAAAGAAGAGGGGAAAGACCCACCAAGACAGAATCTGGGGGAAGGAAAAGGGCTGAGGCTCCAGCATAGTTAATAACACACAGGAATGCACAATGTTTTGAGGAGAAAACCTAGAAGATGGAGGAGGAAGGGTGAAAGGCTCTATACACAGCTTGGCTACCTGGGAAAGAAAGGGCAAGAGCAGGAATGGGCAAGTCAGCAAGACCTTACACCATGGCCCTATGGTCTTAGCTTTGTTTCTGTGCCTTCCCTGTTTCCTCCACCACCACCACTACCTCCCCTTTATGTGTGAGCTCTAAGAGGTTCAGAGTTGGAAAGCTTCACCCCCAGATCTGTACAGTAATTATTTACAGCCTGGCCCTCCCAAGGATGACAATCAGGGTTAGCCTAGGCTTCCCAAATTCACATTAGGAGGCATAAGGAATGCTCACCATCAACCAGTGGCATCTGATTAGAGACACTCAGGCCCATGGACCAGGAAGCGGAGTTCCACCAAATGACAGACTTGAGCCTGTCTGGTAACTGATCTGGGAGTGTTTCTACTCTTCCCCAAAGGGCTTGGCACTTGAGACTGAGAATCTCTTGAGAGGCCCCAAAGTCGAGCTGTAGAAGGGCACAAAGCTGGTTACTCCATGAGGATAGAAGAAGATGAGGTTTGTCCTCCTTCCCATCACTCGGGCTGTTACTGGTCCTGTGATGTAAGGTACTGACTTTCCTAAGGCAGACTTTTGAAATGAAAGAGTATTTCAGAGACCACTCTTCTCTTGAGGAAGAGGCAATCCAGGATGTCAGCCAGAAGCTGGAACTACAGAGGCTCATTCCTGGTAAATGTTTGTCGAATTGAATTATATTTGTGGAATTCTTTGGACATCAAGAGAGCTTTTCTTTAACAAATATTCTTACAAATCAAATAGAAGTAGCAGCCCAGTTTCACAGATAGCTATTTTGCCTCAGTGAAGACATTCCAAAACAAGACTGTGACATGCTATAAAGGAGGCTTGACCACCAGCAGTAGGCCACAAGGACTTTATTGTCTGTCCAAGGGCAGTAGTCAAATTACGACAAAGCTAGACTAGGCTGAACCCACTGGAACGGGAAGCAAAGCATTGATGCAGAGCAGCAGAGGCCAGACCAAAGCTTAATATTTATTCCCTGTGTGACCTTGGCCAAGTCTCTCACCTAACACCTCTAAATCTAGGATCCCCTGAGCAAGGAGTTTATCTGCTGCATAGCTCACCCCAAGGCAACTCTTCACTGAAGGCGTAACCATTCAAAGAAATCTCTCTTGGGAGGATGTCAAGGATGCCTCCCGAAGCCTTGGTTCCCTCCTCTGTAAAATGAGGGGGTTAGACTAGATAGACTCTGAGGCCCTTTCCGTCTGCAGAACTATGATTCTATGATTCTTTAACTCTCTAACATTATGCATTAGAAGAAGCTAAAAGGGGCTGGGGTCGTAGTCAGGAACCCCTGAGTTCAAATTCAGCTTCCAAATACTGTGTGACCTTGGGCAAGTCATTTCTCCTTTGTTTGCCTCATCTTTAAAATGGGATTAATAATAACACTTATCTTCCAGGGTTCTTGAGAGGATAAAATCAGATAATATTTGTAAAGCACTTTGCAAACCTTAAAATGCTATATAATAATGACAGTAAATGTTACTATTATGCACTAACCAAATTAATGAGTTAGTTGAGCTTAACTCAGAATTTACCCCGTTCTTGTTAACAGCACAAAGGGCCACAAATAAGGTTTTCGTTTCCTAGAGGGGCCCCGGGGGTAGGAAAGTTTAGCTGTCGGTGAATGAATTAATCATAACACAGCAGTAAAGTAGGTGAGACAGCCTGTGCTAAGTCAGCAGTTTGATGGGCAAAGTGCACAAAAACTTATTGTACCATTAAGGTATGCAATCCAATTACCAAAATATGTAAAAATGGAAATAATAAACATGCAGCTCGATGAGATGGGTACATAAAATCAGCCGTTGTAAAGAGCAGTAAAATCGATAGTTTATGAAAATTGAACCATCAGAGCATGCCCGTGTGTAACTTAAGTGTGCATCATAAATGGCAGGAAAGAAGGAGTGATGACCACACTGCTCTGCCAAGCCCTGCCCCAGGACAGGTGTCACAGAACATATCCCCAGGGGCAACGGATGTGAAATGATCTTTCCAATGGATGCTTTGAGACAAATTCTGTTGGGGGTTGGGGTGGGCCTCCAGGAGTGGAGCCCCTGGGAGTCCCTGAGGCTGCTGATCTGGAGTTTGCTTCCATGTGGTGGGAAGGGTAAGCCCAGGCTAACACTTACTGAGTGTGAGGCTGCCAGGAGTCAGAGGAAGGAAGCCACTTATCCAGTAGCTTCTATTTTGGTTACTTATTCTTGCTAATGAAACATAAAGCTCTGCAGAAGTTCTACAAGGGCCCCTGACACCCTCTAAATTTTGAGGCCCTGAGACAATACACCAACGGTCTTCCCCTAGTTATAACAAAACTGGTCTGAAAGCAGGATTATAGACAAGAATTAAAGGTGTTGGTCTCACCCACTGTCTGATTTTTTTATGGGGGGAGGCGATAGTCCTTGGGCCTGTTGAAATAATTCCAGTTTTCATTAGAGGAAATGAGCTATAGTGATAATAGTCTTGGCTTTCAAATCTCACATGCCAGATAGTACACAGCAACCTCCTGAAGCATGTATCATGTAAAAGCAGATATTCCAGTCCTCTGTGCTGGCAGCTAATCTTCCCACTGGAACATAAATTTCTTGAAGGGAGAAACCATCCTCCTAGGTGCCCAGCACAGTGTTCCGTATACAGCAGGTGCTTAATAAGTTTATGGATTGACTGAAAAAGGCATTAAATTTGAGGGTTTGCCCTCCATGATCAGGGCCTGCTCTGGAAACCTCAATCACCTGCTATTTCCTCACTACACGCAGGGTCTACCACTTCTCACTTTACTGCAGGCCCTTTCATCCTTGCTCCCCCATCCAAGCCTACCCCAAGCTCAGCTCAGGACTCATAACAATCCTCTCCTCCCTCCTCTCCCTTTTTCCCTATTCTCTGTCTGTCTCTGTCTCTGTCTCTGTCTCTCTCTGTCTCTCTCTGTCTCTCTCTCTCTCTCTCTCTCTCTCTCTCTGTCTCTCTGTCACTGTCTCCCTCTGTCTCTCTCATCTTGGGAAGAAAGGGGGTAGGGGAGACAAAGAAGCAAATTTAGGCAGCACATCAGGAGACGGACCCATTTTAATCCTCTCTTTTCTCTCACCCTTTTTCTGTCCTCTCTCTCATCTCTTCTATTCATTTTTCTTCCTTACTCTTTCTTCCATACTCTTTCTTCCTTATTCTTTCTCTCTCCTTTTCTTCCTTCTTTCCTCCTTCCTTTCTTCCCTCCTTCCTTCCTTTCCTTTCCTTCTTTCCTTCCCTTTCTTTCTTCCTTCCCTTCCTCCCTCCCTCCCTTCTTCTTTTCCTTCCTTTCTCTTTTTTTCTTCCTTCCTTTCTTCCTTCCTTCCTTTCCTTCCTACTCTTCTTCCTTCCTTTCCTTTCCCTCCTTTCCTTCCTCCCTCCCTCCTTTCCTTCCTTCCTTCCCTCCCTCCCTTTCTTCCTTCCATCTTTCCTTCCTTTCTTTTTTCCATCTCTGTAGTTCCCATTTTTCTTCTGGTAGCCTTATCCTCATGATTCAGTGAGTTTCCTCCCAGCAGGGAAACTGCATACTGGAGGGTGTTCTGCTGCTTTCATAAATCTCTAATTAGGTCCCTATCTGATTTAACAAGAAGTCAATGCCGTCCCTCGCATTCCTGAAGCCTTTACAAATCTTTGCTTTGAAATCTCTGGAGAGTCAGGAAGGCGCCCCCAAACCCACTTCTTTCTTTACCTTGAACCGGGCTCCTGGCAACTGTCCTCCTCCCCCACCCCTTCCCTCCCTAAAGAAGCAAGTCAAGGCATCCCTTTCAGCCCCTCTAATTAAGAGTTTGTTTTTATTTTTCCATATTTGGTGGTCGATTTAGTTTAAGGTTCTCTGGGGACTGGAGTCACATGGATTAAACAAGAACAGCTGGAAGGCTGTTCAGGAGTTTCCTTCTCTCTCTTTTTAATTGGTAACAGCACAATTTGGAATAAGGTGAGGCCGATTCCATTCTGCTGAGAGAGAAGGAAAGTTTTTATTATTCGGTTCTCCAAACATCAAGCAGTCTGGTTTCATGAAAAGCAGAAGTTAAAAAGGACTGCATCTGATTTCCTCTATGGATCTGTCAGGGACAGCTAGGGGGTGCCATGGTGCACAGAGCACCAAGCCTGGAGTTGGGAAGGTTCATCATCCTGAACTCAAATCTGAACTCAGACCCTTCCTAGCTGTGTGACCCTGGGCCAGTCACTTCACCCCATCTACCTCAGTTTCCTCATCTGTAAAATGAGCTAGAGAAGGAAATGGCAAACTGCTCCAGTACCTCTGACAAGGAAATCCCAAATGGGGTCATGAAGAGTTGGACACAACTGAAAATCACTGAACAACCACTACAAAATAGATCTGTCAAAGGTAGGAGTTACCAGATTCAATTCAAGTCAATCCAATGCACTACACACTCATTGAGCCCAAATATGTGGGAGGAACTGTTCTTGGCCCTAGGAAAATAAAGGGAAACATGAAGCATTCCTTCTCTCAACTAGATTCCATTCTTCTGGGGCCAATGGCCCCTATAAGGTAACAGTAACTGCAATACAAAGTGATTTCAAGAGAGGGAAGGGGGAGGATCAGGAAAAGTAGCACCTGAATGAAGCACGGGCATGAAAGGGGCTAGGCAATCTGCAAAGCTGAGGCGAGGAGGGAGGGTATCCCAGGGGTGGGGCACCACCTTTGCAAATCAGTCAGTCAATCAACAAGTCTTTATTAAATTCCTACTGTGGAATTTAATAGGTCACTCAGGTAGTGACCTAGTTGAGTAGCGAGTAGTGGGCAACACAAGGAATCAGAGGAAATATCACTTTGTTGTTTATTCTCCTGCTCTAGAGCCCACAATGGCTCCCCATTACATATTAAATCTGGCTCATATTCTTTAGCCTGGGATAGATGAGACCCTTGATGACCTGGCTTTGCTTTGCTCAGCTTCCTCTCTTGATGCTTCTGACTTCACACTTGCTCTTGTCCCCTTGCTGGGATGATCCCTCTTCTCTTCTGCACACAGCCTAGTCCAGCACAGGAGGCCCCTCCTCCATTCAGCTGTACATCCAAAGAATACAGGTTTAACTTCTTTCCAAGTATTTCTACATTTAACTCAATCCAGCAAATGTCTACTATGTGTCAGGTATTTTGCTGGGCACTGCAGATACAAAGACAAAGACATATTTCCTGCGCCCAAGGAAATGTAATTAAATGAAGAATGTGTTTAACCATTGAATACCAACAAAGATGCTGAAAACATATGGCTTTCAAGACTGTGAACTCTCAATATTGGCACTGACCCTTAAAAGAAATCATTTCTAGGTCATGTGACCAACAGCTTATAGGATTAGCTATTTTCTGAAGTCCTCATGAACTCCCCCAAACTCCCCAAAATAGGAGTTATGAGCAAAAGGTAAAGCAAATGTAGCTATCTCTACAAGCCAAGATACCAAAAAAAAAAAACCTTCACCCCACCATTCTTCAGAAACAAACAACAGACCTCAACTCTATTTACCTCTTTGTGGAGTAGGGGGAGATATAGAAAATGGGGAGTATGCTGGGGCAGGACTCTATCAGAAGAGCTGGCCATGCATCAACATACATATGGGACTGCACCAGAACTTAAGGAGAGGAGACTGGCATCCAGCTGGAGTCAATTCTTTCTCCTTAGAAGTTACTCAGGTCAGGGATTGCAGCCAGTTAAGAATGAATTCCCCAACATAGGAAGAGGCTGAGATGGTTGTGAGGTCCAGCCCACAAGGGATCTGACATCAAAAGGTAGGGAGTCAAAACTGGGTGACAGGGGAATATAAGGACAAAACACTGAAATTACCAATGATCTCAGAAGGAAGAAAAACTCAGTTAAAAACCTAGAACACAAGCAGATACATTAACAGTCAAGATATTAAAACAGAAGGGAATGTGGCCACCAAGACATCTAAACAAATGCAATAAATATTGAAAGATAAAGAAAATTGAACCAATGCCTGATTTCAAAGAGAGCATGGAACTTCAGTGAAACACTGTCACATGGTTCAAGAGAGAAATAAGAATCACAAAAAAGTTAAAAGGAAATCAATGGCAGAATATATTGGCAGAAATAATTGTCAGAATAGAAAAATTTGAAGCACCATGCTGGATGTCTCAATAACCAGATTGGGAATACACATGTACTGAAGGGAAGGATAGTCTGGAAGAAGGAAGCAAAATACAATCATATTCAAAGATGCATGATCTCTGTACAAGTGAAACAAGTTAGGTAGCCATTCTTAGGGGAAGCAACATACTCTCCTTTTCATTACTTTATAGCGTTTCCTTAACTAATAACCACACACTAACTAGCTATGAGAACTATTTTTACCAATTGTTAGTGAATACTCAAAGCTTTTGCCATGGTCATTCTTTGCTCTGTCCAGCCTTGGAAGGGATAGCCATTGGAGGCTTGGAACTCACCTGTTGGATGTTTCAAGCTGGATATTCCATAGCCATGTTAAGCTCAACAAGTCCAAAACAACTCATCACCTTCCACACACACCCCCACCCCTACCCTCCCTCCAACAAACCCTTCCCTCTTCCTAATTTCCTGTTACTGTCATCTCAGTCACCCAGGTTATAATCTACATGTTATCCTCGAAGCTCACTCTCTTTCACACTCCTCCCACCCCATATCTAATCTGTTGCCATGGTCTTTTGACTTTACCTTTGAACATTTCTTGTCCGTGCCTTCTCTGACAATACCAACTCCTTGGTGCAGGCCCTCATCACCTCATGCCTAAGCTATTGCAATAATAGCCTGCTCCTACACGTGAATGAAGATGGGGAATATCACAACTGAGTCCACTACAAATTTAGATCACAAAACCTCAGTTGGGCCCTCACTGCCACCAGGCAATTCTCTTCTACCTCCTTGATCACCTCACTCTTCCACACTCCATAGCAGCTGCTCTAAACCTTCTCATCTCCCCTCAGACTTCTCTTGGCTACCCACCCCCAGTCTCCACTGAGAATTCTACCTCATATTGTTCGGAAAATTTGAGGCTATTCACCATGAGGAGACTCCTCCTCCCCTCTTCCTCATCTCCTATTACTCAGATGCCTTCTGCCTCTTTCTCCTCCTTCATCCCTGTTTCCCATGATGAGGTGGTCTTACTTCTCACTCTGTTGACTAAGACGCAGGTGGCTGGCATCTCTAACTGCTCACATGACCCCGTTCTATCCCATCTCCCCTCTTTCATTACCATTCTATCCTGGGCAGCCAGATGGTGCCATGGATAGAGCACCAATGCAGGAGTCAGGAGGATCTGAGTTCAAATCTCACCTCAGACACTTGACACTCACTAGCTGTGTGAACTTGGGCAAGTCACTTAATCCCAATTGCCTCATACTAGGTCATCTCCAATCTCAGGTGGCTCTGGAGGAGAAGAGAGGTTGGTGACCTGCACGGCCCTCCCTCACTCAAAACGAAGTCAAGTGCAAGTCATGTCATTATTTCTCTGATGGCTTGGTCTTCTTTGGCAATGAAGGATGAACACACCATTCTATCACTTATGTTCAAACTCCTCTACCAACCACAAACATCTCTAGCCTACAAAAACCCTCACTTGGTTCTTGCATACTCACTAACTATAGTCTTATAGCTCTTCCGCCCTTTGAGGATAAACTTGAAAAGTCATCAATAATTAGTGCCTCAACTTCCTCTCTTCTCATTTTCTTAAACCTTTATCATCTGGCTTCCAATCTCACTGCTCTGCTGAAATTATCTCTCCAGTTACCAGTGATCCCTTAGTTGCCAAATGCAATAATCTTTCTTCAGCCCTCATTCTCCTTGACCTCTCTGCCCTATGTGACACTGTGGATCACTCTTTCTTTCTTGATACTCTCTTCTCTTTAGATTTTGGGAATAATGCTCTCTCCTGGTCTCCCTCTGTGTCTCCTCTGCTGGATCGTCATCCAGATCATGCCCCCTAACTGTAGGCATCCCACAAGGTTCTGTCCTCTTCTCCCTTTTTACTGTTTCACTTGGTGATCTAATTAGTTTCCATAGATTTAATTATGATATCTACATAGATAATTCTCAAATCTACCTATCCTGACCCAGCCTCTCTACTGACTCCTAATCTCCCATTTCTAATTGCCTTCCAGACATCTCTAACCAGATGTCTAATGGACACCTTAAAATCAACATATCCAAAATAGAACTCATTATCATTCCCCCTAAATTCTCTCCTCTGCCCAAGCACCCTCTCTATTACTGGAGAGGATAACACCATCCTCCCAGTCCCTCAAGCTCAAAACTCAACTCTTATCTCTCACACACCCCATAACCCCACGTTTTGCCAATGCCTGTGAATATCACCTTTGCAATGTCCCTTAAATGTGTCCCATCTCTCCTCTGTCACTGCTACCACTCTGGAATGGGTGCTTATCACCCCACACTTGCTGATGAGTCTGCTAGCCTCACCTCTCTCTACTCCAATCAATTCTCCTAAAGTGTAGGGGACCACATCACCTCTCTACTCAATGGACTCTACTGGCTTCCAATCTCTTCCAGGATCAAATACAAAATGCTGTTTGGCATTCAAAGCTTTTCATAACCTAGTCCCCTCCTGCTTTCCTACTCTTCTTACCCCTTACTTCCCACCACATACTCTTTGATCCAGAGACACTGGCCTCCTGGAAGCTCCTCTACTAAGACACTCCATGTCTTGGCTCCAGGAAACTGAGGCCAGGAGACAAAGTGACTTGACCAGTAATACAGCTAATAAATGATAAATCCAGGACTAACATTGTCTTTGGCCTTTCTGCCTCCAAATGCAGAGCACTTTCCAGCATACCTGCTTCTCAGCTACTCACTTCTAGTGCTTAGTAAGAGACCACACCCTACTTCAGCTTGACTGTAGCACTGACCTGACTGGACTGCTTGGGCACCAGACAGAGGGGGTGGGGACAGAGGACAGAAGGCTGAAAAGGCATTTTTACATGCCTGAGCCCTGTGAATACAGAGCCAAAATAGACACGATAAAATTTAATCTGCCCTTTAGTAGCTTCTGAGTTACACGGCTTACAGCTCCGAGGGCTGGCAGTACTTCTGTGTAGTTCTTAGGGTCCATGGCCAGTAGCTCTCCAGCTCTCAGAAACAAAGTCTAGGGTTTCTTTTTCAAAGGTCAAGTCTGTCATGGTTATTATTTTCTTGTTAGATTTGTTTTTGAGAGCTGGACCTTTGAAAAGAGGAAAGTGTAGGTCAGATTCTGGAATCATTTGATCTTTACCAGAGATGGGACTGGAGTTACTGGTGATGAATGATGAAGATGATGGTGGTGAGGTCATGAGCATTACAGCCAGAGCACCTCATATGGGTATCTTCAGAGTCTTTAACTTTGTGTGGAAACATTTCAGGGAAATGAACTTCCTTGGTATTACAGTTTGGACATCTGATTGGCCAGTAAGGCCAACAGTAGTGTTCATTCAACCGAAGGGGGCCCTATTAGTCATCTGGGATCTCCTAGTACACCTCCAAGTCAGTTACCATGATTATACAGTATTCTCTAAAGTTTGCCAGGATTCCCAAAGACACAGAGATGTCTCCTCCATTCCATTCAGATGTTTTACTTTTAGAACCAAATTCTACTTTACCCCATGGAGATCTCAAATCTTTGGGAAACTAAAAGTAGATCTTCCTTATCTAGACTATTGTGTTAGAGATGGTTAAGTAGATATCAGTTCTTTAGAAGTGTAATGTCGAGTTATTGTTGAGTTGGAAGTCTACCAGTCATTGAAGGCCTTTAAACAAAGACAGGATGACTGTTAGTTTGGGTACGTTGCAGAGGGGATTCTTCTGTCAGGAATATGATGCCCTATTAAGTCCCTTCTAACTCTGAAGTTCTGTGATTCTAAAATTCCATTTTATGATCTTTTTTTTCACTTCTGAGATTCTAGAAAAAAGTGCTAGAAGAGGCTGAATCTTTATGGATTCTATGAGTATTTTGGTCTTTGCTATGTAAAAAAATAAATGCTATCCTTGCCTAATCTGTGTTTGTTACCATCGGTGCATGTAGAGGATCTGGGGAACCTATTGCTCACCTTTGTAGAAATCTAGGCACAAACTTTATTTGGCTATTTCCAAGAATAAACTTGGGGTAGAGCCATGTGTTGTAAAGAGGATACACATTTTGAGAAGAAAGGTGGTTAGTCTCTAAGATTAAAACCAATACCTAATCTTTGGGAATCCTGGGCTAGTGGTTACATTTGTGTTTACAAGTTATTTTTCTCTGATACAATGTAAACTCTTTGAAGACACAGCTGTTTCATTTTGATCTTTGTAACTGGAGGACCCAGCACAGCACCTGCACACAGTAGGTACATAACCAACACGCATTCTATTAAGTACTTATCAGGCCCCTGATAAGTGCTGGGGATGGAGAAACAGGAGTGGACCAAGTCCCTGAGGCAGCTTCTATTCTATGAGAGAGGAGGTGTACAGCTTGTCTGTATTTATGGATTATATGCAAAATGGATACAAGATCATTTGAGGAGAAAGGGCAACAGTAGCTGGGGGTGGGGTGGGGTGGAGGGCTGATCATCTAAAGTTAACCTGGGATCATAGCACTTAGATTTGGAGGGGACTTAAGAGGTTAGCTAGTCCAACTTCCCATCTTACAGATGGAAAAAACTGAGTCCCAAAGAGATGAAATGACTTGACCATCATCAGTAAGTAGGAGGGACGGGGTTAGAGACAAGGTGGCTTAATTGTGTTTGGAGCCAGAGGACTCAGGGTTGGCTACTTGCCTCTGTCACCGACTACCTGAGAAGCTTCCTTTTAGGACTTGCCTATTGGCACAGGTGGCTTGGCCAAGAGGGACAGCTGCCAAAGGGCACAAGAGTTTTTCACTGGTCTTTTCTCCTTGGGATGACTCTTGAGCTACAGACCACGACCAGGGAGCCCTGAGAAACAGCAGTGCATCTATGTGGTTGCAGTGCACCTTTACATCTGGCCTCCTGCCTTTACTTTAGGATGCCCCGAAATGAGTGTTGCTAGGGAGGGGCTGGGAGTGCACAGAGAAGTTGGAGCTGGGACTCACTGTGGCACAGCTGAGCCTCATAAGCACCCAGCAGTTGTAGCCCTGTGAAGTGAATCCCTCTGACCTCCTGTGGCCTCTCTTGGCCAAGCAAAGACACTGTTTCTGTAACCACTTCTCCTTCTGTCCATCACTTCTGTGCCAGTCATGGAGAAAGTGGCTTGAGTCCTTTCACCTGCTGACGGGTATCCATATTCTGCCCCTTGCCAGGGACATTCTACGGCTTACTATTTCTGGCAAGACACTGAGGGGTAAAAATAGAACCTGATAAAACAGAAAAATCATCCTGATAACACAGGACAGTGCTGGCAGCAGAGTCTAAAACCTTGTTTCTGCAGAAATAAGATAGGGGTTCCTAAAGAAAATGCTTGGCCATGTCATTTTCTCACTTAAGAAGTTTCTAAAACCCTAAGGCTAACCTATAAATGCCTCTACTTGGTATCAAAAGTCCTTCACAATCTGGTTCCAATCCATCTATCTAGTCTGATTTTATATTACAACCCCCGCACCACACATACATACACACACACACACACACACACACACACGCACCATATATTCAGACAATCTAACCTACTTCGATCAATCAATAAACATTTAGTAAGTGCCTACTATGTGCCAGTCACTGTGTTAAGCACTGGGGATACAAAAGGAGGCAAAAGACTGTCCCTGGCCTCAAGTAGCTCAAAATCTAATGGAGATGAAAACAAACCAACAAACACCTATCCAAAAACTATATACAGGATAAATAATTAAGAGATGGAAGACTCTAGAATGAGAGATTGAGAAAGGCTTCCTGGAAAAGATTGGATTTATATGGTGATTTAAAGGAAATTGGGGGAGTCAGTAAATAGAGTTGAGAAAGAAGAACCAGAACCAGGAGCTGAAATGTCTTTGTTCAAAGTGCTATAAGGAGGCCTTTCTCACTGGATCAAAGTATACATGGTGGGGTGTAAGGTGTAAGAAGACTGGAAAGACAGGAGGAGCCAGGCTGTGAAGGGCTTTGACAGTCCTATTGTATTTGATCCTAGAGGTGATGGGAAGCCAAAGAAAGTTATTGAGTAGGAGAGTGATGTGACTGGACCTGCACATTAGGAAAATTACTTTGGTGGCTAGACCAAGGATGGATTGGAGTAGGGAGAAACTTGAAGCAGGAAGACCCACCACCAGCTACTGCAATAGAGCAAGTGTGAGTCATTATACATGTCATCTCATTTCCCACCTGTGAGCCTTTGCTTTTTGTATCTGTAATGTTCCTCCTCCTCATCTCCACCTCTTGGACTTTCTAGATCCTTTTAAAGCTCATATCAAATGCCACCTTCACCAAGAAGACTTTTTAAATTTCCTCAAAAATTATTTTGTATTTTTTCATATTCCTAAATTTTACTTATTTGTGAACATGGTATTTCCCTTCAGTAGTGTATAAGTAAGCTCCACGAAGGCAGAGATTTTCCTTCTTGTCTTTGTAACCTTAGCACCCAGCCTGGGGCAGCTGGAGTTGCTTAATCAGGGCTGTTAAAGTTGAACTGACAACTGAGTGGCCTGAAGGGAGATCTAAGTGATCTAAAGGAGGGAGGAAAAGTTCAGGAAGAGAGAGGGAGAGGAAGAAGACCTTGGGAAACAACACTAAAGGTGAGAAGAAGAGTAATCAGTGAAAGAGAAAGAGGAGGAGCTATTAGAGAGGTAGGAGGAGAACCAAGTGAGTATAGGGTCTTTGAAGCTGATTGAGAAGAGATTATAAAAAAAGAGGCATGGTTAGTGACATCTAAACCACAGAGAAGTCAAGGTGACAAGAGCTAAGAAAAGCTCACTGGATTTGATGGCGGGAATCAGTGATTTAGCCAAACTCTGCTCTGTCCAGAGTGGAGCCTTGGTTAATTCTAAGCAACACCATGAAAAGGAGGTATTATTTTTTTGGACAAAAAATTTTAGCTTTTCTTCTTTGGATTTATAGTGGCATATGGATGTGACCATGGACCACTAGCATCTCCAATGAATTAAAGTTGGTCATCCAAAGAGCAGTGGAGAGATACATGTTGAGCAAGAATGTTATAAATGAAGAATTGGTGAAATGGTCTAAAAAATGTCACCAGAGAAAGAAATGTAAGATTGAGAAAAAGTGATGGATTAGACACATAGCAAGAGCAAGGGATGATTGTTGGATAGCCAGCAGACACCATTCATATCCAGGTAATATCTAGAGGAGAGTAAGGGGGATCTTCCAGAGAATATAGAAAAGAGACTGACAGGATGGTCATGAATGGGTGGATTGTGATCTGTATGTGTCACTGGAAGAAACACATTGATGAGTGTTGGGTTCATATGTTACACAGAATGCCATGCTTTCTTTTAAAAAAAAATTAAATTCCAGGAGAACCAGGAGAACATTGTACATGGTAGCAACATTATATACAGTAACAACAAAGGTAACCACATTGACTAGCTGTGATAGACCTAACTCTTCTCAGCAATGCTAGGATCTAAGACAACTCCGAAAGACTCATAATGGAAAATGCAATCCATACCCAGAGAAAGAATTGTGGAGTCTGAATGCAGATCCAAGCTTACTATTTGCTTTCTTTTTGTTTTACTTTTTCTTTCTCGTGGTTCCTGCCATTGGTTCTAAGTCTTCTTTACAACATGACTAACATGAAAATATGTTTAATATGAATGTATATGTAGAGCCTATATCAGATTGTATGCTGTCTTGGGGAAGGGGAGGGAAGGGAGGGGAGAAAATTTAGAACTCAAAATCTTATGGAAGTGAATGTTGAAAACTAAAACTCAATCAATCAATAAAAGATTATAACAGATGAAAAAAATTAAATTCCAAGTCTCTCAGCAACTAATTTCAAAGACCACAATTTCCACTGGTTTTTGGTGGTGGGTCTTAACTATAAATTTCCAGTTTTTTTGTGGGCTATTTTCTCCTCTTTTTTCTTTTTTTTCTTTTAATGAGTTTTAAATCATTTTGATATTTTTTGATTGATTTGACTGTCTCTGTTATTTAATGAAAAAGCTGGCTAATGAAGCCCAGAGGAATTATGTGGCATTTTAAGGGTTGCAAAGCACTTTATATATGCTCTGGCTTGATCCTCACAACCACCCTGTGAAGGAGATGCTATCATTATGATGGATTCCCATTTTACCCATTATACCAGTGAGTGTGTGAGATAGGATTTGAACCCAGGGCTTCCTGACTCAAAGCCCAGCCCTTTACCCTCTTTACAAGTTGTCTTTGTTGGAAGGAATCCGATTCATATCCAGGGGGACATTTGCTACTAGACTGGTCGAGAAAAAGTGGGGGATATTTTAAATCCTGTAAATTCTTTGTCTTTGCGCATTTCAGTTCCACAATGAAACAAGCTGTGTTTCTATGAACTGATGAGGAAAGAGGGATACCTTTGATGTTGGGTCAAAGGGGAGAAGAAAGGGGCTGGTGCAGGTAAACAGGGGGCTGTCATAAAATCCTCTTCCGCCCTCATGGCCCATGCCCCTAAGGAAGAGGAGAAATACAAAATGATTGGCCAAGCCAAGGGCCTTCTCCATTTCTACTTCCTGTGCTTCCAAGTAGTTGCTAAAGGGAATTCACAGTTTGAATTACATTTAGAAAGCTGTGCTCACCCTACCTGAAGTCATAAAAACCATTGTTGGGGGCTTCAAATTTATAGCAGGCAGTAAATGCTTGCAAATTGTACTGTGCTAAAAGAGGCATTGCTCAAGGATTTAATCCCAAGGATAAACCTGATTAAGGATAAGCCCTTATTCTTCCTCCTGTATTGGGACACATGAGGATTCTGAGTCTAAGAGATGGTCTAAGAGACATTTTCCTGTGTGTATGTTTTAGGAAAAAAATGATTATTGCCACTGGATTCTTCCAACACAGATTATATTCCTCTGCTTTGGACCGCCCTGGTCTCATAGCTTTCTGTTCTTTGTGCCTGCCATGTAGTAGGCGCTTAATAAATGTTGGCCTGTTTGGGGTCAATTCAACAAATATAAATTAAGGACCTTATGTCATTCCTTGCTAAAGATACCAGGATGAATGAGACCCTGTCCCTGCTGGGGAGGAGCTCAAGTTCATTGAGTTATGAGCCAAGTACAAAAAGTAAGTAGAGGAATTAAAATGTGAATATTATCCCCCCAAAAATTCATTACCCTATGAGGAGTCCCTCTGAACTGAGAAGGGCCAAGTCCATCACTGGGGCCCAGCTCAGTGGCACTCACTAGAATTTGTGATCTGCTGCCACAGTCTCTGAGCACCCAAGGGTATCTCCCTACCAAGACCACTACTTGGAAGAGGTCTGTACATACCATCATCTAATGCATTTAAATATATATGTATATAAAAACAGGTAACAAACTGGGGGATCCAAGGAAGGCCTCCAATAACTACTGCATCTCACAGCTGAAAGGGACTTCAGATATTAGTCTAGGATAACATGAACCTAATAGATGTGTGTGCAATATATGTATAAATATGTTGTTACATACACACATGCATATATATGTACACATATACATATGTACGCATGTATGTATGTATAGAGACAGAGAGTGTGGGAGCCTGTGCAGGGCTCTTTTCATATGTCTGTGTGACTCCACAAGATGTGGCCTTTGTAGCATGAGACCTTTTACAAAGTTCAGGAGTGTGACAACAAGTGAAGGTGTCATCCTATATCTTTCTTGATACCATCTAAAGGAAAAGGGAACGGAAAAGGGAATGAGCGTTTACGTAGCGCCTACCCTGTCCCAGGCCCTCTGCTGAATGCTTTACAATATTTCATTTGATCCTCCCAGTGACACTGAAAAGTAGATGCAGCTATTACCATCCCTCCTTTGCAGTTGAGGCAACTGAGGCAAACAGAGTTTAAGTGACTTGTCGGGGGTCACACAGCTAACAAGTGTCTGAGGCTAGATTTGAACTAGCTCTTTTGGGTGTCAGGTCCCACCTCTGTCTATCACATCCTCTGCTTCTGTGGGAATAGGGGAGTCTAAGTGAGGTTAAACAGATGACCCTGGAGGAGCACTAGTCCTGTCCCTTCCCGTTTCCCCCTCCCCATTATGACAGATCTCACTGTGGGTGGCTTTGATCTAGAAGGCAGACCAAGGGCCAAAGCATTCGGATGGCAAGCTACAGTTCTGACACATTCTGTGATCCCAAGCTAGTCACTTAATTTTTCTGTGCCTCGGTTTCCTCACCTATAAAAGGGAATAATACAATTTGCCCTGTCCTATTTCATGCAGTTGTTGGGAGGGAAAGCATTTTGCAGATCTCAAAGCACTACAGAAATGTGAAGTAGTTGGTAGTGATCAACATGCATTTATGAAGCAACTACTACGTGCTGGGCTAAGTGGGGGCAAGACCAACAGAGGAGTTCACAGTCTAATGAGTTAGGACATGGGGATGGGATTGACACTTGGGTTTAGCTTTCACTCATGGGCTGAGGGCTGTACGGTGAAGTGGAAAGTTGGTTGATCTTGGCTCAAATCCCAACTTGGACACGTATCAGTTGTGGGGCCTCTGGGCATATTATTCCCCTCTCTGAGCCTCCATGTGTAAAATGCAAGCAATGATAATTCCTGGGGTTATTATGTAGATCAAATGAGATACAATGTAAAGCGTTTTGCCGACCTGAAAGTGGCAAGCATGTAGAAATTGTATCTATTATTGTTAATATTACACTTCTTAGCGAGGTCTGAGGGAAGTGCTTTGTTGGACTTAAAATGATCTAGAAATTTCATTTCTCCTCTTAGGAGCTAGATTTAGAGGTCATTTTCATCATCACCAGGAAGTCATTTTCAAAAGACCCAATATACTCTGTCAAGATATAAAAAGATATAGGTGCAAGGATAGGATGGAACCTCATCTTTCTATTTCTCAGTTATCCTAATCCCAGCATTTTAAGCAAATATTGGTCACCACCCCCCATCTGCAGTACTCAAGGTAGCCAACAGTCTTGTGTGACACGCTCCTACATCAACTGTCTTCGTTCCTAAATTTAAGAACAGTAATTAACCTTCACTCTAATTATTGAAATAACCAACAAGGATTCTCTGAAAGACCCACCTGTAATAAAAACAGCCCTTTCCCATGAAGAGATCATCCTATTCCTCAGAACCATAGCTCCCCTCAAGGCTTAGTTTGAGAACCAACTCCTATAGGAGGTCTCTGTGCTGTCTTTGCTTCCTCATTGAGATTAATTGACATTTACTTTCAACATTTTTTTGTGTTTGCTTATGTGTGGACATGTTATTCCCTCCTTGAGGGCAGGACTATTACTTTTTTGTCTTTGTATGTCAGCACTTGGCATCAAGCCTGGCACATGATGCACATTTAGTGAATAAAGGGGAATGAAAGTCTTCCTAAACCTTCAGGATTTCAGAATGGAAAGTGGTGGCCATGGAGTCCAACCTGTACTGAGAAAAGGATGTTTTTCTTTTTTGCCTCAGAGACAGTCAAGGAGCTTTTGCTCAAATCTCCAAGGAGAGGACACAGCCTCTGAAGGTATCCCTGTGTCACTTTTTTTTGGCTCCAACTGGTAGTATTTTCTCCTGGATGTCCAGCCTAAATTAGCTACTACCAGCTCTGCCTTCAGGGGCTAAGCAGAACAAACTTAGACTGGTGGGAACTGTTTTCATCAGATAAATGTCCCCTCACTTTGGCACATGTGGAAGGAAGGCTGTCTGAATTCTTCTTCAAAACAGGCTGACCATTGCCCTTTGGTGCTCTCTGAGGGGCCTTGCCCAGCTCACCAAACACCAGGATCAAAGTGTTGGCCCTGAAAAATGATCATGGAGTCATTTATTACAGCTAGAAGGAGACTTTGAGGTCATCGAGGCCAATCTTCTGGTTTTACAGAGGGGAAAACTGAGGCCCCAAGAAAGGAAAGCACTTGTCCAAAGTCACACAGCTAATAGGGAGAAAAATGAAGTGGGAAAAGAGAGGGAGAGTTTGACATTCTGGCTGCATTCTCTATTCATAGACCACTCCTCTCACTCCATTATGGGATGCAATAGAAATCTGGGGGATAGCAAGACAGAGGAACCCGGTTCAAATCCCAGCTCTGACCCTTTCTGGGTAACCTGGGACAGACCAGATCCCTCCTCCTTTAGGCTTTGGTTTCCTCATCTGTAAAATGAGATTAGACTACAGAGCTTCTAAGTTCTAGATCTATGGTCCTGTGACTGCCAAGGTCCCTTCTAGCTCTAAATCTGTGATCCTTTCTTCTCTTAGAATGGCCCTGAATACTCCAGCCCTACCCCCACCTATATACATACATACATGTATATGTATGTGTATCTATTTCTTAACTCTAGGATAACTTTAAAAATATTCCATTCTTACCCACAAAGTCATTATCTACAGGGATTTCTAGGAATCGTTGAAAAAGGTATATATAGATATATACACATATGCACACCCATACATACATATATATGCACATATTTATACACACAAATACATGAAATACACATAGATAGACATATGCACACACATAAATACACACATAAATATATACATATATGCATGTATATATATTTATGTATGTGTATATATATAATATACATACATACATACATACATACAGAGAGATACATGGATGGATAGATGAAGGGTGTGATTTTCAACCTGGCAACAGTTTTGCTGCTCATTAGGGTTCAGAAGGGGGCTGGAGCCCTGGAAATCCTATGCAAATGGACCCCAATGAGCACTTAACTAATCTGTTTACAAACCAGAGCTGCAACACAGACCTCAGTAGTTTCCTATCAAAGCAAAGGACGGGTCTTTATGGGCATCTGGCTGTCCCTGGATGGATTGTTTAAATCTGAGTCTCTTTCTTCAAAGTGAGATCAAAGGTTTTATGACTCCTAAATGAGTGCATTATTTCTACTCACTCCCTCCTTGTTTGCAATTTGCGTTTATTCCCCGTCCTGTCCCAGGTTTACTCGGTGAGTTACTGGGCTCTGAAAATCTCCAGGCAGCTTTATGGAGCGGGCTGTGAGAGCTCATCCAGGGACCGGTCACTCCATCAGCAAAGAGGCTGAGCAGGAAGCAGGATCTGGCCATGCAGAATTCATTTGTGATTTCCTCCAAGAAGGGAAACCATCTGATGTAACTGGATTACCAGGACACTAGATATAAGAGGGAAAAGGTTCCCAACAAGAAAGAAGAGCAGCCAAGGGAAGACAATCCAAAGTTTTCTTTGAATCTTGAACTATATTTTCTCTGAAGAAGAACCCTCAGAGGCATTTCTTTCTTTTTTGAAAATATTATTTTCTTTTCCCCCAATTACATGTTAAAAGAATTTTTAACATTTTAAAAAGTTTTGAGTTCCAAATACTATCCCTTCTTCTTAGCCATCTCCCCTCCCTGAGAAGATAAATAATCTGATATTGGTTATACATGTGCAGTTATCTAAAACATTACCATATTATTCATTTTGTACAAAAAGACTCAAATGAAAAACGGAAATAAAGTGAAAAATAATATGCTTCAGGTTGTCTTCACACAACATCAGTTATTTCTCTGGAGGCAGATAGCATGCTTCATCATGAGCCCTTTGGGATTGTCCTGGATCGTTATATTGGTGAGAATAGCTAAGTCAGAGTTCGTCATCATATAATATTTCTGTTACTGTGTACAAAGTTTACCTGGTTTTACTCACTCCACTTTGCATCAGTTCATGTAAGTCTTTCCAGGTTTTTCTAAAATCATTCAGCTTGTCATTTCTTATAATACAGTTGTATACCATTACAGTCACAGCCATTCCCCAATGGATGGGCATCCCCTTGATTTCTAATTCTTAGCCACCACAAAAAAGCTGCTATAAATATTTTTGCACAAATAGGCACTTTGGGCAAGTCACTTAACCTCTGTCTACCGCAGTTTTCTCATCTTTAACATGGGGATAATAGTAGACCCTACTTCCCAGGGATGTTCTGAGGAAAACAGGGCTTAGCACAGTGCCAAGAACACAGTAGGTGCTTAATAAATGTTTATTAAATTGAAAATAAGATACTATTTATAAAATACTTTGTAAGCTAAATGAATGCTAGCTACTGTTTATTTTTACTACTCTTCTTATCTAGGGCCCTTGGAGATTAAGTATCTTGCCAGGGGCCCCACAGCCAGCAGGTGTCGGAGGCAGAATTCAAACCAAGGCTTCCCAACTCTCACTCTCTGCAATGCCACATTGCCTCTTTGCCTTTCTGGGCATCTGTATAACGGGGATGAGGTAAGCATCACATAACACTTTATATAGTACTGCAGGAATGTGAGCCAGAAGCTATGATTTCTGATACACTGGGCCTCTACCATGTGACTAGTAATACTTATAGGAGTAAGGGAATGATATTATCATGCAGTATTTATACTTGTAACTACCATGATGTGGTAGGTCCTACAGAAAATGTAGAAGCACTGTTTTTTTCTTAGCAGTCTCATTCATCTTTTATTCTTTCCTTCTAATAGTCTGACTTGCTGCTTTCTTTTCAAGAAGTTTATGTTCAATCAACTTTACACTGCAAAATAAACTTACTCATCAGAACATCGACAGTCACACCAAGCTCCAAACTGTACCATCTCTTTTGGTCCCCAGGATTTATCGGTATACTGTTTAGATAGTTGTAACCACTGTATGCCCATCGATTTACCTCTCCTTTACATAGAATTTCCATGCCATTTAGAATGCGAATGTGCTATTACATTAGCATACTACAATCTGCAGGGTGTGATAGGGTATGGAATAATGGATTCAGAGTCAAGAAGACCTGATTTCCAATCCCATCTCTGACATAATCTGTGTGACAAGAGCATGCAACAGTTGTAACAAATCAGTAGAATCTTCCTCCCATACAGAGCTCAAAGTCAGAACTTTTGTGCTTGGGCAAGTACCACAAACTACCCTTAAAGCAATCACTTTTTGTGGAGTTGATGAAAGATACCATCTCACCCTAGGACCTGGGAGTGAGACCCCAGCTGGGGAAGTCACTTGTGGGAGAAGAAAAGGCAGCCTGGGGGAGGAGCTCACCTCAGCCCTCCATCTGGTTGCTTCCCATTTTAACTAATTATTCTTGTTAACCAGATATTAAGCTTTACTCCAAGGCTGCTGAATGATCGTGAGCCCTGTTAGCACCTTTAAATTTAATACTCTCCTAAATTCAGCTCTCTGGGTCCCTGGGATTATTGGCCCTGCCTCTTTTCAATAAACTTCTGTGGCTCCCTATTACCCCCAGGGTCAGACAGAAAACACTGTTGAGTTTGCAATGTTCTTCAGTTTACAGTGCAGGGGTCCTTTCCTACCTTCCCAGGCTTTTTATACTTTATTCCCTTATCTGGACTTGGCATCCAGTGACACCACCTTCTTGACCTTCTGCAAGCTCTTGGTGGGAGTGTTCTCACTGACTGACTGTCTCTCCCTCCTCACCTCCAACCCCCAGTGTCTCTGATCTCTTTCAAGGCTCAGCTAAAGTCCACCCTTTTACAAGGAGCCTTGCCCAGTCCTTTGTCATCGTAGTGATTTCCCTCTGACACACCCGCCTCCCACTTTATCCTCTCAATATCTTGTTTGTACATCATTGTTTACATGCTGTCTCCCTAAGAGCAGGTACTGCGTTTTTTAAAAATTCTTTCATGTGCTAGGCACTTAGCTTAGTCACTGGAACAGAGTACATGCTTAATAAATGCTTAACGTGTTTGTTGTAAGGTCCAAATTAGATAATGTACACAAACTACTTTGAAAACATTAAAGCACCTTATAAGATGTCACTTATTTTTATTATAATTCCATTATCTGCCACAATACAGTACCCACAGGAGTCCTTAAGTGCAGATATGTGCCCATCAGTGTTTAACTTGAAGAGTCGACTATTTCCTTCCTTCTTGGGTGGTTCCTCTTCTCAACCACCATTGACCTTTAGCACTCAATTCCACCTATATGACCATGTTGCTTTGAGAACCTAGGGGCTTTTTTTTCCAGTCTTCTTCCATAGATTTCTAATTGGAGCCACTCTAAGAGCAAATGCAACCTTAACCCTCTCTCATCTTAAGGCTCTTTTTTGTTGACCTTAGCCTTGACCTGAGCCTGTGCTCTCCCTGAACATTACAAGTGATTCATTCTCTTTGCTTGGTTTAGGGATGTTCCTTTAATGAGCTAATAGTGCCAGGGAAACGTGAGAGCGCATTTTGCTGATGAGAGCCTGCTAGTTAACTCCCGCTTTGAGTTTACTCTGCGATTGCCTCGGAAAGCTCAGTGTTTGGCCAAAGGTGCCGGTTGCCAGTAGAACCATAGCATTCTGGAATTTCAGCTAGGCAGGGATGGGGACTTAGAAGTCACCCTATTTGACTCCATCATTTTACGAAACAGGGAACTGAATATAATGTTACCAAAAAAGGGAAACGTTCCTTTCTTTTTCAGGGGACTATCTTTTTAGTAGCTGAAGTAGCAACAAGTACTTTAAAATTTGTTCGTTGATTGATTCACTGTAAGGTAGAGAGGCATTAACCATTCTTTGTAAGGCAGGCGATTGGGGTGGGGGACACATGAATTTGTGGCCAGCCCACCCCGGCTCTCAGTTTTTTGAAAGTTGTGAATGAGTTCTAATAATGCGCAGCAAGGCTTTTTTTTTTTCCCTTTTCCTTTCTCCATCTTAGTTTTAGAAAATTGTCTGGCGGCACCAAGAGATTAAATGATTTGCCCAGGGTCCCACAGCAAATTTCCGAGGTAAGACTTGAACCCAGGTCTGCCTGGCTCTCCACCCACTCTACCACACAGCCTCTCATTCTTTTTTCCGTTCAATTCTTATTGGTGATCCTTTCCTCATTTCCTTCATCCTGTACATTGTTGCATTACTCTTTCCCTGGCTTCTCTCAGCTCTGCTCATTTCCTCATCTCCATTAGCTCATACAGACCAGCCCACGTTTCCGACATTTCCCCAGTTTTCCTAGAGGAAGGCTGAGAACTGAGAAAATCCCCGAAATGTGTCTGGGTTCTTTACGCCACGGGATGATCTCTGACACAAGAATTCCCTATGTCAAAAAACCCCACTTAAGTCTGGACTAGTTTTAGCTCTGACCTAACACTGTCGTCTCCTTGGGATTGTAGAGTGTGCACAGAAGTCCGTCAAAGGTCTCTCAAGGGGAATCTTTACAAGCAGCCCAATAGTTCGCCTCTCGGAATGCCAAGAACTCTGACTTGCCACCTACGTTTTTCTCTTCCAGAAGTCCAAGAATCTTAATCAATCCTGGCATGTAGTCTTCAAAATGAAAGAATTTCATGCATGGTTTCCAGCAATTTGGGGAAAATGTCACTTATTTTCCTTCTCTTTCAAGGGGAGGAGGGATGTTGTACTTTCAGGTGGCAGCCGTCACCAGGGCATTTTGATTTCTGGTTTTAGAAGGCGAGTACGAGGCAATGTGAGGCTCCCAAGCATAATCCGTGCTAGGGATTTATCATTTTTAATGACCAAAGAGGCAAATGCCAAATTCTGGCCTTTTAGAGATTAAAAAAAAAGCTCCATTCCCAAATTGGGGGGTGGGGCGGAGGGGGGTGGGAGATGTAGACACAGCCATCGCTGCCCTTTGATTTTATGAGCCTGGCTGTGAGGAGGTTTTCCATCGCCTCTCTCCCTTCTGCTATGGTCATTATTTTTCAGATATTCCTGCTAATATGCAGGTCCTGGCTAAGCACTCTGTGTGTGTCAAGCTTATTCAAGTGCCTTAGTCAAGATTAGATTCTCTTGCTATCTCTTTACTAGACATGATAGATTATCATTAATAAAATCCTATTGATTACTGAATCTACTCCCTGCTATAAAAGTCCTAATAAATGGGATTACTGTATGAGCAATAAATAATATTTAGCCAGGAGCAAATGACCCAAAAGTTTCTGGAAGCACATGCATGAAGTTGTCAAATTACCTTTCCAAACTTAGCATAAGACTGGTAAATACCGGTCACTGAAATCTGATCTGATTCAACTGGATTCCATGTGTCAAGTATTTAAGCCCCCCGCCATGTGCCATGTGTCAGGCACTATGCTACATGCTGAATATGGAGACAAAAGCCAAAACAATCCCTGCCTTCCAGAAGCTTATGTGTTTGCAGCGGTAGGGAGAAGATACAACACGGAAATAGTTAAGTATTTTTCTAGGTGAATCTTGAAAGATTTTCATTCTAAGCAAAGTGAAATAGATCGCCATTTTCCTTATGCATACTTGAAATACAACATGAAGAACGCAATTAAATATTAAGAAGTCTCAAGAAGGTCACATGTATATCCATGAGGTGTGGAAATTGGTTGATGGCCCTTAAATCTTGCATGTACCATAACACATCCCTACATTGTCCTTAAGTTCCTTCTTCAGTTGAACTGAATGACTGGCTGAAACCTGTGTGCAGGCAGGCTGCTCCCTACTGGCTGCCCATTTGACAAAACTCCAGAGGGCAGTTATTCCAGCGCTTTTAGGGTTAGGATTACTGTAATAATGAGACACCTTTTGGTTCTGACAAGCAACCAGGGGAGAATTTGTAGTTCTAACTCTCCCCCGCTTCTTGGTTCAAATGAGCATTTCATGATTGTCTTTGCAGTGAGGAGACCACAAAAGCACCTGATCACTTAGAAAAACAGGTAAAAAAAGTCAAAAGCCCTACATTGAGGAGAAAATACAAGTCAAAGAGAATGGGCTCAAAAATGCATAAGGGAAAGGGTGCATGTACCTGTAACTTTTATTTTTAAGGTGTCAAAGGCAGACAGGTTAACAATCATTTATCAAACCCTTACCATATGCCAGGCATTGTGCCAACTGCTAGGAGTAGAAATACAAGCAGAAAGTTCCTGCCCTTAAGGAGCTTCTGTTCTAAGCATAAAAGGGAGCTGGAAAGAAGAAAGATAAAGACACAAGTGGCCTCCACCTTCCCCCAAAGGAGCCCCTGGGTGTTGGAAGGTGGCTTGTCACATAATTGGAAAAAAAGATATACAGGCAATGGGGGATAGAAAGCTAGAGGGGTGACAGAATGGAAGATAGACTGGAGGAAGGGGTGCATGGGGTGCATGCTGTCCTGGGTGGGGGCTGGAGAGAAATGGGGAGAAAATTGTGAATTCAAATTCTTGTGGAAATGAATATTGAGAAATGAAAAGTAAATAAATTATTTATTTTAAAAAAAAAAGGAAGTGGCTAGTATGATGGAGGAATTTTGCATTGTGTGCTCATTAAGGGCAAAAAAATCCCAAGTACTAAGGGAAACTGAAGGGGAAAGAAAAAGGTCAGTTATGGCATGGTGGCCAAGTCTGTTGTCAGAAGCCCAGCAGAAAGAGACAATATTTGCTCAGAGTTGTACATGCTTGTCATAAGAACCATTTCCGGGAGATCTAAAGGGGAAGTAAGGTAGAATTATACTAAGAAAATTTGGTGATGTTCAGTTGTCTACTATACAGTAATTTTTCTTCTCATATTTTTGTTAGTTTACCTACAAGTTTCCAAATAAACCTACAAAAATCATACTAGACTACAGTAACAAAATGACAGAACGCTTATTTCTTCAGGAGACAAACCAAGCACGAAGTGCACATGTTCTATACTTTCTGAGTTGTGGGTGACTCCAACAGAGATATACATGATGGCACTAAATAGGCAGTAGCTTATTACCAGACCTTTGCAAAACGTGGTGTAAGGGACATAGCTCAAAGGTGGAAAGTCTATCATGGGGTCTCCCCACCATGCTTTGTCATCCTGGACAATGCCATCTCCATCTTCCCATAAATCCTCCATGGAAGATCCATCCAGTGAGCTGGTGGCTCTTCTCTGAGTCTCTTAACGTCCTGGGTACAATACTTAAGTCACTCAGTTCGCTTACCTGTTACCTGTTACTCTCATTTGGAAAGTTCTATAATCATGCCTCAATTTATTTATTGTATGCAAATCATCACTGCTGATACTACCCCATAAGCTACCATGTATCTCTTCATTTATTTGCCTTTGGAAATTATGGTTCTAAATGCTTCAGCCATGCAGTGCCAACAAGAATATCGGTGAGTGTCTACAAGAACAAGATTCTTGAGGTCCATGAAAACAAAGCATCATTGACCTGATGTCACCCAGCTCCTTTCTTCTTACTATTCAATTCTAGGCCCATGATCTATCTGCAGCTTCTGCTGCAATAGGTGAGTCACCCAATTGCCCATTTAGTAAGTGCTCATTGAGTGGACACTCAATAAATCCTTGTTGACTCAGTGTCCAAGGAAAGGCAAGTGAAGGAGTGGGAAACATTTCATTCCATGCTCAAGGGCAGTAAGAAACATTTATGTAAAGATAACTTAATCACCAACATCTTCCACAAAGCAGAGAACCTGACAAGATCTCCCAGCCCAAATGAACTTTTTCATTGGTGTTTGTTGACTTCAATGGGAATAAAAGTTACCTTCCTGGAAAGGTATACTATTAGCTAACACTTAAATAAAGGATTACAACTAGAGAAACACTTTACAAATATTATCTCATTTGATCTGCACAACAACCTTGGGTGGAATTTGCTATTGTTATCCCCATTTTACAGGTGAGAAAACTGAAGCAGAAAATAGTAAAGTGACTTGCCTAAGGTCACACAACTAGTAAGTGTTGGAGGAAGGATTTGAACTCGGGTCTTCTTGATCCCAACTCCAACACTCTAACCTGTTACTATGCCACCTCGGAAGAGAAGGAATGGCCGTTACAGAGTAAAAATGGATGACAAGGAGTGCACAACCTGAGTACATCACTGTAACGCATGAAGTGAAAAATATCCAGAAGTACACTGAGGTAGCTCCAATGAACACAGATGAGATTTGTAATGGGGGAGAATGCATGGCTAGCTTTTATTCCGTATCACAGAAGAGAGTCCTCTTGAGGCTGACATAGATGCACCGAGATGGTGAAGTTTAAGTGACACCAAGGTCACATGCACAGCTTGGCTTACTAGGGCAACAACATAAAATTCTAACAATTTTCCCATTTAAGGAAAACTTCTATTATGACTTCACTGAGGATAATCAATCAATCACTTTAACAAGAAAGCCATGACATTTCACCTGAAGAGGGAAAGATCTCTGTTTTGTGGAAGGGCTAAGAGCTGCTCCTTTAAGGACAGGTGATAATGAAGTCCACTAAGGCCTAATCTGAGGATACCTCCTGGTGTGCAGATTTGTTTCTGGAAGGCTAAGCCAGTTTTCAGCAAGTCCTATCATGCTGGGAAGGCTTTGAATGCAAGACTTTAGTATCCTTTGGAAAGACAAGTTTAGCTAAAGCAGGACAGGAGAATCACCAGCAGCCTGATCATTTGATGAATTCTTTGACCATGGCAAACTATGAAGCGAATAAAAACAGAAAATTGCCCTCCACTTTTGTAGTGACAGTAGGTGAGGGTTAGGAAAGGGTGCAGGGGATGCTGAGAGTCACAGAATTTCTAGACCATCCACAAACCTGAGCCACTGTTGGTACTCTGAATGTGAGATCCTTCTCCTAAGACAAAGGGAACATGGCGCTGGAAAATCTGAATTGTAGCAATCTTGACATTCTTTTAATAAATAAAACTAGAAGATGGCATCAAAGAAATATGATTGAGAAAGGATGGGTTGGTCATGGGGTGAGAGAAAGAGCTAACCAATGGGTAGCCTCTGCACTCCACTGGTATCCTTATGATATTGGGACAAGCGGTGGAGCTGCCCACTCTGGTAGCTAGATGTTTTGTGTGACCTTCCTCGATGGAGAAAATATCCACATCTAGGAGATCACAGAGCCATTTGAGTAATAATAGGAACTCACATTTATACAGCATTTGAGAGTTAAAAAAGCATCTTCTTCACGGCCACCATGAGGTCTACTATTAAGAAGCACTATTCCCATTTTTATGGATGAGGAAACTGAGTCTCAGAAACCTTAAGGGACTTGCTTGGGGTCATGCCACCAGGAAACGCCAGAGGCAGAATTTGAATTCAGGTCTTTCTTGACTCCAAGCCCAGTGTGTTTTCTTCTACATCATGTCACCATGATCCTATAACTTCTGGGAAAACCAAACAGAAACCTCAATACTTTCTGTTGATCAATGATGACATGTTACTGTCTTGTATTTCCTCTACTGTGGTCCTTGTTCATTAACCCATCATGACATGGTGATGACCTTTGATGTTTGAAGGTCCCACCAGGAGAGTGAAAGTCCTGGTGATGCCCTATGTTTACAAGAGAGTTACACAGGGCCACAGACAAAGTCTATGCTGGAGGACCAGTCCAGCTAAGTGTGGAGAGACTCCTCATCAGCAGGTGGGATTTTTCTTAGCCGTAGAAGCTCACAAAGACTCTGACTCTGCCAAGACATGAGAGGGTGTGATGATCTCACTGCAGATGGATCATGGCCTCTCGAAGCAGGGGAGTTTTAAGCACAAACTGTTCGACAGAACTTCAGAACACAAAAGCCCGAGGGCTTCCATGATATTCATGCATTCCACTTGAAGACGAAAGTGTCAAACCTGAAGGAACTTACTGAATATCATAAATTGAATGTATATGCTGAGCCCTGCTCACCACCTGGCCTGTTTCTATCTACTCCACACAACTGTGAAACAGGTGACAAAGCTTCGAGTGCCATCCCAAATTAACAGTGCTCTGCATGATGATTTGGAGACTTGCTCATTGAATTCAGTCCAGGTCCCTCGTTTTAATATTAGAGACGAGAGACTGAGGCAGAGGGAGTGACTGAACTGGCCAAGATTAGTCAGTTAATAAACATTTGTCAAGCACCTACTGTGTGCCAGGAACTGTGCTAAGTGCTACAGATAAAAAAAGAGGCAAAAGACTGTCCTTGTCCTCAAAGGGCTTATGATAGAAAGGGGGAGGCAACATACCACAAATGGATCCCTACAAAGTAGATAGCAAGCAGTTCAGAGGGAAGGGGCTAAAACTAGGAGGCAGCAGGCAGACTTCCTGTAGAAAGTGGGGTTTTAGCTAGGACTTCCAGGAGGTCAGGGAGGCCAATAGCTAGAGCTGAGAGGGGAGAGTATTCAAGGCCCCGGGGGAGAGCCAGAGAGGATGCCCAGAGCTGAGAAGTGCAGCAGTCAGAAGGCTAGTATCACTAGAGCAGAAAATGTGGGCCAGGGAGTAAGGTTTAAGAAGACAGGCAAGGTATGAGGGGCTTTGAATATCAAACAGAGCATTTTATGTTTGCTCCTTGGGGTGACAGGGGCCACTGGAGTTTATTGAGTATGGGGGTGACATGGTTGGACCTGCACTTTAGGAAAATCACTTGGATTAAGTTAATCCAAGTGGCAAACCTGTAAAATTCGAAGGGTGGGGAGAGGAAAAAAGAAGGCCCCAATTCAGCTCTTATGAGGTCAGCTCTGGCCTACAGACCTGCTGTCTTGTCACTGGGCACATCTGCAGCTGTGGCCTTCCGCAGGAAGGGCTGGACCCCAGACCCAGTCTGATCCCCATGTCCTCAAGCTTAACTTAACGCCAGTGAGATGCTGGGCCTTGTTTCCCATCAGCCTTCTCTGATCTACTTCACTTATCTCTCGCTGCCTCAGATGACCCAGGAGTCAGGGACCATAACAGACCTACCAGGTGGATTTACTTGTTTGTTTCTTCTTAAATAATTGGCTGCTCTAAAGTTTCAGAGAGCCAAAGAAGCAGCAGAAAGGCCCTCGCTGGGCGTGAGCCCAGGCCAGCATGTCATCAAACACCACTTGTGTTTTGGAAGTGGCATAAAAGACACTGGGGAGAAGGGTGTGGGATGAAGCAAGCGGGGGAGCTCCTGGATAGCAGGAGCACTGCCCTGGTATCCCAGACATATCCCTTGAGCCAGAGGAACACCTCCAGTTCTGTGGGGGAGAGGGGGTATTTTCAATGGAGCACTCACACAAGGTAGCAACCAGAAAGAAGGGGGCCAAGAAGAAAGCGCTGGGCTGGAACCACTACCACCAGACGGGGCATTCACACTCAGGAAACATGAAGGGAAAACAACTCGAAAAAGGCATTATCAGCATAGAAATTTATTGGAATTCAAAATAATGTGGTTGTTTATTCAGAGTAACACAATAATCACCTAAAGCAAAGACCTGGCTAACCCCAAGCAGGCCCCGAAGGTGCCGTCCTTCTGATGTCCAAAATGACTGGAAAATGTACATGGAAACAGAAGGCTTAAAAATCAGTTCACAGTATGTGGAGGATTTACTGGAAGGGGCAGGGACATACACACGCAGACAGACATACAAAGATACGTAACTAAGTCCAAATTGTAAAACACACAATAACAAGTTTTTACTTAATTTTATCAACTCCTTCGAATGAAAAGAAATCAGTAACTTTATCAACCTAAGAGAAACCATGTATTTAAGAAGACAAACCTATTGGGTGGGGGTGGGGGGGGTGAGCAGAGGTCAGGGAGTGGGAAGCTGCTCATCATGCTTCCTCAGTCTAACCAATTTGCCCCTGTCCCTAACTGTACCTCCTTCTCCCCACAAAGAAAGGTTTTATTCTGGTGAAATTAATTGAGAGCTGGCTTATTTGTAAAATGAAGTGACTAATAACCTAGCTAAAGTAAACAAAGATCCAGATGAATTTGCCCAAGGCAATACATTGGGGTGGCAAAAATATTTTAAAAAACATTTTTAAAGCTCAGTATTGCTTTGGTGTGCCTCTGAACTACGATGTGATCACTAAATAAACTAAAAAGAATAAGCAGGTTTTTTTTTTTAATGAATGAAAAACAATCCCAGACCTAGATCGTTGTGACCCAGACAACCAAAAGCAGGCGGGTCTAGGAAAGACAGTGCCTTGTGACCTTCGACCAGACCCACTTCCTGCTGGGGTGAGCGACAAGGAAGCTCCCAGAAAGCTTTGGATTTCTGCTGCTGCCAGAGCCAGCTCACACACTCTCTTCCTCTCGAAGAAACTGGAAGACTGAGGAGAAGTCTTTCTGGGCATAGCCCTTGGAGCACATCATCCTATAGATCTGATGCGACAGGCCCCCAAGAAAGACTGGGCTTTTCGTGCTGGTAGCAGAGTCCTGTGCCAAACCCAGATCCTGAAACCAAATGGCAAAGACAAGGAGAGAGAGGGATTACAGTTAGGTCATCCAGGGCAGAAAACAAAGTGACCCAAGCTACACTATTTACATAAGTGACCATGTTTGCTTTGAAAAGTGTTTTCCCCCAAACTGTTGTAAGATGATTATAAAGCAAAACTAAGATTTCTTACTTTTACCTTTTATTTTTTCCCACAAATTAAAAAAAAATGCTGATATTTCCTATGGTAAATATACAAATGAAATATTATGTGGTGGCACATTTTTTAAAATTCTATTTTAAAAGAATTATGAACTTAACAAAGATGAACAAACAGAATCAATATTCACATACAAGAGAAAAAGAGGCTTGTTTATGAAACCATGAGTTTGTATCGTGTGTAAATTTTCTTCAAGTACATATGACATTTAACATATGACATAATCATTGCCCTGATTGACTGGACTCCTTTTTGAACTTCTGCCCTTCCGTGAATTTTTAAAATGTTCCACTGATGCCCTTTTCTTCCTTTTTTAAAAAGTCACCATCACCACCCACCCCAAAGAAAAGCATTCTCTTTAACAAATAAGTTAAGTCAAGAAAATACGTTTCCACGGTGGCTGTATATGAGAACTTGCACTTCCTTTGGCACCAACAGTCCATCATTCCTCTACCAAGGGCAAGAAAACAGGATGCATCACTGGTCTTGTGGAGTCACGATTGGTAATTGGGCAGAGTTCTTTCAAATGCTGTAGTCACTGAGTAAATCGTTTTGCTGTTCTACTCACTGCATTCTGCCTCAGTTCATATATCTTCCCAGATCTCTCCGAATCTGTCCCTTTCATAATTTCTTAGGCTATAAACATATTTCACTACATTTAGATGCCATAATTTGTTCAGTCATGCCTCATCCCCCACTGGTGGATACCTACTTTGCTTCTAATTCTCTGATACGATAGAAAGTGTCTTTCAAAATGTCTTTGCCCACATGGGTCCCTTCCACCTCTTTTAACGTGGTAGGGGAAGGGCATATGCTTTATGTTGATGTTTTTAGGTCAAGGGGTATGCACATGTAGTGATTTTGGGGCCTAGTTCCAGACTGATTTTCTCTGCAGACCATCTAACAAATGTCATTATCCTTTTTTGGACAACCTTTGCCAATCTTATGGGGATGAGCTGGGACCTCAGAGTTGTTTTAATTTGCATTTTTCTTATTATTGACTTGAATTAGCTCTTAGATACAGTTTTTGATAGTTTGTCCTTATTTAAGGAACTGTTTGTATCCTTTAAAAAAATTTTAATATTCTTAATCTAAGATGCCAAATGAAATTAGAATTTCCATATATAGCAAAATAGAAAAAGATTTTATGTGAAACCTCAAATGTCTATGATGTATAGCTTGCCTTTTTAAAAAATTCAACATGTAACTTTGAAAGTCATTCTGTGTCTTTATAATGTCCTCTGGCCTTCTGTACATTAAAAAAAAAATGCCTAGATGACTAAATTTTCTCTCCTTTTTTTTTTTGCAACCCTATCCCTATCTCCTCTTCTCCCTCTTACTTCATCCCCCCGAAATAAAAGGAAAAAAACAAAGAAAAAATTCTCTCATTAATCATATCTGAAAATGTCTGTCTTATTCTGTATGGTGAGTCCATCATTTCCCTCTCAGGAGGTGAGTAAGTATGTTTCATCATCAGTTCTGTGATGGTTAGTCATGGCATTGATCACAGTTCTTAACTCTTTCAAAGATGTTTGTCTTTATAATGTTGCTGTTCAAGAATATTCTACTCTATTTATATATCACAATTTATTCAGCCATTTCTCAACCAATGGGAATACCATTAGTTTTCAGTTTATAACAAAAAGAACTGTCAAAATATTTTTATACAGATGAATCCTTTAAACCTTAGTTTGAGCTTCCTGGGGCATATAGGCCTACTAGTGGATTGCTGAGTCAAAGGATATATACATTTTAGTGACTTTTGGGACACAATAACAAATTGCTTTCCAGAAGCAGAAAGTTTGGAAACAGCGGCTCTGATACAGGTCTCATTTCTCAAATATATAGGGAACTGAGTCAAATTTCTAAGAATACAAGTCATTCTCCAATTGATACCACACCATTCCTCTTGGATGGGCTAACATGACAAAATGGAAAATTATAAATATTGGAGAAGATATGGGAAAACTGGGATACTAATGTACTTTCAGTAGAGTTATGAATTGATCTAACCATTATGAAGAGCAATTTGAAACTATGTCCAAAGGATAACCAAACTATAATTTTTTAATGCCATTACCAAGTCTATATCAGAGATTATAAAAAAAGAGAAAAGGCTCTCCAGGTACAAAAGTATTTATAGCAGCTCTATTTGTGGTGGCAAAGACTTGGAAAGTGAAGGGATGCCCATCAATTGGGGAATGGCTAAACAAGTTGTGGTATATGAATGTCATGGAATACTACTGTGCTGATGAGCAGGCAGATTTCAGAAAAATCTGGACTTATATACACTGATGCAAAGTGAAGTGTGCATAACCAGAACCTTGTACACAGAATCAGCCAACACTGTGCAATAATCAGCTATGACTGACTGAGCTCTTCTCAGCAATACAACGATACAAGACAAGTCCAAAAGACTTATGACAGAAAATGCCATTCACATCCAGAAAGAGAACTATGGAGTCTGACTGCAGATCAAAAGCATGCTATGGAAATATATGACTGTATATCTACATCAAGCTGCTTACTGTCATAGGGAGGAATCAAGTAGGGAAGGAGAAAATTTGGAACTCAAAAATTTTGTATAAACATGAATGTTAAAAACTGTCTTCACATGTAATGGGATAAAATAATTTTTCTAATTTTAAAAAATTTATTTAAAAAACCCAAACAAGCACATTGCTTTCCAGAATGACTAGACCAAATGACAGTTCCTCCCAACAGTTCATTAGAGTTATTGTTTTTCTATAGCCTTCTAACAACTGGAATTTTTTTTGTTTCTGTCATTTTTGTCAATCTGATGGTTGTAAGATAGAACCTTAAGAGTTATTTTAACTTGTACTTCTCTAATTATTAATAATTTGAACATTTTTCATATGGTTATTAATAATTTGGGTTTCTTCCTTTGAAAACCATTTATCTGTTGGGGAATTGCTCTTGTTTTTGTGTTTTAATCAGTTCCCAATATATTTTGGATATCAGACCTTTTTTTCAGAGAAATTTGCTGCTTTTTCCTCCCTTTTCACTGTTTCCCTTCTTTAACTACATTGATTTCATTTGAGCAAAAACCTTTACAATTTATGTAATCAAAATTCTCCATTTTATTTCCTGTCTTCCTGCTTCCCTTGTTTAATCAACTCCCCAATGCAAAGTCATGAAAAGTCTTGTCTTTCCTTTTCCTCTAAGTGTTTTTAACATCTACATCATTTATCCACGTGAAGCCTACTACTGTTAAATGGTGGGAGACAGTAGCCTAAAACTGATTTCTCTCAGACTGCTTTCCAATGTTGCCAGCAGTCTCCATCAGACGGCAAGTCCTTACCCCAGGAGCTGGAGCCCGTGGGTTTATAAAAGCCTGTGCCGTCCTGTCTAGTGTTTTTGGGTCATCGATAACCTGATGAACTTGCTATTTTTTCATTCAGCACCAAACTGTTTTGATGATTCTTGTTTTGTTACATGTAGCCAGGCTCCCTTACCTCACACTTTATTTCATTATTCTCTTTGCTATTCTTGACCTTGTCTTCCTCCAGATGAATTTTATTATTATTTTGTCTATTTATATAAAACATCTGGTATAGTGCCAAGATACTAAGTAAACTGTTAATTAATACTAAGTAACTGTCATCTTAATTATATTAACATCACCCAACCATGAGCAATTAATACCTCTCCCATGATTTAAGCCTTCTTTTATTTCTCCAGAGTGCTTTGCACTTGTATTCATATAATTTCTGCATGTTATTTTGAATACAATTGTTTTTACAATCTCTTACGGTAGAATTTTGTTGATAATATATGTAAAGGCTATTAATTGTGTTGATTTATCTTGTAATTTGCTACTTTACTGATGTTACTGTATCAATTTACTTTGTGGTTATGGCTCTAGGGTTCTCTAAGTAAACTTTTTTATCATTTGCAAAAAGCAGTAATTTTATTCACATATTGCCTATGCTTGGTCCCTCAGTTTCTTTTTCTTGTCTTGCTGCTATGGCTAGTATTTCCAGAATTACATCAAATAATAGTGGTGACAGCAGATGTTACTGTTCCCTTGATTGGGGGACTGCTGGAGGGAGCATAAAACTTCTCCCAAAGCCTCCCTTTCGGCCAATTCTTCATTTCCTACCAGCTGCACTGCTAAGTTTTGACTCTGCAATCATTACACCCTTGCCACCCCTGTTTCACCTTCCTTTTGAGTGTGGTTTACCCCATTAGACTGTAAGCTCGTTGAGGGCAGGAATTATCTTTTTCTTATTTGTATCTCCAGCCTTTAGCACATTATATTGTCAGGCACATAGAAAATAAATACGTACTCTTATTGTATTATATTGCTTTAACTCTGACCTAACTTCATTACAGAAAAAGTTACTCCCTGGTTTGAAATAGATTATTATTCACCTTATTAAGGAAAGATCAATTTATCCCTATTGTTTTCATTTTTTAACACACTGTGTTTATTGGTCTCGTTATTAACACACTCTACTTTTATTTTTCCTAAAACTGAATGTTGGTATAAATCCAATGTAAACATTACGTATACTCTTTTTAATATGCTGCTTTAGGCTCTTTGACAAACGTTTATTGACTACTTCGGCATCAACATTCTTTAGAATTATGGATCTGGTTTTCTTTGCTTTATCTCTCCCTGGCTTAGGAATGAGGTCCCAATTTGCCTCACAGAAGGCATTTGAGAGAATGCCTTTTTCCTATTTTTGCAAACAATTTATATAATAATGGAATGACTTCTTTGAATGTTTGACAGGACTTACTACTAAGTCCATCTACTCCTGCTCTATTTTTCTCTTTGGGAGCCCAGTTATGGCTTATTCAATTTATTTTTCTGAGATTATGTTAAATTCTTTATTTTCTGACTTATTCAATCTAGGTAGTTTACATTGTTAGAAATACTCATCTATTTACCTTAATTTATCAGTTTTGTTGGCATGTGATTAAACAAAACTGTTTCTAATAATTTTCTTCTTTATCTACCATGAATTCTCCCTTTTCTCTTAATTTTGTCAATCTGGGTTTTTTTTGGGAGGGGGTTAAAGCTCAAATGAGCCTACAGTTTGTATATCTCGTTAGGTTTTTTTTAAATTAACGCTTAGTTCTATTTATTGACTTAATGGTTTTTGCTTTCAATTTCATTGATTTCTTCTTTGGCATTCAGAATTTTTATTTAGGTATTTTAGCTGAGGCTTTTGCTGTTGCTTTTTGTAGTCTGTAGCTGTATACCCAATTGTGTTTTTTTAATGTGGTTAAAGGCATTTAGCAATACTGGGTATCAGGAAGAAGAAGAAGAATGCAAAGAAACAAGGCTCTAGTAAACTGCAGATGGAATCCTTCCTGTAGTTCTAGTCACTGCACCCCAGGAAACTGGAGCCAAATTAAAGAACGTCCAGATCAGGGGAGAATTTCAAAGTACTAAACTCATACTAAACTAAAGAACTGACATCTACTCTGCTCAGGCAAAGGACAACTGGTCAACTGGCTAACTGGGAGCTGAACACGTTTTCTTGGAGGAGGGAAATTCTTAATTTGCTCGAGAGGACAATATGACTTCAGTCTATGCAGTACTGACAAGGACTTCTCTAAACTCGCCACACTTCGCCAATACAAAAAGGTAATCCAATTAGCTATGGACCATCTCCTGTCACCATAAAGAGAGGAGAGGGAGGAAAACTACTTCTTTAAACATTTTAATTCCGAATAAAGTTAAGGCAGCTCTTCATCCTAACAGAACTGATTGAATTCAGCATTTCTTATTCCCTTATTACATACAAAGCACCTAATAGTAGGTAGTAATGACCTGCATTTCAGAATGAGCTACTCAATGAACACACCAATATTGTGATTCCTATAGAGAAAAGAAACAGATTTGTGGAACCTATTCACCCACATACTGCAAAACAGAGTATCCAAAATGACTCCATTGTAACTGCTGGATGTTGCCGGTATCTTCCATGCTCCCCTAAGTGAAGAGACCAACCCTGTTCCACTTCCCTTTCTCTCTCCACCCAAAACTTCCATTCTTGCAACAGGAACTTGTAGAAAAAAATCTTAGAGAAGTTTTAAGAACGGCAGTGATTGTACTGGGTAGATGCTTCTTAGACACCCCAGAGAACAATCCTAACAGAAGGTATGTGAAGAGAAGGTTGTCTCTGGTCCCTCACAAAGGTCGCTGAAGCCAACCCCTTCACCTTACAGAGGAGAAAGGAGCTGACTTTCCCAAGGTCACACCTAGAGAAAGTCTCCACAACAGAAATTGCACCTAGCTCATCCTGGCTCTAAGCTCAGACTGTTCTTCATTTCTTAGTTTCTCTCTTGGTTTCAGTTTCTGGCAGTCTTTTCTGAATAGATCTTCAGGATGCCATGAGTCCCAAGCCAGCTGCTATAAAAGCATAGTACACGGCTATTATTTTGTGCCTGCAGCCCAGCAGATAACTCTTTTTTACAGGAGATGGCTTGGTCTTTTACAGTGGGTGATGCAAACTAGGGTCAGACAAGCAATCCCTGCCCATGACAGCAAAATGAAGAGTATTTTTTCAGGACTGAGACCACAAAACATGTTTACAACATGTTAAGTGCAAAGAGGCCTAAGGAATAGGAGAAAGCAAATTCCCAGCTGAAAGGACAGGTGTTCCCCAAAGAAAGAACATCTTTAATACATTCCATGTGCAAAAAAATATGTAATACAGCCCCTTACTGACTCCCCCATTTCTACTTAATAAACAAGAGAGTTTCATTTTGAGGTCTTCTATTAGTTTGGGAAGACTTTTCTTCTTTTAAAGTGTACTTATACAGAGTATACAGAGGCTGGAAATGTTATATGCTAAACATATGTTCATTACGGTTCACTGATCTCATTCTGGTCATCTGATCTATTCATAGTTTTATAAAACTGCACAAAATTTTGCTAGATTACTTTAAAAACAAACTGAAGCACAAACAAAAGCCCTTGTCAATCTCTTCTAATCAGATATATTAACAGTAAAGTTAAATACAGTTATTAACCTTTTCCTACCAATCTGGAATAAATTCTTATTCATCCCTAGTGAGGAGATGAAAGGTAAATTCCAAGGTTGAACAAAAAAGTGATTTTATTGCTTGAGAAGTATATGAAGGATAATAGGGATAGATTTTGTTGGGAAAAAAAAAACCTAAGAATAAGATAAAAGGAATTTTAAAATGAGATTTATATCAACTATACAGTACCTTGGCCATAAGCACTGTCCCAAATCCACCCTGGTAATTATTAGCAGAAGGTACTCCATCCATTACCCCTGGTACAGGATTGTAAGTGTCACTTGACCAACAGCGACCCGAGCTCATGTTTAGAATTTTGGCTAGTAGTTTTGGGTCAAGACCCAACCTGTCAAAGGTCAAAGAAAAGAAGTGTTAAATGACAAAATGTGCAAGACATGGGTGACTTGTTTTACATATGATGACAAGGTGCCATTTCTCTCCCATTTATTTTATGTCTTGGAAAATAAGAGTATTGATATTAGACATAGGAACTCAGTCTTAAATTACAAGGACTCAAGCTAGCTGCCAAGCAATAATATTTCAGAGGTAGGACCTTTTGTATTTAATGAAAACATTTTGCCCCATTTTGCTTTTTAAAATAAATACTGCCTAACAGAGTTTCTATGTGCTTGCCTGCTTACTGTAAGCATACGTTTTTCTGGTCTTTTGGTCATCACTATATCTACGTGCCTCATAAGAATCTTAAATCAAAATTATCATCTCTAAGATGAGATAGCATTTAAATTCCACAAACCCTGGCCATAACTAAAATATTTCAAAGTGATACACTGACAAATAAATGATGCATCGTGGGAGTATACATGTGGGTGCATTTATATGTGTATTTATTCTTTTAGTTTTCATGAGAATAAATACAAGAGATGAATCACCAGCCGTAAAAGAATCTTAAAAGAAATTATCTTGCAAAAGAATACACTTTCTGTTGTAATATTGCTGAAAACTATTTATTTATGAAATCTTCATTAAGAAATCTTGCTTAGGAAGCCAGATTTCTTAGGCTTAGGAAGCAGAGTTGCGACATATGCTATCTATTCAGAGACATGCATTATAGTTCTGGGTCAGCTGCTGATGAGGTCACTGATCCTGATAAAACAAAGCTTGTCCGAGCAGAAACATCATTTGTCCTAACGCTGGGCTGACGGTGTAAATGGCTGTTCCATGTGGAGTTGAAAGAAAATAGAATCAAAATACGGTATTGTTGTGGGGCTAAGTACTTTTATCCAGTTGGGGGAACATATTTTTGTTAAGTATCATTTATTCAAGTTTCAAATAATGTTTTCTATGGATGGATGACTTATCCACTTCTTTAATATAGAGTTGTTACAAAAAAAAGGCTATGAAGTATCCTGTTTCACTCAGAACCAAGCTCTCCTAAGAACAAAGACAATATGCTTTATTACACAAAGGCAGATCAAGATAAAAATGTAAGCACGTCTATTTTGTGCATTGTATTTTGTATGAAAGCAAAGAGGTGAATTTTGAGAAAGAAACTGATTAAATATTAACTTCAGCAAAACCTTTTACTATAGTGGTCCTGAGAGTCTGTTAACAACTTTGATAGAGGTTAATGACTGTCACCTTACATTTTGTATGTGTTTAAGGGATTTGATTCATGATATATCTAAAGTTATATATAAAGATCTGTGTTAAAATAGGAGATTATGAAAGCTTACATATCTTAAAAGAGGAGTATAATAAATGTGATGGATTAAGTTAGACTACTCTCAACCTGAATTTACCTGAAGATGGAAAGAATTCCCAGTATTTTTCATCTTCTCTGAACTAGTTTTGCTTTTATAAGGCATTGTAAGAGATCTAAATGGTTTGCATTATACAAATATGCGTAGTGTGATATAGTTATTTTTTAACCAACATCAAGCTATTCATTCAAACAAAATAAACATTGCTAGGGGAATAGATGCAAAAATACAGACTGGTGATTAGCTAATTTGCTTTAACTGCAAATAAGTATGTTCTCAGTACAAACAATCCTAATTTAATATTGCTCTTAATTCAGGAACATTTAAGATCCAAAGAGCTGTCTTTTTTCTACCACTTGAGATAAAACTAGGGGGCTTCTACTGCCTCGTTAAGCATCACAGGTAATACTGAGTAGATGCTAGGCACCCCCAAAGTAGGCAAAGCATCTCATTCTAAGTAAGTACAACTTGATCTACTATATTCTCTGAGCAGATGGATAGGAAATTCAAAAATGCTTTTTGGTAAACAAAGAATTGTGCTCCTCAGAAGCACTCGAGGGTGGACAGTGAAGAGTGATTTCGGCGGTAATTTTAAACCTCCACCTTCTAAACTTTAATGCTCCTCATGAGGTTGATTTCCTTCAGAAAACTGCTCCTCTTCCTGTTTCCCCCTTCACCAGAGCAAACACATCATTAAGAAGCACAAGTTAGAAAGGTTTTGCATTTCATCTTTCTGAGGATTCATCCAACGGCACATATATAACTGACAGTTAAAACTAGACATGATATTAAAATCAGTTACTCAAGTCCTCTGTCTTCCACTGGGCCCGCAGCTTGTAATGGTCTGAAACCAGCCAGAATATACAGTAATTGTCATTCAGTGAGAGTCTCCTAGAACGTCATGCTTCACTGGAGAAGACTGAGTTTCCATTTGAAATCAACAAATTAATCCAAGACAGGTATCTGAAAGGGCAAGTTTAATAGGAAGCCGCTACTGGGCTCTCAACCATGATAAAATGTTATTGCTGTTTCCCTGTAAATTGGCTGGGAACATATGATGCTCTCTGCATAAGAGCTCTGCTGCTGCTCACCAGATAGACCGCTCGAGCCGTCAGAGTGATGACGGGCTGTCAGTCCCCATAATAACTTGCTGCTGGACGCAGCTCAAGCAGTCACGGATGCGCGTGCGCATGGGGGATCTTACAATTGTGGAAACATTCTGAAATAAGCAAGGAAAGCATCTGCCACCCTAGCCACATTGATAGTGCTCCCCAAAGAGGCACCACCATGTCACAGTCATTCACCTTTAAAACACAAGACTCTTAAAGGAAATGCTTGGGGAGGTGAGGACTGGTGATGTCCACAAAACGACCATAAATTAAAAACCAAACACGGGCCCCGAACCAAACCAAAGCTTTAGAGGCCAAAAGATTTGGGTTAACTTTCCTCACTGGCTGGCTTTTAGGGGAATTTCTGGAGGAGACATTTCAGAGATGGAAAAGAGGGCATGACACACCCAAGCAGCAATTACAAGCAGTTGTATGAAATGAATATTTACCAAGTACTCATGAGCCCAAAGTATTTTAAAAATATAGCCCTTGACCTATATGGGCCTATAATCAATTGGCAAGAAAAGATATGTTTGCACAGACAACTATAACAAGAGGCAGTTTATGATGCTGCCTTAGAAATGTACCAGTTAGGCTTCTGGGCAAGTCATGCCTCAGTTTCCTCCTCTGTAAAAAGGGCAAGTTGAACTAAAACATCTCTCCTTCTCCCCCATCTAGCACTAAACCTACGATTCTATGGTAAGTGCTTGTATTGAATTCAATGAAAGAACTATCTGGGCACTTTCAATGAATAAAGCCATATGAGAAAGTAGTCAGTACCATTTAAGGTTAAATGTGGCATATACCAGTCTTATAGCTTACTGAGGTAAGAAATCACATCATATTTTCTAGAAGCTAAATCAAACTTCTATTTAAAATTTTTTGTGGCTTGCTACAGTCCCTAGGGAAAACATTTTTTTGATTTTTGATTAAGACGCCTAAGTCAGTCACCTAAATTAATGTGCAGTTTTTTTCCAAAGAAATTCTCTTAAAAATTGAAATTATGCATCACTCTCTATCTTTAAATGACTATCTTCACCCACACTACAAATGAAGTAACTCTTAGAGGGACTCCAAATTATTCAAGGAACTCAAATTTAAAAAAAAATTTAAACCTGAATTTTCTTTACGCCCCACCTCTGCCCCACAATGGTTAATTCAATTTATATTTGTATATAACATGGCCAAAGAATGTCTCTTTATTTCAAAAAGGCAGTTTTCCATGTTAGACTCTGCTTTCTGGTAACAACTAAGGATGTAAACTGAAGGGATAAGCTACAATTTAGAGACAACTTCAAATTCTGTTTGCGTATTATGACTTCTCATTCTTGATTAACATTTTTTAAAACTGATAATGTTGAAGACCCAATGCATGATAAAGAAAAGGACAAATGAGAAAAGAGACTTACCAGACTATACTAATCAATATAAAAGTAAAAAGAAATGTTTGTGAAGAATAATTCAACTGGGAAGTTAATCAGAAATACACATTTAAGAGGGATGGGCGAATGCACTTTGAAATGTTGACATTAAAACTCTCAAAAGAAATGTACTCTTATTTTTATGAACAAAAAGAGACAAAAACAACACATTTCCCTGAGAGTGCGTAGAATATAAATGGAGCTAAAGCACCCTAATGCAGCACTACTTTGTGGGAATTTACTACTTGGGAATTTATGCTCGTTGATGCCAATTTTCTCTTTCACCTTGCAAAGCTCTATAAATCCTGCCTGCTATCTATACTCTATTAGAGAACAATTCTGTCATCTTAAAACACGTCTGTAAACCATGGAGAAAAGACAATAGTAGAAGCACTCATATTTTAGTGCTTCCAAACCACTGAGAATCTCCGAAAGAAAATGGGATGAAAGATCTCAACGTTTTGAAAAATGAGCTTGTGAATTATGTTACCAGGCAGCAATTCATTAACAAGAGCTGCAGCACGGGCCATGAGCACACGATACTCAACAGTTAAATACAACCAGCGAGCTTTTTCCATATGTCCGCAGATGGGCCACATGCATAAGAAGGGAATATGCTAAGCTGAGTTCTGAAAAGCCTTTCAGATACACTGCTGGCATTTCTGCATTTCAATTTCCTTTCTCCCTCGATTTTGTCACTGCATCAGCCTAATAGGGAAAGGGACGAGTTCTACCTTATAAAAACCTGAACCCTTTAGCCTTTCTACAGGGTTTTATTTGCTCTCGCTCATGCCCACTCCACTCAGCGAAGCCAAGGCTTCTTACGTCCCCATGAGAGCTTCATTCTTTCAACGAATATTTATTTATTAAGTACCAACCACAGCAAATGCAATGGATGCACAAATCTGGAAAGAAATGCCAGGACAAAAGTGAAATATGGTGAGATACCCAAGTATCTAGAGGAGGAGATCACTCCTTATGATAGAAATGGGCATAAAGATGGGTGTATCCATGTACACATCTCCACACATATGTACATGTAATACTTTACACTCCTCTGTCCCTTTGGGGTTCACCCAGTGCATTATGTCACATAATCCATATTCCTGAAATCCCTGGGGGAAGCAGCCCAAAGATTAATATTCCTCTCCTCTGGGTCACAGAAGCCGAGGAATTTGGTCCAAGCTAGACAATGGAGCATTCAAGCCTCACTCGCAAGCAAGGCCTTCTGACTTCAAGTCCATCGTCTTCTTACTGAAGAGCTCCCCTTCTCAGCTTCCGGGAGCCTCTCTCCCACCTGAGCCCTCTCTTCCCAGGCTTGGATCATCCTCCATCTCTGGGTGGGCATCGCAAGTCTCAGGCCCAGACTCTCTTCCCTTCTTTCTATGGAAATCCAATTTACTCACAGGTTTTCAAATGCTGTTTCTATGCAAATGGAGGCCAAATCTACCTGTCCAGATATATTCTTTACTGAACTCTAATACCAAACACCAACTGCACCCTGTATTTATCTACCTAGGTAGCCAAAATATGTCCAAAACTGAATTCATTATCTTTTCTCCTAATCTGAGCCCACTTTCAGACTTCCCTATTTCTAGGGTACTATCATACTCAATCACTTCTTTCTCACCCCCCACTCTTCCCCCAAACACAAAGGACAGGCAGATCTATCTCTCAGGATCCCTTCCCTTCTCTGCCACCCTAGTTCAGACCCATCACTTTTTTCACCTTCTAGTTTCCAGGGTCATCCTTTCCAAGAGGTGCTCTACACAGCAGCCAAAACAGCTCCCTAAGTCACAGTCTAATTGACCCTGCTCTGCTCAAAAGTCTTCCATGATTCTCTACTGCTTAGATTTAAAATAAGACTTCTTGGCCTGGCCCTAAATGCCTTCTGAGAGCTGGATCCTACCTTCCCTTCTCGCCTTCCACTATTCCACTTCCTTTCCAAGGCTCCATGTTCTGGCCTAGGCATGTGCATGAGCCCTCAGCACAGCTTCCAGGACGTTGCTCTGGGCCACTCCAGGTGGAGCCTGATCCCTGCTTATTTTCCTTGTATTACACCTATCTGTCTACATATTATTTCTCCATTGCCATGCCTACACCATTCCTCCACCCCATCCCACCCACAGTAGAACAGAGAACACTGGATTTAAGCTCTGGGTAAAATATTGCCCCTTTCTTACACGATCATTCTGGCTACTGAAAAAGGGCAGAAAGAGAATACCCAAGTAGGGAACAGTGAGAAAAGTAACTTGAGAAGAAACAAAGTCTTTCAGATAAAACATGGAGGAGAAACAGAAACTATTCTGAGAACTGGAGATAAAATTGCCCCTCAGAGGTGTGCCGAGCAGAGTTTGGGTTGGAGGTAATGTGGTAGCAAAGCATCACAGCCCATCTGCTCGTTAGCATGTGACTATTTTCAGTCATAACATTTACAGTTGGCAGATTCTGAATCAAATAACTGAAGGCTATCTGGGCTACTGACATCCCACCGAGCAAAAACTGTGGAAGTTTTGAGTTGCGCCACTAAGTTGCGTTGTTCAATTGTCTCAGTCAACCTGACTTCATGAAGCCATTTGTAGTTCTCTTTGACACATGCTGGAGTGTTTTGCCATTTCCATCTCCAGCTCATTTTACAGATGAGGAAACTGAAGCAAACAGGTTAAGTGACTTGCTTAAGGTCACACAGCTACTAAGTGTCTGAGGTCAAATTTGAACTCAAGATGACGAGCATTCCTGATTGGTTATACTCTCCTTTCCCCATTATGACCTTTCAATGAACCAATTCAACTCTATACAGTCTCATTCTCTTGAGTCCCTTGTCCCTTTATCATATTGCCTATCTTGCTCTAGGGGCAAGCCAGGTGGCTCAGTGAATAGTGCTCTGGGCCTGGAGTCAGGAACACTAGAGTTCAAATCCAGCATCAGACACTTATTAATTGTATGACCCAGGCAAGTCATTTAACCTTTGTTTTGCTTTTTTGTTGTTTGTCCTTTGTGCTTGAAAATTGGAGGAATTGCCTTCTAGTGCCATCTGCAGCTCAAGGAAAGGGAATCTTTTCAAAGATTAGCTGTGGTTCTTTACCACTTTCTCTCCTTTGAGAGGAAGAAGAGAAAGGGAAAGACAAGCTTTGTATGTATTTTGCTGGGAGGCATGCTAGCTGGGACAGAAGAATTGTTTGGCTGCGAGCTTACTGAATAAAACAGTATCTGTTATAATTTGAAGAACTGATTATGAAAATACAGAATGGCACTATTGCTATCGACAGCTTAAGTGGTAGAAATTTCTCAAAGCCCCAGAGCAGACTTGAGAAAGCTTGACATATCTCTCGTTTAAGGGAATTGCCTGCCACTGAGAGAGCATAACACTTCCCCAGCACACTATCAATGGTAGCTATGTGCTAAAAGAGCTTGTTACTATTTCAATGTCTCAAGTATAACAGAGAAGAGACACCACCACGTTGGAGAGCTGTAAGGACCAGAAGGAAAACAGATAACATAGAAGATTTGCTCAGCAGGTGAGGCATCAACCAACATGCTCTATAAGTGAGCAAAGACAGTAGGTCTGCTACTGTCCAGGGCTATCAGATGTCTTGAGGACATGAATTTTCCTCCCAATATGTGTTCTTGCTAGTGTTTTGTACATATGTGCCCACTCTCCCCCCAGGTTTAACAGTGCTCTTATCTTCTACTGAGTCAATGTTATCATTACTCATGCTTTTGTCTTCTGCTAAATAGTCTCAACTTTCTCAGAGGTAACATTCCTAGAAAAGGGCATGAAAATCAAAAACACGAATGCTAATACATTAAACCTATGGGAAATAGGGTGTTAGGTTCCCATGACCACCAGAGAGTGCTGAAAATACACTTCTCTACACACAATTCTTTATTATAAAACATTAATTCTGATAATATGCACTTTTCTTAACACAGTAACCATGAGATAACTCATAAAACACAGGGGAGAAGAGAGGGAACACCAGCCAGGAGGGGAAAGGGCAGCAATGTCAAAAGAGCAATCTGCCATATCTACCCTCCCTTTTGGATCAGTGGCTAAACTGCTCCCTGATGAAAAGCACATGCTTCAAAGACAGTCCCTGGCCCCTTATCTGAACTTGAAACTTCTACTGAAGGCAAATGGGCCTAGCTGGGCCCAATGTGGCTCTTGACAGGCCTTGATACTCAGGAGCCCAGCTGCACGGGTGGGAGAAGGTTGGGGGGAGGGCATGGAAGGGCAATGCCAGGCTGCTCTGCAAGTATTGGAGAGAGGGCAGAAGTAATCACTTTTTCATTTACCCACAAACTTAGCTGGTTTTCCATTTTTTAAATTCTTTTATCATGCATTTGAGAGGTTACTTTAGCACTTTCTGGAAAAGATTTATGAAGACTTTTTTTTCTCTACTGAGCATAGCTGTGAATGTGCACTATGGGAGGTTGCCAGTCTGAAAGTAAAAATGAGGTCACTAATGAAGTCATGTGAATGCCTGAAGCTAGGAAAGTTAAACATATGAATGTCAAGGATTAACTGCAAGCATTAAGATTAGTTTTGCTCTCGCCCTTTACCAAGAAAGTATTATAATGCTTCTTCTTCGGCTACAGCCTTTAGTAAATGTTTTATGTTTAACAGTTACTGGTCCCATAATGACTGATTTTGTATAAATGTGGAACACATTGATGGGGGCTCAGGAGCTGTAGGATTAAAAATAAACATTTATTTATCCCTCTTCATTCCAAGGATGCCCCTAAGATCCTAAAAAAGAGTTTGAATAACAGCACTATGGCACAACCTACTTTGAGACTCCCAGATCTGCCAGCTCAAGTGTGAGTTGGGGGAACAAGTAAACGGAGAACTACAGAAGAAGATTCGTGACACACCTGGGCCATATATGTATCACCAACTTAGCATATAAGAGGAGTAAAAAAAAATGTTGAATTTAATTGAATTAGAACATCCAGAACTGATTAATATTAATTTTTCAGTCAATTGCAAATGATCATCTATGTATTCTGAATAGCAAAAAGTGTTCAAGGAGTGTTACGTTACAATAAGAGGTATTATTTCACAGGATGAATAGCCTTCAGAGTCATAATGGTCAAAGTAAATGGTAGGAAGTGGAATGGACTGGAGTATCATGTGGGGAAAATTTTACCAGTCTACAGTCTTAATAAATATCCACCTTTACAAACTCTTTATTTTTTTTTCTTGGTGCCAAAACACTGAACTATGTTAAGATATGTACCAAGTCACTCATTCTGTAGTCAACACTAACGAATTTGTATGTATTTTTGCCCCAGAAATTTCCATCTTCCTCTTTCATTTGTTAACTGTGATAGAGCAGGACATCAAAATAAGTTGTAGGCAAGTAATTTTTCAATTATGCTAAGTGACCCGTAGACTAAAACTGACCATAACACAGATACACCACTTTGAATTACAATTGGTTTTAACAATGGCTACATACAAGACCACCCATTTTATTAAAGCTTAATATAGATATGCTTCACCATCTTACAGACATTCAATTTTAAAATGTAAATGGTACAGGATATTGATAAACCAATTAGCACTGATGCAAAGCAAATTCCTCTTTTATCTCAATTACAACATGACAACTTAATAGGTCAAGATAGTCCAACATCTGAGACAGGGGCAATTCAATAAAACAACAGCATCTTGATATGGTAATTAAGAGGAAATGTAGATCTATTACTGTGTTGTTGTTTTTTTTTAAATCAAGGCTTTTTGCTGTTTTGTAGCTTTAATCAAAAGTTGGATGGCATGCTATACTATCCTAGTTTCATTAAATGTGTTCAATAGTTTGGGTGGGTAATTTTAGGGGTGTATCTGAAACAGGGGTTCTTAACCTTTTAATATCAAGGACCTTTTTGGTGATGTGGAGAAGCCTATGAACCCCTTAGGATAAAATTTTTAAATATACAAAACAAAAATGCATGGGATTACAAAAGAAACCAAATATAGTGAAATAATATCATGAAAATATTTATTAGAGCCAAGTTCATGGATCCCAGGTTAAGAACTCCTGATGCATAAAATACGCAACAAAATAATTAATTAGGAACTTACATAAGCAGAGTAAAAGGAGAAGAGAACAAGGACAAAATGAGAATAAGTGGGCTAAAGGAAAGGGAAAGGGAAAGAAAAATGGGAAGAGAGAAACAGCACCTTCAGAAAACTGAACATGTGTGTTCAATTCAACATACATTATATTGCTAGATAGAATTGTCCAGTGATTTGTCATACGAAAAGTTCCAAATACAAAAGACTGCTGATTCATAAGCCAAAATAAAGAACTTATCCCCTTTATAATCTAAATGACGACAGTACACAGAGGCAAAGAACCAGGAAAACCTGAGTTCAAATCCAGCCTCAGACCCTTATGAGCTGTGTGATCCTGGAAAAGTTACTTAAATAACAGCACCTGTTGTTGTGAGGATCAAAGGAGACGATGTTTGCAAAAACAGCACAGTGCCAGGTACACTGGAGGTGCTTAACAAATGCTTTTTTCCTTCCTTTTGGTAGAAAAAAGAAAATTCTTGAAAGGATTTTGATAAAATATTTGGTAATATATATGTAAAATAACATAACCATATACATAACAATATCTAGGTATATGTGTGAACACATTTTAATAAGCAAAAGAAATATTGGGTTCTGACTGCAAAGAGTAAAAAACTAGCCTAGTGTACTAAGAGATTATGGCTATAAAATATAACTCTAGGACTGAATTCTAGTTTATGTGGAAAACACAGAACCACCAGGAAGGTTTTTTTAGCAGTATTCATCTGGAGGAATAAACTCAAAGTCAGTAAAGTCAAATGATCATCTGGGAATATGGCGCATGCCCTACACTGCACATAGACCAGCTCACGCCAGTTCAACTCTCTATTGCTATAGTATGTCAAAATTTTACAGTGATTGTTACCCCTACTTCAACATGACAGAAGAAATAGGAATGTCATAACAAAAAATGATAATGTAACTCTAAATGTGAAAAAGGCAACGGTACTTTGTGACTCTTACAAAGAAAGCTTGTGTTCTCTAAGGTCCAATGGTAAAATAAGCAAGGTCTAGAATATTCCAATTCAAACAATTACAAAAATTTTTGTAGCAGACACTCCTATGTGTCTGTTGAATAATATTTTCCCATATATATCTATATCTAGAAGGCAGATATAGATGCACTCAACTCCTAAAAACATAAAAGCCAACCAACCTGATTCCCAGATTCATTGTTTCAGCAGTTCCGATCATGCTGATGGCTAACAGCATGTTGTTGCATATCTTTGCTGCCTGAAAATAAACGGTCAACATGTTGGGTCAGTGTGATTGCTTGTGTCCCATCATCTTCAAAGGAGATGTATCTGTACCTGGTTCTATCAGCCTCCTAAAGGTAACTCTTACCTGGTAATTCTCCAAGTGTCTGAGGCTCTCCTTGGTAGTCCAGCAAATACTGTGGGGTTCATTTTTAGGTCGACATTACAAAACAACACAGAGGGCGATATTCTTCCTCTGAACATAATTTACAAGTGAAAGTAAAGTGGGGCAAAGTGGGCTCATTAATCACTAAGCAAACCAATCAATACCACACTGACCTCACAGTCAGACCAGCACCAGTGACTGAGGGTCCCTCTGTGGGCTCCTCCCCACAATGCAAGGTCACACAATGCAAAAGCAAACAAGGATCAGTGAGGATCTGAGCTAGAACCCAAGCAAGATCATAGAGGGAGAAGGTCATCCATGTTCAGTTGGTGATGCTGGGTATCAAGGGGTCAGAGAAAGGAGAAAGTCAATGAGCACAAGCGGCAAGTCTTGGAGGAGGAAATAGATCTCTAATGGTGGGCAGGATTTAGAAGCAGAAGGAACAAAGAAAGGGATTCTAGGAAAAGGAACAGATATATGTTAAGGTATAAAGTGGGACAGTGAGGAAACTGACTTAACTACAGTACAGCTGGGGAAGAAAGACAAATATGGTTTGCTATGCAGGACATGACAAAATCATGGAGGAAACTGAAGGCCAGGAAAAGTCGATAGATTTGATGCAGGAGGAAACAGGAATCATGGAAGATTACTCTGCCAGTCATGTGAGGTAGAGGGGAGCATGTGATCTCCAGGAAGCCAGATAGATGAGATGATAGTGGCCTAGGATCAGTTTGGGGTAGCAGGAGGGAGCAATCAATAAGCATTCCCTAAGCTCCTGCCAAGACCTGTGCAACACTCTGAGGTACAAAGGCAAAAGTGTTCAAAGGGGAAACAGTTCTAACCTCCAAAGAGCCCCACTCAGTCACAGAGAAGAAAGGACAGGCATGAGGAGCACCTGCTGGGACAATCAAAAGACCTTAAGACCAAAGTGGAATGGAAGAGGATGGGCCTGTAGCGGTCCACTAAGAAGGGCCCAGAGCCTGTCACAGAGGAGAAATGAGGAAAATCGTTTTAGATGGAGTGAAGTGGGGAAAGTTCAGCAAGCAGCTGGACATAAAGGCCTGGCACTCAGGTGAGAGAAAACAAGTCATTTCACTAGAAATATATTTGAAAGCTTTTAGCATTGAGGTGGTGAAGAACAGGAAATTTTTACAGGTCTATTTATAAAGTGGTAGAGAGTTTTGTTATTGTTAGTGGCACGTACAGGCTTAAAAGGCACTGAAGGCACAGCAATGGCTTGGATCCCTCGCCTCTTCCTCTAAGAGGCCCTCTTGATTGCTCAGCTGATAGTGCCCCTCACCAGAATCTATGTGTGGGCTGCTTAGGGTTTTGGTTTTTTGGTCTGTTTATTTCTCTGTGACTGTGCTGCAGCCTCATCTCCCTAGTCCTCACGAGTAGAATGTTAGTTTCCTGAAGGGGGTGGTGGTGGGGTAAGGGATTTGTAGCCTGAGGGCTTCAAACAGTGCCTGTCACATAGGAGACACTGAGTAAAGTATGGATAGAGAAGGGAATTAAATGTATGCGAAAAATACATAGAAGGAAAAGAGTATGTAAGTTCAAAAGAAATATGAAAATGAACTCATTGCATATCGAGTCTCCACATTACCTGTCCAGTTCCCACCCCTCCACAATACACCACATTGGATCCCATGCAGCCGAGCAATTCTTTGGCAGCAGCAAACTCCTGCTCCAGGCCTCCAACCATGAAAGTCAGGTTCCCAGCTTGAGCAGCTCCCACCCCTGAAAAAAAAAAAAGATTTGAAGTAGAGAAAAAATGCAGAGGAACATTATGAAAGAATTTTAAAACTGTGGTTTAACTAACACATAAAATTCAAAATGAAATACCATGGACACATCTACCCAAAGCACATTCTGCAATTCTTTTCATGATACTGACTCATCTACTGCTGCACAGGTCATACTTAAAACACCACTCTGGGAGATACTATTCTACACAATACACACAATGCTCTCTGAAGAATCACAGCTGCTGGTGGTCCAAAGAGCAAAGGGAAGATTCTTGATTGGGGTAAGCAGGCTCAGGCACACTATCAACTTGATCACCCAAGCTCAAGTATTATCTGCTAAAGAGATGGGCAAGTCAGATGGAGGAGGATAGACAGAATGCCTGAGTACTATGCACCACAAGAATCAAAGGAAGGTCTCCAGCATGCTGGAGGAATCCTTGAGGGAGGATTTATGAAAAGACCTGAGAATGACACAGGATGAGGAGAGATGGAAGAGAGTTACTCACACAGGAGGAGTGAGACTGTCACTGCTGAGACAACAGAGCCACTTTACATATAGAAGCTCATGTAAAAACCATAAAGTCAAAAGAAGGCAGACCACACAAATCAGGATGCTTCAGCATGCAGAAATCATGGATGATACAAAGAAAGAGTTTAGGGCCAGTCCTATTTCAGTGTTTGAAAAATGATGGCTTCAATATTTTGCATGATGTTTCACCATTTTTTGGAGTTGATGTGATCCAAAATTTAGTCAGGTCATGCTTGACCAAGCTTTCGGTGATGACCTGCTTCACATTTAGCTAGCCTGGCCATTAAAGAGCCGACATGTGGTCTAGCTACCCCCAAGCCTCAATCTCCTCATCTGTTAAATTAGAGGACTGGGAAAGAGGACCTCCAGAGCTGCTTCCAGCTCTAACTATAAGATCCTAGTGCCAAGCACAAAGGCACACATCTTTATCTTGGTAGCACCTGACAGTCTTTGAAAATGGAGCCTCTCGGGGGGCGGAGCCAAGATGGCGGAGTAGAAAGACTCACCTATGCTAGGTCCGAACCCACAGCCCACAGATTTCTTGTAAAAAGAACTCCTGACAAATTCTGGAGCAGTGGAGGCCGCGCAGCAACACAGGGAAGGAGATTTCC
>CM053770.1:14537054-14595757 GCA_028658325.1 Potorous gilbertii
ACAAATGGGGAGAAAATTTTGGAACCCAAAATCTTGTGAAAATGAATGTAAAAAGTTAAATAAATAAATAAATAAATAAATAAAAAAAAGAAAAGAAAATGGAGCCTCTCTACAATGCTAAGATTTTTTTGAGGAAAGGGCCACTGTCTTCACTAGAGTATTCACAATGAGGAATCATAGCTTTTTAAAAGACTTAGGTCTAAAAAGAACATGATAGAAACAGATGGCCAGAATGCCCATGTCTTAGAAACAGTAACTCTATTCTCACCTCATTGATCTATTATGTCCAAATAACATCTAGTTATTTTTAAAGTTCATTTAGAAGAAGAGCCTCAGGATCACTGAAATCCAAGGATCTGGCAAATGACCTCATCACTCACCTCTCCTGCACCCATTTTCCCCTTGCTTAGAATGTCCTCCATTCTCTTCCTTCAAGGGTGAGCTCAGCTACCATCTCTTCCATGATACCTTTTCCTCTCCTCATCATGCTTTCTCTCCCTTGAATCACATTTTCTTCCATCTACTTAGCTGTTTATATGGTGTACTCTCAATATGATAATGTAAGCTCCCTGAGAGCAGAAACTGGTTTTGGTTTTTGATGTTATATTCACAAGGCCTTGTGCATAGTAGGTGCTAAACAACTATTTGCTGAACTTTCCCGACTAGTGCAGCCCAGGATGTCTGTTTCCTGTGTGTGGATTTTCTCATTTTAAAAAAATATTTATTTGCCAGCAAAGGCATTTAATGGAAATTTCAGATAATAAGATTCTAGTCTGAGGTCTTCAGAGATTGACTATTCCAGTGGGCACTGCAATATCGAAGTTTGGCCAATTCACTGGTACCAAGAGGTAAGCAGGAATGAGGACTAAAACTTTAAATTAATTCTGCTGTTTTTCATGATCTTTTTAAAAGATCCTATTGAGTATGTATAGGATTTTAAGTCTAAAATTAATTTTTTAAAAAAGTTTTTAACTCTGGCTCTTCCTTTTCTGTACTGGCATAGAGGATAGTTTAGTAGCTAAAAGATGATGCTTAAGAGCAGGGACTTGCTGATCTCCTTCATGTGGTAGCAATACTTTGGTAGAATCACCATGAATCCACAGTCTTGTCCCCGGCTTAACATTGAGAAACTTAATTTTATCAGTTTAGACAGACTCAGTCAAACTCCAGGGAAATAAGCAATGCAAATAAGCTCTGGAGAGTCTAGCTTCTACCCCCAAACACTAAGCTCTTCACTTACAATGGAGGCTCGACCTGACTGACTCTTAGGGGCACTTCCTCCTGGTGGGAGATACAATCAAGACACAGTGTTGTTTGGGGAGAGCATAGCCAGAAAACCCTGAGCCGACGCTCTTGAGGAGAGTTTCCAACCACCTCAGGAAGCCTGAAATATTGACTTTTCTCCATTCCAAGCATATTTCTGCTTGAGGAACTGACATTCGTCACCTAGAATCTTCTTCCTTGGACAGCGTTGGTTAAGTTCTGGCAAATTCTTACTATCCAAATTTCCTTTTTCAAAATTCTTTATCAATCATCAAAAATTTCAGTCAGTATAATACTTCCTGATGAAAGGCAAGTTGTAATTTAGAGTTTGTTCCCATTCTTTCTAAAGGGGCACCTTAGTCTTATAGCAACATATTCATAAACTCTAAGATAGGTTACTTCTAAAGCTGACAAGTCAGATCCAAGGCATTGTAAGTTGATATATAGTGTTGGACTTGGGGTTAGGAAGACCCCAGTTCAAATTCTGCCTCAGACACTTACTAGCTGTGTGACTCTAGGTAAGTCATTTTACCTTTCTCAGATTCAGTTTCCTCATCTGTAAAATGGAGATATCAAGAGTGACTACCTTACAGGGTTGTTGTGAAGAAAAAATGCAATAATATATGTAAAGCACTTTGCAAACTTTAAGCACTCTTTAAATGATGGATGTTATTATTTTACACTGATTCTTATTAGCTCCAATTTCAGAAGGTAGCATGTTTAACTGTGTCCTAGTTCTTAGAATATACACTTAAAAACTCACAGCCTATGTAGTGATTACAAAGAAATACCATTCAATGTGGTAAAGCCTCAGGACCTACAAAAATTAGGCTAGTACTGAAATAGATTTGATCCAACTAAGAATCTTATTAACTATAAAACAGGCCAGACACATTATCAGTGTTGTTTTCAGAGAGAAATGGAAAAGTCATTCTTCATTGATACTAAAAATAGCAGCTCACAATTTTCATGTCAAATCCTGTTGTCCAAGACAAGGATACTATGTGCATGAGCTATTAGCCAATGTCTTATATTTACACTTCATTTTACCCTAGAGCTGGGAATGAAAACACCATAAGACTCTGGGACATGTATAAAACCAGAGCCCATTAGAAGAGACAGCTGCAAGTAATGGCCTACTTTTGAACTTAATTTATTCATCTAAACCTACTATCTTTACACTTAAAAAGCCCAAGTGAGAGGAACCATATTTCATTCAAATTGTGAACTACTTCACTACTGCCAAGTCAAACTGCCTATTGGGGTCCAGACTATTTTTAACCAATTAGGTACTGGCACTGTAAGAAGTCAGCATTATGTTAGCCAAACTATCTTGGAAAAATGAGATCATCTCGGAAAGCCTGAAAGGACAAACACATACCAGGAACCATGACTACACTTCAGAACACATTCTTTGGAAGGGATTCTGCATGGCAGTCCCAGGTTCAAAGGATGGCTTTAATTATGACCTATGTCTACTCTTCATTCTGATCACGTTAAAAGTACAAGTGACTGTTACCAGGCTGGCTTCCGACATACTTCACAGCATGACTGGGATGCAGAGATCACTTCATTAACGCCCTCCAACTTTGAGAACTGTTTTTATTCAGTGCCCACACCCGGGCTTACTACAGATCCAGTGATCTGACCTACAGCAAATTAAGTAACACTTTCAGTCAAAGCTCACAAACAAAACCCAGAACTATCAATCATAGGTCAATAGCTTTGTAGCTACATTACAAGCTGCTAAATAGCTTCAGAGAGTCATTTATTAGAGAAAAATTAATGATGACAATAGTTCTCAGCTGGTTAAGCTTTTGACAGCTGCACTTTCTCACTTGTTCAAACATCTATTTCATGTAAAAAATAAATGTAAAAAACTCATGCAAAAGAACAATTCATTTTGTCACACATGCTTAGAGAGCTTTGTAATTCTTCTCCCATCCAACATCTGAATTCCTAGGCAAACGTGTGTGTGTGTTTTTAATGATTCTCACCCTTTAGAGAGTACACACCAAAAGGCAGAGTCTACCCCAAATGGCAATCCCAGAGGCCAAATCAAATACAGTACCCAATATAGCAATAACACAGCACATAGTTACATGTCATATTAGGGGATAGCTTATCATCATTTATTTACCATGTAATTTACAATGATTATAATTGTTTGTGATCATTATCTCATTTGAGCTTCACATCAACTTCATGAGACAAACCGGGCTCTTTGGATTCCGCCATTTTTAGAGCTGAAGACTTTGAAAGGGGAGATGACTTGCTGAAAGCTGAACCAATGGGAGTATTAGGACAAGAGGTCCAGTGTAGGCCTGCAATGCAGTGCAGGACAGTATAGGGTTTCCAGTACATAGCCTAGGACGTCCCTGGCCATCACCCCACTCCTGTACCATCCCCCCAGTGGAGTTCCATACCAAGGGAAGAATTAAAGCTGACACTATTCTCACAAAAACAGAGCTGTTTGGAATTCCTGGAAGAAGAGCTAGAACACATGCGCATGGCTGCACATAATATCAGGGTTTCAAAAAATAAAACTACTTAAAGGTAGGAGAGTGCAAAGCACACTTGGATGCAGAAGTTAAGGACTGGGCTTCACCTCACAGTTCTAGGGCTCGCTACTTATATGATTCTTTTTAAAGTAACTCTTCCCTTAAATACTACTAGGAGAACTGTGGTTTCATAGCTGTGAGAATTTGAAAACAAATTTCTATTCCATCTTTTGTTATTAAAAATAGCTGCTAGTTAAGTTAGTCACTGCATACCTACTATACATAGATAAAACATTTATTAATTGCTTGCTATGTGCCAAATATCACAGTAAATTCTGTAATTATAAATACAAGCAAAAAGAAAGACAGTACCTGTCCTCAGGGAGCTTGTATTCTAATGAAGAACACATGAAAGAAAGCTGAAAAGCAAGGGGCAGGCTGAAAGGTTCCCATTTGGGAGGCATGGCAGAAAAGTAATTTGGAGAGTCATGGTCTCAACCAAAACAAGTGAGTACAGCTGACATTGGGGAATCCCCCTGGAACCTCCATCAGAGGAATCCCCTATCAGGGGAGAAAGAGTCCATCAAGGTAAAGGTATTGCTAGCCTGAGAATATCTATTGACACTTTCATTATGTATAGATTCTTGTACCAGGATCTAAGGGAAACAAAATTTAAATATGATATGATCCCCAATTTCATAGAGCATAAAGTTTAACAAGGGAGAAGATGCCAGAATAGAAAACTCTAACATTATATGACAAACCATGAAATGAAGGTCGTAACTGATCACAGAAGGGACCTCCATGGAGAAGGTGATGACATTTGATGGAATAGTAGGAAATCAACAGGGCCAAGAAGTAGGGAGGAAAGCATTCCAGACATAGGTAATCATGTAAATAAAAACAGAGTTGGAAAAGCACCACATGAGCATGGGGATGTGTGGAGTCCAATGTGGAGTTCATGGAGGGCAGTAGAAGAAAAAGAAGTTATAAAGATAGGACAGCCTCAGAATCCAAGCAAGGACCATACAATTTAGAGTTGGAAAAACCTTGGATCATTTTACGAATGAGGACACACCCAAAGAGGGAGAAGTTACTTCTCTGAGGTTGCATAGGAAATATGTAGCAGCACCAGGTCCTTAGACTCCAAACTCAGTACTTTTTATTCTACCACACTGCCTGTTGTGGAGAATCTTAATGCTCAGATGAGGAGTCTGAATTTTACTTGGCAGTCAACAGGGAGGCAAGAGAGATTTTGGTGGAGCAATGACCTAACAACTCCAACTCCACTATGCCCTCTGGAATGCTGGCTCCATAAGGAACCCATTTTGTATCATTTTAAATCTCTTCTTCCCCCTTCTGTCCTTCACAGAGACCTATCTGCTTCCCTCATCACCTTCTCTAGTTCTGATTCTTCTTTCTCTCACACCACACTCTCCCCTTCCCCTGACTCAGAGGTCATACTGGATGAGTCTCCCTTCATCACTTTTCCTCCTCTGAAGTTCACATCAACCAAATTTACCACCCAACTCAAACTTGTGATTGTTTCCTATTAAGCCTCTCCTACTACCCCCCAGCACATTCTCCATCATTCCTCAATGAACTGAGTGACTGACAATCCTCCCTGCTGCTTCACTCATCTTGACTTTACACAAACTTTGACATTGTTTTATCTGATTGTTTCTGTCTTTTGTAATTCCTAACCTTTTCTTAATTCTCACTGACTTTCACTACTTCCATTTTCTTCTCTTCTTTTCCAGGCCATCATCCCTGCACTGTTTCCTTCCTTTTCTGGACCCCATGGTGAATCTGTTCACATCTACACTGTTCTCTACATTTTAATCTCATGTCCTTGTCCTATCCACAGCTATGCCTTGCCAAACCCCAACCCTAGACAACTTCCACCAGATTTCTCCTTTGATTTCATTATTATGATGCTGAGGGGGTCCACTATAAATTTATTAACTAATTTCAACTAGACAAATATTCTATTCCTCCCTCACACCCTATTTTCCAGAAATCTGTTCCAAACATTCTCATCTCCCCTGAAGTTCTCATGGACCTGTCCCTGCCCTTGTAGTCAAATAAACTAAGGCTGTCCACCAAAAGCTCCCTATGTTTTCCCTCGTATTCATCTCACACCATTCAGAGTCTTCTTTCACCATCCCCTCCTTCACTCCAGTTTCATATAGAGGTAGCCCTTCTCCTTAACAAAGATGACCATGCAACGAGCACACGATTCCATCACCTCCCTTCTTCTCCAACAGATTTCCCCAGATATCATTCCCATCTTGTCTTCAATCTCTCCCTATCTTGTGGCTGCTTCCCTGCTACCTAAAAACATGCCCTGTCTCTTAGTATCCTTACAAACAAACACAAAGAAAAAACTCATTAAGATTTTATCATCTTTGCTTGCTGTCTTAAACTCTCCTACCTGATATGTCTCAGTTCCTTGAGAAAGTTATCCATCCACAGTGACTCCATTTCCTCTCCTCTTACTCCTAAACCCTTCACTATAATATAATTCTCTTCTTCCTGTGACCCTGGAGGTACTGATTGAGAATACAAGGGGAAATGTCTGGTAGCAAATTGAATATGTGGATCAGAAGCTCCAAAGAACATACAGATTTGGGAAGAGAAATATGAGAGCTGGCAGGCAATATAAGCTCCTACTCTGTACCCCAGTGCTCAGCACAGTTCATGGCATCAAAGATAAAAGAGAAACCATTCTTTCTTTTAAGTTTGTTAATATATTTTTAGTTTTCAACATTCGTTTCCAAAAGATTTTGAGTTCCAAATATTCTCCCCATCATTCCCCTCCCCCCAACTCAAGGTAGTGTGCATTCTGATTACCCCTTCCCCCAATCTGCCCTCCATTCAATCACACTCCTCCCTTCCCTTATCTCCATCTTCTCTCTTTTCTTGTAGGGCAAGATAGATTTCTATACCCCATTACCTGTATTTCTTATTTCCTAGTTGCACGCTAAAACAATTCTCAACATTCGTTCCTAAAACTTTTGAGTTCCAACTTCTCTCCCTTCCTCCCTCCCCACCTATCCCCACTGAGAAGGCAAGCAGTTCAATATAGGCTATATATGTGTAGTTATACAAAAGACTTCCATAATAGTATATTGTGAAAGACTAACTATATTTCCCTCCATCCTATCCTGTTCCCCATTTATTCTATTCTCTCTTTTGACCTTGTCCCTCCCCAAAAGTGTTTACTTCTAATTACTCCCTCTTCCCATCTGCTTTCCCTTCTATCATCCCCCCACTCCACTTATCCCCTTTCTCCCCTATTTTGCTGTAGTGTAAGATAGATTTTCATACCAAATTAAGTGTGCATGTTGTTCCTTCCTTAAACCAAATGTGATGAGAGTAAGTTTCACTTTTTGCCTCTCACCTCCCCTATTTCCCCTCCATTGAAAAAGCTTTTTCTTGCCTCTATATATATGTATATAATCCCTCCAACTACCCTAATACTTAGAAAAATCTCTAGAGTTACAAATATTATCTTTTCATGAAGGAATGTAAACAGTTCAACTTTAGTAAGCACCTTATGATTTCTCTTTCTTGTTTACCTTTTCATGCTTATCTTGATTCTTGTGCTTGAAAGTCAAATTTTCTATTCAGTTCTGGTCTTTTCATCAAGAATGCATGAAAGTCCTCTATTTCACTGGATGACCATTTTCCCCGTGAAGTATTATACTCAGTTTTGCTGGGTAGGTGATTCTTGGTTTTAGTCCTAGTTCCTCTGACATCTGGAATATCATATTCCACGCCCTTCGATTCCTTAATGTAGAAGCTGATCAATCTTGTGCTATCCTGATTGTATTTCCACAATACTTGAATTGCTTCTTTCTGGCTGCTTGCAATATTTTCTCCTTGACCTGGGAACTCTGGAATTTGGCTACAATATTTTTATGAGTTTTTCTTTTTGGATCTCTTCAGAAGGTGACAGAAGGTGGATTCTTTCAATATTTATTTTACCCTCTGGTTCTAGAATATCAGGGCAGTTTTCCTTGATAATTTCATGAAAGATGATATCTAGGCTCTTTTTTTGGTCATGGCTTTCAGGTAGTCCCATAATTTTTAAATTGTCTCTCCTAGATCTATTTTCTAGGTCAGTTGTTTTTCCAATGAGATATTTCACATTGTCTTCAATTTTTTCATTCTTTTGGTTTTGTAATTTCTTGTTTTCTCATAAACTTATTGGCTTCCATCTGCTCCATTCTAATTTTCAAAGAACTATTTTCTTCAGTGAGCTTTTGAACCTCCTATTCCATTTGGCTAATTCTTTTTAAAGTATTCTTCTCCTCACTGGCTTTTTGGACCTCTTTTGTCATTTAGGTTAGTCTATCTTTAAAGGTGTTATTTTCCTCAGCATTTTTTGGGGGGTTTCCTTTAGCAAGCTATTGACTTGCTTTTCATGATTTTCTTGCATTGCTCTCATTTCTCTTCCCAATTTTTCCTCCACCTCTCTTACTCGATTTTCAAAATCCTTTTTGAGCTCTTCCATGGCCTGAGACCATTGCATATTATTTTGAAGGTTTTGGATGCAGAAACCTTGACTTTTATGTCTTCCTCTGATGTTATGCTTTGTTCTTCCTCATCCAAAAGGATGGAAGAAAATACCTATTCACCAAGAAAGTAACCTTCTGTAGTCTTACTTTTTTTTCCCCTTTTTGGGGCATTTTCCCAGCCACTTACTTGACTTTTGAGTCCTTTGTCAAGTGAAGGTGTACTTTAGGGACCTGTAAGTTCTCAGTTTATTCAAGGTGGCACAAATCAGGGGATGACCTGTGCTCTGGTCTGGAAGCAACCACAAGCTTTTCTGCCCAGGATCTGTGAATAGAATTCCCACTCCAGAGCCTCCACCAGCTCCACAACACCAGCACTCTTCCTTATCCCAGGACCACCATTTAGGACTGAGACGCAGATCAGACACTTGATTCCCCCAGAGTCTTTAGGCTGAGGGCTCAAAAAATGGAAGCTATTGCTGCAGTGGCTGCTGCCACCTTGGGGCTGAGGCTAGGGCTGTACCCTGATCCCTTCTCACTGACCTCTGAAGCTGTCTTTGACATTTGTGAGTTGAAAATCTGGGAACCTCAGCTGCTTTCTGTGAGTCTGCACTCTAAATCCTGTTCCAGTCCTGTCCCTGCCTCACCATATGGCCAAGGCTAGGCTGTGCTCTGCTGCAAACCCAGTGTAACAGACCTTTCCAGTCAGCCTTCCAGGCTGCCTTGGGCTGGAAATCTTTCATTCTGTCATTTTGGGGCTTCTGCTGCTCTAGAATTTGTTTAGAGTCATTTTTACAGGTATTTTATGGGCTACGGGCATAGAGCTAGAGTAGGTCCGTCCTTCTAATCCATCATCCCCAAGGGAAACCATTCTTGCTTTAAGGAGATTACCTTCTCATGGGGATATAACATATAAGTATAGATACTGTATGTGCCATACAGGCAGACTCCAAGTCAGTACTGCTCCACTGGCAAGTGGGACAAGCTTCACACAGAAGATGGCATTTGAATTAAATCTTGAAGGAAACTAGGGATTTGGGAAGACAGAACTGGTATAATTAATTGTATAATGCACACAAAATTCAGAGCTTATCCAAGTGACCTCCTTCAATATTAACCTCAATCTCTTTCTAGGCTACCTTCCACTCTTCAATAACATATCACCTTTGGGGTCTTGTGAGTATAAAGACAGGGGCAGTGAGATAACCCAGGCAAGGATGTATAAACAAAGATGTGAAAAGGCAAAGGCTTGGAGCCTCTGGTTGGTGTAAGACAGAAAGAGTACTTGTCTAGTAATAAGGACACCAAGGTTCAAGTCCTACTTCCAAGAACTAACTGTTTGAACTTAAATAAGACCTTAAACTTCTCTGAGTGGAGTTTTTCATTTGAAAAAAATAAATAGGTTGGACTCCATGATACTCAAAGCTCTGTCTAGTTTTAGGATTCTGTGATAACTTGGGGTATTAAAAGTTTAAGAACATACAGATACACAAATCTACTTTATTATTGCCAAGAATACTTCATACAAAGGTCCACAAATGTAGTAGTCTCATGAAAATATAAGGCTGGTGGAATTGTGAACTGATTCAACCATTTTGGAAAGGAATCTGGAATTATGCCCAAAGAGTTATAAAATTTTGTATACCGCTTGACCCATCAATACCACTATCAGGAAGCCTTCCCTCACTCAAAAGGGCAAATCAGGTCATCATTTCTCTGATGGCATGATCTTCTATGGCAATGAAGGAAAAACACAACAACAATAGCAGCCATTATCAGGTCACTTTCCCAAGGCGATCATGGAGAAAGGAAAAGAATCCTCTATGTTCTAAAATATTTACAGCAGCTCTCTATGAGGTAGCAAGAAATGGAAAATGAGGGGATGCCCATCAATCGGGGAATGGTCGAATAAGTTGTGCTATATGATCATGATGAAATACTATTGTGCTTTAAGAAAGGATGAGCAGGTTGGTTTTAGAAAAATATGGATAGACTTGAATGAAAAAATGCAGAATGAAATGAGCAGAACCAAGAGAACTCTGTAAACAGTAACCGGAATACTGTCTGAAGAGTAAATGTGAATGACTAAGCTATTCTGAGTAATGTGAACATTCAAATCAACCTCAAAAGACTTAAGAAGGAAGATGCTACTCACCTCCAGAAAAAGAGCTGATGTACAGATATTCCATATAAATATCTGTGTTAAATATTGGCCTTCTCTAGGGCAGGGTTGGGAGGGAGGGAGCGAACTCAGAACTCAAAATGTAACCTAAATAAATAAATTGAAAGAAAACAAACCAAAAGATCCCTATGTATACTTGTTTTCAAAAAAAAAGAATGAGAAAAGATAAGATTGATAGGTGCATTTTCGATAAAAATCAGGTTTATTTTTTCTGTTTATATTGATTCAATTTAAGATGATCAATAAGTTATTTTTCATTTCTTATCTAATCCTCCTAAGTGACACTAATACTACATCCTTTTCCCTTCCTTCAATCTATTACCCTTTTCAGTCAGCTTTATTATGAGTACAAACCAGAATGATAATTCTATATAGAACTCATCTGGTAGGATTCTTTTTCTCCAAGAAGGTGAATGCCAACACCTAAACAATCCAAGCCAAGGATAGTTGTCTGTCCTGTTTTTAACATGCTATAGCAGGGTCGTGGGGCCTTCCCAGGCAGCATGCTCCTCTGTTAACTGTCCTGAGGCCCAGCGACCCAGGCTGGGGATAAGAAGGTATAGAAATGAAACCTTCGCTCTGCCCGCTATACTGACCTTTCATCTAACCCATCTGAACCTCTGCACCTGGACGTAACAGGAATGTTGCCAGGTGCCCTATTGCCACACACAATGCCTCAGCTTTCTACCTCTCCTGCATACATTTGCAAGGGTTATCTATCCCCCTTGCCTGGAATGTGTTCCCTCCTCACTCCTGCTTTTTGGAACCCCTCACTCTCTTTAAGGCTCAGTCCCAGTGTCACCTCTTACAAGGAACCTTCCCTGATTTTCCTAAGGTATTAGTCCTGCACCCACACCCCCATTACATTAAGGTAGTGTTCTTTTGCTATCAAGATTATTTGTTGTTGTGTGATCCTTTATTACATACATGTCCTATGACCCCAGCAGAATTGTAAGGGTAAGGTCACCTTGTATTTTTTATAACCCTAATGCCTGGTACATACTAAGTGTTCAATAAATGCTTTTTGATTAATCATTCTTAAGATTATAAATTTCTTACTTATATTTCATTCCACTTAACTAATTCTATATAATTTTGTTTTATTATCGGTGGGCATGGGAATATTTAGTATTCTTACATCAAGACCTTCAAAGACAGAAAATTATAAAGTCCTTCTCTTAGCCTTCTCTTTTCCTGGCTAAAATCATCAACTTCTTTTGCTCATGGGAATTATTTTTCATTTCTTTGATCATTTTTGTTCTGTTTCTCCAGATTATCTATGATTCCTCTGTATTCTTTTAAATAACAGACAAAATATGAATAAGGGGTGCAAGGATATTTTCCTGAATACACAAGTTATATTTCATTTTAATAAATTTTAGTTTCATGTTAACTTTTGAGTGACTGGAACACATTCCAAATTCATGGAATTCATCTTCCGCAAGTACAAGGACCAGTTGGTTAGTTGGCTAGTCCTCTCTGTTCACTGTTTACTAATCTGCCCCGGTCATTAGGATGTTTCATCTTAAGAGTATTGCTTAAAAACAAAACAAAATAAAACAAAACGTAAATTTGTTCCTAGATGACATCTGAGAGACTTTAAGCAACCACATATTTTGATAAGCACGTATTTAGACAATGGCTTGAATCCAAGTAGTGCACACCCATTCTTACAACACTCTGAGAAGGTAGGTCTTACGGATGCAAAGATGTTGCTACTAAGGGCATCCAGTTTGCTGAGAACTTTTTCAGGAATGCTGAATTCACTAAACACTGAATTGAATAGCATTATAAAATGAGCTACACACAACCCAATTTTAGAGGAAGACAGTGACCAAGCTATAAATGAATTTCCAAAAAATAAAATTCCAGGATTAGATAAGATTCACAAGTGGGTTCTTTCAAACATTCATTGAATTAGTCCTAAGCCTATACAAACTGTTTGCAAAAACAAAAGAACGGATCCTACCAATTTCTTTCTATGATATAGAGAGGGCCTTGCTACACAAAACAGGAAGAATGAAAGAAGAAAAAGAAAATTATAAAGCAAAATCCTTATTGAACATTGATTTTAAAATTTTTAAATCAAATGTTAGCTAAGAAGCTAAACAGGTTATCATAAAAACTATGGTTAGATTCATACTAGGAATGCAGAGTTGGTTTAATATTGGTAAAACCACAAACTTAATTGACCACAGTAATAACAAAATCCATAAAAAAATCACAAAATTCTATCAATAGGTACAGAAAAATTTTTGACAAAATACAACATTCATTCCTATTTAAAAATACCAGAAAGCATAGCAATAAATGGAGCTTTTCTTAAAATGATAAGTAGCATGTATGTAAAACCAAGAGCAAAAATTATCTGTAATGGAGATCAATCAGAGGAAAAGCAAGAGAGCCCATTATCAATATCATTATACAAACTGTACTAGAAATGCTAACAATAGTAATAAGACAAGAAAAAGAAACTGAAGGAATAAGAATAGGCAACAAGGAAACAAAATTATCATTTTTATGCAATGAGAGTTTACTTAGAGGACCTTAGAGAATCAACCAAAAAGCTAGTCAAAACAATGAACAACTTTAGCAAAGTTGCAAGAATCGCACAAATCATCAACTTTCCCAAATATTACCAATAAAATTTAGCAAGAAGAGATAGAAATAGAAATTCCATGTAAAACACCTATAGACAATACATAAAACACTTGGGAGTCTACCTGTCAAGACATCTACAGAAGCTATATGAACACAATTAGAAAACACTCTTCACACAAAGGCATTTCAAATCTGGCCTCATACTTCCTAGCTGTGCAATCCTGGATAAGTCATTTAATCTTGTTTGTCTCAGTTTCCTCTTCTGTAAAAAGAACTGCAGAAGGAAATAGAAAACTGTCCCAGTATCTTCGAAAAAAACAACAAAACTCAAACAAGGTCACAAAGAGTTGGACACAATCAAAGAATGAATGAACAATAACACCAAATAATTAGAGAAATATAAACTGTTCATGAAGAGGCTCGGCCTATGTAACGAAAATGACAACACTACCTAAATTAATTTACTTAATCAGTGCCATACCAAACAAACTACCAAAGAATTACTTTACAGAACTAGAAAAAAATGATAACGAAATTCATCTTGAGAAACAAAAGGTCAAGAATGTCAAGAGAATCAATGGAGAAAAAAGTGAAGGAAGGGGGCCAAGCAGTGGCAGACCTCAAACTGCATTACAAACAGAATTACAAAATGTTAATCACTAAAATAATCTGATGCGGAATAGGAAATAGAGTTGTGGATCAGCGGAACATGTGAGGTACATAGTACTCAGAATAAATAGCCATAGTAATGTAGTTTTGATAAACCTAAATATATTAGCTACTGGGGCAAGAACTCATTATTCAACAAAAAACTGCTGGGAAAACCAGAGAGCAGTCTTGCATAAAATAGGCATAAACCAACCTCTCACATTATATGTCAAGATAAGCTCAAAATGGGTACATGATTTAGACCTAAAGGGTGATATCATAAACAAATTAGGGGGGCATGGAAAAATCAGACGTGTATAAGGGAAGAGTTCATGACCAAACAAGTGGTAAGAGAAAAAGATCATGGGGAAGTAAAATGAATTAATTTTAAATTTTTGCACCATAACCAAAACAATGCAGCCAAAATTAGAAGGAAAGCAAGAAACCAGGGGTGTAGTGGGGGGTTGAGGGTGGAGGGAAATTTTACAGCAAGTTTCTCTGGTAAAGGTTTCATTTCCCAAATATATAGGGAACAGAGAGAAACTGATAAAAATAAGAGTCATTTCCCAGTTCATAAATGATCAAAGGATATGAATGGAAGAAGAAATCAAAACTATCTATAGTCAGATGAACAAAAAGCTCTAAATCTCTATTGACAAAAGGAATGCAAATTAGAACAACTCTGAGGTACCACCTCACACCTATAAGATTGACTAACATGACAAAAAAGGAAAATGCCAAATGCTGGAAAGGATGAGGAAAAATGGGATACTAACACACTGTTGGTAGAGTTGTGAACTAGTTCAACCATTCTTGAAAACAAGTTGGAACTCTATCCAAAAGGAAATCAAACCGCATACTCTTTGATTCAGCAATAATGCTACTAGGTCTGTATCCCAAAGAGATCAAAGAAAAAGGAGAGGGACCTATATGTATAAAAATATTTCTAGCAGTTCATTTTGTGGTGACAAAGGAATGGAAAATGAGGAGATCTCCAACAATAAGGGAATAGCTGAATAAGTTGTGGCATATGACTATAATGCAATTCCACTGTAAGGTAAGAAATGATGAAGGCAATAGTTTCAGAAAAATCTGGTAAGACTTATATGAACTGATACAAAATGAAGAAAGCAGAACCAGGAGAACATAGTACTCTCAAAGCAAAGTTGCAACAATAATCAACTATGAAAGATTTAGCAACTTTAACTAACACAGAGATGCACGACAATTACAAAGGACATAAAAAATACTAACCACTTTCAGATAGAAAACTGATGTACTTTGAATGTACAATGAAGCATTTTTTATCTCTTTATGTTTCTTACTTTTTTCTCACAACATGGTTAATATGGAAATGTTTACATGAATTCACATGTATAATGGGTATTATGTTTCTTGCCTTATTATCAATAGGTATGTTAGGGGATGGAGGGAGGGAGATGATTTGGAACTGAAGTTAAAAATAAAATATATTTTTTAAAAAGTTTATATATACTAAGACCAGGTTGGATTTATACCAGGAATGTAGGGTTAGCTTAATAAACTTAATTAACAACATTAAGAACAAAATCAAATGATTTCTAATAGATACAGAAATTTTTTTTGACAAAACACAACACCTATCTCTATTGTAAAACAAAGCAAAACACTTAAATAAGAATTAATGAACTTTTCCTTAAAATGATAAACAGTATATACCTAAAACTAAGACCTACTACTATGTGTACGGAGATTAACTAGAATATTTTCCAATAAAATCAGAAGTGAAACAAGTATGTTCAATGTCGCCACTTCTATTTGACAAAGTACTAGAAATGATGGCTACAGCCATAAAGCAAGAAAAAGAAATGCACGGAATAAACATAGGCAAGAAAGAAACAAAATTATTACTTTCTGCAGATGATATATTTTAAAAAATCCTAAAGAGTCAATCATAAAATTAATAATCTCATCAAATTTGTGGAATATAAAATAATTTCGCACAAATCATCTAATCTTATACATATATATGATTAATAAAAGTAAGCAGAAATTCCATGTAAAATTCTGTAGAATAAAATGCTTGGAAATCTACATATCAAGATACACATAAAAATTATATAAATACATCTGCAAACTCTTATTTTCAGAAATAGACAGACCTAAATAATTGGAAAATTACTAATTTCTTTTAGGCAGGATGAGTCAAAATAGTAAAAATGATAATATAACCTAAATGAATTTACTTATTTACCACCATACCAATAAAACTACCAAACAAAGGACTACATCATATAACTAGAAAATAATGAAATTTATATGGAGGCAAAAAAGTCAAGAATCTAAGGGAAATAATGAAAAGAGATGGAAATGAAGGGGGCCTAGCAGTGCCATATCTCAAACTATACTACAAAGCAGTAATTCTCAAAACAATTTGGTACTGGTTAAAAAAAAGAGAGACTGACCACTGAAACAGATTAACTACACAACATATAGAAGTAAATATATCTACAACGCTAGTATTCTATAAACACAAAGACCTCAGTGACTGAGATAAGGACTCCCTACTTGGCAAAAGCTGATAGGAAAATTAGACTGCAGCATGAAAAGAATTGGGTTTATATCAACACCTCCTACCTTAGACCAAGATAAGATCCTAATGGATATGTGACTTAAATATAAGGTGTCATGTCAAAAACAAATTAGAGAAACATGGAAAAAATTACCTATTTGGTCTATGGGTAAGGAAAAAAGTTCATCACCAACAGATCACAGAAAATAAAATGGATAATTTTTCTTATATAAAATTTAAGTACATAAATAAATCTAATAAAATGAGGATTGAATGGGAAACATGTAACTGAGGGAAGAAAATCTTTGCACCAAGTTTCTTTGCAGCAAAGTTCTCATTTACAAGATATGTAAGGAATTTAATCAAATTCACAAGAATAAGAGCCATTGCCAAATTTTATAAATTGTCTAAAGATATGAATAGGCAGTTCTTAATGGAAGAAATCCAGGTTATTCACAGCCATATGAAAAAAATGTTCCAAATCACTACTAACTGGTTCTGCGCCTAACATGTAAGAGGTATTATGTAAATACTTATTCTCTTTCCCCTAATTAAAAATGCAAATTAAAGCAACTTTGCAATCCTACCTCATATTTATCAGAGTGGCAAATCTGACAAAAGTTGAAGGGGCTATATTTTAAGCTTTGCTTAACTCCTTTACTTTGTTATAGGAGACCTGTTGGAGAGAAATACTTAGGTGCTTGTAATGTAAAAATAAAACTCATCAATAAAGTTTTTATTTTAGAAAAAGGACAGGAACATTAATGCATTGCTGATGGAATTATGAAATGGCCCAACCATTCTAGGAAGCAATTTAGAATTGTTCTAAGAGAGTAAGTAAAATGCTTCTATCTTCTGACTTATAGATAGATGCCACTGCTGGGTATATAACTCCAAGGTCAATAAGAAAAAGAAAGATCTCAAAACACACTAAAATATTTATAGTAGGGTTTCTGTGGTAGTAACAAAGAACTGGGAACAAAATAGATGACCACTGGCTGAGGAATGGCTATATAGTGATGACATATAAATGCACTGGAATATCATTGTGCTGTAAGATATAACGAATTCAAAGAAATATAGGAAGATGTACATGAAATGAAGGTAAAGAGAGGCAGAACCAGAAAATAACAGAGGCAATGAACACAACAATGTCAACAGAAAGAATAACAAAAACTGAAAATCAGTGCTGTAATGATGGCTAAGCTTGGTTCTAAAAAACCAAAGGCATTTCTCTTCCTTTGCTGAGTTAGGGGACTGAGGGTGGGGAACGCTAGAGTTGTCAATCTTGTTTAATGTGCTGGTTAGTTTTGGTAGACTGATATTTTTCTGCTTTTTTAACTCTTTGCTATAAGGGATGACTCTCGAGTTGGAGGCTGAGAGATACAGTGGGGAATGTAGATTATATAAAAACAGAAGTTATCAATAAAATTTATGTCTAAAATTCTAGGCCCTATTCTTTGTCTATCCGCGTTATCTGATCCAAACATATGTACAGAGGGAACAGCCATCCAGTGCTATCACAATCTGGACAATAAGTATTCTTTATCCATTTAATTTATCAAACATGGATGATTAAGCTGATCTCCTTTAAAAATCACAGACTTCACTGGGTAGGCCCTGTAACATTATGAGGCTTGGTACAAAACCAGGAGTATATGGAAGGACTCAGCCCATCACACACTTCTATACTTCCCTGTTCCTGTCAAAGCAAACACCATCTTTCCAACTTCATACCATCCATTACTTTGCTTGACTCCACCTTCTCCTTCATCCTGCATATCCAAACAGCTGTGCCAGATCTTAGCACTTAACTGCCCATAACACCTGCATCCAACCTTAAGCCCTCATCCCCTCTTGCCTACAAGATGTGCAGCAGCCTCCTCATGGGTCTCATTTCATTCATCCTCTAGGCTGCTGCCAAAGCACATGTCTGATTATGTAAACCCCTGGCTTCTATTGCCTCTAAAAACTCCTCTATTTCACTTTTAAAGTGCTATACAGCCTGGACCCAATCTGGACCCAACCTATCCTTGTAGCCTCAGTGGGCCTTGTTTCTCCTCTCTCACTCTGCAGTCCAGCCAAAGTGGCTTCCTCTGTGAACCTAAAAACAACACTACCTCTCCCTCCTGCCTTCCTGAGTCTGCATGGGTCATCCCTATGTCTGGAATGCACTTGATGTTTATGCAGTATACATGTGTACATATATGTACATAAGTATGTATATGTGTATTGATGTTTCTCTCATTAGAATGTCAGCACCTTGTAAATAAGGATTGTTTCACTCTTTGTACCTGTGTGTCCAGCACTGAACTCAGGGCCTGGGCCCAGGCTTGCTGAATGCTGGATTCCATTTTGGCCCTATAAAAGACTTCCTCTATGACACCACAAAAGCCCTGGGAATCGTTCGTCTCTTTTTTAGGCCTCATTTGATGCTGATAAGCAGAGTCTCTGTGGCTGCATTTAGCACAATGCCTGTAACTTACCAGGGGTTTAATAAATGCTTATTGATTGATTGGTGGGTAACGTGAATGATTTTAATGTATGCATGAGCAATTTAAACATAGAGCTAAAATCCAGTTAAAACTATTTCTGCTTTACTTCTTTCCATACCTTACTTTTGTCTTTTTGGACTTACCTGTGAAAGAGCTTTTAAAAACCAATCCTAAATATCTTTTTCTCAGATATTTTGACAAATGTACTCAGTTTATTTTCCTGTCATACTCTAGCTTTATATTACACATAAAAAGCTTAAGCCATAGGCACATATCAACATAAGAGTACGACGCTTGGTCTAGGGGATGGGGGTGGGGAGGCAGGGTGCGAACAGAAGGACACATGCATTTGACTTGCAAGTACATTTATCCCTTTCCCCATTGTGGTTTTGATATATCACAGGTCAGTATTAAGAAATGACATGGGAATTTGGGGGGAGTTTTGCAGAAGCCTCAGCAGACAACACAGAAAAAGTTAAGAAACTCAGAGATGCATAAAATATTTGTATCGTATTGTATAATACCAATCCAGATTCTACAATAAGGTACTCAGAGCATCTCATACAAGAAAAAGAAAAAAAAAAATCAGAATCCTCTGGTATGAAGGGAGGGCCAAAAAATTTTACATAGATTTTTCCAGATTGTTGTGATGCTGTACCCCTAATCCTTGTGATGTGGAAGGGATAACTGTGGCAGGCTTCTTTGCACACAGTGATTTTTTTATTCATTCTTGTATATTATAAGAGACACCCTCACACTTGTATGCTAGATTGAGGGTCACAAAACATGGAATCAAATCCCAATTCTTCTACTTTCTAGCTGTGTAACCTTGGCTAAATTATTTAATCTGCTCTGGAAACTGTGGACAATAATGCCTGCACTTGTTACTTTATAGGTAATTGTCAAGAAAGATTCGTTTAAACCTTAAAGTATCAGATACATCACACACATGAGAACAACGCCAGCATGTCCCAGAACCATGCCCCTGCCACAAAGGCGCAGGCAGCCCACTTGGAGACCATAGGAAAACTGGACAAAAAGGTTATGACATACACATGATAATACCGGCATGTACACTGACTAGCGATAACCAAAGGGAATCTCCCAATCTGGCAGGCTCCATACAAAGCCCTTCCATGGCTGGAGAACTCAACCTAGTAAATCACTTAATTTGCTCAAAAGAACTTAAATGTTTTAACCAGTCTGCCATCCAAAGAGATAAAGAAGAGGGCCAATGGGACTCGGGCTGCAGTGTGAGCCGTCTTTAAAAGGCAATTGTTCTAATCATTCTCTACAGATGCGGCCTCACAAGGGGCTGCTGTCACAGGGACCATTGACGACTTGTTCTGGTGTCTCTATAGTAAATAGGGCATTCGCAGAAAAAAAAAGGCGACAGCTGGGACAGAAAGCTGCTACTCCATGAACAATATAATCCCGTGAAAGTAATCAACAAATTTAAGGGTGTTAATTAACTTTACACTTTATCATGTTCAATTAGTTGTCCTTTCTAGAAAAGATTGCCGTGCACAATCAGTTTAGAGCGTGCCATGTTTGATTTGTAAGCGATCACTGTTTCTGTTCCAGGGCCCATGTCAGATGTTCTCTTGGGTTTTGGGGACACAGATGAATGGCTCTGCACATGGTAGGAGGTGATCAGGTTTAACATAAGCCAGCATAATATCGCCCCTTGTTAACATTATTTTTGGCATTATTCAGGAAGCAAACACAAGAGGAACAACCACTCAGAGATCCCCCTAGCACTATTCTATGGTCAGGAAAACAAAGTTTAGTTAACACCTTCTGAAACACAGAGTCACAAATACGTACTGAAACGGACAATTTTTCATCATTATTTTTCAAAGTAAGGCTTGTCTTTCAGGGGCATGTTTGGGATCATTTCCTCCCAGCAAGATCCCCAAGTCCTGCTACATTATGCACAAAGCAGAGTTGGCCTGCTCTCCATCCTACAGGCAGACAGAACAAATACCAGGGAAGTGTTTATGAAGTACTATGGACATCATCTTCCAGAATGGGACTTTTAAATTTGGAGGTTTTATTTTAAAGTGGGGGGGGAGGGAGGGGATAATCTGTAGAGAAGTTCTATTAATCTATTATTGCAATTTGCCTTTTCTCTTCCCTTTAATGCACCTGTTCCTTCCTGCTAATGGGACAAGGCAAAGTCCATGATGAAGCGACAATACATTCAAAAGAGCATTTTAATGAAAGTCGCTGCAGTTTCTCTGTACTGATAAATAGGGCTGTGTATCAAAACATTTCCCAATTATTGATGTGCAGAACAAAAACCGAAGCTAAAGTTTGGGCACTCTTCTAAACAGGACATCTACCTTTAAGAAAACAAAAGCCTTAACACCTCAAATGCTATGCATCTTTCTCAAAGGAAAACATTTGTAGAGGATTTGGAAATAAGTCTTCATAAGGCTGTCCCTCTCCTTTCTCCTAGGTTTATAGTTCCTTGAATTATAAACAAATTAAATACATATAAATAAACTACAGCTGGTAAGCTAGTTCTATCACACATAAAGAGATAACTGAACTTCTTTGAAATAGAAAAGTTGTTAGCTCTGAAAGCTAATAATGTGCTAAGTTAAATATTAAAGAAGGAAATTATAGGTGATATTTGAAACAGCTGAAACCACAATACACAGCAGCAGAAAACATTAGTTTTCTGCAGAAGATCTGCAGGGAGAAGGGAAGCGGTCGATAGATCCTTAAATTGGAAGCAATAGCCGTTCTTCTATCCCAAGTTGGCAGCTGCTACATTTGCAGACCTGGTTCATTATTTACCCATAATGACCATCAAGCTGCAGTCAAAGTCAGATCACAACAACTGTCAGCAGCTCTTTTAATTAGCCTTGTTTGAATTCAGATAAATATCACAATAGACCTGCTTATGCTGAAGGAACAGCAGAACCACAGGCATTGCACTATGCTGGTTTCAGAAGGACCAGGATTCTGAAAGACTTCAGAAAAGAAAGGCTTGAGGGCTTCTTAAGTGATAGTTTTTAGCTTTTAGTTTTTAAACCTTTCAAAGTAATTCCATACCACTCACCTCAGACCAAGGTCATCCATAATATTAGGTTACAATAAAAAGAAGGTTAGGCATCTGTAAGTTAAGGATAAAAGTCATCAAAATGGTTCTGACAAACAATTTTCAAAACATCATTTAAGAACAAATAATGCATTATTTCATCCCTTAAGAGAGTACTAAATATTTTAGACACTTTTAAAACCAAATAAAACATTGGCTTTTCTTTGACGCTTAGATTTAGGCTATATAATGCACAATGCAAAAATCCTGTGATTAGAGAACTATTAACTCACGGAACACAATGCACCCCCATATAAAACATGCACACTCCAAATGTAAGGTCCACAATTAGAACAACCCTCAGAGATGCTCTGCTACCCCAGTTTTCTCCTCTCCCACTCACCTCCCTATTTTTTCTTTCCTCATCTCCATAGGGGGATAAGGGGCTAATTTCCAGACCTGGGGCAGGAGGGAGGGAAGGTAACAGGAGCATCTTTTCTTGTCTAAATGATACACTTTGGGGCCTAGTTTGTAAAGGAGAAAAAGGGAAAGAAGCAATGGCGTGGGAAAAGGCAGTTGAGGAGTGAGTAGAGGAGACCAGTGGAGATGATCAGAGATGTGTTAGGAGAAATGGCTGAAGAGAAGGCAGCCCTCATGACATGGGTGGTCAAAGGGAAAAGGTCGCATGAGTAAGGTCCCCTCGGTTAAATCCTTCCCCACTCTATGAAACCCAGGAGCCATGTCCCTTTCTTGGATCTCCCAGCTGGCCCTCCTGAAGACCTTGCCCAAGGCTGAGCATAGGCCAGTTCAGCTCTTCCAAGGGGCCACATCCACACATTCATTAGTTGCTGATCAATAACAAAACACTGTGCCAACAGGGAAATCACACAGAACTTGCCCCAGAGGAGGTCAGGATCCAACTAGGATGCAACATGTTCATAAATAAAAAGGACAAACCAAACTTTGCAGGGTGCAAGATAAGGGCAGACTGTCACTGTGGAGTCAGAGGACCTGGGTTCCAATGCCATCAGGTCAATCTTGGACAAGTTGCTTTAGTTTTCTCAGTAGTAAAAAGAGAAGAGGAACCCTCAGATGATCCCTAGGTCCATTTTAGCCCTCAAATTACAATTCTGTGGCCCTAGAAGTGATCCAGGCAAAGGACACTAGGAAATCTTTTGGCTGGGGTTGGTCCAGGAAGGACTCGGAGAAGGCACTATCAAAATACGGGGACCTCAAGAAGCAGAGAGGAGAAAAGAGTGTGTTCCAGGCACAAATCAGCCCATGTAAATGGACGGAGGCAGAAGAGGAAAGGACAAAATCTGACAACAGTTAGCACTTAAGTCCAGCTGCAGCAGAGGGAGGGGTGGGAATAACAGGGTGACAGGAACAAAGGCTGAAGGGCTCAGGTGGAATCACTGTAATGGACCTCACCAGGATAAAAAGTCTATTGTTTCTCCTATAGGTAACAGGCAATCACTGAAAATATTTGTGTAAAGAAATTATACCATCAGTCAGGCCTGTGCCCCAAGAAAGGTAACAGTTGAATGAGAAATGTATTGGAGGGGAAGAGAATGGAGGCAGGGGGCTAAGTCAGATGACTGTTACAGTGGTGGTGAATGAGAGTGGAAGGAAAGGAATCCAGTATTTGCAGGCCTTGGCAGATAGCTGGATGCGGGGGCTGGGGGAGAAGGAAGAATCAAAGGGGACTTTGAGGTGAGGAGCCTGGGAGGCATGGCAGTATTATGCTGCCACCCACAAACATGGGGAAGGTGGGAGGAGAAGCAGACAGAGAGAGGAGAAGGGTGAAAATACCACAGGGAGACGTCTAGGAGTCAGAGATGCAGGAGCAGAGAGGAGTGCTCTCAGCATCAACATACAACGGTCAGAGGGACGAGGAAAGGCACAGCATATGGTGAAAGAAGATGACGACACTGGAATCTTGGGAGAAGAAGAGTGGCCTAGTGGTACAGCAAATCAAATTCCCGTTCCTACAGGATTTGGCTACCAACATCCAAACCACCAGAACCTATTCCTACTTACAGTCTTATTGGGAGACAAGGCATATTCATGTGGTACAATCAGAAAATAGGACAAGACAAAGCTGCAGCTGAAGGTCAAGGTCCGAAGAATTCTTTAAGTGGGTTCTCAAGGATGAATTCTAGAGCAGAGTAGAGAGGACTCCCTTTCATTTTTGATCGCACATTCTATATTGGGGGTGGCCTTCTCCCCTTTCTCCTCTGTATTCAGCCCCCCTCCAAACTCAGGCACACACTGAATATGGGCACAATATGCCCAGCATCCTAAGTGCCAACAAGGAATGAGAAATGACCAATCTGTTAGTTTTAAATCTGGATTCTAGCTTTGTAAATATCAACCAGAGGCTACTAAGACATGATACATGCTTTTTAATGAGTGAAATACTGAACACGACACAAGGTAAACAAAAGAACTCCTCAATGAGATAAAATAGGAATTATTAAGAAGGTGCCAGGACACATCTATTGTCATTTATCTGGTTTTCAAGAGGCAACTTAACAGGAAAGGTGATTAGTCTTATGGTTTTCACTTTTTGTAGGAGAAAACAGAGATAGTAGCGAAGCGTGCAAAGTCAATTAGTAGGCAAAAGGCTTAAATCCCAAGATAAAACCCCAATCCTATGCTTAACACATTCACTATATGTGCCAGACCAGGTAAAGTCCCAAAACCCATCACAACTAATCCAGTACCAGCACACAGTCTTGGTAACATCATCTGATGCCAGAGTACCTAATGAGTTAAACTGAAAACATCAGGGAATCACTGCAGTGCAGAGGCAAGTATAAAAACCAGCTAAGCTAAAATCAGAATGTGAATGAGAGGCTTTCTGGTCTGAAAAGGCAATGAGGAGATTCCACAGGGTTTAGAAGTGAAACTTGCCCCTCAAATACAAAAACGATAACATCTCAAAGTAGCTTGTGCATGGCACATATCAATCACCACCGAAATACGGAAGTAAAAATCTGTCTTTAAAAAAAGCACATAAACTACGACAGGAAAAAAAGTAAAGGAGGAGAGAGAGGAGAAAGAAGTATTTTAAAACAATCTTTTGAAGGGTGAGATCACACTCTAGAAACAATGGTGAAAAAACAGACATCAAGGCTCTGCAAAAAAAGCTTACAACTAGTTTGTTCATGAAGACAGGAGAAGAAAGACATCCTTTTATTTGTGCCTGAGACAATATATAAAATACTACTGCATTCTGGTCACTGTAATGTCAGACAGAGAGCCATGATAAAGCTTGAAAAGATACCGAAAAGGGCCAAAAGGCTAATCCTAGGATTAAAGAAAATAAATCCTGATGACAAGAAAGGAACAAAAAACCTTTTGACCCTCAACATTAAAAAAATATGCTGGCTAGTCCATCCATCTATCTACATAAATAATAAAATAATGAAATAAGCAGCAATGCCAGTGCTTCTGATTTTTTTTAAAGGCCATCAAGATACTGCTATGTTGAAGAAAAATTACACCAAGCTCCAAATTTTATAAAAATAATTTAATACTGATGACTCACTATCAATCTTTTAAAAATGTGTCATCATTTTAAAAATCAATTAAACACTCCTGAGAAAACTTACAGACACAAGAACAGGGTAAATTCAGACACTGTGACCTACAATTTTCATGCTAACTTAAAGATAAGACTATTATGATATTCCTCAAATTAAAACATAAATGAACCTTTACATGACTTAGATAAGTTAAAATAAAAGTTGCAATGGTTGGGAATCTCCATAGAGTAATATTATTTAGTAGACAACAACAGAATTTCCAATCCACTACCCTTACAATGGAGAATGGATGTTCTAAGTATATTCAGATTTACTTGGAAAAATAATTGTGTACACCAGAACAGATAGAAAATACATTAGTTTACATGGAAAAATCCATGGCTTCAAATGTCTACTATACACAAATGACTAAAGTTTTAGCAACAAACACAAGGAAGTAAAGAAGGCAAACATGAACTCAGGTATCCCTGAGACCTGAAGGAATAAAGCCCACGACCTGTCTGTGGCTTTGTGTGAGTCTGCCTCCTCAAAAACAAGACGATAAGTAAAAAGGGGTTAGGGTAGCAACTGTTTATTAATCAGGTGTACTCTTACGAGGAAATCCAGGAATCTCAAGGGTGAAATACCATGAAGAGTATTTGGATGAAGGTCAATGGTGAGAGAAATAAAAGCGATTGTGTCATTGGTATACACTACAAACCCCTAGAAAGAGAGAGGAAATAGATATGTTTGGAAAATATCTAACAAATCTGGCCCATGGGAATCACACAGGTGTAACGGGAGACTTCAATCATCCAGCCATCTGTTGAAGGTTTTTCTCACTCTACCAAAGCAAAGATGCTAATAACTTCTTGACTTGCCTTGGGAATCATTTCATCTTCCAAAAAGGAGAGAAACCAATAAAGGAAAATTCTACCCTGATCTGATTCTCACTAATGGGAAGGAAGTGGTTTCTGGGCTGGAAATGATGGGCATCTGGTGGGGGCTGGGGTGATGAGAAGGTGAGATTCTTCTGTGCATCCTGGATTTGGGGGAAACAGGTTTCAAAGGGTTCAAATGGGCAGGAACCCATAAAGTAAAATGCTTCAGAGGAGGTAAATCTAGGGCAGATGGGAGATGCTCAAGAATGAAATCCTGAAGATACAAAAGGAAACAATTCTGATAAGGAAGATAATGATGTGGCTGCATAAGGAACTCTCGAATCAATTAAGATTAGAAAAAGAACTGGAAGCAAGGCCAGAGAACAGAGGATTCACGTAGAGAAAGTGCCCTTTATAAAAAGTGTCAGGAATGCTAAAGCTCCAAATGAGCTGAGACTGGAGAGGGAAGTTACGTACAACAGAAGTGATTTGTTTAATAAAAAATGTGTTTGTTTTATTTTATTTTTTTAGCTCTACTGGGATGAAAAAAAAGATCAAAGACAGTCTGGAACTATTGCTTGGGATGAATGGAATGACCACACCTGACATCCTAGAGAAGACAGAGGTGCTCCCCTCTTCTTTGGCTTCCATTTTCTCTGACAATTAAAATAGCCTTTTCTCTGAAAACCACAGAACAAGAAAATGACTCACAGGGAGTTGGCCCCCAAGACAGATATGGAGATAAGAGAGAGCCTAAGAGAGCTCTCCATGGGTCCACTCCCCTGCTCCTTGGCAGCCATATTGGAGAGGTCACAGTGAATGGCGCAAGAGCAAAGAAGACTCTGCCAACAACAAGCCAGTGAGTGTGGTTTCCATTCCTGGGAGTATTTTGGAATGGATAAGTAAAGAAAGGGTTGGCAAATGTCTAGAAAGGGAAGTGGGGATGACCAAGAGTCAGCCAGTCTTCATCAAAGACAGGCCATGCCAGACCAAGCTCAGTTCCTTTTCTAACAGCACTACTAGGAAACTAGGAACTAGCAAAGAAGGAAAATGCTTTCAGAACAGTCTGCCTAGGCATTAGTCCAGCTTGTGATGAAGGACCTCATACTAGTCTTGAGAGAAGACAAGAAGAGACTGATTAGAAAATAATGGTAAGATAGGGTTAGATTGATTGGTGACCAGACTCAGAAAGATGCTTTTTGTTCAGTGACACAGAGTAAAGTAGCATTGATTAAGCACCTATTATGTGCAGGCACTATGTTAAGCACTTGGGATACAAAGAAAAGTCAAAAAGAGCAGCTATTCTTAAGGGGCTCCCAGTCTAATGTGGAAGACAGACATGAAACCAAACAGAGTATATGTAGGAACAGGCAACAACCACCAAAGGAACGATGGGAAAAGCTGCTTGTAAGAAAGGGAGGAGTTTCCTTGGGATTGAAGGAAGCCAGAGAAACAGTGCTGAGAGTGCGTAAAGCTAATCAAAATGAAGACACCCAGAAAGGGAGGAAGGGGCCAGGTAAGGAAGGGTGTTGTCCACCAAAGGATGATCCTGAAGGGAAGAAGGAAGCACAGAAGTTTACTTAAGCGAGTACAGACATGGTCAGATTTGCACCTTGGAAAGCTCAATCTGATAGCTCAGTGGAGGATGGACTGGAGTGGGAAGAAACTGAGGCAGACAGTTCCCCTTCCTTCCTCAGCAGCTATTGCAATAGTCTAGGCCTGAAGTGAGGAGGGTCTGCACTCAGATAAAGGCAGTGTCGAAGGAGAGAAGGGGGCATCTCTGAGATACAAATGTTATAGAATTTGCAGATGATACCAAATTGGGAGAAAAAAAAATCACCAGATGACAATGACAAGATCCAAAAGGATTTTTCCAGGTTACAGTACTGGAATAAATCTCAGAAAATGAAATTCAATAGGGATAAATGTAAATTTAGCTCTATCCTTGGATATCATAAATCTTCTCCATAAGTACAAGAGGAGGGAGGCATAGTGAGAAAGCAATTTGCTAGAAGATGATGAGTAGGAGGCATTAAGTGCACCATAAGCTCAATGAGGCAGCAGTGTCAAGTGTGGAGGGCCAGGACATGGAGCATGTCCGGAAGGGGCCATCAGGACTGGTCAGAAGACTGCTGACTCTGCCATAGGAGGACTGAAGAAGAGACGACCAAGAGCACCTACCAGTTGTCTTCATGTTTACTTATTTCCCTTGGCCTCAGAGAGAGCTACAGGTACCTGAGGGGTGAAAATTCGATCTCTCTTGAGGCAGAAGAGGCCCTTCTCAGGAAGTAATTCATTTCCTGTCACTGGAAGGCTTGGGTCTGAGACTGAATGTGAGATCTGGGAAGAATGCTAGGGTGGGGATCCCTACTCAGCTGTATTTCATCCAGTAGAGGGTGGAACAGATGACCTATGAGCATCCTTCCAGCTCTGAGAGACTACAATTCGGGAAGATTTCTTTTGTAGGGTAAGAAAGATAGACTGAAGAGGGAAGAGACTGGAAAGAGAAGGAGAACTTGGTAGATGGTTATTATAAGGGCCCAGAAAAGAGGTGATAAGAACCTGAGGCTTGAATACTGTAGCGGCTTAGCTATAAACACAACAACATTCACAATGTACTTCCATAAATGGTATTATGAGGCATGATGTCATGGCTTTTCCTGGAACGGTACCATGAAGAAGACAGAAGAGAAAGTAGGAAGTAAGGTTCCTGTCAATCACTTCTATGTTATCAGGAACTTGGGGGTGTGTGTGTGTGCGTGTGCGCATGTGTGCGTGCATGTGTGTGTACTTGGAGGCCATATGAGATAATTCCATATACGGTACATTCACCTACATTTACATTCTTGACTGTCTGACAGTTGCATCATCCTGACCACCCACCATGTCGTCACTATCCTGGATGGAGCCCCCACAAAACAAGTCCATGGAAGTATCCAAGTCTTTAGGAACTAATGAGTTACAAATCTCTGTATGAAAATCCCTTGCCCAGCCTACCCAAGTAAGTCTTTGACTAAACACTCTTCCGCTAAGGCCTGCTCTTCTATTTCTTGTTCCTAGGCAATCTCCACAAGCAGATGAGGCAATAAATACGGTAACAATTCCCCAAATTCACTCTTGCTGAGAAATTCTGATCAACTTTCATCACTAAAGCATGACAAAGAAAACATTACCCTGAGTGACTACAGCAGCTGAGTGGGAAGAGATCTGGATTCAAAGAGACAGAACCCAAATCTCAACTCTGCCACTCACTCCCTGAAACTTAGGAGACAATTACCACCTTTGATCAGCCTCGGTTTTCTCGAGTAGGGAATATCAGATGTGCGTCAAAATTCCTTTTGAATCTACTATCTATAGTACAATGAAACTGCAAAGAAACACAGTTAAATTTATTGAGACACTTTTCTATAAGGCTGAGATTTCAGTAATGATGCAAACAGGAATCTTCATTTGGGTCATAGAGGGCAGCTAGGTGGTGCAGCGGATAGAGCACCAGTGCAGGAAAGAGGAGGACCTGAGTTCAAATCTCACCTCAGACACTTGACACTCACTAGCTGTGTGACCTTGGGCAAGTCACTTAACCCTAACTGCTTCATCCTGGGTCATCTCCAGTCATCCTGATGAATATGTGGTCACTGGACTCAGATGGCTCTGGAGGAGAAGTGAGGCTGGTGACCTGCACAGCCCTCCCTCACTCAAAACAAAGTCAAGTGCAAGTCATATCATTATTTCTCTGATGGTATGGTCTTCTTCAGCAACAAAGGACGAACACACACACATAAGTTGGAGAAGGACAGAGAAGAAAACTAAGAGTCCCTAAACATCAAAGACCAAGTGATTTATTTTTGCATATGTCAGGATTCCTTTAAGATTTCTTCCATGATAATGGAACAAGTTTTCCTCTTCACCATTAATACGTGTAGTACACTAAAAAACTTACAAGGAAATTTCATTTTTATGGAACCTACTTATATAAGTGAAATTTAGAAACATGATCCAACCAGATAAGCAGTGAATCAAGTCTCTGAACACCTGCCATGAAAGTAACCTAGGGAAAAAAATCAGGCAACACTAATGACCCTGGGTGGCTTACCCAGTTTGTATTTTTTTCTTTCAAACATTCCGCAGACATCCTGATCACACTGTACTTACACTACTGCTCTTGTACCTGAAGAAGATCTGCTCTAGGACCTTAAAAACCTAAACAGGATGAAAATGCTCCCATTCTAGTTCTACGTCTGACAGGCTCTAATTTCTGGGATCTGCATCATTAGCATTCTGAAAAGAAAAGAACAAGAACAGGTGATCTTAGGGCACAAAAACAGGATAAAGTCTGCCTCCACAACACAGTAGGCATTTAAAATCACTTTCTGTGACCCCGTTCAGCCACCTCAGGTAAACCTCATGTACACACGACTCTCTGCCACATCTCCGAGTAAGAAGGACCCATGGAGGCTGTCTAGTCCAACCCAAACCTCACCAAGCATCCCCTTCACACCATCCAAGTGTCCATCCAGTCTTTGCTGAAAGAATCCAGGGGAAGTGGCCCATTCTACTCTGGGAGAGCTGAGATCATTACAACATGCCTAAATCTTCCCCTCAGTTCTCTCACACCCGTTCTCCCTGGTTCTGCCCTCTGGGACCAAGGACAAGTCTGGTCCCTCTGCCATGGCAGTCCTTCCTCCGCACTAAACATTCCTGATTATCACATGGCCTGGCTGCCCCTCCTCTGAACACTCCAAGTACTAACTTATCAACACTGTTCCTAAATGGTGGCCCCCACACCTGAACTCACTATTCCAGACAGGTCTGACTCTAGCAGAGCAAAGAGAAGCACCTTGACAGTCCTGGTTACCATGCCTCTGTTAATATTGCTTAAGATGGCATTAGGCTTCCTGACCACCAAACTACATTTCTGATTCTGATTGAAGTCAAAGTTCACAAAAGTACCTTTTCTTTCTAGTCATACCTCTCCTATTTTATATTTGTGAAGTCGATTTTTCATCCAAAGGTAAGACTACAATTTTCCTATTAAATTTCACCTTGTTAGATTTGGACAATTGTTTTAGGAAGTCGATATCTTTTTGAACTTTAATTCTGCTATTCAATGTGTTAACTGTCCCTCACAACTTAGTGCCACCTGCCAATGGGCTATGCATGTCACCTAAGCTTTTATCCATGGCCCTGCACAAATTTGGAGCATCCACCCCAAATGTTCACACATCTGTGCCCAACGTGTGGTAGAGCATTCCAAGCTCATGTTGGTCTGATCAGCCACTCAGACACATTGAGACTTCAGATCATGATGGTGATGTCATTTTGGTCCTCTTTGAGAACAAAGGATAACAACCAAACACGACTGAATCCATGACCCTGACACATGGTAAACAGCACAGGGCAAAAAGACATCCCCAAGGCCTCCTTCTCCTGAAGATCCTATCCCTCTCTGAAGACCACTTCCAAGTCTACCTAAGAGTACAGCTAACTGGCCCACAGGCCTCCATCTTTATCACAAGGGGAGCATCAGGGATTTAGTCAAATGTTTTGCTAAAGGCTAGGTCACCGCTTCAATGGCAATCCTTTGTTCTACCAGTCTAGCAACACTGTGGAGAAAAGAAACAAAGTTGGTCTGGCTCCTGGATGTGAGCTGGGTGAAGCCAGGCTGAGCTTGTAAAGGCCTGTGATGTGCTTGGGATGGGCACTTTCTCCACTAATACAGGCTATTGAGGCTCCATAATCAAGCAGATTGTCTTCAAGTTTGATTCTAGGGACACATGAGGAAACGTGCTCCACTCCTTCTGAGAAAGGGGTGATAGAATCAAGGTGAGAAGCAGCCATATTGTAGGACCCAGCCAAACCAGGAACTGGTTCTGTTTGACAGTAATTATCTGTTCCAAGTGGTTTTCTTTCCTTCTTTTTCAGGGGAGAGAGGGGTGTACGTGCCACACCTTCTTAGTTTAGAAGCCCCAGGAGGGCAGGGCCCAAACTTACCTAAGGGGTAAATAATGAAGGTGTCCCAGAGGTCTTGGTGCAGTTCTTAGTTTTAAACACTTAAAACTACACTAACCTTCTGGACTTCCTAAAAATCCTAAGCATCTATCATGGCATTGTTAGACACTCAAGAACCACTTCTTCACCTAAACTGAATCCTAGCAGCAAAACCATACAAAGTTGACCTTTTAAAAGCATAATCACACTCCGGTCCCTCCACCTCACAGCACTGTTGTTCACAAGTACCATGATGTGCCAGCTCCTCTTGGGAACCCCATCCCAACACATTGTCAACACTGTCACCGTGCATCCATATCTGCCTTTCTCGGCCCATCCTTTCTGCTCCAGCTTCCACACACTCTGTCAGCTTCAAGGGGCCCCCATGTTCTCTGGTTAGGCAGGACCCAGGACCTTGTGGGGTGAGCAGAACCCTGACCACACCTTCGTAAACGTTCCATCCCATTTTATGAATATGTGTTCTCTTCCCAGCCAGGAAACCAACTACTCTAGCAGGTATGTCTTTCTGCACCATCATCTCCTTCTGCTTAATATGCGCTCTGGACAAACCAGTTGATGATTCCCTCGTCTTTGGGTAAGAATATACATATACCATCTCAGACACACAAAAGTCACTCTGCACAGACACAGATGGTAGTAAAATAGACATGGATAGAGCACTGGACCCTGAGTTAGGAAGACTTGAGTTCAGTCTGTCAATAAACATGTTGTTAAGCACCTCCTATGTGCTAGGCACTGTGCAAAGCCCTAAGAGATACAAAAAGAGGCAAAAGACAGCCCCTGAGGCCTCAAGGAGCACATAATCTACAGGGGGATATTTATAGCCATGGAAAGCTAGCCAGGGTGAGGGGGACAGGAGCTAATACATATTGTCAGTGTGTCTTAAAAAGAAACAATAATGGGAGAGACAACAAGTAAGCAAATATACACAAACAAGAAGGAAAACACTAGAAAGGAAAAGTTTCCCTATAGAAAAATGGAATTTTAGGAGAGACTTAAACTAAGCCAGAGAAGCTAGTAGGGAGAAATGAAGGAGAGAAAGCCTTGCAGGCCTAGGGAACGGTCCAACAAAGTGCCTGGAGCAAAACCAGGGAGGGTCTTGTTTGTGGAACAGCTGAAAGGCTGATGAAACCAGATCAAAGAGGACACGGGAAGCAAGGGGTAAGAAGACTGGAAAAGTGAAGGGCCTCAAACACCAAGCAAAGGACAAGGAGTTTATTGAGTGGAGATGTGTCTATGTGCATGTGACATGGCTGGATAGATGCTTTAGGAAAATCACTTCAGGGGCTGAATGGAAGCTGGATAAGAGCAGACAGACCTAGTCACACGCCACTGCAGTAATCCAGGTATTAGAGGACGGGGGCCTTCACCAGGATAGGGGCAGTATCAGAGGAGAGAAGGGGGGCACATTCAAGAGACACAGAAAATGTAGAGTCAATAGACTTGGTCCCAGATTGGTTCTGGGGAATGACAGACAGTCACAAATCTAGGATGACTCCCAGGTTGTATGCTTGAAGGGCTGGAAGGATGACATTGCCCTTCCCAGTCACAGGGAAGGTGAGGGCAGGGGGAAAAATAGGAAAAAATAAATCTATTTTGAACATACTGAACTCAAGATGTCTATTGAACATCCAGTTGGAGATGTCTCAAAGGCAGTTGGAAATGTTAAATTGAAGGTCAACAGAAAGGCTAGGATGAGATAAGAAGATCTGAGTCATTGCATAGAGATGGTTCAAATCCAGCCTCAGACACTAACTTGCATGTGACCCTGTCACTTAACCTGTCTGCCTCAGTGTCCTACATCTCTGATATGAGGATAGTAACAGCATCTTCCTTCCTCAGGGAGAAAACATTGGTAAAAAGTCCTCAGCACAGGGCCTGACGCAAGGTCGGCACTACAGAAGCACCTGTTTCCTTCCTTTCCTTCCCATGACAGTGACCTGCACTGTAGATCTCTACCATATCAGGTAGTTATAGTGCTGGCTTTATAAAAGTTCTTCCAGTGAAGGTAAAATCAGTCACCTCTGAAAACAGATTCATGAAGAGAATTAGGTAACTGCCAAAAGACCAGTGACAACAGTTCAGCAAGGGCCAGCTGACATCATTGCTGAAGCAAAGTAACTCTGGTTTGTTCATTCATTAGGTATTTACTGAGAACCTAATCTATGAAACATCCTATGTTAGGTCATGCATGAGATTCAAAGATGAAAAAGATACATTTTCTGTTCTCAAAGAACAAAGAATCTACTAAAGGAGTTAAGAAATGTACCCTCAAAACTGCAATGCATGGCAGAAAAGTTGAGAGCTAAAAGAAAGGGTGTGGAAAATAATCATGAAGTTTGCAGAGATTATTTTTGCCTAGTAACAAGGGGAGAGAGGTAAGATTTTGGGAGGAGGTAATATTAGAGCTAATCCTTGAAAAGTAAAATGTATACCAGTAGAGGTAGATGAAAAGGAGTGGCTACATACAAAGAAGCATGGAAACAGTTAGAGTACAGGACAAATGGGGATCTTTGGCAATCTAGTCTGGTTAGAATATGGAAGAATAGTAGGAGAGAAAAATGAAAGGTAGGGGTCAGGTATATAGGAGAAGGCCTTAAAAGCCAGGCTAAGACAGGGGAACTAGTCAAGATTTCTTAGCAGAGGAACACCACGAACAAGGCTATGCTTTAAAGGGAAACAGGACAAAGTACAAGAGATAACGGTTGTGGGTCCCTACATTCCAGCTTCCTCCTTTTTGAGTGAAAATAGATTACAGTTATCTGCCTCTAAGAGAGAACACATTTGTGCACAAACCTAGTCTGTCTGGGTGTGACCTACCCTCAAGGAGCTACCCTAGCATTCATAAAGAGAACACAGTTCTTTGATCACTCTGTCCTCAAGCTCTGAAAGAGGAGTATGTGGATGGGGGCCGGCAGCGGAGGCAGCAGCAGCCCTCACAAATCCTGTCATCATGCTGGCTGCCTCAGCTCAAGGTGCCTACCATGGGATTATTTCGTTTATGTAGTAAAAATCCCATTCCACTCAATACCTTTGGTCTAGGAAGCCCAAGAAGAGCCTTTTGATCCCTGGAAATGGGAAGCCAAGGAACTGTGAAACTGGGAAGTGAGGGAGGTAGAGCAAGGGTGCCTTCAAGGAAGGTCCCAGATGAGCAATGCTTGAGGAGAAGACGAGGGGAGGACAGAAAATAGCCAACAGAAACCAAAAACCACTAGCAACCCAGGCCTGACGGCACGGGAGGGGAACATTTTCCAGTCCCATTTTTTAAAAAGTCCTTTTTTTAAATGCTGTTTTGGCCCAAGAACTAAAAAGGGTGGGAGGTGGCAAAGTTAATTATTTCCCATAATCAGTAATTAAAATTAGATAACAAAGACTTTGGCAAAGAACTATTCTAATGATAGAGGATCAGCATCTCAGGGAAATAAAATAGTGCATTAGCATAACGGTATATGCAAAATACACAGAGCCACTGCCACAGTGAAGTTGGCATTGAATGATTAAATAGGAATTCATAATTAGAAAAATCCACAGTGTAATTTATTGGCCCTTCCCAACTGCTCTGGTTCATTAGGAGCTGATTACCCAACAGTGACCTCTAGTGGCCCAAGGCTTTCTGCTGCCATGTTGTTTCTCTTAAAGAGACAGCTCAGACAGACTACTTTAACCTAAAGAGCAATTAATCTGAAGAGTGAATGTTGTTTTCAAATTATTATCCTGTTCAGTTCAACTTTCTATCCTCCCCACAAAACACATTATCTACACCAAATACAGGGTTGGGAAATGTTCACCTGCTTATAGCAAAAAAAATATTTATTCAATAATATTTACTGTGTATTATGCTAGAAGTTTACTTTTTACTCTTGGAAAATTGCTATTCTATATACTGTCCAGTTAGGAAAAAATAACACCAGTTTTAAGGTTATATTTCTGTTAATATGTGCTGACTGATCATTAACACATGGGAGAATACTAAAAACATGCTTTAAAATATATAGATCCTAGTAAATCCAAGTTAACATTTACAGAAGTGTATGTAAAAGGTCAACTGATGGACCACAGTAAAAATGTAACTCATTAATTACATTTTTATTTCAGAAAAGCTCTACATGCACAACTACCACGAGCACAAAATTGCTATTCACATTACAGGTCCAGGCCTCCCATGGCCAATCTTTGCCTTAAAAGTAATTCATTTATCTTTTAAAAGTCATCTATGTCCCTGTAAAAGTAACATAAGAAAAAAATTAAAACCCAAATTACAAGTACATTGCTTTCATTTCTTGCATTTCAGGTAAACTGGTTGTTAAAATGTCTATTCATCAGAGTTTAAACAGAAGGCTGATAATTTCAAGAAGAATTTTGGTTTTTATAGAAAACAGATTTTCCCTTCTCCCTCCCCCCAAGCCAAGGCTGGTTCTCTGAACAAGGGCCACATCTCTAGCATCCCTGAATCATATAGTTAAGCCTCCAATAAATCTAAGGTAGAAACAAAAAGAGAAGGCTACACAGCTCCTTCACTTCCCATTTCTGTAGAGAGAACACGGATGCTAGATTCCAGTTGTTTTCAGTGATGATTTAATATAGTGGCTGGATAATGAGCTGGACCTTCTGCAGCAACTGAATCACCATTTAATGCTATTATCAACAGTTCATGACCCAGCAGCACCAAATGTCAACCTGATTAATCTAAATGCTGTTGACCTCGAAAAAAAGTCCCTTACCTCTCCAGGAGAAGAGGTATTAACACCTATTGTTCTTCAATATATAAACACATAATAAAGCAGAGCTCTAAGGAAAACAAGGGAATCTTTTCAGAGAAAATGGTAGAATTTGGTAATATCTGAGTCAACCAGGCCAGAGGGAAAGTCACAGAATGACATCTAATGCTAATCAAACAAGACTGACTCCCCACCAAAAAATAGAAAGCTTTATTTATTAATAGAAAGCTCTGCATCATTACAAATTTCTCTTTAAAATGTTTTATGGTTCCTGAAACATACTCAGATGGCTTCATTATAAAAGCCACAAAGAGTAATTTCAATAATGTTCATCTTCAACCTGCTACTGCTCATACACAAATATCTAAAAACACAAGGACTGCTCTGGCAGGGCCATGCAAACACTAATGTCCGGTCTCCCCATCCCTGCAGCTCAAGGGGTGAAAGACTCTGGAGAAGAGCAGTTGATTTGTTTTTTCTTAATGCCAATGGAGCATTTTTCAGAATATTCAAGTTTTGAAAAGATAAAAACCACTGAATGGTCTGTACATTTCAGAAGGGATTTAGGAAAAACAGTTATAAAACTCCTACAAGGTCATGGAAAAGCACACATCCTACAAGCAAGTTTCAGAGGGGCTCATTAGGGTTTAAATTAGACAGCTGATATCTGGGTAGGAACAGAATAAATTTTTTTTTCAGCACAATAAGTCTATTGTTAAAATTGCTATTTTCTGAGCTATATAAACCTGGACACTTTGAAGAAAAAAAAAAGCTTTGACCAGAACAGCCAGAATATAGAAATTTAATATTCAGTTACTCTAAAGGAAACTGAGAATGGAATCTTTAAAGTAAGCATGTTGATAATAAGAAATACAAGTCAAACTAATCTAGACTTGATTACTCACTTTTTAAAAACCACTACTTTATACGTGGTTCTACACAGCTCTTTAAATGACAAATATTTTAAATAATAATTATCTAACAATATCTGTGAAAGAACTAATTTTATACCATTAATTATAATTAATATAATAATATATACTAATTATATATGTTAACTTTCTCAAAACAAATCTGTTACTACATGAATTTACATCAAAAAATTTTTAAAATTTTGATCATCTGACACTTAATACTTTGATGTCAACTGACACCAATTATATTACTTTTTTAAAAAACAGTATCTTCTGGAATAAGTTTTTTAAAACTCTCAGCTGTTCTAGAAAATCATTAGATAGGATTCTACGTCTGATTTTCACATTCGGGATTCCTTTGCTGGGGCAGAGCACAGAAATGATCCAGAAGGCAGCACATAAAGCATGCTTCCATCAGCGATTATTCACACTAGTCAAAGAACATCGATGCCTCATTTAACCAGCCTGACTAAGCATCCACTTGCCAGGGGACCCAAGGATCATACTCAGTACAGTAGATGCCAGGTCAAGTCTCTTATCCATTTAACAATTTTAAATCTTACTTCTGCTTCAAGTCCATTTCTTCTGAAAGAACTTCTTTCCTTTTTCAAAGATTACATATCTTTAGGGAAAATAAACAAGGCAAAGTCTCCATTCCTGTCTTGGGGTTAAAAACCTTAATATTATTTTGAACTGCAGAAAAGTAAAAGGAATCAGTTCCAGACTGATTTTATTTCTCCTATCTGCCCTCAATTAAGAATCTTGTTTTTTTAATCTAAAAAAAGGAAGGGAGGGAGGGAGAGGGAGACAGAGAGAGAGAAAGAGAGAGAGAGAGAGAGAGAGACAGAATATGTAGTAAGTGGTATCGTCTCTAAATCACAAAAGGACTAGAACAGGTTTGCTGTGTTCATATAATTAGGAGGACGGGGTGGGACAGTGGGGGAGTTTAAACAGCATGTTGGCACATTAGTTTTTGCTGTTAGACTAGAACAGAATAATTATAGCAATATTAAGTGTCCATTCCTACCTGGTTCTAAGGTGCCTTATCTTGGGCACCTCGCAGAACTTGAAACTGTAAGTACAGGCCAGTCTTCTCTATGTTAAGGCATTCATTGGGGGGACTTGGGGTGGGGGAAGTAGAGGAAAGAGAGAAGGAGGATTTCTACATGTGGCTAATTTGGACAAGTTGTTTTGTTTGTGTCCTATTGGGTTTCTAGAAGGACAGGAGTGGGGGAGAAAAGTAAGTTAGACAGCATTGACCCAAGAATCCATTTGTAGGCACACTTTGCTTTAGGCTATATAAAGCCATTCAGACACACAGTAGGACAATAAGATTTCCTCCAATCCACTGACTCAAATTACAATTAATTACTGAATTGTCAGAGGGGCAACACAGTACAGTAGAATGAGTACTGGCCTTAAGATAGGAGGGCCCTGAGTTCAACTTCTGCATCTGATACATACTTTGTGATGATGAACAAGTCATTTAACCTCACTGAATTTCAGTTTCCTTATGTGTAAAATTGAGGTCTATAGTACCTACTTCACAAGATTCAATGCAACAACTCAGAGTGCACTGATTAAGCACCAATTGTATCTGGCCCTGGAAATACCAAATAATGAGTCCCTGCCATGACGGGGTTCGTGTTCTAGAGGAATTGATAAACATTGCAAATCGATTTCCTTCATCCAGGCAAAGTTCCATGATTTCCAACAGTCCCTAAGTTTAGGTAACTGGGGAAAGAGTGGCAGCTTTGAGAGGCTGTGTCCCATGGGCTACATGGAGGTCCAAGGGCCAAAAGAGAGCTAGCTGTGAGGTAACCTGGCCCAGCTCTGTCCAACACCCACAGAATGCAGTCCCTCACTCAGACACAGAGGAAGTACAAAGAGAAAATCCCACTTAGGGCCTCTGAAGTTGAGTACACTGTTTCTCACCGCCCTACACTGCCTCTCACAGGCACATCTGCCTCCTGACAGGCCATATGGGTTTTAAAAACCCTCAGGTTGGCTGTGGGTCTCAAGGGAGATAATATGTAATGTGCTACTATCATCATCATCATCACTGTCTCCTAACTTCCTGAAAAGGACCTTTCCTAGAAAGTCACTGGAAACATCAAGGGCATGTGAAGCATCCAGTCAGAATTGCAAGGACAGAAAAGGTTCCCTAAGTTTCTGCATTCAAGCCCTCTCCTCTTTAGGGGTCATGTGAATGGCTCCCCCACCCCCACCAAGCTAAGTCTTCACTTTGGAGGACCCCAGGCATGAGGCTCCTGCCAAGAAGAGACTGGCCTCCCAGCTCACAGACATGCCCACAGAGACCATGCAATTTTCACAAGGTGATGCCTCAAGGAGCCTCAAGGCCAGGACTGAGGGGGGACTAAAAGGTCAAAGACAGGAATCTAACCAAGGAACATTCTTGTCTCTCAATTCTGCTTCCTGTAATTGTGTAACTCAAGGTCACAAAGGTTAAGGGGTAGCCTAAAGTTACTTGGTAAGGTATTGGCAAAGCAGAGACTCAACATTGACTCCTGAATTCCAGCCCAGGGTGTGATCTTACACCCATAACAAGCTTCCTTTTAGGAAGGTAAGTGGCTGGGAGCTTTTGTGCATAGTGAACATTTTTAATTGAATTTATTTTTCAATACAGTGCAGTAAAAAGGAATTAAATGGTGAATCTTATTGTAAAACAAATACCTATTTAATAAATGCAGTTTCTCTGTTTATAATGGGTTTATCTAAAGTAGTATATACAAAAGTACAAATGCTTTCCTGGTCCTCCATTTTCCCTACCTGAAACCCTATCTACTCTTTCAGACTTAGATCAAATGTGAACTCCTTCAAGGAGCAGTTTTTAATCTTCCCACATACAAGTGACTTTCCCTTCATCTGGACTCTTGTAACACTAAGTATTTTACCACTGACTCTATATTATATGGTTTATTCGTACTAGACCATGCACTAGAAAAGAAATAATAGTTATTTTGCACCCTTCCTACCCCATCCCACTGCACATAAAAGAAGCCCTACAATCAATCTATTATATACTACAACACAGGTATTCTACAATCCTAAAAACTCTCTCTGGATTTTCCACTTCGTAATTTAATGAGCTGAGGTCACCATCCTGTGCTTTCATAGACATACTACATGCACATGCTTATGGAAAAGTAAAGGAAAGAGTATAAAAGAGGAGATGAATAAGGAGGATACCCTACAATTGATTAGAACAGCATTCCTTAAACTGTTTTTCATCAGTCATAAGCTCACAGACTCAGAGCTGAAGGTTTAAAATTCATCCAAAGTTTACTTCTGACTGTCCCAAATAAGCTAGGGCACACACAGTCAGTGACAATCTTCAGTCTGTCTCAGCAGGATGCATATAAAAGTGACTGGTATCATACTCATGTTCTCAGAGCAGTAGGGCTGTTAACTTTCAATTTTTGTATTAATGATACTGTTTGATAATGAGGCAATATTTTAAAGAGACAAGGGCATAAATTCTGACAATGAAATAAATATTTGCAAAACTCGTGTAAGCACCAAATTCTAAATTCAGAAGAAATGCAGAAAGGATGATGGCTCTTTCTGATCTGCATTTTCATACAGTGATCCTGAGTCTCCTTCCAGTGAGGCTTAGTCAGCCAACATCTGATTAACTTGCGAAACCAAGAGCAACGGCTGCCAAAGGCAACATCCGATTAGAATATAACCTTATCGCTAAGATCTTATGAAGAAGAATGATAGATGATTATGATATTATAAGGCAGAGAAAAGCAGTGAAGGCTCAAGAAAGTTTGGCAAGATATCCAACCAAGCCAAGTCATCCCAAAGGCACTCAAGGTTGAAAACAGAAGGGAAAGTGCTAACAGGAGAAAAATTGAAGATTTGAAAAAATTACCATAACAAACTCTTTCTCTCTCAAGGTTAATGGAACACTATATCACACTTGGAATATAATACCAGAGGATCCTGAGGTACTTACAGGGAAAGAAGGAAAGAAATCAAGATGGCAAAAGAAGCCGGAATGGACCAAACAGAGGAGATTTGGGCTGAAAGGGAGTAACTGTCAGGCCCCGAGGGACCTATTTGAAAGGTGGGCAAGAAGAAGATAATAAACTCATGGGAAAAGTCTCAGATACGATGAACGTAAAAGAGAAGATGATGAAGAAAAACCTCAACAATTGGTAACCTGGTAAACCTATATAGCTACATGAACAATCTGTCTCCTCCCTACATTAAATCATTCTACTGCCCTTAGCCTGGCAAACAGGTCCTATTTTGCGACCTTTAGTTACCTCCTTTTACTTCTTTGACATTCAAGTTCCCAGTTTTGTTGAGGGTTAAAGGTACATTTCTAAAAGGAGAGCATCTGAACCAGTCAGACCCAACAAACACGGACTAAGTGCATATTTTTATGTAATGCATCTACAGGCTCCCACAGCCCAAAGACAAGCCATCTCAGCCCGCCCACCTGCATCGTGATAACCCAGAAAGCACTGGGCATACAAAGACAAAACAGGACAGAACCTTTGTTATCAGGATTTTCATGATGGCTAAAAGTCATGGAAAGCCAAGGTTTCTGGAGAAATGAAACTGGGAACAGTACAAAGAGAAACAACGCAGAGTGGACCTGGGTAGGCTGCACCCCATTATAAATGAGCAAGTACAGAAGTGGAATTTCAAATAGCACCAAGGAAATGAATGAGCAGGGAAAGAAGCTGGCCTAATTACGTGGTAAGAGAGGGGACGACCAACAGTCAGCCCACATGCTCCACTCAGGAAAGCAATGAAAGCTCCGCACTTTTAAGAGAACTCCTGTGGCCAACTTAACAGGAAGACATGGATGACGGTCCTGCAGGATGGGAAGTCATGGACAGGTGGCAAGCTGCATTGTTAAAGGGAGTATTTATGTCAATGAGATCCCAAATCCATTTGAATATCAGATGAATATCATGTTTTCATATGATCACAATCACAGATTTAGAGCTGGAAGGGACTTTAGATGTCATCAGTCCAGCCTTTCCTTTTACAAGTGAGGAAATTGAGGTACAGTGGGGACAGGTGATATGCTTAAGGCCACACAGGCCCTGTAAGTGGCAAAGCCAGAATTTGAACTCAGATCCTCTGATTCCAAGCTCATCACTCTTTCCAACACATCAATAAAATTGCTAAACTATCTAGTTCTCTGATTCTCTCACGATTACAAAACCATTTACAAATGACAATGTAGGGAAGAGGGTTGTACCTAGGAGTCAAGGCCCCTGGATTCAAAACCTCCCTCACTCAGATACTCAGACACTGTTATTTGTGGAATGAGTAAATCACTTAGCTTCAATAACCTGGATCATCAGATTTGCATTAACTCTTCAACAGAGCTGTGAGGAAAAGGTCTTTGCAAACCCCAAGTGCTGACTGTATCTGAGGCAATATAGTTATTGTCTCCCTCTCCTCATCCTATACAGAAGTGGTCCTGAGACCCGCTCTCATCATATTCTTCTTTTATACTGAATGGCCTCCAAACTACTGCCGAGCTGGATAAAACAGCTACCTGCTGTAATCAAAGCAAAGTATTAGGATGTTAACAATGGCGAGGACATGCACCTTACCACATTCCCCAATGATTTTGATTTTTTTCTGCCTTCTATTTTGAAAGCTTTTTGTTCCACATAGCTTTGGTAATATCTATTTAAAACATTCTTAAATTCTGATGGAATAATGTTGTCTGAGTGACTGTGGACAACAGCTCTGTTCATGTTCACATTCAGTACAGTTTACTGGATGAAATCCCAAAGTACTCTGAGGTCTTTATTTGTAGAATGGGGATTTGTTATCTGCTAAGTTTATGAAGGCTGGAGAACTTCTGATGGCTAATTCTAACTTCCAGGTCATGTCTTGTTAGGTATTTGATTCACGCTAAAATTTTGCAACCTGCAGTGATGTCATACAGTTTCTACTATTTTCTTGTATAATTTGCATTAATATTAAGTCTGGGATTCTCAGGATAATCCATCTGAACTTCTGGTGGGAACTGTAGTCCTGGATTGCCATCTTCTTACTATCAATGATAATGCTGCAAGCCTCCCAAAATCTATTTATTTTAAATAAATATTTAAATAAAATGTTTATTTTCAATAATGTTGGTTATAAAGAGAAGGGTTTTGTTTCCATGGGAAGCTGAAGGTCATTACAAGAACTCTGCACCTACCCAAAGAAGTAGAACACTGGATGCTCTTCCTCCTGTTCAATTCCAGGCCCAACTTCTTATGAAGAAGTATTTAAGAACAGAGCCAGTCTAGTTAGCCATCCTCGATATCCACATCAATGGACAAGTTGTATAGGCTTCTGGTCCAGTCTGGTTAGCCGTCCTCGATATCCACATCAACGTTCTTGTATAGGCTTGTGGTCCCAATGTATGCCATAGTCATGGCGGCAGATATTCTTCATCCACATGGCCTTTCCTTTGGGAATGGCCAAGCCAAACTCTCTTTGGTAGTCACAGATCTCTTCCATGAGGCTCTGCAACATTCAGCGCTTGACACAATCATCCATGGTGGCATCCAGAAGACCTCACTCTCCACAGGGAACCATCTTCAACTTTAATGCTGTGCTAGGCCTCCTCTGCTACCGTGTTGCTGTATTATTCTTAACATTTACATCCTAAAATCTTTCCTAGAATAGAAACCAGAATAAGCTATTCTGGCAAGTCGGGGTTTCCCGAGAGCTACGAAGGCTGATTTAATGTGACATTTTTCATCTTGGTCACCCAGTGTCTGGCACGTAGAGTAGGTGCTTCATAAATATTTGTTGAACTAAACTGAAGGAACTTTGTAATTTTAACTTTTTAAATGGAAATCTTGTCGTTTTACATCATGCAGAACATAAGGCTAAATGAACAATGATTCCAGACCTGGTTCTTGCAGCATAAAAAAGCCCCTGACATCAGCTTGCTTTTCTGTAATTTGCCCCTCTTTCCCTTCATAAAGGTGAAAAAGGATGTTCTAAGTAGTTTCAGCATTCCCTGAAAAATGTGACATGACTGACTTTCTACAAAATTAATTAGCAAATCTCAATAACAGAGCTTGCTTTTTTCTAGTGCTTCTCACATTCATGATTAAATGATCATTGCTTGTTTCCATGGGTGTCCTTTGACCTGCCACCACCATTTCTGTATCGTTAACACAATGGGCAGGCATCTCCTTGTCAATCTAAACCCATTCTTGTATTTCCAAAGTCAATGCAAGGGTCTTTAAATAAGGTTTGTTTCAAAGCTCGCAAACTCTATTATCAGAAGATGATGACATGACACTTCAGTTTTCTTCAAGTCCACCAGTAAGGGCTCAGCTTTGAAGAAAATACAACCATAAAGACATTACAAATTGCTTTTTTCATTTTACAACAAAACTGAAAGGTCTTTACAGTGGCTGGAGTACATGATGGACTGACTGCCTCATGAAATCCATTCCACAATATTACTGCATATTCTGAACAATGCTGTGGCTCCTGGGTTGCTCAGAAAGGAAACAAGGGAAATGGTTCTATTATGCCAATGACCCGCGATCTCATCTATGTCAATACTCCTTCCAGTGGGGAAAATCACAATCCGTCCCTGCCTGCCCATCCTGGGAGACTCCTGTCCACGTCCAAAAAATATGCATCCTGTTGGCAGCCTCCTTTGAAATGCTGTGACACTCTTCAGTAGCTGGGACAGTAATATGGTAAACGAACAAACAAAAAAAGCCAAACTTCCATAATTGTCTAGCAATGGAACAGCTCTGAGGTAAGCATATGGTTCAGAAGTCATCTTTTCATGACCTTTAATAGGTCAATGAGCCCAAGGTGGTATTTTCACTCCGACAAACAGCACCCCTATATGCCCTCTCCTTCTGGGTGAATTGTATCCATTCCTTCCAGTAAGTCCTGTACAGAGGATCCACCCAATATGATGAAAATCCTGCCCCAATGAAACCTCATCAATACAAATGTAACAGTTGCACTGGTCACCAGGGAGTCTTCACGCTCCATCTATAACTAGCTAACTTCCTTTTCAGTCACGTATGTCTTTGAGGATATTTTAGGCCACTTTTCACATGGAAGTCATCAGTACAAGCTGTGACCTGCAGATTCTGACCATGAATCTTCCCAAAGCCCTCCAAGTGGCCTCTAATTGTGACTGTAATTAGGGTTAGGTTTGGAAGCTCCTTGAGGGAAAGAAAGGACCATGGTAATTTTGTCTTCCTATCCCCAGTGCGTAGACCTGTGTCCTTTAGAGAAGAAGAACTTGATAAATTTTCTTTTAAAAATTTGAACTGAATACAAAAATCATGTTTCACGAGTTGCTGGTGTATTTTTGGCATTGTTGAAAGAATAGTGAGAGTAAATATATGGACTAGAAATGTTAAAAAAAAAAAAACCACACACACAAAGAAAGCCAGTCTATTTAATTGTTTTTGTATACTCACATTATCATAGTCGTTCCAGGACAACAAAATTTTCTACTCACCAAGAGTTATATTTTAGGGAAATCTATGGTATTAGCACATACAGTAACTATCAACTTCTCTGTATTCGGCTTCAATGTCTAATCAGAATGGTGGAATTGGAAGACATCACCTGAAAGAAATCCATACTCCAACAGCCTTGAAAAGAGACCCTGAAGGCTGTGACAGGACATCTGTCCTACTGCTGAAGAGCTCTTGAGTACTTAGAACTTTCTTCCTGACCTCAAAACTAGATGAGCCATTTTCCAGCTTCCCCTCTCTGCACCAGGGCCTGCCCTCTTGGGCCCAGCAGAGTAAGCCCCAGTCCTCTGCCCAAGGACTGAAGATAGTCATCATCTCCCCTCAGGTTTCTCTCTTCCAATCCAAACATGATCCTCCAGGCTCTTCCCTCACCTCTCTGATTGCCTTTGTCAATATTTTCCTCCCACTTGTCAATCTTCCTCCTCACCTGTAGGACAGTGTGAGATGTTGGCTGAGGGGGATGGGTTTCAAGAGACCGTCATATCCTTACTCCTGGAAACTTCCTCTCTTGTATTACCACCCATACATTATTCGTATAGCACTACGAGCTCTGCAAACTTCTGCAACTTCACAACATCAGCACGAATATTATCCTCAGCTTGATACCAGGTCCCAGAGACCATACATGTCAAACACAAGAGATGACATAAGATCATCTGGCAACCCCATCACGTGTTTATCTCCTAATTCGTGCCATCTCCAATCTTGATACATAACAGCTATGGCTTTATCCAAGTCAATGACCAAAACGTCAAACAGCCCAGGGCCAAATACGGAGGCACTCCCCTGAAGTCCTCCAGCCAAGAAGACCGACCATTAACTCCTCTGCTTAAATAGCCAACCAATCCTAAGTCCCTCAATTGAATCCATGGTCTAATCAATAGCTATCCACCTTTTCTACTAGGAGAGTATGAGACATTTTGTGAAATGCTTTTCTAAGAACTAGGTAAACTATATCTACAGCATTTCCATAATCTACCCAGTGATAGTGGCAGACCTGTTGTACAGGAAGCCACAATGGTTCACAATGAACAATACTGCCATCCTTTGCTGGGTGTTCACTATCTCTTTTTGTTTGCTTTTGTTTTTTAAAACTAGGTCTCCCTTTCTCACCCACACTAACAATGAGGTAGCTACTTGCAGATCCCAAGACTGATCTGCATAGAAGTTATAACCTGTTCCATTTTTCTGACCTGGGTTGGTTCCCAGCCTGATGGTCTTCCTCTCCCAGGGGCTCACCACCCTGGTGCTGGACTTTGTAAGCACACCTGACTAAGGTCAGCCCTCCTACAGCTCAGAACTTTCAAAGAGCAACAGGGACTATAGGTGTGTGCCCCCATGCCTGGCCACAGACTGTTTCTTCTAATGACCCACACCATGAATAGAGAGGGAAGCTTCAGAAAGTACCACTTGTGCCTTATCTCACAGCCTCTTTCTGCTGAATCCCAGATCCTGTGCTCTGGGGGTAACATTCCCACATGGTAGGTACACATCAGCCTTAGCTTTCATCCAGTGACTGGCATGGCTCAGGAACCACTGGTACTGGCCTGAGAGCTGCTGCATCAATCACTCTTCTCTTGTTACTGTCATGCAGACATCTCAGACATCTCCATGAGCGCTTCTTCTTCTTTCTCCTAGCATTTCCATGCTCTCCTTCAGAAAATACCAAGCCATAGCATCATGGGAAAGTAAGTTCATGCCTGTCAACTGCATTTTATTTTAGTTTTTTAATATTTTATTTTTTCCCAATTACATGTAAAAATAATTTTTAACATTCTTTTTTTAAATTTTGAGTTCCAAATCCTTTCCTTCCTTCCTTCCTCTTTTCCCTCTCCCTGATAGGTTATACATATACAATCATGCAAAACTTATTTCCATATTAGTCATGTTGTAAAAAACAGAGACCAAAAAAAAAGCATGAAAAGAATAAAGAAAGTGAAAAGTATGTTTCAATCTGTATCTGGTCTCCCTTGATTCTTCCTCTGGAGGCAGACAGCATTCTTCATCCTGAATCCTTTGGGATTATCTTGGATCACTGTCTTGATAAGGAGAGCTAAATCATTCAATATTCCTATCAATAGCATTTTAGCTTGTCTATCTTTCTCTTTGGATTCTCAGTAGCTTTTGTTATATCTGTCTCTCTGTTTTCAGAAATGAACATGGCCCTATTTTTAGGCACAGGTAACCAGAGAATGCACTTCCTACCACATGCCAAAAATGAACTATCACATATCACTTCGGGTATAATTTGGAAGTCTGATGTTCTTCTACTGCCTTCATTTATTGCAGAGGGTCCAATAGCTCCTTCTTTACCTCTGGGGATAAGAAAAGGAGGACAAGAAGAAGGGAGGGGACAGGGGATTCTTTCCATTTCCAAATCATTCTGGAAACTGGGGCACCAGATAGCTATGTTTTTACTGTATCTAAATCTAGAAGACTAACCATAGTCAATATTGTAATATTTAATAGATCAAATTCATTTTCTGCCCCTAAAAGACTTAAATCATAAACCTTTTTAACTACAATCCTAAAAGTTGACTTGCTGCATGATCCTTTTCTCTCATTCCTTACTTGGATCTGCAGTAACACAGCAAAAGTGGCTTCATGGTTATTCTGGATTCAAAGTCCCTTAGCTAAACATACCTTGCTGGATATGGTTGAGTATCTTTGCCACTTAATCAAATACACAGGATGGAAGTTACAAAAAAAGATACAAAACAAGAAGGAAAGGAGGGAATCTTGCTCTATATTTTGGGAAAGATTATGGTCTAAAGGTGACAAACAAGCGGGCTGAAACAGGCAGAAAATGAGCTGTGGTGAACAATTCTAACAGTGACGATGTCATGAGTTTGTACTGTAAATAGTAAGGAATGGTTTCCGAAGCTCAAAGGACTGCACAAAGGGGATTCTCTCAGCCCAAGAGAGTAAGAGCCTTCAGGCAGCCTCTGCTTCTAGTTTCAGACACTGAAGGGTTCAAGGGATGCAATAAAGCTATCATTCACACCCCTTCTCTGCCCACTCCCCAAAGTGTTGGATTCCAGAGACTTGCTGATAAGGGACGGAGGAGAGTTCCACCAGGCCAGGGATGGGAAAGGATGACAAGGAGAAGGAGGGAGGCAGAGGCCAGCATGGAGAGCCCCACTCTCCATGCTGTAAGCTGCTGTAGGAAGAGTGAGCAGATGCTAAAGGAAAAGGCCCAACTGCCCCACAGGCAACTCGGAAACTCCTCTTAAAGAGACACGACCAGTCAAGTCATCAAACCCTAAATAACAAGAAATGAAGATGAAGATATCACCACTGGATTCTTGTTTTGGGAGACACCATCTCTCCCCTGCTAGATGGAATGAGAAGTGAGCCTGGTGGGGCCACACCCTCCGGGACAGTCTTCTCGGCCCCAGCCCTCCTCAGAGTCCTAGAGGAAACTCACACTTACACAGGCAGCGGGGCGCCAATGAAGCCGCACATCACTAGGACTAAGGCTTGGGCTCCAGCCCTGGCTCCACTGCTCATGAGCCATGTAAACTCAGACCAGGAATCGATGTCAAGTATTGAGAATACAGTGGGAAAGGTGCTGAACTTAGAGAAAAATCTCTGCTAGCTCTGTGACCCTAAACAAGTTAGGGGCCTCTAACAGCCTCCATTTTCCCATCTGTAATATGGGGATAATAGTATTTGCACTGGGGCAGTTATGTGGCATCATAGTGCATACAGCACTAGGTCTGGAGTCAGAAAGACTCATCTTTGTGAGTTCAAATCCAGCCTTGGAAACTTGCTAGCTATATGACCCTGGGCAAGTCCCTTCACCCTGTTTGCCTCAGTTTCCTCATCTGTAAAATGACCTGGAGAAGGAATTATTGGGAGGATAAAATAAGGACATTCAGCATTTTAAACACTATTGTCAACAATTATTAATAAAATTGCCTCACATCCTTATCTACAAATGAGCAGCATATCAACCCACCCTGCATCATGAATCATAAAGCTCTTAGGAATTTTAAATGTGATTACACAAGTGTATTCCCAAGGTCTTAGTGCAGTGTTAAGCTATTAAGGCTTAAAACTTTTATAACACCCAATTAAATCTCAAAAATGCACTAAGACTTTGGGGACACTCCAAACAACAGGGCTTCGAGAAAGTATGATATGGTATTATTAAAAAATGTAATGACGCTTTTGAGTAGGACAGGTTTATCACAATAAACCCTAAGAAACGGTTCATATTCTCTTCCTGACCTGGAATTTGGTTATTTGGCTCATTCGAAACTAAAAAAAATAAGCTTAATCTTTAGAAATCTTTATTACAAAAAGGTTTTCATTATCAAGGCATTTATAATAAGGGTATCTGTTCTGTGAATTCCTTTAAAATGGATTTTCATCCAGGTATCTTCTTTTAATAAAAATTTTAGGAAGCTTTATTATGGTATTTCTAATAATGGAAATATGAGCTAAAAATGATTAACTTAGGTACTGATGTAATTTTTAATAACAGGCAAAAAGTTTGATATCCGTCACGCTTACTCTAATCTGAGGGGAAAAAAGATATGAATATAATTCTCTCCTACATGTTACATGAATTACCTTTATATACAAAAAAGTGGAACCGAAGTGACTTCAAAGTCAACTGAATCAATGCTTTTCTCTTATTTCTCTCTGCAGATGACTCCATGCAGTTCTCAATGGATGCAGGCTGTATCTGTTTCTGAATCACCAGTGTCCCGTACCAGTCTAAGGAGAACACATAGGTCCCCCCTCCAACTTCCAACTGAGAGCCTAAACTTGTCTCCTGAATTTGGTTTCCAGATTTGAAGGCCCAGGCCTGGCCCGAGCAGCCCAAACAGATCGGTCTCTTCTTGGAACATGAATAGATTACTCTGAGAAGCGTCAGGCAGTGTCTGCAGAACTGCGGCAGCCGCCTCTTCCTCACAGGGGCGGATTTCTTCAGCTTAACAACCCTCACTGGTGACTTGTTACATCCTCCTGTCGGTCCCTATAGGTCCAGTACCCTGACAGGCCATTATGAAAAGACTCTCGAGCAGGGCCACTGGCTGTCAGAAGCCACCAGCTGGCCTGCCCCGGCCCTGCAGTCGCCAGGGTCCAGCTGCCAGTCTGGGCGTTGCTGTCCATGCTGAGCAACGTGCCGCCCAGCTGCTGTGTGGTCACGTCCATCTGGAGCTCTCCAGCTAGACAAATCTCTATGCCTGTCAGACCTCTTCAGCAAGCCTTGTTATGCAAATTCAATTACTCAAGTGTGCCCTATTACTGCTGGCTAACTGCTCCAAGAACCAATCTCACACTGACAGTCACTTCACATTTTTTGCTCACCCAAAGTAGCTCATTTATTCTGGCCTGACTACTCCCTTGTATCATTAAAGCAGAACAGCCCAAGTCCACAGGATGATAACCTCTCTGCAGTGGGCTACTGTTCTCCACAAAGAGCTTGGAGGGAAATTAATTACAAAAGAAAACCTTCTAATCAGACATGATGGGTCTTTCCCTACATTCCTCTAAGATAATTTTACTACCCAAAACACGAGCTTTAAAACCTGAACAACCAAAGGGAAAATCCAGTTTAATAAGCCATAGTGACAGAGACATTAAGGAAGCTGGAGCTGTTCACTTCCCTACTAAAACCCAATGGTCTAAAAGCCAAGTAAGTAAGGGCAGCACCTCAAGCAGGGGATGTTCAGGTGGGTAGCTCATCACTAGCTCCGAACAGAATTTACCAAAGGCATTGTACAAAATCGTTTTAGATCAGTCAGCAATACAAACGTTACTCAGGCCATGCGCACTCAGAGCTCCCCCTGCACTGGTCCCCCACAAGCTACAGTGCCAGAGAGATCACTCCTCCTTCAAATGTTCTTCTTACATTTTGTCTGCATTCCTCTCTTTCTCTCACCACATTATAACTTGCATCACATGTACTTATATAGGTCTTATCTCCCCTATTAGACGGTAAGCTCCTGCAAGGCTGGGTCAATATTATTTTTCATCCTAGTATCCCCAGGACCTCCCACAATCACAAAGTCACTGTCTGAATGTTTGCTGAATTGAATGTGCCTGGATATCATATCAACTTAACATATTAACTCATGAAACAAATGAATAGCAGTCATTGACATTTCCCCCTCCCCATTTTGATATAAAATTTGCCCCCTGAGCTAGTGAAAATGCCCAAGAGAGACGAGCATAAAAGCGGTGACACTTTTTAAAGCAGCGGCCTTCACAGTCCAGGTACACGAGTTTAGAGAGAAAAGAGCAAAAGTAAAGGTCTGTTTTATGAATCATACCATGATAGAAATACCAAAGACAAACTTAGCTTGAAATGGCTGTTATAAGTCTGAGGTTTGCGCCATGACTATTTGGACCTCATTCTCCAGGGAACCTGCACAACTCCCAGCTCTGGAATTTTAGGACTTGGGACCTGCTCTAATGGACCCCTGATCTCACTACTGGTACCCCCTCTAACAAGACAAACCATAACCCAGCAGGACCCATTCATGTGATGAAATGACTGTCCACGGCCTCCCTCAAAAATCTTCCCACATAATTTTTGACACAGGAACAATAATACACTGTAGATTGTGAAATTGAAAGAAAGAACAGACTGTTTGCCATGCACAACGCATGGACCGAATACAAAACCTCTGCAGGCTAACAGTGCTGGTAAAGGCTCGGGACAAGTGAGAGGGAAAAGAACAATAAAAATGAAACAAAAGAGGACTTAATAATAATTATACAAATACAGAGTACTAAAATATGTCCCATAAATTCTGAAGCTCTACGTTGTTCGGTAAACCGCAATTTACAGGTCCATAACTTTGTTTCCAGACAGAATTAAAATTCCTCATTTATTCTGTAGAATCTCAAACAAAAAATGGCACTTCTCTTTTTGACAGTCTCCATGAATGCCCAAATGCTCTCACGTAACGTCTTTTAAGAACACCTTAGCCAACTTGGCTGGAGAAACTGAGAAAATGAACATCCCCCTCTTCATGGTGGTTCTGCAGAGACAACCCAAACCAGGACTGACCCAGTCTAGAGAACTGTGCAGAACCTTTTTTCTAATCTTTTCTACAGTTCACCAGATCTAATACCAGGTTCCATTGCATCAAGTATAAACTGAGAAGCACTAATAATAAAAACTCATTTAGGAAAACTTCTTTATATTAAAATGATAACAGAGGGTTTTATCTCCCTAGTGTTATTTCTCTGGGCAGGTCAAAGTTTAAATGGTCTCTTGAGATGAGGGCAGACAGGCGGTACGCTGCATAGAGCACTAGCTCTACCAGCAGTACTCGTCTTCCTGAGTTCAGATTTGGCCTCGGACACTTACTAGCCGTGTGACCCTGAATCCTGCTTACCACAATTTCCTCAACTGGAAAATGAGCAGAAGAAGGAAACAGCAAATTACTGCAGCATCTTTGCCAAGGAAAGCCCAAATGGGATCACAGAGAGTCGGACACAACCGAAAAGCTAAAGCAGAGAATATGATAAAAGAGAACTGTCGCCTCCTTGAATTGGCCCTTCTTTGAATCAGGGTTTGTTGAATTGAGGTCCACTCTCCAAAAGGGTTTATTATCAGCACAGGTCCCATCTCCACTGGGCAGTCAGAGCAGTAGTCACAGCTGCAAGAATCCAGTTTTGTATTAATAATATCACTAGAAAGGTATGAATTGGGGAACTCTCCACATAGACAAAGACAATTGTCCTTTCAGCTCTGGTGACAGATGATTATTTGAATGTTCCCTTGGTGTAAGGCTCCTTAGGAAAAAAAAAAACAAGACAAAAATTCCCCTGGCAGTGCTAGAGATCAACTACACTTGTTTTTAGAGTAATACCTATCAAGATGTTTTCAATAAAAATTCCATTCCATTTAGAAAACTTCACTTGTATTTTGATAATTATTTCATAGATGTTTCCCCATAATACTATCTGTTAAAAAGAAAAATCCCCTATGAGAATACCATGCAAGGGGGAGGTTAGTGAATAATAACTCGGATTTTGCTTACCCACGTGGGTGAAAGAATTGAACAGTACCAGCCTTCCTATCCCATGAAGCCTCAGGGCACTAGCAAGTGGCCCGGTTGGAATCCCAGTTGGGAGGGCTCATGACCCCCAAATGCTGTACCCATCCACTACCCAAGGCTGCTCCTCCCATCCTAGGAAAACTCTGTTACTGGACAGTCCTCTCTCCTAAAAGGGGGTCTCAAGCAAAGACTTGAGAAAAGTAGCACAGTAAAGTGATAGTTTATGAATACTGGAGTATTTTAAGCGGCTATGAAAGTTTGCTAATTACTTCATAATGAAGTTCTATCATTAAGTTCTATCATTCTTGCAATATGAAATATTTTTTTAAGAAATCTTCTGCCTCTTTTCTGAAGGACAACTTTCTCTGCTCTCTAAAGAAAAAGTAGGTCTCCTAGTGTCTCAGTCATCGAAGTCTGGCTTTTCACGGAGGTGTAGCATAGGATGATGGAAAGAACACTGGTCTTACTGATATTTCCTGATCCAGTAGGATTATCACCTCAACAATGCCTCTGCCCTTGCCACCTGGTCACCCAGGACCACCCTTCCAGTGCTCTGGCCCTTCCTCCAATTTAAGAGTGGGAAGAATGGCCATCCCGGCTCCTTCCCTCCCTTCTCTCTTGGCTCCATGCTACTCTCTTCAGACCTCTCTGACCCCACCAGGGGAACTTCTCCCTGTCTGTCCCTCAGCACCACTGTAAACTCCCTTTTAGAGTTTATGTAAGTTCCTTGAGGGCAAACACTGCCTCTCTTTTTGTCTGTATTTGTATTTCCAGGGCTTGGCACAAGGCCTAACATAGAATAAGCACTTAATAAACATGTTTTGACTTTCCATGACTGTAACCTGGGCGAGTTTTCAAAGGACCAATGACGAAAGGTGATATACTCAGAGTACAAACTGATGTACTTATCTTTTAGACAGGCCAATATGGGAATTTTTATGTATATTTGTTATGAGAAGGTTGGTTTTTCTTCCTTTTTTTCAAGGGAAGGAGAAAAGAAGGGGAGAGAAGGGGATAAAAAAGAAGGAAAAAATGCATTTTTATTCATTTTGAACTTTTTCATTTAATTTTTTAAAATATCTACAATTGAGTTTGCTACTTGCAGCCTTTCAGCCAGATACTTTTTTTTTTTTTTTTTAGAATTAATCTTTAAACATTTCCCTCAAAGATGATATGAAGAGAAGGAAATATTTTTTGAAGATTTATGCTGTAACAAAATGATTTTAGTTTTTATATTTAAGAGGACTTTACTTTAAAATCTGACTTTGATGCCTAAAGCAAGTATGCTCTGGCTCACTCTCCCAGAGTAGAACAGGGACTTAATGCTAGGCCCTAAAAGGTAATGCCAACAGAGCAGATTCTTCTACAGAGCTGGAAAGACTACAGCATGGGTTTGGTGGCAGGTTGCAATTACCCATCGAGGTCAATGACACTTCAGAGATGCTTGTTACTGGGCCAGCCACACGGTGATGAATTTTTCAGCCCCGGCACCTCAGAAAAGCCATTTCCTAAGTCATACAAGAGTTTCAGCCTGAGCATGAGGGTCCACACTGATTAAATTAAATTGTATTTTTTCCAAAACCATGTACTATGCAAGGCACTATACAAAATCGTTATTTTTAAAGATGCACTTCCTGCTGCCCCAAAAGACTAAGTCTGAACATTAGCATAAGGAAAAAGTGGTACTTGGAGAATCAAAATGGTAAAAGAGTATGTTTGCGAACGAATATGCCGCCGTGTTGATCGGCTCTTCTCCCTGCCCCCTCTCCAACACACAAATACTCCTAATCATAATGTTTCTTTATTGGTGAAGAGAGCAGTTCAAACAGAGGAGAGAGGAAAAACTACACATAAGAAAGTAAGAGAACTGGAAAATGGGAGGGGGTAGGGAGAGAAGGAAACACAAGGACAGAGAAGGAAAAGCCTAGTAAAAAAAGGCAAGGGGACAAGTTGGAAGACTCTCTAGTCCTGTGCTTTCTGGGATTTTTCATGGGCTCCCTTCTAGAAGGCCCAACTCTCAGGTGTTTTGGGGGGACATGTAAATGTCAACATCCAATCCCACAAGAGAAGGTACATGAAAAGGAACTGGTGAATCAGCATTTCATCCAGAGGAGAAAGAAGGAGAAAGGCCAGGGAGAGAAAAGACGTGAAGTGGAAGAAAAGGTCAAAGCACACAATGGGAAGGAAAGGAGGGGAAGGGAGAGGAAGGAGCAGATAGGAAGGCACCCCACCCATCCAGATCAAGTTAGCCTGACTGAACCATCTCCTCCCAGTATGTCCCACACAGAGAGAAGGGCAAACCCTTCAGCTTCTAGATCTCAGCTCTTTGAGCCACTGGACTGTCAATCACCTTGGAAGAGTGAAGTGCCTTGGGCCATGCCCCACAGACTGACTACCCAGAGAACGGTCCAGAAAAAAATCTATTGGCTCCAGCTACTGCCTCACTCCTGATGTTTCTGACTGCCAATGTGAAGAAGGTGAGCAGCGTCCAGGGTGAAAAGGGCCTGCACAGTATCAGGAAGTCAGCATGTTTACAAAGCTCCACTATGTGGCAGGCTCTGAGCTCAGCCCTGGTGACACAGGGAGAAGCAAGCTGACCCTGTCCTCAAGGGATATATCTTGGGAAAGGGATGTGGAAGGAAGGGAATGTGGAGCCTGAAGAATACATAAAAGCCATTCTTGCAAAAATTAAATCCAAGATCTTTGCAGAGCACCATCACATTGTTAGCTAGAGGGGATCAGAAAGGCCTGTGGAAGAGCTGGGCTTTGAAGGAAACTAAAGACTTCTGAGAGGCAACCCCTGAGGAAGGAGCACATTCCAGGTAGAGGAGACAGACTGTACACATTTTGGAAACAGAGATGGAGCGTTGTGTCTGAGGAGCACCAAGAAGGCCTACTACGTGCCAGGCTCTGTGCTAAGCTTTTCATGAGGCAGAGTGAAAGCACAGGCAGGCCTGGGTGGCATAGTGTTATGGGTGAGGAACAGAGAGGCAGTCAGGTGGACTGGATTGGAAAATGTGAGAGAGGCCTGAGAGAGAGCAGGTTGTGAAGGGTTTTAACAGTTAAATAAGACATTTATACAGTGCTTTGAGGTTTCCAAGTACCTTTACAGAAACTTCCTTCAGGGACTTCTTATCAGGTCTGGCTGTTTACCCCCATGGGTTGGAGAGTTACCAGTTACTCCATCAAATTTGACACTAGACGGATTGAGGCTTTAGGTCTTCTCATCAAATCTGCTGAGAACAAGGGTGGAAGGTGGGGTATAACCCAAGTCCACAGATGGTACTGGGAGTCAGGAAACCCTCCTGACAGCCACGAACAACATCACCTGCCATTCTATGTGGCAGAACATTAAAAAGGTGTAACAAAGTACTAAGGAAGGCCCTAGAAGGCAAGGATTGCTCCCAGTTTGTAAATAAGTCTCCTGGCTGTTTCTGTCACAAGACACTCCACCTCCCAACTCAGGGCATTTTCTGGGTATCCCATACATGGAACTTGCTCCCTCCTGAATTCTGCTTCCATTGAGTCCCAGCTAAAACCCTGCCCTCTAAGGTAGCTTTGCCCAATCCCTCATGATTCTAGAGCCTTCCTTCATGCATCCTGTACATAGCTCAGTTGTACAGTTGCTTGCACGTTGTCTCCCCACTGTAAGGTCTGTCAGGGCAGGGACAGTATCTCTGCCTTTCTTTGTATCCTCAGCACTCAGGATGGTACCCAGCACATAGTAGGCTTACTGACTGAATGACTGACTATAATCCCATTGTGATTTTGCTTTGTTTTTTGATGGGAAGCTCAAACAGGGGGAAAGTTCCTAGGATTGAGTAACAAAAACCTACCCTTTGAGAACCAGTTCCTAGTTCCTTTCCTGGAAGCTACAAGTGAACACAAAATCTGGTCTCATAAACTTGCGTTCTACTCCTTTGCAAAAAAAAAAAAAACTATTGCTCACCAACAATATGCAGCTTCTTAACAGTCGCTGAAAAAAAGTGTTGAAGGTAGTATTTCTACGCAAATCTAAATCAACATCAGGTCTATTTAAGATGCAGAAAATTGGAATGTAAACAAGAATCAGTCAGGGCGCTGATGTGTTTGAACCACTCCCAGAGTATTCTGGCTATAGTGATTTACTTACTCTAAAAGAAAGGGAAAGACAAAACCAGTGACCTTCCCAGAGAAAACTTCCACCCAGCATACTTAGTATATAGAGCATTTATCACACAAAGCAAACCCACTACAAAACACTTCCGTCGATTCCAAGAGAAGGCAGAGAGAGAAGGGGGGGGGGGGGGGGGGGG
>CM053770.1:14596257-14633096 GCA_028658325.1 Potorous gilbertii
CCCCCCCCCCCCCCCCCCCCCCCCCCCGCAATTTTAATTGAACTTTCCCATCTGGTCAAGTCTCTGGAGTTCAGCCTGAAGCACTGACTTATCCCAGTAATCCTTCCAACTGGCCTTTCATTGTGGACTCATACCCAATCTCTAATTTTCTGTTACCTCTAACCTAGTGCAGCCCCTCATTGTCTGTTACCTCTGGATCACCCAGCTACTTAACCACCCTTGATTCCATCTAGCCCAGCTCCTTGACCATCTTGCCCCCATAAGATTACTCAGGATCCTTAACAGTCTAGCCAATAGTGCGGATTCTTAAAATCTTGCCCACCCCAACCAGTGTTTTTAATAAACCCTTTCTCTGACTGAAAGAAGGCTTGGATTCAATTCTTTCAAGGCAGGACCTGCATCATTTGCCCTTGAATTCCAGGATTCCCCACCCCTAGACTACAATGCAATCAGCCATTTATCAAGTACCTTTTAGATATCTCCTGTGTTGGATACTGGGATAGATTTTTTCACAGGCATCTCAAACTCACTATGTCCACAAAAGAACTCATTATCTTTTATGCAAAACCTCTGCTTCATTTGAACTTCCCTGTTATTACAAAGGTACCACCATCCTTCCAGGAATGCAAGTTCACAATAATGGTGTCATCCTAGACTCCTCTTTCTCACTCATCCTGAATACCTAATCAGTTGCCAAATGTCATCATTTCTGACTTCACATCATGTTATATGTTGCAATGGTTAGAAAGTAGAAAGTAGTCAGAAAGAGCTGAGTTCAAATCTAGCCTCAGACACTTACTAGCTCTTTGACCTTGGGAAAGTCACTTAACCTTTGTCTGCCTCAGTTTCCTCAACTGTAAAATAAGGATAAAAACACCGACCTCACAGGTTTGCTGAAAAGATCAAAGAAGATAATATCTGCACAAAACTTCCCAATATTGTTCGTATGAAATGTTCAATTTCTTCTTGCCTTCCTTACAATAATACTCCCATTTCTCTATCAGAAAACACAAAGTATTTTGCGTTTTTACAAACTAACGCGCTCTCAAAAAACATTCATCTTCCTGTGGTCCTTTGAAAACTGGACCACACTCACTGTCTAGCATAGGCCTCAAATGTAGGAGGTATTTCTTCAGTCTGTTATTGAACCAATGGTAATCACCTCAACAGATGAACAAAAAGAGCTATATTTTTCTGCCTAAAACTTATCCTTAGTTACTTAGTTAGGAGAAACTGACTTGACCTTGGAACTGCCAGGCTTGGTCCTGTCACAATGAGATGAACCCCTAAAGGTTCCTTCTAATCCTATTTGAAGAGGAAAAAAGGAAAACTGGACTTGATTGAACCCCAATTTTTAGTAATATTCTTTTTAGACATTTTTGTGGCCCTACTGTAAATCTAATTCCCCTGGAATTTTTTCATACTAAGGACACAGAACCAGGATAATTAACAAAGGAAAAGATGAAAAAAAAAAAGATGCCAGTGTTGGATCCTACATCACCTACATTCTAATTTCCTGTCACCTCTGCAAGTAGCCAACAAGGGTTTTTGTTAATATTTCATTTTGTATACATAAAGTAAGGTCTTTTGGGGAAAGACGATTAAATTAAAATCAAGAAAGTCTCATTTACCCTATGAGCAAACTTAGGAACTAATCAAACACTATTATTTTATACTTTGAGCTACAGTTACAAAGAAGACACATCTGTACACACATAGAGAGATCTCTGCACACACACACATACAGGTATATTATGTACATATGTGTGTACACAGATACACCATGTATATGCACATAAAACATCTATACTGGGGTCTTTTTACATAAGCCAATGTATAAGGGAAAAAGGACCTCTCTCATCCCTTCCTGTAAAACTACCATAGTGGATAATGGGAACGTGGACCACTCATACTTTGAATCTTACCCAGAAAACTATCCTGAATTCTCTACTACACACAGTATGTGTGGGGAGAGTATGTGCTGTTTTTTCAAACAAACATTAACCCACTCAGTCTAAACTGCTCTTTACAAAATTTGCAAAATGTTGCAGATTATCAGGTTTTGCCAGGCTTTGGAAGAACTTTTTGTAAGCCAAAAAAGCTGGGCAACTTTAAAAACTATAGGTTGATCTATTTACATATTTAAAAGTAAGCTGGACATAACAGAGATCTATAGTTTCATGTACAATATGTATATGCAAATCTGCATTCTCTTTGGTATTTAAATTCAGAATAAAAGTAAAAATTAATTTTAAAAAAAACCAATGTTCTATATTTTAATCCAGATACTTTTTTGTTAAATTATATCTAGTCTTCTTCAGGGTCACTTTAAAAAAAGGTATCTGACGGATTATAACCTGAATTACCAAAAAGAAACAGGTAAACTTTTAATTCTCTATCAACAAAAAAACACTTTTTAAAAGAGAAAAAAAATATGAATGTTTCAGGTCCATTTCTAAGGGTTTTTATAAAATTACTCAAATAATAATAAATAATACAAATAAAAATTATTTTAAAATTTAAAAAGAAGTTAAAATATTAATTCAGATTCCTAAACCACTGCCCTACCTTCAGTAAAGAGACAACTACAGCAGCCATTCCAGTATGAACAATTCACCAGGTAATCAGTCATTGAAATAAACAAGCAAGAAAGTAAGACAGGGCTTATAGCACTGTGCTTTACTGCAGTTTTTATTAAATACAGCAAACAAAATTCTAAAGGTTAAATGCTTTTAATGTACAAAAAGAATATCAAAACCTAATAATATATACTCAGAAGCATCTTATTAGCATTATAAAAGCAGACTTTAAAAAAAATGTAAAGGTTTTGGTACCCTGGAAAAACACAACTTCATGGATGCCTGGGATAAAAATCAAGCCCACAAAACAGAGATGGTGCAGCTCTCGGGTCTCCCCTGTTTCTTTAACCTTGAGACACAAACCACTCTAGAAATCCTGGAGTGCTCCCATTGGAAGGTACGGAGGAAGCAGAGCCAAGTTTGCAGTTTTATAAAAACTTGTCTGCTCCCATTCGTTCCCAATTTTCTTGTTTTCTCTTTCATTCAACTAGATTTAAGCTTTTAGGAAAACAAAAAAGAAAGGTTCATTTCTCCAGTTATTTATTAAGTTAACCTTTATAAAGCATTCTAAAATCTGCGTTTCTAGTGAAAAGGGCATTCTTCAGGGCTTTTCTTTTAAACTAAGACCACCAAGTTCCTTCTAGAATCCCACATCAAGACTCCCTCCTTTCTCTCCCTACCCATTTCTAGACAGAAAACTAAAGCCCAAAGTGGTGAGGAGACACCCCCTCCACCCCAGTCCACCCTGGTGGGACTCCAGCCCATCCCCTGATTCTTCCCAAAGCATCCTTACCTAGCTTTGAATGACGGCGCAGACAGTAAGATAACAAAAATCAAAAAGCGAGTACTTGTGGATCATGGTGACTAAAACCAACATTTGTCTCATCTGGAATTTAGAAACCTTAACTGAATTATGTTGTCTGTTAGTAACAGCAGCTCCATTCTTAGAGTAATCAATAGGCATCTGTCAAGTTTCACTCTTCTTCCTCAAACTTCTATCACTGAACATATTCTTTTAAAATTGATCAGGATGATATATGGAACTCGCTGGCCTGGATCTTCTAAATATTCCATCCATTCTCCCTCCCTGATCCTTAGCTAATTAATGTTCACTGTTAGTCTCACTCCTCCAAAACATCCTGTAACAACAGATGAGGAGTAGATAGCTTGTTGGCCGCTCCTTCTATTAACCTTTTTCTTTCAGAAGGAAAAAAAAAACCTTGGGAGCCACAGTTTAAAATATGAGCAAGTTTCAGCAAATCGATGATGGCCACTGCACATTTCTGGAGAAGCCCAGAGCTTTCCCAAGCAGTTTTGTAAAACTGGAAAGAGAAATTTGAACCCCAGAATGCCCACTAATGAGAGGCTCCCGGGGGCTGTCCGGAGGCCCCCACCTTTAAAAACTGATGGGACTGAGATCCCCAAATGACCTTTCAACATGGAGCAGCCCTTCTTCTCATGGGGAGGCATTGCCCCCCAGCACAAGATGTCAACTGGTCTGTTTTCTATTCCCTTTCGGGGCTTTCCTAGGTTTCAAGATGCTTTTTTTGCCCCCATCTCCTTTAATGTCTTGCCTGAGAGGATTTTATGCAGCAATATTCACTGAGTTTACCCTTTATCTCCACGCCAGACATGGCTTATTTAGGAAGGGTTTGGAAATATCCTCCTCATATTAGCTCACTTCAGACACTGACACTAGGGAAAAATGGGCTTGTTGTTTATTTGTCTCCTTATGAATTTCTTAAAATGATGCGTCAGGATGTTTTATTTATCTCCTTGACAACTTTACTTTTCCTTTGGATTAACTAAAAAGGTAAGCTAAAACTGTGCTTGTCAGTTTTGTTATTCTTTCAATACAAGATATATGACAGGCAGAAAACATACAGCAAGTGTAGTGACCATGTTTGAAAAACCATTGTTCAGTACAATTTACACAAGACAGCCAACTTTACATACAGTTAAAGTGGCTGCTCTGAGTTCCTCTTCAAGAATGGAAACATAAATGTGTTCAAACTACAGCAAGTGTTTGTTTTTCTTTGTTAAACATTCTCTGTTAGAAAATGTCAAATACTTTTACATGAGTGAATATCATAGTGGGTATACATTTCCTGTAACTTACAAGTAATTTAACTAGAAAAAGGTTAGTTACAAATCACTTCTGATCTACAGAAATCCCAAATTCTAGTTATTCTTTGACTTTTAATGATAATGACATTAGTAACCCATTACTGACTCAGAAGAATTTAAAGGCAGAAAATATTAGATGTTTAAGGAAAAAAGAACATGATAATTTATTAAAATTACTTTCTAGTCAGCTGAGTTAACTTTTAGATTTCTACTTTGTAAATTAACACATTCTAGTGAACAAAATTGCTGTGACTGTCTACATGCTATAATAATCAAGCTAAATAATTTTAATAAAAAGCAGTTTTTAAAGCAGCATACAGAATACCTCTTAAAATATGCAAAAATTCTTATAATGAAGAATATCATGTTTTACCTATAAAATCTTCCCTCTATTATCTCCCCAAAATAGCAAAGTGACTTTTCTTTCCTTTTCCTAGTTTTTCTTGTCAACCTCTTTCCTGTGCCTCCACAAAAAAGATAATTTGGCGGGGGCTCTGATTCCCTTTTATCGCCTTTCTCTTATGCCTATTTTGGATTTCCATGGCAACACTCACTCACACTAGCCCTCTTTCCGAATGCACAGAGAAAGCCAAGAACCAAAACTCTATGTTATTAAAAACCACATACCTCAACTAGTAAGGACTTTATTTTTAAACAAAATCAGTCTATTTTTTCCCAAAAAATTTTTGCCCCCAAACAAGTCATGTAACCTTCTAGCAAGGAATGAAGTTCAAATAGGAAAACAGGGTGATGCCACATGGCACGGCGTGAAATCTGCCCGTGGGTCCCCTCAGTGCCCAGTATTCCAACGTCCAGCCCTAGCCTGACTCAATTCTTTCACAGAGAGCAGGCACAGTTGTCACAAAGCTAGCCAACTGTATCAAATTTGATTGTTTTAAGTGTTAGTCTCGTCTCTCACAAAAGCCCTGGTGAGACATTCTAACACATTAAACCAAGAAGCAGTAAGGCAGCAGGAGACACAATCTGCAAAACTCAACTAGCCCAGCTTTTTGATGTTCTGTAAGTAGCTGGATCAGTGCAGTGCAAAGCTAAAAAGCAGACCATTGTATCAAGTTTAAAAGTTTACTATCTAGGGCCAAAAGGAACTATTCCCTTCAGCCTACTTTTACATATGAAATATCTGAATTTTAAAAACAAAATAAACCAGTTTAAATTTTAGATCTTTTTAAAAACCTCAGATTTTATTATTTTAACCATAATGCTACCCAGACATTCCACAAAAACAATTTAAAATGCAATACAAAAAAAACCCAACAATTTTGCTTTTCAGGGTGGGAGGTCAGGCATTTACTTTGAAAACATATACTGTTCTTACACAGGTTATGCACATTAAGAAACCCCAAGAAGCAGCAATGGCACAAGATGAGTGGCATTTTGTAACATCTGATAAATGGCCAGAGCTTATCACTAAATGGATCTCCCTGCAGAGTGAAAACATTTTTTAAAATATAGCCAATAGGTTGCAAGCTGAGCAGTATTTTATACAGAACACTCACATTTAAATATTATTTAACATGTTCATGACTTTCATAATTTATTTTATTGTAGATTTATTTAGCGGCTGAACAGTAAACGTATATTTTAAAAGAGAACAAAAATCTCCACCCCTATAAAGCTAGCAATAGGGATCTTTTTAATCTTTTTTTTTTTTTACATTATCACTTTCTTATAATGAGTTAAATCCAAACAACTATAAAGACTCCCACACATCTAGCACAGGAAACTGCAAGATTTACTTCCACAGGAAATAGATTTTAAGACGTGCACACTATCTAATGAAACTCAAAGCTATATAGTCATGAAAAAGCCAACCAACAGCCCCCTTTCAAAGTGTTTATCGCTCATGGTCAAGCTGTTTCTAAGGCTAAGAGCTAAGTGGGCACACAATGCCGCCAGCCCTTGTGAAATAAGCAGCGTTCCTAAAAGTAAACCATGGGAAACCACTAATAATTTTTAAACATTCATTTTACTGAAAAGAATGCCAGATAGACCTTGTAAAAGGTTTACAAAACTTCCATTTACTTTCACTTAGAACACAAGGGACCTCGAAAATTCAGGAAGACCTTGAACAATCGTGTTAGAGACACATGGATGCATTTTACCAACACAATTATCAGAGATTTTGAACTTAGGTATCAAAGTGAAATCTCAAAGCCCTGTCCTCTCCCTGAGAAGGCTGCAGGCAGGTTTGGTTGCGATTGGACGCCCCCTGGTGGCCCAGACACCCCACCACCCACTGAGCAGCATCCTCCTGGCTTCCCTCTCCCCTTAACCCCATTGAATGTTAAGTGAACATTCCTCGAAATGGAACCTCCATTTCATGGAAGCATCTGAGAATTCAGGAGCTTGGGAAGCAGGCCCACAGGCATCTCCAACAAACAGGCCTTCTTGGGGCTCTTCCAATGTTACAATCGACCCAGGAAAACACATCTGAGCTCTTTAGAAGCATCCTGCGGGTTTGAGCCTAGAAAGAGAATGCCTACAAAAGTGGGGGAGGGAGAGCTGCGAGCGGCTTTGTAAAATTACACTGTATAATTAATTCCATGGTAAGAATGTTTTTACGGTGTGTTTTGGTGACCTTTTATTACCACCAAGTTCACAATGCTGGTGGGCTTCCTTTTAATCCCTCCGCAGACAAAGGCCCTAAATAAACACAGATCCCTTCCTGGGAAAAAGTCCACTCTGGTTAAATGGTAAGGAAATGAGTAAATCATTAGTAATCTTTAAAGCCAAAGCTATAAACTCAAGTTACCTTAAGTTAAAATGAAAGTGTCCGGCCAGAGTTTCAAAGTTCTGTCACAGATAGAAATCTCCAGCTCTTGACTCCAGACTAGGCGCCAGCTGATAAACAAACAATTTAAGTCGAGAGCTGGAGAGTTCCCAGCTTTGTCACTTAATGGTTCGGGCCAGAGTATTTACTGCCTCCAGTTTTCTTCTCACTTAGCTCTAAGGGGAAATTGAAACTCATCATTATCTCAAAGCCCAGCCAGGGCAGTCACAGCTCACCTGGGCCCTCTCCTCTTGCTCCAGACCAGGTTGAGTCCCCACTAGAAGTGATGTAATAGTGTAAACTAATTAACTATAGTTTTAGGTTGACTTTTTAATAGGCTAAATAAATTTTGCTCAATATGGTTTATATTCCCACTTGGGGCAGTAACGATTCCAAAAAGTTTAACTTTACGGTTTCCAGTCCAAACTACTAGTGAAAACTGAAAAGGACAATAGGATTATGGAGAAAAAAAAGTTACCTCTTGTCATGAGCCCTTAAGTACTACATGTCACAGTTGGAGGACTTTTCTGTCTCCACTGTGCTCTTGATCATCTGCAGTGCTGAGGAAAGACAGCTAAACACCAACATTTACAGGACAGGAGAGATGGAAGGTCACCATCCTCGAGTACTGATTTAGGTGATTTAGTGTAAACTTGAGCAAGCCATACAGAACTTAAAAGGAGAGTCCAATTAGGCCCAAAAGATAAAGCTATCACATACTCCCACAGGCTCTAGAAATGTTTTTTAAAAGCATGTCAGAATTATCAAGAGTTTCAAAAATGAAATATACATAATGCCAGCACACCATCCTTTCCCCAAATGATGCACTCCATTTTCAACAAATTGGCGTCCCTATCCAAGGTTTTATTTTAAGATAGCTTATTCTAAAATCTGATTGACTGCAGACACTTGACAGCTGCACAAGATTCATTCTTTCCCTCTGTTTCTTACATACTTGTCTAATGAAAAGACGTTAAAGGAGAATGGTGATGGCCTAAAGTAAAGGGTTAATAAAAACCCTGTAAAGCAAAAAGGGGGGTAGGGGGTGGTTAGGGAGAATTTTATTTCTCTCCTTTTAAAAAAAGGTTTTATTAACCTGACTTGGCTGGAAAAGCCAATTAACTATTTTAATGTATGCCAATACTCTATTCCTTTAAAATATGGATAAGTACATTAAACAGCTGGTATTACTCCTAAGAAAAAGGTATCACTACTCCTAAGACTAGGATGAATAACAGAAAAAGAAACACAGTTTTATCATCAACTACTATAAACATAACTACTTCTTCAATCAAAATTATCTAGGAATATTTCCATACATTTGAGAAGGGACACAATCACTCTCTACTTTCATTTTATGAAGTTGCAACCTCCAAAAAGAAAAGATGCTGGCTCATCTTGAAGTATTCTTAATGCCTGAGTAAAGGCCAGTCCATTCCCATGTCTTCACTCCAACACTGACGCAGTCAGTGCAGAGGAACTGACAACATGAAATTGGAGGTAAACACACAAAACGTCTCCACTCAGGTCAGGTTACGGTCACTTCAAGATAGAGGAGCACTCGTAATGCACTTGTCTGCCACGTTATCTAACTTGGCAATGAACTGTGGGCTGCAATTAAAATGTGCATTTACATTTTAAATGTTCACAAATAAAGTGAGTAAAACTAAATCAAAATTCTATAAGAAACAGAAAGTCTAATTCCTACCCAAATATACACTTTCATACCCTGACATCTGGAGACTTTTCTTGACCTTGTCAAAAGTATTTAAAGAAATAAGAATGAAACTGATGGATGACATATAAAATTCCTAATCTCCAGTCCCCAGGCTCCAGTACCTTTTAGGGATCCCACCAAAGACAAGTAAAATACATAAAATACACACAGTACAATAACTTCATACTATTAGAAACCACTGGACATCCACAGAAAAATAAATTCCACATAATGGATATCTATGGGAGACTGATTTGCTAGACCACTACATCTCTCTACTAAAAAGGTAGCCAATCTTGCATTACCCAAACAGAGCCAGTTGTGTCTGGTCTGTCCTACATCCTGAGTGGCAATTACAGGACATTAAAAATTCCCTGGGTTTCAACTTCAGGCTGGACCCCTGCCTTATCCACATGCTTCCCAGTTTAAGCATAGGGGGATGGGGGAATGGAGAACCATGTCCCTGCACAGGACAAATCTTAGTAGTAATGGCAGGGTAGTAATCCCCTATTATTACAAGTTAGGGAACTGCTTTGCAACTGGAATTGGAGCTTCAGATTTAGAGGAATGGGAAATGCAAACAGGCAGGGAAATGAATGAATTGAAACAATGTTTTCCTCCAGTATTAACAGTAGGGCAAAACTTAGGTTAAAGTTAGCATCCTCACTTCTCACAATCTTCTCAAAAGGCAAATTATGAGAACTCCCTAAATAATCTTATCTTGGGCAGTCATCTTTACTAGCATTAAGAGCTTATTAACAACTTATTTAAAGACACCAGTCTGGAAGCTCATGGAGAAGACTTCCTCCATTGCCAAAGAATGCTGATGGCTGCAGAGGGATCTGTCTGCTTTTAACATTATTAATCACCTCTTTCTGGAATACTAGAACAGAGAGGAGAAAAATGCAATAAAAAATCTAGAACTACATTATATTATCAAAAGAAGAGATGTAAAAAATACAAAAGAAAGATGTATGCTATGAGAAAATATTAATCAATATAATACAAAGAATTTCACTATATTTTGGTTGATATGTCCTAAATTTTAAATGAATGGACCTGCCTACTATACAAAACAACAGGACAAATTTCTTTCTTTTTCGAGTTCCTGATGTCTGAGACAAAACTGGACAAATACAGAAAAGATAATGCTAATAATTTTGCAAATGAAATGATTCTAGAATACAACAATAAATTTCAATGCTACCTGATACTGCTTCAATTTAACCTCGTAGGAATCATCCACTGGAAAAATCACAATAGAAATCTCTAGAGTCTTCCTGATATTAAAACTTTGATAACAATTCATTTAATGGATATGAATGCAGCTTTTTCCAAGAGAAAGCAAGCTTAAATTTTCAATTTTGAAGATTGTAACTAATGACTCCATTACCTAATAATACTAATAAAAGTAACTCATTACAATTATATGGCTGTTGTCCTTTAACAGTATCGTATTATGTTAAAACAGTGGAGAACATTAGAAAACAGCCAGAGATAATCCTCCTTCCCCTAGTATATAATATAAAGGCCAAGTTCAGTTAAATGAAATTTGGTAAAATAATTTGCTTTTGGACAAAAATAGCATGTTTCTGCCCGAAGCCAAGTAAAACTGCCAAGTTATAAACCTAAGAAAGGTTTCTAATGGAAATGCCAACAAACCCTTAACAATAATGGCCCTATAAGGTGCCAAAACATCAGTTATTTTCATTTTTGTGGACCCTTTGCTATAAATTAGATAGAGGGAGGGTGGAAAAACTGATTTAGGTATCTGATTTAGTCAATAGTAAAAGACCAAGACTGAACACTTTATTTTAAAAACAATCACGTCATAGATCTAACTAAAGTCTATAAGAGGTTTTTACCCTTAAAAATTTAGCAAGCAAGTCATACCTGAAATTCTTCAGAACTTGTTAAATGCAAACTCCTTAACAAACTTTGTGCCTCCTGCTCAATATTCCAGAAATCTCTCAAAGTGCAAAATTAACCAGGGCAAGCGAAAATGGAATAGAAATTCCGGATCTACATGTAGCTATTCATACAACTACATGAACACACTGTCATGCTCAGTGATTCAGCTTGGACTCTGATTCATACTAAATCAGACTATCTAGCAATCTCCCCAAAGACGGAAAGCTCAGTCGCCTGTTTCCACGCAAGGCCTCTGGCAATTATTGAACTCCTCAAACATCGTTTCTATTGTGGTTCAGCTAGGAAAAGATGCCTTTGGAGACCACAAGGCCCGTAGGATTTTGCTATTAATAACAAATAGAGTTTTCTAATTCATACTTTATACAGAAGAATTTGAGAAAGATTCAGCCTTAATCTGCCCAACTTCAAGTTTTCTGACCACAGGATCCTCCTCCTCCACTGTAAACCAAACTTATTTTTCCAGAAAAGTGTAAAAAGCATTAAATAAAGCCTAGGGCCACACAGCAGCCACGTGATAAAATTGATAAAGACATTTCTTAAACTGAATTTAATTATTACTCTCATACATGCAGCTACTTCGTTTTGTGAGAAACTCAAAGGTACGATATAAGGTCACAGGCGTGGGTTTTAATTCCAGGTCAATTACAACCATTATGTTCTTCAGCCAGAGGCTGCTCTTAGGCATGGTCGGTCACTTTACAAATCTTTAGTGATCGTCTTAAATGGAGCCAACTGACCAAATGTAGCTAATTCACAGGAATATGATTATTACTGGGCAATGTCATGAAAAGCACACATGTGCTAACAGGAGGTAACTAAAGCCATCATAAATAACCCTCAGGTCACAATAAAGCAATGGACTGGTTGCGGATTAGAAGTTAATTTAGAACTACAGAAGTCTGGAACTCTAAGAGACTCAACAAATCAACTCATCCAAAATTCTTGTATTTCAGAAGAAACAGCCGAAATCTGGACAGAAGTACCCATTCCAAAGACCCTTCTGGGCCCTACCACTCTAGGGGAAAATCACTCACTCAACATTGGAACAAGCCCTGGGCCCCAAAATGACTGGGTTTAGGATAAGAGGGCAACTATCTCAAAAAACCTCAACCTTCTAAAACCCACCAGGCCCAGGACACCACTGACCCACTGCTTCATCTATTAGGTAGCATCAGAACGGTGGTATCCTCAACATAAATAGGGAAATCCAGAGCGGCAGGGGAGCAGCGGGGCAAGTAACGGGGAAAGATACATTCCATCTTGGACATGGTGAGTTTGAGATGCAGCACTGGAGTTCAGGAGAGAGATTTGGTTGGGAGGGAGATTTTGGAGTCCCCAGTGCTGGGATAATCACTCAACCCACAGGAAGAGAGATCACCAAGAAAGTACCCAAGTCCTAGGGGACACACGTGGCAAAGGCCCAGATACGGATGGTGACTCAGCAAAGGAACCTGGAGTGCAGTCAGATGGCCCAGAAGAGAACTGTGCAAGAGGGAGGAATGTCTCAGAAGCCGAGGAGGAGAACACCCTGCTAAGTTCAGCTTGCCCTAAGCCTAGGCTCATATGCCACTTCCCACAGTTATCTCTTTCTCCCTCCTGTGTATATGCTGTGCACAGCCAGTTGTGGAAGTCAAGCTTCTTGAGGACAGGGATCAGGGGTTATTCTGTCTTCATATCCTCAGTACCCAGTAGAGTGCTTTGTAATGTGCTAGCTGATGGACTGGATCGGAAACTGGAGTGGTCAAAGGTCAAAAAGGTGCCAAGCCATAAAAGAGGATGAAAAGTGAGAAAATGTCATTGGAGTTAGCAATCAGGGACCACTGATAACCTTAGAGAAAGCCATTTCAGTCAAGTCTTCAGGTCAAAAGTCAAATAGCAAAGATCTGAAAAGTGGCAAGTGAGGGCGTAAAAGGACATAGACAATTTTGTGTAGGGTGGTTGTCAGCAGAAAGCTGGGCTGTTACAGGACAACAGCTTGAGGAGACAGTAGACACAAGTGGGGGGGAGCACATGGTAGGGGCTTAGTAAATGTCTGTTGATTGACTAGAGGGAGGGGAATCTGGCTATGTCTTTCAAAGGCAGTAAGGGAGGTACCAAGAGAGAAAAGAGAGTCCAACTGAGATGGGCTCCCAGTGCCGAGGGATAGCAATGAGATCAAAGGAACCCTTGGTTCTGGTTAGAAAAAAGCCCTTTTCCTCAGTGGTTGGAATGAAGGAGGGAAGCATGGATGAAGCTGTCAAAGGGCTTTAAGGGGCAGGGTCCAGAAAAAGAGGGAGTTTCTGCTTTCTCCTGAAGTCCCCTGTTTACAGAGTGGAAAGGCAGAAAGAGCATCACCTTGGAGTCAGGGAAACCTGAGTTTAAATTGTATCCCAAACACTTATTACACGTGACCCTGGGCAGCCTCAGTTTGCTCCTCTGTAAAATGGAGACAACAGTACCTCCCTCACAGACAGGTTGTGAGGGTTCAAGGATATAGCACATGTAAAACAGTCTGCAGACAGCAAAGCTCAACATCAATATCAGTCATTATCACTAGTATAGGGAGTGAGCACTACAGGACTCAGAAGGAACAAAAGAAAACTTCAGAAGAGTGTGGGAGAGAGGTCATGTTGCCAGGAGGCCTGAGTTCAAATCTCAGTCACCATGAGCAGGTCTCCAGTTCCCTGGTCTATGAAATGAAAGTCTTAGACTAGATCCTCTCTATGATCCCATAATCTAAAGAAGATTTCTGTGCCGCTGGCAGGGCCATGTTGGAATTCGGATGCAGTTAGGAGGCTGTGAGCCTTTCCCCATCCTCCGGTCTGGATCTGAGAAGGCCTCAGAGATTCTAGGACAAGGCAACATGAGATCAGGGGGTGAAGCACCCCTCCCAGAACCTACCTCTAAAAACTCAGCCTCCTACCGCTTTTTCTGCCCCCATTGTTATGCCTCTTCTTGAAATTACTTTTTTTATTTACTGTGTATATAGTTTTTATTTATTCAGATATATAAATACAGCAATCACTAGTCGAACAGGAGCTGTTTAAGGCCTAGGATGTTTCCTTTCTGCCTCTGAGCCTCTAGCTACCACTATAGGCACTAAATACTTTTTTGGTCCAGCCTCATGATTTCTCCGTGGCCTAAAGGACTCCAGGGGAAGAGATCCCATCGGCCCAACGGATCAGTACCTTTTGTGTCGCTCACGTTTGCACAGGGTCGTCACCCCCAAGCCCCAGCAGTCCTACATTAGTCTCTGCTCCAGCTGCTGCCTATGTCAGGAAGCCGCCTTCCCTTTCCCCACTTTTACAATCACTAGTGTCATCTCCTCCATAAAGACTGGATGAATGTTTGTCAAATTGAGCAGTTCCCCTAGTTGGACTAGATATGAGGCGCCTCCGTGGACCCCCAGGGAAGTGCCTCACCAAGGTTCTGCACAAGAACCCTATTTTGACTTGAACTGATTTGATTCCAAGCTACTTTAATAGTATATCATGGCTAATTTCGCTTATTTCTTCAGCTGTATGCTATAGTTTATATTTCTTTCTCCTGAAATATAGTTTTAAAATGTAGAAATGATTTATGTGAATATCACTGAGGAGAAACCCTCATTTTAACTTTTCATTGCTTCACATGAGAGAGGCAAAGCAAAGAATCTTATTTGTTACAACACTGGACTGCCGTCTTCATCCCAAAAGTCAGAAAGATCTCTGCATTGTAAAGATCTAAAAATGATATAAATTTCAAAGTAAAAGAAGTTTAATTGAGACATATTTTAATTTCCTTTAAGGGAAAGAAAAAAGAAGGAAAATGGGTTGACCTCCTGCTCTGTAGGTTTCTGTGGGTGCCAGAATAGGGTCCGTGACATGGAGCACTTCTGTAGGCAGTTAGGGGTATGGTTAGAAAAGAGGAGTTTCTCCTTTCCCTGACTTCCCAGGGCAGGTGGCACCTTGGCAGTTCTCATCCATTAAACGTCATGCCACACAGGGATGAATGAAAGGACCTGGAAAATACCCATCAGGAGGAGATATGAGAACTGCCTTTACTGGAAGAAGGGCCAAAATGGCTGTCTGGCTCCAAAGAACCCTGGGTGGCAGTGGCAAAGAGGCCCCTTAGGCCTATTGTCAGGATCCCAGACTTCCATGATCCCCCTTGGGAGGGAGCCATGGCCTGAAAGGCATTTGCTGGTGGACAGTGGATGAGGATTCCTGCCCAGGCACCAGCTGAACCATGAGGCCTTTAAGAGGCCTCCGGTGAAAATTCTAAGAGTGAGGTTTCCATCCAAAGTCTGGACTTGGACTTCCCAGCAGCACCTCAGGCCTCTCCCACCATCATCCGGCTCCTGATGCCCTGCAGGGAGCACAGAAAACTGACAGGGCATGCTAATATAAATCAACCTGAAGAGGGAAGAGGGTGTGGGAGGGTGCCCAGACAGTGAAGCCTATTGCTGCCAAACCCGATCTCATAAAGGAGAGGAGCCCATCCCATCGTGGGGGAAAAACAGGCATAAAAACAGAGTTTGGCTTCTTTTCATTACACTGGGAACTTATTTCATGAACGACAGCTTTGGGCTGCTGATACTCAAAGGGGCCACTGTGAGATAAGAGTCCACAGGGCAGGATTTACAGAGTCACCTGGTCAAGAAATGCTTTCCGATCTGATTCAAAATGAGAGCTTTCAGCCACCAGACAGAAATGCAAACTGCCAACACAAAATAAGCACTGCACCTGGAGCCCAAGGAAAGCGGCCAACTTTCCCCACTATGGGAAACATTTTCTGGAAATTTTATTACTGAGATTATTTACATGCACTTTTATTATATTAGACTTTTCATGAAATGAGGGGTTTTTGAGAATCATTTTTTCAAAAACTAACAGCAAAGATAAATACCGAGCACAACTTCAAGATGTTAACAAACCCATCCAATGAAGAATATCTCTAAGAAAATCTAGAATTTGTCAGCTAATCAAAGTCATCTTAGTTATTCAATACTGCAGGAAGCCCACTAAAAGAACATAATCACGCTCAAAAACTTTCTTATTCTGTAGAATTAGCTATCGATTATTCACATGAAGTAACAGCCACGTGGAAAATGTCTAACAAATCCCAGTAACTCCATCTTTGGGAATTGGGAGGAGGTGAAGCTTGAGGATCCGGTTTGAGCTGGTCAGCAGCTGGCTGGCTGGCCGATCTGGCCCATCATGAGGTGAGCTCCTGTAAACTGAGAGCTTAAGAAATGATTTACATACACTGAGGCAGCTAAGTGGTGTTCAAATCCTGCTAGAGACAGACAAGCTGTGTGACCCTCTCTCTGTCTCAGCTCCCTACCTCCTAGAACTAGTGTGAAGATAAAAGGAGCTAACAAAGCCCTTTCCAAGCCTTAAAGTGCTCTATAAATGCTACCTATTGTTATTATTAACAATTCTGGGCCCAACTTTGAGCATTTTCTGTAGCTGTCCCCCTCAGCCAGCATGGTCTCCCTCCTTAGCTACCTCCTGGCTTCCTTCAAAGCCCAACTAACCCCCCTAACTCCAGGAAGCCTTTTCCAGTTCCTCTTCACTCCTCTGCTGACTCCAATTTATCCTCAATATGGCTTGTCTGTATGTAGTTGTTTGCATCCAGTGTCCCCCATTAGATGGTGAGCCCCTTGAGGGCAGGGACTGTCCTTTGCCTTTCTTTATACTCCCAGCATTTAGATCAGTGTCTGCAATATAGTAAGCCCTTAATGTTTATTGACAAGGTCATTTGCAAAACACTATGGAGAAAGGAGATGAAAAAACAGCAAAAATAAGCTACAGAGAGAGTAATGTCTAGACTTATCCCCCCCAAAAAAGGAAAAACTGCAAAGGGTGCAAGCAACATGTGGACATGAAATGAAACTGATTCTATATCAGGAAATGGTAGTTTAAAAACTAAGAAGTTATCAAAGAAAATGAGTATTTAATTTTTGTAAAAAATTAAATGAATTCTTTGCTACCATGTTTGTACTTTATTCCCTATTTGCCCAAAGTACTGTTTAGAGAAGGAAGAAGGGCTCACAAAGAGAACTTCCTATAAAAAGCAGGCTGCTGCCTAAAAGGAGGCAGGAATCAGTTTGCAGAAGGCCTCACAGAGAGAGTTTCCACAAGAAAGGATTACAAATGATGTTTTCACCCAAACAAAAAAGTTGCTAGTCACCTATCAATGCTGGCTTCCACCCCATCCACGAGTCTATGGAGATCATATCATTAACAATATGAGATCAAGTCAAAGAATCCTAGATTTAAAGCCAGTAGGAACATTCGAGATGATCTTCTCCAACTTTTCAACACTAAAAAAGAAGAGGATTGGAGAGACTGATGTAAGGTCACAGAAGAAGAAAAGATTAGAACTCAGGCCCTCTGAAAAATAAAATAATAACAACAACCAAAACTGCAGACAAATGATCTTTAAGAAGTCAAGATTTATTGAGTGATGTCGGACATGAAGAGGAGAAGTAGACACTGCAGCTTCTCCACGCTGACTCTGAGCACCGGGACGTGGGCCCAAGGAGCTTGTTATCTTTTAGAACATGATGGGCTCAGACCTTGAAGCAGCCTTCAGAACAGACAGACACGCTGCCCTGAAGCCCTATGGAGCAGCATGCACACACAGCAGCTACCCAGACCAGCGTAAGAGACGTCACCACACCAAAGGCAGATGGAGTCCTAACTATGTGAAACAGAAAGTTTTCAAACAATAAAGACCTCACGGAAGAAATGAAAATCATGTCACTGCCACCATCCTTTCTCCTTTTGGTAAGCCTAAGGAAGACACATCTCCAACGCAGGATCTTTGTTCAACTATAGAAAGCCCACATTTTCTTTGCCTACACTATAATTCACAGAAGGTCATATTTAAAAGAACCACAGTACAGCAAGTAGTCCCAGGACCATTTCTATTTGAACTCCATGGAAAAAGATGAAAAAGACCAAGATGAGAATGATAATATGCCCCGTTCAAAGACCTGTGGCTTCGTTGGCAGGGGGACTCCTTCCACCAAAACAGATTGCGAGTCCTCTAGAACTGCCAGTCTCAAGGAATTGTCTGAAATTTAGAAAATTGGGTCATTTACCTATAAGGACACAGCTAGTTCCTGACTCCAAGTCTTCTATCTATGCGCTACAGAAGGGATGTCAAACATATGGCCCCCAATACTCCTGTGCATGGCAGGAACCAAAAGAAAAATGATTGGGAAACATGTAAAAAATAAAAATACTGTAAAAAATAGATAATAAAAAATTAAAAATTAAAATTTACATTTTAAAGCTAAGTCAGTATGCAGCCCACTGGGATCCTTATGTAAGGATCCATTTCCATTTGACTCTGAACCCCCTGCACTACCTCAGGCTGCCTTCTCTTAATAGCAATTTAATTCATAGAGCACTTGAAGGTTTAGCTAGCTCTTTATATACATTGTCTCATGTGATCCTTGAAACAACCCTGTGAGGTAGATACCATGCATCACACTACTCATCTAACAGATGAAGAAATTAAAACTGAGACCAGTGAAGGGAGCTATCCAGGGTCACAGAGTCAAGAAGGAGCAGTGGCAGGCTTCAAAGTCAAGGAAGACTTTTATGGGGAATTTCTATAGCAAACCCCATCTTTTTTGGTTATACAGCTGACTAAAAAGTGAAACAAATATGAGATTTTTACATAATGTTTTGATTTTTAAAAAGCATCTGATTCATCCATGCAAAATCCCCTTTCAAAGGTCTCTTCAAAATCTTTCTCCTGTGAAACTCAAAATGATCCAGGACACCACAATAGCAGGACCATACACAAGTTCAACAACTGCTGCATCCTAGTAACAACCAAGGGGCCAAGCATTTGCTTGCCGTGGGACTTACAGAAATGAGGTTCAATGAAAATAATTTTGTATTAGTCTTTCAAAAGCTACTTTTTGTAGATGATATGATAATTAAATGCACAAAGTCCATTATGAACCATTATAAAGTCCATATAACCATTATAAAGCCTCCTTGGTGAAATCCAGACTAATGCAAAAGAGACTGGCCTAACCCTTCACAATGAAAAGATAATCTGGATGAAAAATACAGACTGCCAAACTATAATACACAACCAGCTGGGAAGCGCAAATCAGTCCATCAGTGAAAGTGTCTTGGACAAGCACAACAGATGGATAATTATTTGGGACAAACTGAGGAAGAGATCTGGCAAGATTTCATTTAGTAACCATTTGGTGCTTTTAATGACCCTAAATTATTCCTAACAACAACAGCATCCCTTTGTATGGTGAGATGTAGTACCCTGGCCCCTCCACTCCCTTTGAGTTTGGGCCATTCATTCTCCAAAGGCATTCAGAACTTTCTGGGATTTGGTTGATTCAGAAGACTGATAAGTCCAGATTCTGGCAACCATCAGAGTCCAGAGGAAGTACCAGAGGAAGAAGCAGGACCTCTGAGACCTGACTGGTGGGTCATGGCAGGTAACTCAGACAAAACAAAAGTCATCTGAATCAACCTGAGTTGTCTTTCAATGCCTCTCCTTGGCTATGGTCCTTCCATGGCATTGGTTAAAAAAAAAAATCTCTTTTTGTGAACTGTTAAATGCATTAGAGTGTCTCCTTTTGTGTCAATACAAAACCTAAACTAGAAGTGGACCAGCCTGAGGGAGGCCCAGAATAGAACACTCTATAACCCCAGAGATCTCCCAATGTTGCTATGACTCCAAACATAGAACACAATGATCACAGATCTAAGAGAGTGGATAATTCAAGTGGCAATGGCAGGGCCATGGTGGGCAGAAGCAGGTGCCAGCAGGGCCCTATCGATGACTTGCCTGGAACACTTGGCATGAAAGCTGTCTCTGAGGAAATCTAGACTGAGAAAGGAGTGGAACAGTCACACACTGACAAAAACAAACATGAGTGACCCAATGACAGCCTTACTACGTAGAGAGAGCTGGGAGTTGGCTGCGTGGAAGGTGTGCCAGTGTTGAGGACTCTCTCTTTCACTACAGATTAATGGCAGACCATTGGTGTCTGGCTCATCTGGCAGTACTGACGAACACACATTTCTAATCCCTTCTTTTCAGTTTTCCAAAGTGCGCCACTTTGTAATTATTTTCCTTTGTTCTAAAAGGGAATGAGTAGAAAATTAAACAAAGTGGAAAATAAAGCATAAGGACCAAAAACAATGTAAATGAAAGATGATCCAAAGGTAGGTGACCTAGGAGGTCCTGAAAAGGAGAAAACAAATCCTCCCTCCATCCACAATGGAGAGATGAGGGAGGGGCATAAACAAAGTGTCACAATTTGGTGTTTTGGTTTGCTTTTCTGCATCACAGAAAAATGACAAGCAAGTCTAATCTGGAGAAAGGCATCAATGAAATGCTTCTAAAAATAAATGTGAAAATTCCTCACTGTAATAATGAAGTGGCCAGATCCTCGGGTCCCACTGACTTAGGGACAGTGTTTCTTACAGGAGAAAATGGGTCCCCTTGGGGTGCCCAGACATTCCATTCAGGACACCATGTCTCTATCAAGTCTCTTTCTGCTGTTCTGCCCAACACAAATTTCCTTTCATGTACATCACAGGGATGAGATGGGGATGTCACACTAGAGAGAAGGCCACAGTCCTCACTGGGGTCCTGCACCACCAACGTTTTCTCTTCTATCACTAGACTGGGAAGAAGGAACAAAAATGGTTAAAGGGGACTAAGACTCCAGCTCAATCAGCTGGCAAGCATTTGGTGAGGTCACACTCTGTGCCAGGCTCCATGAGAAGCACTGAGGATAAGAGGACAAAACAAATCATCCCAGCAGCCAACTCCAAGTCTTGTGCCAGAACCAACTACATCTTTGGACAGTGGAAGAACCTGCAGCCAAGTTATCATGCTTCCACTGGCCCTCTTTAAGAGATCACATGCATGTTGTCTCTCCAAAGAGAAGGCCAAGAACTACTTCCTTCTCATCTTCATCTGCCCAGGGTCTAACACAGTGCCCAGTACACAGGCGACACTTTAGAAATGTGTGTTGATCAGCAGATTGATAGCAAAGAACAACAGTTGCCATGGGACTGGTCCCCATTTTTAAAAAGGCAAGAGAATGGAACCTGTAAACTCTATGCCTATCAACCTGACTTGGATCCTGATAAAATGCTAGACTGGATCATAAAAAGAAAATTTGTGCTTCTTGAGAAAAAGAAGAGACTTCACCGGGAGGAAGTCAGGCTGACGATGAGACACATTTCTTGCCTCCTGAGAGAAAGCTGGTGGTCAACAATGGCGGAATAGCACAAACACTTTCCAGCATGGCCAACACTGTACTTATTTTGTTTCTGAAGACGGTTCTGTTGGGCAGGGATTACAAGGAGAGGCATGGGGGAGAGACAGTAATAGTTTTTTAAAAGAGCATCAGTAAAATATGTTTAGAAATCATGCTAAGTTAAGCAACCTCCTTTTTCCCTACAGGGCCATTAGACCAGTGGATCAGAGAATGGTTATAAGCACAGTATATTTAAATATAAGCCAAGCTTTTAATGAAGGATCTCAAGCTATCCCTGGGATAAGCAATCAGTTGGTTGAGCAACAAGAATTGATTAGGTGCCTACTATGTGCCATGCACAGATGATATGAATGTAAAAGTCTCTACCTTCAAGAAGCCTTCTTCCTACTGGACTTGAAGAGATTTGAGTTAGATGACACTTCTTGTGGATTCTAAACTGAATGATTCTTTAGGATACATGCTGACAAAACAACTCCCTGGCTTCTTTCCCAGGATAATCAAAGGGGCACACAGGCTGACTGAAGGAACTGGCTAGCTTGAACCTGAGGAAGAGACACCCTTGAGGGATGCAATAAATATCTTCGAAGGTTGAAAAGGCCATCATGCGAGGGATTCCCTTTTTTCTGCTCAGTCCCAGGGGAAGAATAAGGAGCAGAAACAGAAGATGAAGAATGAAAGATGGAGGCTCCCCAACAACGCAATGTCCCCAAAAACAGAACTAGATGGTCTTGGAAGAAGCAGACAAACCCTCCCTGGAGGACTCTGTGCAGAGGCCAGATTATTGTAGAGGATGCTCATCCCAGGACGGGCCAGACTGGATGGCCACCAAGGCTCTGCCCACCTGACTACATGACTGTGGAATGGACAGAATGGGAGAAGGAGCCATCCTGACAAAGGGCTGACACCAGTCTCAGCTTCAGAAAAGAGAGACACAGCTGGCAAGCACTCATGGAAGCACGTGAACAGAAATGACCCAGAGTTCAGTTTAATTGAAATATGTGTTAAGTTAAAGGGACAAGCAGAAAACAAGGCTGCAACAACAGGCAGGGAGACAAGAGCCTGAGTATCAGTGCCCTGAAATGCTGGGAAAACAGCTATATTCAATCCAATGGGCAACAGAGGACTAAGGAAGATCTTGGATCCTGGGGGTCAGTCCTATGCATCAGCAATCTTATTTTGGTAGATACATGAAGAATGAAGGGCAGCCTGGCAGAGGGGACAAAGAGCTGGCCTTGGAGCCAAGAAAGCCTGAGGTTAAGGCTGGCTGCATGACCCCTGGGGAAGTCAATTTACTTCTCAGTTCTCTAAAACATAAACTGCAGAGAACGTGCCAATCAATATTAGCAGAGGCCAATCAAAATTGGCATTTCCTCATCTGGGAGTTTCCTGTACCACAAACATCACAGGTCCTGTCCTAGGTCCTAGTCTGGTCCTTTTGTGGACAGATGGGAGTGATGAGAAATTGAAGGCAGAGATGGACTAGGCAAGAAGTGAAGAGACCCTGAACTAGGGTAACGCCAGGATGAGTGGAAAGAAAATGTGTATTTGTACACCTAAAAGCCAGTTAATACAAATCAAGGCAACTCCAAAATTCCCTAAGTGATTACTTTTAAAATTTTTCATTTCAAAAAATTACATTAGCTTTCCAATAACTGCAGTGACACTACAAATCATCATGACTACTAAGCAGGCTAATTATAAAAATACTGATCATACAAAAGACATACAAGGATGGGAGGCATCGCTGTTACACGTGATTTGTTCAATATGCCTGTTCCTGCCCTAGGCTATTTTATAATACAGATTCAAAACTTTTGGGACAGCCCTTCACTTACCTGGATTTATAAGTCTATCCTCCTTGTCACAAAGGGCTAGGGGGCTTAGTAATCTGCTTTGCTTCACATAAATTAAGAGTCTGGGAAATTAAGAGTTCTACAGCAATCTTTGGGACAAGGGGCAAGGGAAAGAGCAGATGCCCTGGGTTATCCTAAAGTCAGGAGGGGCAACTGCTGCTGCTTCAGACAGGTAAGCAGGTAGGAGGGCAGGCAGACAGGGAGGAAGGCAGGCAGACAGACAGACAGGGAGGCAGGCAGACAAACAGAAAGAGACAGGAAGACATATAGGCAAGCAGACAGACAGACAGCAGGTAGACAGCCAGACCAGACAGACAGAAGTAAGCAGCCAGAAAGATGGACAGACAGACAGACAGGTGGGCAGGAACAGAAGTAGGCATCTAAGTTTAACTCCTACTCACCACCAGAAACAGGGCTATCCATGAAAACTGCTCCCATTCTTTCGACTTCCTTTGCCAGCTGTTTTGACACTGCAGGGTCAATTGTACTGGAATCTATTAGTAAAGAACCCTTCTTCACTTTCCTAAGAAATACATAAAAAATATCTGTTATTTTCTGTTCAGAATGAACTTCATATTAAAAACATACGGAAGTAGCATTTTTGCCAATCATTCCCAAGTAATGAAGCAGATTAAGCCAAATTAAAGTGTGCTCCCAGGAATGGGCCATTCTTCCACTCTCTGAAAAGAAAAAAGAAATAGCCATGCACAGAAACAAGAAGAGCAATGAGTCTCACTGGGGTTGGTTTAAAAAAAAGTGAGATGATGTGGTTGGTCCTAACTAAAGTGAACACAAATAGGGCAAACTAGCTTCTTTGTCCTGTATCGGCCACGTGTACGAATTTTACATTGCTACATACAGTTCCTTCTAGACAAACCATACATGATAGACAGACAGAGAGAAAAGGATTCAGAGAGAGATTGAGAAAGAGACCTGAGGGAGAGAGGAGAGAGGGAGAAGGGGGGAAGGGAAGGAGAGAGGGAGAAGGACACGGAAAGAGGAAGAACGCCTCTCCGCCCTCCTGGGTACAGCCACCTTGATTTTTGGCACTGCAGCTCTTTTGAAACAAAGACAAAACCAAGTAGATGAAAGGGAAAGTAAGAGGCAAATCAACCCAGGGATCCCATTGAGAGTCATCTTTTCTTTTCATTCTCCTTGGTAAATTAACACAAAAACCCCTTCACTTTTATGACATCTCTCTCTTGCAGTTATGTCTCCTTTCTGTAACAATGGAGGAAGCAGAGTCTCTACCGAGGGGCTGCTAGAGGGTGTCCCGATGCACAGAAGCCCCAAGTTCAGCTCCGGCCTCAGATATTTACTGGTTGTGGGGTCCTGAGCAAGAGACTTTTAAAAAAATAACCTCTATATGCCTTCGTTTCCTCATCTGTAAAATGGGGCTACCAGCCCTCCCTGAAGTTCTGTGGGGAGGATAAAATCAGATCATATTTGCCATGAGCTTGGAAATCTTAAAGTATAATCTGAGTGCAAGCTGTCACTGTTAACAAAAATAAAAACAGAACATTTCTCTTCAAGTAATTCTCACTGATCCATCACTATTAATGACAAGACAGTATCACATGCCTTTGTCCAGCACCCACAAATCCCTATCTCTTCCTCATTAGCTCAGGGCCATCACCCATTTGTCTGGCCCCTGAGGTAGGTAAGGCTATGATAGGTTTAGGAACGAAAACTATTTTCACCAAGAATTCACATCCAATGGAAGTGAATGTGGACTCCAGTGGAATCTAAGACACAAAACCTAGCTTGATAAACTCTACAATACACCTGCTCTGTATCTGTAGGGCTAACCAAGCTAGACTGCACAATCTACAGTATTTTATTTATTTTTAATTTCCAACATTCACCTTTATAAGACTTTGAGTTCTAAATTTTCCCCCTCCCTCCCTGCACCTCCCCACTCCCCCCAAGACAGCATGCAATCTGATACAGGCTACACATGTACTACCATATTAAACATATTTCCACTTTAGTCATGTTGTGAGAGAATCAGAACAAAAAGAGAAAAATCCCAAGAAGGAAAAAAAGAAAGAGAGCAAATAACATGCTTTGATCTGCATTCAGAATCCAAGTTCTTTCTCTGGATGCGGACAGCATTTTCCATCATGAGTCTTTTGGAATTGTCTTAATCTACAGTATTTTAAAAAATAGGTTGTTAAGACACTTCTAAAAGAAATGTAATAAATGTTCTGCTTTGTTTTTAGTCAAAAATATCCACTTTTTCCTTTCATTCACATGTCATGGACTTCAATATAAACTCTACAAACATTTGGAACAATACGTCCTCAAATGTTTAGGGATGAAATCCTACTTGGCTGACAGTCTTATCGCTCTGGGTGCCAGAAGCACCCTTCAACGCAAGTGAGGGAACAGCTTCCAGCGTTCAGGTTTAACAAATACATCAACACAAAACTTCACAAAATGCATGCCAGTGGGAGGGGAAATGGAAACAACTCTAAGGCCAATGGCCACAATATGAGAGCGTGAGAGCACACCCCCAGAATACCTTCCAATGAAATCCCAGTACTAACCTATCAAGTCTATGATATTAATAAAAAACTTTTACCTTCCAAACCCACCAACTCTTGACATTTTAAAGTCACCTAGAAAACTCAGAGAACTCTGTAGACTAGGGCCCTCCACCTGAGCCACTGCCATGCATTTCCCAGTCTCTGCTCAACTTTCATGGCAGGGCTCAAATTCCAGAAGTAAGAAGTGGGTGAGGCCAGAGAACAATAACCAAAGAGGACAGAAGCACTGTCCTGATGACAGATGGCGTTAAGAAAACAGAGAAGCGACACAACCCAGTGAAAATGGGATCTGTGAGCTGTCAAGGGTTCAAAAACCTTGACCTGCAGGGTAAGTGCCTGAATCGATAGTTCATATGATATTCCTTCATTAATATTTGAATACTTTCCCCTCAAAAAAGTATTTCCTATAAATGTGATTTCCCATGGGCCTTCAATAAATATTAATTAACTTTGATGATCCCAATAGCCATCAGTGTTTAATAGAAACCCTCACTACATTCAACTTCTTTCATCTCAAACACAAGTAGTAATAAGAAAGCTTAATAACATTATGTTAAATATGCAAGTACTGGCAGGTAGACTATTTAAAAGAGCTAAAGCAACAGTCATATCAGAAACAGATACAAAAACATCCAAAGGGAGTTATGAGGGAGTGGATGGTAAAATTAATATTCTTGTTAAAAAAAAATAAAAACACAAGAAAATTCCCCTTAAAGAAAGAGAAAAACATAATACATATGTTTTTAATGATTCAAAAGAAGAATGTGAAAGCTCCACAGGAACAGGCAGATACGTACTTGAGAATCCCATTAGGTCCCGTGTAAACTTCTAATGCATTATTGCTGGAAGGCAACATCGTAATAATTCTGTCAGCTTTCTCTGCTACATCTGCCGGGGAAGATACCACCTTTTCAAAAAAAATTACACAGGTCATTATTTTAAATGTAAAACACGCACACAGCGTTAATCCTGCTTTAAAGTAGAACATAATTATGCACAATCACAGTTACTTTGCCAAAAGGTAATACCTAAGATAGTTAGCTAAACACATATGCTTATTTTGAGATAACAAAAAAAAAAATCACTTCACTGTCTAAAAGATACATTCCTTCTATTCCTACAAATCTTGTTTCTATGGAATCAAAGGGCACTGTTTACTTTAAGAAGTGTGAAGGGAGCTATGGGGGAAAGGGCAAACCATAGCGGTCTTGGGAACAGACACACAAATTCTCAGGGGTTCCTCCAGTTTAATGTGTTAGACTGCATACTTGTTGGTGTATACTTTGGCTGGCTAAGAGAAACATTCTAATGCATTGGGCAGAACAGCCCAGATATGTTACAGACAATGTGGGTTTGAGGGAAGCAAAGGGAAACCAAAGGGGAGGGGGATGAAGGCATCCTTGGGCTGAGGCCTCTGATCAGCTCACTGCAGCCCTCCTCCTCCTCCTCCTCTAGCAAACAGAATCCCAGAGAATGATACAAGAGTAAGTTTGAAGGCAAGAACAAGAAGGCAGAAGGGTCAGGTCAAGGGAACATTCACAGCCAAGGCACTGAGACCAAGAGGGTGACTGACCAGCCCTGGGCATGGCTGTGTTGGAATGAAAGAATAGTTATTCTTTACCCCCTCCCACTCCACCCCACCCCCACACCCTCCCACAGAACAGAAACTTCTTGAAAATGGACTATTTCATTATTTCAGTTACTAAATGAACATTTAAGCACCTGTTATCAACCAATCGACAAGCATTTCATAAGACCTACTATTTAAAGCACGGCACTAGACCCTGAGGATAGGATCAATCAACATTTATTAAGCACCTACTGTGTGTCAGGCACCAAGCTAAGCACTGGAACACAGAACTGGGCCAGTCCTTCACCAAGGATGCCTCTGTTCTATCATAGTTGACAATATGGGCATCAATAAGTCTATACAAAATAAACAGAAGGCAGCTTTGTGGGGAAGACTCTCACCACCAGAAGGCTCTGGAAAGATTTTGTGCAGTTTCAGCAGAGCTCTGAAGGAAAGGAGGGATTCTAAGAGGCTGAAATAAGGATGGGGCCTCCAGGCGTGGGCGACAATGTCTGCAAGGACAGAAAGGCAGGAGAAAGAGAGCTGCAGGTGAGGACAGAAAGAAATCCAGCCACATCATGAAGGAAGGATAAGGCTGGAAAAGTGCATTGGAAGGAAAGAAGTGAGCCTTCATGCAGCATTTCCTACACCCCAAGAACAGTGCTGTGCACCAGGGATACAGACACAAGAAGAGAGGCAGCCTCTGCCCTCAAGGAGCTGACACTGTGACACCCAAAGGGACCTCTAAGGAGAAGACCAGCATGGGAGGAAAGTGCCAGCCATAGGCAGCTGAACAGCCCGCAGTGAGGGGAGGACAGGACAGAGCATCTGAGAGGAGGGCCTGGGAAAATGGAAGCACCTCAAAGGTCAGAGAACAATCACAAAGGACTCTGATCCATTTGCTGAAGCAGTAACCCAGGGTCCTTCTGCTCCAGTGTCTTACAATTTGGCAGAGTGGGTATTTATAGTTTACAAAGCCTTATCCTCACAAAGTTTATTATTCCTCTAAGTTAGGAACTGAGAGGGCAAGTGATTTGCCAAGGTCACCCACGAACTCAACTGAAAAGTATAGAGCTCTTTCCATCTCAACCCACTTCTGTGCACACAACATAAAACAAAAAAAGAACAGATGTTCTATTACATTAGATCATTACATGCAAAGTACTCTGAGAATTCTAAGGCAAACATGATCCTTAATTACCAGGAGTAGTACAGAAAGCTTTCTAGGGTAAGCTTTTTGAGCTGGGTGAGTTTTGAAGATTGGGCAACCTTTTAAGAGGCAAATAGGTAAAAGGGGCATAAGCAAGAGGATATATGGCTGTCATGGGCAAAACATAAGCAAAGGTGGAACCTCTCTGAAAAATGAGTAGTCCTGTTTGGAACAGAGAACACAGGAGAGGGAAGAAGTAAATCTACAAAGGTATACTGCAGGGAGATTGGGAGGGTCTTGAATGCTACACTAAGGAGTTTAGACTTCCTATATAAGTAGAAAGTCATCTGGTAGGCAATCAAGAACCATTAGTTTTTGGGCAGGCTGGTTTTTGAAGAGGCAGATGAACGAGCGACCAAATTGCCAACATTCACTGGATTATGAAAAAAGCAAGGGAGTGCCAGAAAAACATCTACTTCTGCTTCCCTGACTACACCAAAGCCTTTGACTGGGTGCATCACAATAAAATGCAGCAAGTCCTCAAAGAGATGGGAGGAGCAGATGCTCTTACTTGTATCCTGAAGAACCTGTATGTGAGTCAAGAAGTAACAGTTAAACCAAACACAAAACAATTCGTTTAAGATTAAAAAGGAGTATGACAAGGCTATACATTGTCATCTTATCTAACACATCTTATCTAACAGAGCACATCAAGCAAAATGCTAGGCTGGATGAATCCAAAGCTGGAATTCAGCTTGCCAGAGAAATATCAGCAGTTTCACATATGCAGATGATGCCATTTTGATGGCAGAATGTAAAGAGGAATTAAGAAGTCTCTTGATGAGGGTGAAAGAAAAGAGTATAAAAACTGGCTTGAAGCTTAACATCAAAAAAACTAAGAGCTTGGCACCTGATCCCATCACTTCTGGCAAATGGGGGAGAAGAAACGGAAGCAGTGTCAGATTTTATAATCTTGGGCTCAAAGATCATTGAAGACAGTGATAGCAGCCATGAAATTAAGAGACACTTGCTCCTTGGAAAGAAAGTTATGGCAAATATGGACTGCATACTAAAAAGCAAAGCCATCATCTTGCTGACAAATTTCCACAATCAAAGCAATGGTTTTTCCATGAACAATGTACAGCTGTGAAAGTTGAATTGTAAAGAAAGCTGAGAGCTACAGAATCAACACTTTTGAATCATGGTGCAAGAAACTACTTTTCAAAGTCCCTTGGACAGCAAGGAGATCCAACCAGTCAATTCTTAAAGAAATTAATTCACGCTGTTCACTGAAAGGTTAAATACTGAAGCTGAAGCTTAAATACTATGGTTACAAAATAAGGAGACAGGACTCACTGGAAAACACCCTGATGTTGGGAAAGACTGAAGGCAAAAGGAAAAGGGGACAGCAGATGAGATAGAGTGTCATGGCAACGATGAACATGATCTTGGACAGATTTTGGGAGACAGCAGAGGATAGAAGGCCCTGGTATGCTATGATTCATGGGGCCATGAAGAGTTAGACATGACTGCACTACTGAAGAGCAGTGGACTGATACAATACGGAAGAAAAATATGGCAGCCAGTGTACAGGATGAACCAGTCTACTGTTGCAGACCAGCAGGGAAGTACTATCTTATGCTGCTCTTAAAGCCTACTACCTGGACGGCACATTAAGCATGTAGCTGCTCAAACTCTGAGTGAATTGGTCCCACTATGCCAGAAAGCCATGGGGAGTTTTTCTAAGAAAATTACTAAAACGTTATGTCCTTTGGCCCAGAGATCCCACTATTAAACTCATACCCTAACAAAGTCAAAGATAACAAGAAAGGGTCCATGTACACTAAAATATTTACATCAGCACTCTTTGTAGTAGAAACAATTAGATGTCCATCACTAGCGAATAGCCAACAGATTGTGAGACATGAATATGATGGATGAGTATTGCACTGTAAGAAATGATGAATATGAAGAATTCAGAAAAGCATAGGAAAACTTAGATGAACTGACGCAATATGAAGTGGAGAGAACCAGGAAAACAATATATCCAGTAACCATAACAATGGAAATCAAAAGAACCAAAAAACTGAAACTGAATGTTGTCAAATTAAAAAAGCCAAACCTTGGCTCCAAAGAAGGGACATAAGAATGCATATCCCTTCTTTGAAGAGATGGAGCACTACAGGGGTAGAACATTGCTTACAATGTTGAACTTGGTGAGTTTTGTCAAACTTCCTTTTTCTTTATTATAAGGAATTGTTCTCTGAGAGAGGAAGGAGGAAGGTCACACTGGAAACTAAGGTGATATAAAAATCAAAGGCATTAACAAAGTGTTTCTAAAAAAAGTAAATATCATGGAAAAACAAAGGGCATGGATTTTTTTTAGCAGAATGTGCTGGCAAACTTTAAGACTATTTTAAGTTTCTTAGTTTTTAATTAACTCCTTTTCATTTGCAACACCCTGACAGAGGCATTGTGTATTGAATAGTGCGCTAGAAGAGGTAGGAAGACCTGAGTTCAAATCTAGCCTCAGATACTCACTAGTTGTGTGACCCTGGGCAAGTCACTTTACCCTATTTGCCTCAGTTTCCTCATCTGTCAAATGAGCTGAAGAAGGAAATGGCCAACCACTTGATGAGGAAGTAAGAGGGAAAAGTAGGAGGGGATGGGTAGAGGGAAGAGGAAGAAGAGAAGAACAGGGAGGGGGAGGGAGAAAGGGAGGAATAACTCACCATGACACCATGGATTCCCTACAAAGACTCCTTCCCACACACTTCTTGGGATTCGCTTTCACTGGCCAACAGCCACAGCATGTATGGAGCACAAAGGAGCTGGGAAGATGGGAATGAGGACAGTCCAGAGCAGGGGTGGGGTTTTTTGCTGAACAAATCCCCTTAATAAAAGGATTTGTTGTGTCAAACTTGAACTCAGTCAAAAGGCTGCACCCAAGGACCCAGAAAACCACATGTGACAGAGTAAGAATCGTGCTCATGTGCTTCCAGCTCCTTCTTGGCTACCAGAAAAATGGCTACCAGAGCCAAGAGCAGCTTGATGGGGAGATCACTAAAAGGAGATGTCCCCTATGCATGGCTGAGGGTTATTTAGAATAACTGAACTGCCCTTTCTAGACAAAAGAAACACTTAAGCAAAGTTCAGTGTTTTGGCCACTAAACCACAAGTTCCATGTAAGCCCAAAGGGGCCAAGAATTTGGCAAAGAAGATGACCATGCCCTCGTTAAACCTCCTACTGCAGTGTTTTCAAATCACTAAAAGTAGTGAAGTCTGCCACTGCTTCAAAAGTACACAGCCCTTGGAACATGCAAAACCTCCTTGCCAACATCTTGAAGCATGTGGCCAATATGGTGGAACCCACTAGGCCAAAAGCTTTTAAATTTCTCATTTTACAAGACCTGAGAGGCTGCCAGATTAAAACCCATGAGAATTACTTAACCAAACATTTGTAACCTTACAACATGAAAACAACAAAATGGTTTCCAAGTTTGTTAAAGGGAAACCAAAGCTTAACTGGGCCAGAAAACTCACCCAGAAAGGCCTACATACTTTTCTGACCCTTAGGCACAAAGAGCAGAAGCTTTGTGGAAAACCCCATACTCTAAAAGCCAAGCCTGGTTCTTTGCTACTAGATCTTAAAAGGAACCATCAGCATCTCCCAAAAACCAAAGAGGTGGGGAGGAGAAATGAACATTTTAAACAAGATGCCTCAACAGTTTTCCGAGTCTGATTTTAAGTTGTAATCATTCTTCTTTCAGATATTTTAAATTAAACTGAAATTCTCATCTAAGGTCTTTGGGAAGTTGTTGCCAGCCATTTAAAAAAAAAATCGATATGGATATTGGAAAAATATGCTATTTACTATAGGCTTCTCTCCCTACCCTCCACTTGATACACACACAATGTCTGGCTTTGTGATGGCTAGTCCAGGCAGTCTTCCACATCTGGGTTAGTATCCTGAGCCACCTACATTGAAGGAGAATGTTCCATGATACATAATAACTGGAAAGAAGCTTGCTGGTACAAAATACACAGTTTTTCAATTCAGCAATTCCTGCCATCTGGGCTAGCATTTTGTCTTTCTCTTCTCTGCCTTCCAACCACTGGTATGTTTCAGCCCTTCATGGGCTTCCACTGATCCCATGGGCACCAAATCTGGTTCACCCACTGAACAAGCTTCTCTTTTCTTGTTCTTAAATTCACTGAGTGACTTTTCACAGAGGTTTTGGTCTGGTGTATGCTTCAACTGTGGTACAGAAGAGCTGCTGCAGTGCAGAAGAGCCAGGACCATCCGATTCGGCGCCATTCAAAGTGGGGAAATAAATGTGTAACTGGGAAGCTATATTCTTGACCAAGGATCAAAGAAAAACATTTAGTCAACCATAAATTATTACAGAATCAAAGAATTTGAGAGTTGGAAGGAACTTCAGGGTCACTCAGTCCAACCAACACAAGAAAAGGAAAGCTCACTCTAATAGACTCAAGCAGCGGCCATCCCGCTGGTCTGAAGACCTCCAAGGAGGAAGGACTCACCACCTCTCTCCAGGCAGCTCACTGCAGTTCTACAAAGTTCAAATAGTTTTACGAAGTCTTTCCTAACATCAAGACTAAGTCTGGGTCTTTGTCTTTTCCAGCCACTGTCCGTTGTCCTATCTATGGGGACCAAACAGACAAGCTCCACATGGCATTTGTGCAGAACTCAGACACAACCACTATGGGCAGGTGAAGTGCTTTGCGCGCCTCGAGGTACTACATGAATGGAAGCTACTACTATTATTACCATATTACCATTACAGAAGAAATAACTGTTCTCTTTTTGTTTGTGTAGTTCAGATAGAAATGCCCTGGGACACATCTCCATCCTACTGTTTTTATTTTTAATGGTTAATACATACATATGGGTGTCTAAGCATGTGTACGTATGTAATATTACGTTTATTATATAATAGTATATATAGACATATGCATATGTCTTGGAGGTGGATAAAATAACGCCTTTGGAACAATGCCAGTAGCAGAGAGGATGTTGGAGATAATATCTAAATCTCATCATATTTGAATTTTGAGTGTTTTTATAGCTTAACAATTGCGAATATTTTGGCAGAGCAACATCTATTAAAGTCTTGTTTTTGAGTTTTTACATATCAGTGTTCTATGTGGGCAATTGTAGGTGTCTCAAGCTGCCACAATGTTGCAGTTCCCAAACAATTTACTGATTGAATTCTCAAGGATGTTTTGAGGTCTCTAAGAAGATTATTTACAAGACAGTTTACCAAGTTTACATAAGATACTGAGTTTCTCATGACAAGATGACATGACTCGCCATTGACTTTGATGTGAGTGAAGGAGGGCTGTGCAAGGTCACCAGTCTCACTATTTTCTCCTGAGTATAATTCCAGACACCACATCAGGTCTTGCTAAAAATGAAATGGGTGCTAAATTTTTGCAGCCTGCCATGATGTGTTGCAGTTTCAATCATTTCTTGTTATCATCTACATGTATCATTAAATCTGGGCTCTTTAAAGGTAACCCTCCTGTAATTTCTCGTGGCAATGAACTGGCCTTGAGTCAACATCCTAAACCTCTCCATCTCCATGAACACATCTGCATGACTAGGCCGTTTTATTCTAGGGCTCTGTCACCACATCATTGACTGAGTCAATACTAATGGCACCAATGGAAGGCACTCTGATTCCCTTCTTTGATCTTAGCAGTTCTGTCAGCCACACGTGGAGGTACAGCCAACAGATCCAACAGCACGTCCTCAGGCATCATTCATTTTTATGGTCGTTGTATGTCCTCAGTGGAATACAAGTTCTGTGAGGACAAGAGCCATTTCCTCTTTGTCCTCCCATCCCCTTGTACAAAACATCAGTCTAATTTAACAAGACAGCAGAGTTACCAACTGTGTAGAATTATGTCTCACGTAAGACTATGAGCCTGTACACCAGTTGTACCATAGAGCACCACAGTTCAAGGACATCAACAAGCTAGAAAAGCGTCAACAGGAAGGCAACCAAACCAGTCAAGTGTCCAGAGTCTGTTATATAAGGACTAACTGAAAAAACTCGGGATCTGCTGCCCGAGAAGGGCACATAACAATAGTATTCCTGTATTTCAAAGGCTTTTATATTTGTTCTGTTTGGCTCCAGAGGAAAAAAGTCAGGCAATGGGCAAAAGCTGAAAAGAGGCCTCCTGAAGCTGAAATGAGGAAACCCTTCCACCCATCGAGAGCTGTCCAGAAGGGAAAGGCCTACTTCTGAAGAAGCCTAGGGGGCTTCTCATCAACCAAGACCTTCAAGAGGAATCTGAGTGAATACTTGGCTAGCACGTAGTAGAGGAGGTCAGGAAGGGATGTGACCAAACGACTGCTAGGCCCCCTTCCAGTCTCAAATTCTATGCTTCGTTAACACTATTACTTCTATACTAAATTATATGTAACACAACATCCTTAAAACCTGGTATAAAGTTCTGATTTTCTTCACAATTCCTGTCTTATTTCCCCTAAAACAAATCAGCATGTAAAAAAATCTTTGTATCCAGATCACAGAATTCACAAGGATTTGGAGAGTCAGAAGGTATTTCATAGGCATCTTTAAGAGGACTCTGTGGAAGACATGAACTTTGGTTGATCATCATTTGAAAACCTGAATTAGGCAGAAGTATTTTCCTATCTGCCTTTTGCTTGATGGAAATCTCAACATAAAAGGGTCAGCACTAAGTTCAGCTCTCCTATGTTAAAAATGGAAAGTCAGTTTTCTTCACCTGATACGTGATGTTATTAAAAACATACCTTTAAGCATACAACAACCCTAACTTTCGCTGAATGATTTCATCCCGTAATCCTTCAATAGGTGATTGCTTCACACATCACAACACTCCAACCTCTGGCCTCAACAGCAGTCAGACTCAAGAGGTGCCAAGTACTGACTCTGTTGTTGAACCCACAAAACAAAAAGTATTTCTTTCCATCTCAGCCCCAAGTTCTATTCTGGATTGCAGCTGTCACTAAAACATTGTTGGGCATTTTCTCCCTTTTATCAGGCATTTTAAAGAATTAATAAGGCTTTAAAAAACTAACATCCTAATTCATGCATCTCCTTTTAAAAGTAGGCCTTAGAGAGCCCACTAGACCTCAGCCTCCCTTTCTACCTCAGATTGGGGGAGGAGGATAGCTTTAAATAATCTTAATTATATAAACATGAGCAGGGTCCACCTGGAGTATCACCTGGGAACATATTTTATATCTCCACAAAGAAGAAAAAGCACCTTCGACCCCCCCATGTGAGACTAACAAATAAAAATATCTCAAATATAGGATGCATTTATTTCACTCAATAGAAAATACAAAACATGAAGGAATTTCAACAATACCATAAATAGTTAAGACAAACTCTCCCTCTCTGGTGAGTCTTACCCCCATCAGAAATCTCTTTGGTTCTCCAAACTAAATACTAGATTATACTTGAGATATGCCTGCAGAAAAAAGGCATGTGGTGGCTACAGAATCAATGCTCTCCTATGGAGGGGTCTCAACCTCCCCAGAGCATGTACTTCCAAGTTCTAGTACCAACCTGGGCTTGAAGACCCCTTGAAAGGGGAGAGCACAATTAGGAAAATCACTTTGGTAGCTGTGTTGGAGCTAGATCAGAGTGTGAAAAGAGACTTGGGCAAGTACAAGACTCCCAGTGAGAGGGGATGAAGTTCGAATGAGGATGACAGATGGTTGTGTGAACAGAGAAACAGGGATATATGTAAAAGAAGTCATAAAGGGGGAAATGATAAGACGTGCTAAGCATGTAGGGAGCAAGTAGGTGGAGGATGATACACAGATCACAAACCAGGGGGGACCAGGTGGATGATGGTGTTTCCTAATTCAATCAGGTAACAGAGAGTTCAGATACCTGAGAGTTCCAGGCCCAGGCCCTCTGACCCACAAGCTATGCTGTTTCAATCAAACCAGTTCATCTGTGAGGGCTGACTTATTCATATATAATGATAAAGGGGTCATACAATATTATGACCTCCAAGGTGCCTTCCATCAACACTGGAATGCTGAGAACTAAGAATCAACCACAATTCAAAGACGAGGTGGCATTATGATGATGTAACAGTCAAACCTATAGACACAATGACCAAAAGGAAATCACAGTCAAGAAAGTGATCAGACTGGAAATCAAGGAGATGTCCATCAATTGGGGAATGGCTTAATAAATTATGGTATATGAATGTAATGGAGTACTATTGCGCCATAAGAAATGATGAACAAGAAGACTTCAGGGAGGCCTGGAAAGACTTATATGATCTGATGCT
>CM053770.1:14633596-14691503 GCA_028658325.1 Potorous gilbertii
ATAAAATCTTAATTTTAAGGAAGTGATTGTAGAACATTTATAAATAAAATAAAAATTAAAAAAAAAATAAAAAAAGAAAGTGATCAGAGTTGAACGTTTACCATCAGAGCTACAGGATTTAGAAGCCATACTAATCTTGATTTTCTACTGAAGGTACTTTTCCACTTAAGGCACCAAATAAATGGGAATGATAATATTCTTATTATTAATGAATACAGTTTCACTGCCCCTATTTTTGGAGAATCATGGAAAATCTTAGCGATCACTAAACCAAAAACAGATGCAAACAGCCCAACCAATTAAATAAAGATCATTTTGCTATAATAGTTCTGCTCTACTAATACTAAATATTTAGCATTTGATAAACAGTACAAAGTATGAGGTAAATCTCGTAAAGCAGCATGAGGCCCTTAAAAGATCTTGTCCAGTTTGTAAATATTTAGGGGATAAGCTAGTAAAAAATACATTAATTTACTTTCATTGAGCCTAGTCAAACTGCTGCCTCTATCTATATTTATATAGAAATGAATAAATATAATCTATCATCAGAGGTTAAGTGAAAGATCAAATTCTATCAGTTTTTATCTCAAAACTTCACTTGGTTCAACTACAAACTTGTAGGTGCCACGCCCTCTTCTCTAGGGCATCGTCAGCAGGGGGGAAGGACAAAGAAAGGCATGTATTCCTGACCATAAGGGCACAATTAGAGGAGTGTTGTCTGTGTTCCTTAACAGCTACCTTCCCACTGCTTTCTCCTGGTCAGGTCACACCAGCACAAGGAGGTTCCATTCTGCAGGGTAGATCTCAGGAAAGATGATGAGAAGCTAGCAAGAAAGAAGAACCAACACAGAGGAAGCCCCAGAGATTCTGTTGAATGCTTACCGTTGAAAGAAACCTTGGCCTGAAGAACTCAGAGATTCAAAGGAAACATGGAAGGTCTCTTCAAATATTTAAAAAGTTGTCAGAGCCTTACTCTTCTTGCCCCTGGAGAACAGGACTAGCAATGAGAAGAAGTTGTAGGGGCAGATAAAGCTGGAAGCGAGGGAAAACTCCCTAATGATCAGTGCTATCCAAAGTGCACCAGACAGCTCAGAGATGCAGCGGGTTTGCCATCCGCAGGGTCCTCTGGGAGAGGCCAAATGATCACTGGGCTGAGGATTTTAGAACAGGGTTTGTTCAGGTACTGAAAGGAGTAGAAGGTCTAAGAGTCTATAACGATGGATAGCAATGCTTCTCCCGTCTTCTGCACAGGGATATAACTTAACATCTCCTCCCCGCTCAGAGCTCCTAAGCCATCCCCTTTGACAGGACCCCAATATTGTATATCCTTGGGCAGAGTCCCAAACCAGGCCCGCAGAGACCTGGGCAGGGCAGCTGATTACTTTTCAGGCCTAAATTATTACCACCAAAAGAGTTACATTCCATATCTGCTTTTTCACGGTGGCTCACGTTGTTAGCTTATAATCATTCCCCTCAGAAAGACAATGACTTTTACTAAAACATGAAGTACAGAACCACTTGAAAAGGTGAAAGAACAGATAGGGTAGGACTCAACAGAACATAAACCTCTCTAGGGCAAGGATTATTTCATGTTTTGTCTGTTTCTGGTAAAGGCAGGAGTTTAACAAATGCTTATTGATTGATAAACTGACTAAATATTACCTAATTCTCCCTAAAAATGTTTCAACTTAGTTTAATAAGATTCTTTTCTCATAAGAATACATCTCTGATTTTTTATAAATGACAATAAACAAAAAGGATTCCCTTGATAGAAATTGCTTTCCAAATGCAGTCAGCTCTGCTAGAATCTCTCTTACCTACAAAAAAGGATCCCTACACCCTCAGAACTTATTTTAGCCATTAGTTTCAACACAGTCTGGTCTCTCTAGTTCAGCATCTCCATCAAATCCCCTCCAGCCAAGAAAGAGAAAAAGGAGAGTTACAAAGTGCTTGTCGTCTTCTCTTTAGAAGAGTAAAGAAACGAGGGATATTCACTTCCTATGCACCTCTATACCGTCTCCCTTATGAATGCTTAGGGAATCATATAATTTCTTTGGCCAAATTCTCCATTTATTAAAGGACCCTTCCTCTGTTTAAAGATTCCATCACTGTTATTCCAACCAACAAGAACAAATCAAAAAAGATACTATGGATATGTAATGTTAGGTGACTAATCCCAGAGAATGATTTACTTTGTTGAAAGTAACCAGTGGCTAAGTCATGCAAGTGAAACAACAGTTTGCGGCAAGTAACGATTCCTGCCGAGCCCCCTGAAGAGCCATGCACGGACAATCTTTCCTTAGGCCTTTCCTCAGGCTTCGGTAATCAATGCAAGAACCCAAACTATTCTTTCTACAGATTCTCTGGGGTAGCATGAATGACTAAACAGCAGCTACTGTCCACAGGCCAGGACACTGACCAGCTGTGAGGGTGCCACAGCAGCAGCAGCAATGACCAACAGCAGGTCACAGGTAGCATACTCTAGCTCAGGGATGAGGAACAAAAAATTGTCCTGTGATGTTTGGATCCAGTCAAAGGGCCACACTTGAGGCTCTAGAGGGCCACGTGTGGCCTCAAGGCTGCAGGTTCCCTACCCCAATTCTAGCCCAACATGAGGATATAGAATTGCATCAGCATTCCTATATTATTGCTGTCAGCGTGCCCCCTACCCAATTCAAAATAAATCTATCAAGAACTTCTCTCCATGGATTTCCCAAGTCTTTTTCTTGCAGTTCAGATTCAAAGAACTATGCAATTTATTTTCCAATATTTAAAGTCAACTCATTCAGAAGTAAAGTGCCCAGTGTTATTTTTCTTGCTTCCAAACACTGATTCATTTTCTCCTTCTCAACCCCTCCATTAGTGGATTTAGGAGAAGAGCAAAGGAATGACGGGAAATAAACACCAGCTCTAGGAGCTGGGTCACTGGCTTGGACCTGGCCAAGCCCCAACCAGAAGATGAGCTCCAGAGCCAGCCTACCACAGCACACAGAGCACTGGCTTTGGAAGTCAGGAAGGAATGAGTTTGAATCTTGCCTCCGAAGCCCACGGCCAAGCCCTGCACCCTCTCTACACAGCTGCAGTGTCTTCAGATATAAAAATGGGGCTCATAACAGCACTGACTTCACAAGACTGTTGCAGGACTCATATGAGATGATGTATGTAAAGTCTTTTTGCAAATCCCAGTATTATATAAAACAGTCGAAGACCTGGGTTTCAGTTCTTGTGGTGATACCTACTGCATAAGGCCAAGCAAGTCACAAGCTCCCAGGGTCCTGGGCTGCTCTCAGAGGCCCCAGGGTGCAGGAGGCAACTTATGACATTAACAGAGGCAGTTCCTCAACAATGAAATATAGGTTCCAAACAAAATATATGTATATAATATTTCCCATAATATGTACAATACCTTGGGATTACAAGTATCCTTTGGTACTTGTCCAGCAAAACTAGCTACATAAATTTGTGTAAAGCAAACCCTATTTTCCCATTAACTTTCATTCTAAAATTAAAAATGAACTCCCATGGAGAAAAAAAAATTCCTAATAGTCTGACTTCAAAACATTGTGTGAGTCCAAATACTGAGCAGCCCTAAGGCTGGAGGACTAGAGAAGTCCCAAGCCTACAATGCCCAGAAGAGGTGCTAGGACCAAGGCCACAGGTGGCCCTCTAGGTCCTCAAGTACAGCCCTCTGTAAATCCACATTGAGGTCTGGGGTACACTTGAGGACCTAGGGGGCCAGTGGCCTCAAGGCGGCAAGTTCCCCACCCCTAGGCTAGGTAAACAGAGCAAGTCATTTACATTTGTTGAACCAAACTGAGCTGTATCCTCACCTGGCAGACATCTTTCTGACAATATCAAGTTACTTTCCAAACTCTTAGCATCTCCCCTTTGCCTGTAGTCACCATTCTACAGCTGCCTTGAATTATAACAATTTCACCCATTCCCCGATGACTATCCCCACTCTTCCTCTCAGGTTCTTCTCCGATACAGATTTCTTTATACATTTGGTTAGACTCAATCGCTCTTCCACCTTCATCTTAAAAATGCCATTTCCACCAATTTATGAGTGGCATACTGGTACTGAGGGATACCCATGAAAATCATGGAAAACCAGAAGCTGGTGTGCTGCTGGCCAACATGTCTGTTTCTCTGGCTTCAAGGGGCCACAGATCAAGCTTGCTTCACATCCTCCATCACTTCTCACTCTAATGTCCATCAGCTTCTAGCAGCTTCCTCTCCAGAGGCCAACAAGCCATGAAATGTGTGCTGCCTAGGTTGGTTTTCTGACCATGTTACATTGGCTAACTACCTCTAAGGAAGGGCACTGATGAGAGAAAAGGTCTTTCCTTTTATTCACTTCAACAGTTTATGGACTCACCTCAGTTAGCAGCTGTTCTGGGGGAACAGTGTTGCTTTCTTCCCTCATAGTGCAGTGGGTGACCTGACCCTCCCACAGAACAGTGCTAATACAACCCCCATACTGAGAACTAGTGATGTCCTGTCTGCTACTTCATGGAGGTTGGAAGGGGATATTTCCACAGCTCTCAACACTGTTGTCCACCCTCTCCTACAGGACGCTCTCTATTCCCCTGGCTTTCCTGACCCCTTCTCTTATAGGCAACAGTGGCATCATGTAAAAGAACACTGCATTTGAGGTCAGAAGGCCTGGGTGCAAACTCTACCTCTCCCATGTGATTCTGGAGAAGTCACTTAACCTTATGGACCTTCCTTTCTTCACATACAAAATGAAGAGTTGGTACTAGATGGACTCAACAGTCCTTTCCAGGCCTAAACCCCATTAATTTGCTCTAACCTTTCCACCCCCTCTTCTTGGGCTTTCTCCTTCTTGACCCCCAAGGTCTCATACTGGGCCCATGTGTTCCTGTGGGTTCAGTTATCAGCTCTACACAAATGATGCCCAAATCTGTATATTCAGTTCTACTCTCTCCACTGAATTCATCTCACATTTCCAAATGTCTGGGAAGCATCTCCACCTGGATCATGGCTCCTCAAATGAGAAATACCCTAAGCCAAATTCATTCTTCTCACCCCTGCCTCCTTCTCCCAATGTAATAGTAACTGACATAAAATGCTTTAAATAGATTCTTCTCTGATCTTTCTTAAGGAAGCCTGTGGAAGGGAGGCAGAGTCAAGATGGCAGAGTAGAAAGACATACATACACTAGCTCTTCCCCCACAGTCCATAAAATACCTGTAAAGAAGGACTCTCAACAAATTCTAGAGCAGCAGAAGCCACAGAACAACAGAGTGGAGGAGATTTCTAGCCCAGAGTGACCTGAAAGACTGACAGGAAAAGTCTGTCACACTGGACACAGAGCAGAGCCCAACCCAGCCGCATGGCACCAGGAGGAGCAGGACCAAGCAGGATTTAGGAACAGAATCTCCAGCGACAGCATAGAGCCCTCAACCCACAGGCGCTAAAGGTCCGTGAGAGGGTTTTTTCAACTACCTAAGAAGGGAGCAGGGTATCCCCATAACTCAGGCCTCCTCAGGTGGCAGCAGTGGAGGCAGCAGCTGACAGGGGCTCCCAAGGCAGGCAGCAGCCCGCATCCCTTGTTGAAGGCCTCATCGTAAAGCCCCTGAAGGAACCGAGCCCTGTGTGGTGCCCCTGCCCTGACTTGAGCAGCTGATCTGAATCTCACACTGAACAGGGCCCTGTCCCCAACTAAAGCCCCTGGAGGTTTGAAGCAGATCATCTGAATCTCAGCCCCCAGTGCTGGCTTGGGAGAACTGGAGGCCAGGTAGTTGTGGGAAGGAAACTCAGAAGTTAAGTAACTGGCTGGGAAAATGCTCAAAAAAGGGAAAAATATTAAGACCATAGAAGGTTACTTTCTTGATGAACAGGTGTCTCCTCCCATCCTTTCGGATGGAGAGGAACAAGGCATACTGTCAGAGGAAGTCAAGGCCCCTGCCTCCAGGGCCTTCAAAGGGAACTTAAACTGGGCTCAGGCAATAGAAGGGCTTGAAAAGCAAGTTAGTAGCTTACTAAAGAAAAACCAAAAAAATGCTGAGGAAAATAACACTTTTAAAAAGAGGCTAACTCAATTGGAAAAAGAGGTCCAAAAAGCCAATGAGGAGAAGGAGGCTTTAAAAAACAGCATTAGCCAAATGGAAAAAGAGGTCCAAAAGCTCACTGAAGAAAATAGTTCTTTAAAAATTAGAATGGAACAGATAAAGGCTAATGACTTTATGAGAAACCAAGAAATCACAAAACAAAACCCAAAGAATGAAAAAATGGAAGATAATGTGAAACATCTCATTGGAAAAACAACTGATCAGGAGAGACAATTTAAAAATTATGGGACTACCTGAAAGCTATGATCAAAAAAAGAGCCTAGACATTATCTTCCATGAAGTTATCAAGGAAAACTGCCCTGATATTCTAGAACCAGAGGGCAATCTACCAATCACCTCCTGAAAGAGACCCTAAGAGAGAAACTCCTAGGAATATTGTGGCCAAATTTCAGAATTTCCAGATCAAGGAGAAAATATTGTAAGCAGCTAGAAAGAAACAATTCGAGTATTGTGGAAATACAATCAGGACAACACAGGATCTGGCAGCTTCAACATTAAGGGATTGAAGGGCTTGGAAGAGGATATTCCAGAAGTCAAAGGAACTGGGATTAAAACCACCCACACCCAGCAAAACTGAGCATAATACTTCAAGGGAATAAATGGTCACTCAACGACATAGAGGACTTTGAAGTATTCATACTAAGGAAAAGACCAGAACTGTATAGAAAATTTGACTTTCCAACACAAGAAATCAAGAGAAGCATGAAAAGGTAAACAGAAAAAAGAAATCATAAAAGACTTTCTAAATCTGTACTGTTTACATTCCTACATGGAAAGAAAATATATAACTCTTGAATCTTTTCTCAGTATTTGGGTAGGTGGAGGGATTGCACATACACAAACACACATACACACACACACACACACACACATAGAGAGTGTACAGGTTGTGTTGAATCAGAAGAGATGATATGCACACGAAAAAGATAAAATAAAAATTAAGGGGTGAGGGAGGAAAATGGGAGAAATAGAATAGAGCAGGCTCTAACTCATAAAAGAGATAAGAAAAATCTTGTTCAATGGAGGAGAAAAAGGAGAAGGGAAAAGTGAAGCTACTCTCTCCACATACGGCGGAAGGAGGTAATAACATGCTCACTAAATTCGATATGAAAATCTATCTTACAGTACAGTAGGGGAGGAAGCAACAAGTGGGGTGCAGGGAATAATAGAAGGGAGGGCAAATGGGAGAAAGGAGTAACTAGAAATAAACACTTCTGGGAAGGGACAAGGCCAAATGAAGGAATAAAAAAAATTTTTTAAAAAAAGAAGGGGGGATAGAGTAGGATAGAGGACAATATAGTTAGTATTACACAACATGATTATTACAGAAGTCTTTTGCAAAACATATTTAGTCTGTATTGAATTGCTTGCCTTCTCAGTGGGGATGGGGAGGGAGGGAGGAAGAGAAGTTGGAATTCAAAGTATTAGTCACAAATGTTGAGAATTTTTATTGCATATAATCAGGAAATAAGAAATGCAGGGAACAGGGTATAGAAATTTATCTTTCCCTACAAGAAAAAGAGAAGATGGGGACAAGGGAAGGGTGAGGTGTGATAGAAGGGAGGGTATATTGAGGGAAGGAGTAGTCAGAATGCAAGATATTAGGAAGCAGGGGAAGGGGAGTGATGGGGGAAAAATTGGACATGTTACAAAGTGATATAAAAGCAATTAGTATTAAAACAATTGACTGGATTAATTACTGAGAATAAATCAAAGACATATTTAGTTTGGGGAAAAGAATTTTAGGGAATTTTAATCTAAATTTCCTAAAGGAAGGTAACCTCCAATAAAATTTGACATTGATGGAATAGTTAAAGTTTTAATGGTAAATTTTATTTTATGATTGCTATTTAATCAGGAACTAGAACATGTATAGAAAGGCATATAAGCCACTTAAGACTTGCCTCAAAAGATGTTCCTTAGCCAAAGTGAAATTATAGTCATATTTGAAACCTGGTTATTGGAACTTGCTATTTTAGGATGCTATAGGACTATTAAGTAACTGTTCTTCTGAGTCTAACTCCAGGTGTGGAAAGCAAGAAAGGTGGTCTGAGACTACAATCCATGATGTCAGTAAGCCTGTGAGATGCTGGTATGAACTGAAAAAGGTGATCTCATGGGAAGAGTGGGAGAGTGGCTATTCAGCCTGGGCTGAGGTAGGATTCTCCTGACTCAATTTCCCCACTGACACCTGGCAGACTTTAAGCCTGACTGAATGCAAGTTGACAATCTACTCCTACCTGGAACTGACATGAAGTTGGGGAGATAGTGGTTCCCTGCAATGTCCCTACTCTTAGTGGCAATTTCCTACAGTCAAAAGGTTTGTAAGCTTAATACCAGATCTATTAAATTATAGGTTGTTGGTAGGGGAATATCTGAGGTTAAGTCTAAATTAAGCTATTAGGCTTAGGACTTCAGACCAACAACAGTAAGTTTGGGTCCTTTTAATTCTTAGTAATACTGTGGAGACAATTAGGTCAAGGGCTTGGGAAGTTAGCAATATAAATATTTTTTTGTGTCTCAGTTGGTTAATGTCTAAAAAAAACAACATTCTTTTGTGGTCTATATTGTAAATGCTTTAAAAAGAAGTATCAACTGACCAAATGTTGGAATTGTTTTATTCAATATGAACTGTATTAAAAAATGAAAAATAAAATGAAAAGAAAAAAAGAAGCCTGTGGAAGTTCCCCAATTGATAAATGGTCAAAGGAAATCAACAGGCAGTTTTCAGAGGAAGAAATTAAAGATATCTATAATCACATGAAAAAATGCTCTAAATCACTATTGATTAGCGAGATGCAAATCAAAACAACTCTGATGTACCACATCACACCTATCAGATTGGTAAACATGACAGAACAGGAAGATGACAAATGCTGAAGAGGATGTGGGAGAGTTGGAACACTAATTCGTTGCTGATGGAGCTGTGAGCTGATCCAACCATTCTGGAGAGTAATTTGGAACTATGCCCAAAGGGCTACAAAAATGTGCATACCCTTTGACCCAGCAATATTGCTTCTAGGACTGTATCCCAAAGAGATCATAAAAATGGGAAATTTTTATGGGAAAATGGGAAATTTGTACAATCCCACATGTACAAAAATATTTATAGCAGCTCTCTTTGTGGTGGCCAAAAACTGGAAATCAAGGGGATGTCCATCAGTTGGGAAATGGCTGAACAAGTTGTGGTAAATGAATGTAATGGAATACTATTGTACTATAATAAATGATGAACAGGAAGACTTCAGAGAGACCTGGAAAGCCTTACATGATCTGATGCTGAGTGAAAGGGGAAGAACCAGAACTTTGTGCACAGCAATGACCACAGTGTGGGAGAGTTTTTTCTGGTAGACTTGGAACTTCATTGCAATGCAAGGACTTAAAAACATTCCCAATGGTCTCTTAAGACAAAATGCCTTGCACACTCAGAGAAAGAGCTATGGAATGCAATCGCAGAATGTAGCAGATCATTTTCTTTTGTATTATGTTTTGGTTTATTATATGATTTCTCCCATTCATTCTACACAGCATGACTATAGTGAAAATGTATTTAATAGGAATGTACGTGTAGAACCTATATAAAATTGTATGCCACCTCGGGGAGTGAGAGGGAAGATGGGGGCAGGGAAGGGAAAAAAAAATCTAAGCTACATGGTAGTGATTGCAGGACACTGAAAACAAATAAAATAATAAAAAGTAATGATAGCAACAACAACAAAAACAAAAAAGAAGTCTGTGGAAGAGCACCACAAACGGCGTCATCCCCATTTTACAGATAAGGAGACTGAGACTCCAAGGGTTTGAGGGACAAACCTACAGCCAGAGGGTTTCCAAACACCAAGTCTAAAGTTCTTCCCAGTCCGGCAGACTGCTTTCTGTGTTTGCCTCTACCATCGTGCCTTTCCTCCACTTGCCCCTCTAAAACTAATCAACTGACAATTTTAATTATGATTCATAAAATCTTGAGAACTCATTCCTTCTTTGCCCTCATTTACCACAAACGCAGTTCAGCCAGGACTTTACGTGGCCTTTCCTGATCCCCCTAGTTGTTAAGGTTCTCTCCTTTGTCAAAATATGTTGTACGTGTTTATCATATATTTATGTATTTATCGTATGTGTGAGTTCCACCAGGCAGTGAGGTGGCACAGTGCATTGAGCACAGGATCAAGGATTAGGAAGACCTGAGTTCAAATTCTATATCACTTACTAACCATGTTACCTGAGTCAGTGATTTACCCTGTCTTCCTCAGTTTCCTCATCTGTAAAATGGGGATACTACCTCAGAGGGTAGTTATGAGGATCAAATGTAGTACATATAACAGCACTTGGCAGACCTTCAAGTACTTGGTACAGAAATCCTGGCTATAGTTATTGCTGCCGCTGCTGTTGTATTCCACCACTTGAGAGCAGGGACTGTTTTCAGACAGTGCCTACTGTACATACTTTATGTTGTTCAATTGTTTTCAGTCCTGTCCAATTCTTTGTAACTCCATTTGGGCTCTTTCTGGCAAAAATCCTGTAAGTGGTTTGCCAATTCCTTCTTCAGTTCATTTTACAGATGAGGAAACTAAGGCAAACAGGGTTAAACGACTTGCCCAGGGTCATGCAGCTATTTCATGTCTGAGGCCAAATTTGAACTCAGATCTTCCTGACTCTAGGCCTGGCCACCCAGCTGCCACATCTCCCATTAAAGCTCAAGAGAAAGAGATCTAAAATAACAACAAAGACCATTTGGTCAAATCTAGGGAAAAGGAAGACCAAATCATCTGGAGTTGCAGAGACCCTCCCTCCTGATTTCTGCTTCATTAGAGAAATTTCTCCTCTTGCATGAGTCTCAAATATGGAGCCAGGGGACTCATTATATTGTGAAAGGTAAAATATTTTTACTATACCAGATTTAAAATTATATGAGGTATATGTGTCTCACAAAGATACCACTTCTCATTCAAATACACATTTGTATTAAAATATAAACATGTGGAAACCCTACAGTTATCCAATACACACACACACACACACACACACACACACACACACACACAGAGATAGGTACTTTACCTGTTCCCCATCTTTGAAGTCTTTGCATGCTTCTGGGAATATGTCATAAAGAATGAGGGGGTATCCATGTTTGATGAGGTTTTTCGCCATTGGATTTCCCATATTGCCCAGTCCAATGAATCCAACTGGAGTCTTGGAAGCCATTGACCTAGAACACACTGATTTCAATACAATATTTCAATCAGTATGAAAAAGTAATTTTTTATAACTTCAAATGACTTTTAAATTTCAATTTTTTGTTAAAATTTTTAAACTTAGAAATACCCATAGAGAAATAAGCAATGTAATTTCTAACGCTCCTACATTTATTATCATTAAGTAGTATCTCATCTAGGAGAAAAGGAAGTGCTCTGTCCTGCTTTCTACATCCATTCTTTCTCTTCCCCATTTTTAGAAACAAATTAAGTCATGCTTCTAAATGGCTCCATTTGTTATAAAGTATGCCTCTCCTGCCCAAATCAAAGCCTGAACAATGAATTTCTTCCCCAACTAACAATAACAAGTGTCACCTCTAACAGGGCTGAAGAGCATTCTGATTTCTGCTCAGGAGAAAGGAGTCTAACACTTGGATTTATAATAATAAAAATTAACTAGTTTCCAAAGACACTCATTCTCATTCATTTGGAATAAAATTCCAAGACATTAATATCAGAATCTTATCACTAGTTCCTTGATGCCCCACTTTTAGGGCCATTTACCACAGAGGTATCTTTTACTATCTTAGTTTTTCAAAATATATGAAATTCTTTTTTTTTCATTAACTAAAAATAACAAGTCACCAGGAAAGTTTACGGCTTAAAGGGACACCATATGGAAAATCTTGGCACTAGGAATCCTTGCCTCTTTTCCCAAAATACTCCCCAGCCCATGACAGAATGAGTGCCAGGAGCTCAAGGGCAGAAATCTCTCCTTCATCACTGCAGATCAACAAATCACCTGAACTTCCAGGAGAAGCCTGGGCGCTGCCCAAAGTCACATCGGACCCGGGCATTTCCAACTCTGGGCAGCTAGGTGGCACCGAAGTGCCAGGTCTGGAGTCAGGAAGACCTGAGTTCAACTACGACCTCAGACACGTCTAGCTACGTGACCCTGAACAAGTCACTTAACCTAGTTTGCCTCAGTTTCCTCATATGTAAAATGAGCTGGAGAAGGAAATGGCAAACCATGCCAGTATCTCTGCCATGAAAACCCCCAAAGCAGTTACAAAGAGTCAGACGGGGCTGAAACAACCAAACAACATCTCTGACCCCAAGACTGGACCTTTACCCATGAGGCCACCAATGGTAACTCTCAGGGATCCCTAGACCCTTTTACAATGTTTATTTTCCAAGAAGCACAACAGTTTAGTGGATAAAGAGTCACCCTTTAGGCGAGAAGAACTAGGTTCAAGTTCCATTAAATATCTAAAGGCTGCATCATCCTGGACAAATGACTAAAATTCTTAGTGTCCCAGGCTGATCTGCTCTTGATAAAGGAATTTCTTTTGGGGGAATTCCTCAAACTAATGTAAGTCACAGGATCAGAGCAAAAAAAAATCAAATAAAAGGTTTTTTTCTCTATTTATAAATAAATTACCTAACCAAATAAAAGTGTATGCCTTGCCTTTAAAACTATTTAGGCCTATGGTGACCCTAAAGTCTAGAGATTCTGCTTTTAGCTCTGATTCTCCCCTTCACTAGGGATGTGACCTTAGGCAATTCACTTCACCACTGTGACTCTCAGCTTCCTCCTTCTGAAAAGGAAGAGGATTAATTATAGGCTCTCTCAGAATGTATGGCTCAGCACTAAAAGAAATCTTGGAGAACTTGCAAACTGTGGGGCCAGGTGAAATATGAACAATGTGCTCCTGTCAAGTCAGTAGTGCCCATGTGTCCTACAGATCAGTAAAAAAAAAAAAGTTTGAGGACTGATTTTAAAAATAAAAACAAAAAACTGCCCTTGAAAGACTGGTCTCTGACATGGACACCACTAAAGGAAAAAGCTTTGCAGGATTTAATGCAAGAAAGATGAGTCAAGCATCCCCTTGGCACAAAGTTCTATTTTGTGATCAACACTGAGGCCACCAAGATGAAATAAGCCAGAGTCTTGGCACCACAGGACTTGAGGATCTAATCACCAAGATAACACACACACACACACACACACACACACACACATACACACACACACACACACACTCAAACTGTATAATTGCCCTACAAATTAGGATTCATAAACAAATTATGAGTACAAAGAGGAAGACCAAAGTGCCATGAAAAATGTGAGGGGAGAGAAATCCCTTGAGTTTACGGAGGAAAGCAAGGTTGAGTGGGGCCCAGAAAGCTGGGGCAGGATCAGAAGGCAGAAAGTGCTCTCCTCCAGAATGAGGCTAGCATGACTAAAGGTGCAGAACTGGGAAAATGTGAGATAAAGCTGGACAAACACAGAAGAAACAAACTATGGAGAGCCCTAACCATCAGGGTAAGAAGCAGATAACCCTACTGAATTAGCAATGGGGGACACTTGGAAGTTTTTCGAGCAGAGGAGTGATGTGTTCAGAGCTATAGATGCATTATGGGCATGGGAGTGAAGGCTGAATTGAGGCAGGGGTCCTAGAGCTGGCAGCCACAGTCTATGGATAAATCTCAGGGAGCCTGTGGCCTTGGAGTGGAAAACAATTACAAGCTTAATTTTAACAACCTCTAAACGAAATTGAGAATTTCATTCAACTGTGAATTTTAAAAGAAAGTCTGAGAAAGGGTCAACAGACTTCAGCAGATTGCCAAAGGGGTGCACATTACCCAACAGGGGTAAAAGCCTCGAATTTGGGAGAAGGGTAAGGCTGGAAGACTGGGGCTCAGAAATCACTTAGTCCAACCTCCTTAGTTACAGATTAAAAAGTGAAACCCTGGATGCCTATCAACTGGGGACTGGCTGAACCAGTTGTGGTGTGTGTTCGTCCTTTGTTGCTGAAGAAGACCATGCCATCAGAGAAATAATGATATGACTTGCACTTCTCTTTGAGTGAGGGAGGGCTGTGCAAGTCACCAGTCTCACTTCTCCTCCACAGTCACCTGAATCCAGTGACCAGATATTCATCAGGATGACTGGAGATGACCCAGGATGAGGCGATTGGGGCTAAGTGACTTGCCTAAGGTCACACAGCTAGTGAGTGTCAACTGTCCGAGGTGAGATTTGAATTCAGGTTCTCCTGACTCCTGCACTGGTGCTGTATCCACTGTACCACCTAGCTGCCCCAGTTGTGGTATATGAATGTAATAGAATACTACTGTGTTATAAGAAATGATCAACAGGGAGACTTCAGAAAATCCTGGAAAGACTTATATGAACTGATGCTGAGTGAAGTGAGCAGAACCAGGAGAACACAAGGACCTAAAACAATTCCAAAGGACTCATGATAGAAAATGCCATCCACATCCAGGGAAAGAACCATGAAGATGGCATACAGAGCAAAGCAGACTATTTTCTTGTTTTATTTTTTTCTTCCTCATGGTTTCTCCCATTCATTATAGTTCTTCTACGCAACATGACTAATGTGAAAATGTGCCTAATAGGGATGTATGTGTAGAGCCCATATCAAATTGCATGCTGGGTTGGGGAGGGAGCAGGAGAAAATTTTAAGTTTATGGAAGTGAATGTTGAAAACTAAAAATAAATAAATTGAAAACTATAAAACAAAATAAAATCCAGACATGGAGAAAAAAAGTGAAGCTCCAGAGACAAAGTGACATGCCGTAGGACGCCAAGGAGACAAAGCAGGGATACCAAGCGAGGTCAATGAGTCTGAAACCACAACCTTCCCCACCACCTCTGACTAGGTAAGAGGCTGCTGCTGCCCACAAAAGGCTTCAGAAGCTGCATAAATGCAGATGATGGAATTCATGGCAGAGAGCTCCCTTCCATTAAGCATGCATTCACCAGTGTGCTAAAAAGAACAGAGAAGCTTTTAGTAAGCCCCTAGTGTATGCAAGTACACAGAGAGCAAGGGAGGCACTTGAGTGATTTCCCAGGTAACACATGGATAACTGACCCTTGAAACTCTCCAGTCCTTTTTGCTCCCACCCTTGGTGAAACTCTGATGAAACATATGAATACACTTTCCAGCCTAGTAAACACAGCACCCTGGACCTAACTTCATCTTCCTTTCATAATTCAGGATGTCATGGTGCCCCACATTCAAGTGTAAACGTCAATCACTGCTATACAAGACAGCCCAGTCTACACAGCCCACCCGCCTTCAAAGTTGCATTTGGTTTCAAATACATTCCAGATAAGGCTTTTTTTCCCTTGTCCTTTGTCTCTCTCATATGAAACTATGGTGAAGACTGTAATGGAATCTTGCTTTTTCTTGCTACACTTGCTCGGGACTCTCCCTTCCTCACGGCCTCTTCCCCTGCTTCTCCTTCACAGACATTCTCCTTCTCTGCCCCCAACATCTGTGCCTTCCTGCCTCCACTTGCCTGTTTTCTTCGCTTCCTGCAATACAGACCTCAGGATTGTTCTAGGTAATCCCTACATTTAGGGTCTAGTCCCTCGTGGAACCAGTGGATCCTGACCCCTTCTCAAACTGATTCCCACATACAATGCTTGCCTTCAAAAAAGCAATGCAACTTCCAAGAATGTTGTTACATGAGTTCCAACAAATGGAGATTTAACAGTAGCATGTAATCATCGGAGATGTCTATTTACAAGTCCATTTGCAGAGACCAAAACAAAAGGCCCTTCATTTTAAGTAAACCAAGACACACTGATTCAGAAGGAAAAGGAGAACAAGAAGGTCATAGTAACGCCTTCCTACCCAGTCATCCCCAAGTTGTCTTATTGGGGTACTCTTTCCCCCCAAACTCCTTCCCAGGTCTGGAACAGGATCCAATAACCTTTGGCATTGCTCCAGGAAGACACGTGCTGGTCTCCCCTTTCCTGGTCTTGTTTACCATCTGGCAAGGTACTCCTTCTTGGCCACCCCTCCCAAACTAGAACAAGAGTAGGAGCTAGCCTCGTTGTGGGATTGTCATCCTCACAGCTTAGCAAAGTGCTTGGCACAGAAGAAGATTTATAAAGGCTGTTTCAATTTTTTTGAATGTGTCAAAAAGTTTCTTACATATAACTTGGAAATATTTAATAAGGTAAATAGAAATATATTAGAAAAATGCTTTTTCAATCACCCATTCATTCAACTCCATCTTCTATACTAACATTTCCTAAAGACAAAAGCTCTAGACGGTGTCTGCTCTGAAGGTCCAACCAAGAGGCCTTCTTAGGGCAGTAAGTTTTCATCATTTAACATCTGGGCCTGAACTCCTACTCCCCCAAGGGACAGTGGTGGACCAAGCTGGGACCAACTGGGCTGAGCCTTCAGTGCCAGTTTAAAGTTATCAAGTGTCCTAAAGGGCCTTTGGCTTAGATACTGCAGTCCAATAATAAGTACAGGCCTCTTCAGAACAAAAAATGGACACAAGATGCTAAGGGACACATTATGCTTTCTAATTCCAAGCGATTTTCTTTTTAGAAGTCACTTAATGAGAAGCATAGCCTGTTAATCCAAACTTCCTTGACACTAATGCTACTGACTTAATTACAACAATCAGAAACATGGCATTGTGCCAGATTGATTATGGCAAATTATGCCCAGGAAAGATAAAATTTAGAATCTGGCATGAGTAAGGTGAGGGAACTCTAATTTGGATGGTGTTTTAGTATTCTTAAGGGCATCAACTTATTCATTCAAAAACAATTATTGAGCAAGTCGTAAGTACAAAGCTAGGGCAGTATGGGGAACTAAAAATCAGTCAAACAGTCCCTGCCTTCAAGGGGTGCACAACCTAGTCAAAACTCACATTGATACAGGGCTCTAAGTAATAATTCATAATTCACAGGGCACTAAATTTTGCAAAGCTTGTCTCACAACCAGCCCATGAGAGGAGGGGAAGCAGAGACAAACATGCCAACAACTAACAGAAAACAGATAGTGCCCCACACAGACACATGTGCCTGACAGATGACATGCAAGGGTTAAGGGGGAAGAGGGGATGGGGGGAGGTTCCCCAAGTAGGTGGCACCGGAGCTGGGCCAGACTCTGCACCAGGTGCGGAGGATACCAAGTCAAAGCTGGGACACCCTCTGTCCTCAAGGAGTTGACGGTTGTCAAAGGAGAGGACGGAAGGATTCCAAGCAGAAGGCACACCATGGGCAAGGGTGAAGATGTGTCTCTCCAGGAAAGCCCAGGGGGCAGAAGAACCAGCAGACCAGCTTGGGGGGATCACAGCACACCTACAGGGGGACAGTGGAGGCAGCCACAAAAACAAGGAAGGCCCAGAATGCCAATCAAGGAGTGACTAGTAATTAGGAGCCCCCACATGGACATTCCCCAACCTTCTCTCCTCTCTGGCCCAGTGACCTCCTCAGCTCCCCAGGTCTGCCTGATCATCTCCTCTCTCCTGAGACAGAATTCTCCATCATCAAATGCCTGTGGCACATGTCCCACTCAGCACATTCAAAACAGAATTCATTCACTTTATACCCAAACTGGTGATGGCACCACGTCATCCTGATTCTTCCTTTTCCCTCACCCCACATAGGGTGTCTTTCAGCACCCCTACCTTCCTCCCACTCCCAATGCAGGCCTCATCACCTCTGACACTGTGGCCAAGGACTGACCAAGGGCATCCCCTATAATAACTCCCCATGGCTCCACAGGTTCCCCACTTACTGGGCATTTCAAGTCTTCAAAAGCTGGTCCCAGCCTCTCTCCCACTTGATCCCAGGTCACTCCCACACCCAGTCCTGGATGGTGCCAAACTCAGCTCCTCTGTCTTCACACAGTACACCTCCAGGTTCTACCCAGAACCTCAGACCTTCCCATCTCCAACTCTGAGAATTCCCTGTACCTAAAAGCAAATCGGCCCAACCTGCAACAGCCTCCCCTCTCTAACTACCTTGTATTTATTCTCTAGAGATTTACCCTGTATGTACTTATTTATAAATATCTAAGAAGATATACCTGGAAGAATTGTTTCTTTCTGCTTTTGTGTCCCCTGCACCTAACACAATGTCTGGCACAAACTAGGCACTTAATACAAGCTTATTGATTGACTGATTGGGAGAGTGTCATCACAAATTGTGATGGTAATTAAAAGTAATATCTCTTGAAAACAAACTTTGACCACAAATTAACAAATGGATGGCTGAAGTGAGTATTTTCTAGAATGAGGAATTCAATATTAAAAGTTTCCCCAAAAGCAGTATATATCTTTTGTCAAAATCCCCTTCCCACCCTAGGTAAGCTGGTCATCTTGATCAACACCATTTAATGCTAATGATTTTTCCTATGTCTATGATGGTAGACCAACAGCAAAGCATTTTCTTGGGAAAATGTACATCTTTGGAATTCCCTTTGCCATGGCTAACAAAAAAACACCACTCAATTTTAGGGCAAGACATAAAACTTACCTTTTAAAAAAAAAAAACCTTCCATAATGTTTAACAAGACACATTATTTTATGCTGGTAATTTGTTTTAAATGACCACTGCTCTTTTAAGTATCTTCATGCTACTCTGTGCTTACCACAACCTAAAACTTTAAATGAAAATGTCAGATTTTTAACAATCAAATTTTACTACATTCATGATGTAGTATGTCCATATAATATTCTAGTATCGTGAGGGCAAATATCCTTTACAGAACACTGGACAACACTAAACAATTCAGTAATATTAAAAACTGAAATACTGACTCTTCAACATGTCACTTCTTTTCTTAAAATCTAAGATTCCCAATAAGTTACAGGTATGTGTCTTTACTCTTTGCAATTATACCAAATTAAAATTTGTTTTTTCTACTAAAAGTAGGAGAGTAAAATGTCACATCACACAGAAATGAATGAAAAATAAGCAATTGTTATTGATTTCCAAAAAAATCTTCCATAAATCCCCTCAAAGCAAGGTTGTATTTAAAATCATACCTGTACATCATCACACAATATTGCTGAGCCAAAGAGTCCAAAATATAATAGATGTAAAAAGATAGGCACAGTAGAAACAGAAGAGTCTTTATCATCATTTCATTCTTTGTACTTGTATCTCCAAGGCCTCTGGCTGACTAATTGATCTCTTCCTATTACTGTTACAGCCATAGACCCCAGAATTTCCACTAGTAATTTATAGGAACTTTCATCACTCATAAGAGAGAACTAACTCCCACACACATTCTACTATGAACTGGTGAAAAAGAAGGAAGGAAGGAACAAAATAAGCAATATTTTTTATGTTCTCCCAATATGGATTACTACTCTGAACATAGACAGAATCTGTGAATTTATTTCTTAGCACTGAGATTTTAACCTGGCATCTGCCTCCTGATAAGTACAGGAAAATTCATGCCTTTGGGTTTTCCTAGGTAAAGGGGGGAAGGAATAAGAGGCTGAGAATTTTGTGCCCAAGAATAAAGATCCCAGGACCACAGAGTTAGAGCTGGAAGGCACCTGAAGGGTCACTGGGTCCAAGCCCCCTCACTTTACAGATGAGGAAACTGAGGTCTGAAGAGGCTAAGTGATTTTGATGGGGTCACACAGCTAGCAAGTATCTGAGGTGGGATCTGAACTCGGATCTTCTTGTCTAAACTCTGAGAAGTTAAGACTTGACCAAGGGGTCAGGAGGAGGCCTGCGATCCAGCTCCCTTAGGGCAGCTCACTAACTCTCTTGCTGCCTAAGAGAACAATAACTGCAAGACTTTTATTTCTACATGAGACACAGCAAACTATCTAATTATATGAAATTATATTTATTATAAATAAATTTCATTATTTTGATTATTATATGAATAATATGAACTAATTATATGAAATAAGGGGAAAAGACCAAGTCCACTATTAACTTTCACTGTTGGGTTTTGTTTTTAATGAAGACCCTGGGTAACAGTTGGAGGCCACAGTTTTAGAAATGGAGGAGGGCAAAGGGAGGGGGAGTACGGGAAGGGGAGGGGGAGAAGGGGGGAAGGGGAGAGGAAGGGAGAGGGAGAGGGGAAGGGGCAGGGGAAGGTGCGTCCACCTCCCAAGTGTGTCCTGAGGGCACTGGCCAGCACTAGGCGCGGGTCTCCTGGGCTCTCTAACGAGGCTACACTGTACACGGCCTGGCACACAGCAGGCGCCTAATGAATGCCGACTGATAGGCTCTGGATCCAGTCCCCGCCACTGCCTCAGTTTCCTCCCCTGCAGAGCCCTAGTCCCCTCCCGTATGGGGCAGGCTCTTCCCCCCGGCCTCAGTTTCCCCTTCTGTACACTAGGGCATACACTAGAGCACCGGCCAGGGGTCCCGGGGGCCGCTGGTGCCGGCATTCAAAGCCCCCGCGCCTCTCGGGCGCGGCAGCGGCAGGAGCAGAGCCCGGGGTTCGAATCCCGACTCAGCGCCCCGACCCGGGACGGCCTCCCGAGGCCCCGACCCCGACCCTCCCTCCTGAGGGTCAGCAGGGCCCGCCGGGCCCGGCCAGAGCTAACCCCGCCCAGCCGCCCGCCAGCCTGCTTCCGGCGCCGCCGCCAGGCCCTCCGGCCCTTACCCGCCGCGAGGCCGGCCTGGCCCGCACCCCGCCGCCGGCCCCGGCCCAGCAGGCTGCCGACCGCCCCCCGGAGCACTAGCGCGGCTGCCATGCTGCGAGCTCGCGAGCTAGCGGCCGAACGAGCGCCTCCTGCCGTCATCGCCGCCGACCGGCAGGCGCGCCGTCCAATAGCTCCGCCGCGCCCCGCACGCCTCCGCCCGCGCGCCAATGAGAGAGCGCGCTCGCGGTCGGGGGCGGGGCCAGAGGCGCTCCGCCCCCCGCTCCCGGTCCGCCGGCGCTCCGCCCCGCCCTTCCCGTGCCCCTGACTCGGCAGCCTCTCTTCTGTTTGTTTACGGAGGGCGGAAGGAGGGGCGTGCGAGGGGGTGTGGCTGTCAATCAGGGCCGGGCCCGCCCCCTGCAGGCCGAGGGGCGGGGCCTGGCGCGGTCTCGGCCCGGGAGGCTCTTCCTCTTTTAGACCAGGCGGCGAACCCTCCGGCCCCAGCCCCTCCTTGGCCCGCTGGGCCTGACTCCCAGAGTCCACACCTCGCATTCTTTATGCCAGGAAGCTGAAACCCAGTCACTCCATAAACACTGATTAAGCGCCTGCTGCATGCCAGGCGCAGGGCGAAATGTCGGGGAAACCAGGAAAGGGGGAGATAGGGAAGACCCCGCGCTCCAGCAGCCTGGCTTTACACGGGGTAGACCCGAAATAGCAGAGGAAGACACTAGAATTGGGGGGTAGCAGCCAGCAAGAAGAGAGGGCATCAAGGCACGGGGCATAGCCAGGGAAAATGCCCGGAGTCTGGAAACGGGGGGACAGCGGCAGAGACGGGAAGCAGTCCAGGAGCAAGGAGCCTGCGAAGGGGGCCGTGACGGACACAGTCCGGGTGCCAGCAGGAAGCCCCTCCCCTCCCCCCCGCCTGCCACCTCAGCCAGGGTGCCCTCTGGAATGCCAGCCCTGCAGCACCCGCGGCACTTGCTGCCCTCCTCCTCTCCCCGCCCCTCGGCCCTTTCCAGACTCCCTGTGCGAACCAAGCGGGACCTCCAGGTTGGCCCCGAGCTGGCCTGGAGCCCCCAGCCCCTGCGCTTGCCCGGGCTGGGGTTACCAGCCGGCGGGGCCAGCCTCTCTGCCTCGGTTTCTTCCTGCTCTCCCGGGATAGAGAGCTGGTCTGGGTTACAGACTTTATCTCCCGGTCCAGGCTCAGGAGCAGGTGGCCCTGATACTTCTATCAGCAATCGATCCTTTGCTAATTATGTGAAGGAGCCCTACAGTAAGCTGGGACCTTGTGAGCTTGGAAAGGTCAGGGAAGGGAGCCGGTCAAAGTCTGGGTCCAGAGTCCTCCAGCAGAGCCACTGGGACCCCGCCCAGGAGCCGCTTGACCTTGGGGTCCGTACTCCAGGTCCTACAAAAGTGAGCGATCTGTCCATCAGCGGTGCCACATTCGGAAGCACATTTGGGGAACCAAATGTTTTATAGAAACCGCTTTGTTTGATCCAAAGGGACTGATTGGTACGAAGAGGATTGAATCCCTAGGTGTTTAGGGGGATGTGTATGTGTGTAATTTTGGACTTCTTTATTTTCAGTAAATATCCCTTTGTAAAAACTAATTGATGTTAATTGGTTAAAAGAAACAGTAATGCTAATTACTGATGATTTATATTGAGAAAGAGCACACCCGAAAGGGAGCTGAGACCAACAGCATTAGGGAGAATCATCCCAGCTTCTCAGAGGTATCCCTAAAACCCTAAGGGTTTCTCTGTAGCCCTACTCCAAGGCAGTTAACTCCTCAGTGTGAATGTGTGGGGATACGGAGCTCCAGAGCCATTATATAGGCTAAGTGCACCATGGAGGGGCAGGAGCCTCCCCAATGTGCTGGGGACTTTCCTCCATGTCTCCTGACATCCCAAGGGCACGGTTCTATGAGGACATCCTTTACAATTTCTCATGTGTAGTAAGTTGAAGCCTGTTCACACCCACCACGTACCTCTGTCATCCTCTAAGTCAGTGTTATCAAACTCATACAGAGACGGATCCTTGCTGGCAGCAGATTGGTGTTGAGTGCCAGGGTGGAGTGTGGTTGACAAGATCGGATAGACCTTCAGGGAAACTGTTCTTTGAGACTGGGCTCATTATCATCTGTAGTGACTCTCCATGCCCTCCAGAAGTTGCTGTCTCCTAGAGACAAACAGAATTACAGAAAACGAGGGATATGTAAAATAGGTGGCCTCTAGGCTCACAGTCTTTAAGATAAGACTGATTAAATCACTAGGGCAGGAGACAAGCAGAAAGTCACATAAGCTTGCAGTTTCTGTCTATAAATACTTGGACCCTCAGATCAATAAATGGAGTTGGTCTTTCTTCTCCCGCCTGCTGAGTCTTTGTTCATCACCACATCACCGAACCATGTGGGGATGCAGGCCGTCCGCTACAGATAGACTTAGAAAAACTACAAAATTAACATTATCTGTCATATTCATTATCTGTCATATTGTATTTTTATTTATTTTGTTAAGCATTTCTCCATCACATCTATCAGATTGGCTAACATGACAAAATAAGAAGACGATAAATGTTGGAGAAGATGTGGGAGAGTTGGAACACTAATTCATAGTTGGTGGAGCTGTGAACTGATCCAACCATTTTGGAAAGCAATTTGGAACTATGCCCAAAGGGCCACAAAAAATGTGCATACTCTTTGACCCAGCAATATTGCTTCTAGGACTGTATCCCCAAGAGATAATAAAAATGGGAAAGGGTCCCCCACATGTACAAAAATATTTATAGCAGCTCTCTTTGTGATGGCCAAAAACTAGAAATTGACAGGATGCCCATCAATTAGGGAATGACTGAATAAATTATGGTATATGAATGTAATGGAATGCTACTGTGCTATAAGAAATGATGAACAGGAAGACTTAAGAGAGGCCTGGAAGAACTTATATGATCTGATGCTGAGTGAAAGGAGCAGAACCAGGAGAACTTTGTACACAGCAATGACCACAGTGTGCAAGGATTTTTGCTTGTAGGCTTAGAACTTCATTGCAATAAAAGGACTTAAATAATTCCCAATGGTCTCTTCAGGCAAAATGTCTTCCACATGCAGGGAAAGAACTATGGAATTCAATCGCAGAAGGTAGCAGATCATTTTCTTTTGTATTATGTTTTGGTTTGTTTTATGATTTCTCCCATTCATTTTAATTCTTCTATGCCACATGACTATGGTGAAAATGTATTAATAGGAATGTATGTGTAGAACCTATATAAAATTGTATGCCATCTCAGGGAGGGAGGGGAAAAGTGGGAGGAAGAGGGAGGGAAAGAAAAAAATCTAAGCTGTGTGGTAGTGATTGTGGAACACTGAAAATAAATAAAATAATAATAAAAAAAAATTTCCCAATTTCTTTCGAATCTGGGTCCAATGTTTTTCCAGACTAGCCAGCTCTGCTCTAGGTGATATTATCATATTGTTCCAATCTCCAGAGCCACTCAACAGAAACAATGTTATTCAAATAACAATTATTGTTAGAATGTTGGTATCTAAGTAAAATGTTGTTAACTAAAAGATGGGCCTGGGTTACTGAGAGGTATTAGGGGCCATTTAAGTATTGTACAATTTCCTAAAGATATTCTGGTCTTCCTTGTCTTCTTTTTCAATTCTGGGTCCAACTCATCACCCAAGATTCATAGAGGAGGGGCTGGAAAGCATTTCAGGAACCACAGAATCCAACCCTGTCATTTTACTGATGAAGAAACTGAAGCCCAGAGAGGTTCAGCGATTTTCCTAAGGTTGCACAGCTAAGAAGCACCAAAGGTGTGATCTGAACCCAGCTCATGGCTCCAGAACCACTGTTCTTTCCATTGTGGTGGTGTTCAGTCACATCCAACTCTCTGTGACCTCATTTGGGCTTTTCTTGGCAAAGATACTGGAGTGGTTTGCCATTTCCTTCTCCTGCTCATTTTACATTTGAGGAAACTGAGGCAGAGTTAAATGACTTGCCCAGGGTCACACAGTAAAGCTACTTAGTGTCTGAGGCTGGATTTGAACTCAAGAAGATGAGTCTTCCAGACTACAGGCCTGGCACTCTGTGTGCACGATAGTGTCCCCTAACTTCTCTCTTTCCATTGCACTAAGCCCCAGACATATGCAGGCAGAAGAGTGATGTAGACAGTTCATCCAGTTTCTCCTTGGTTGCTCCTGTGAGTTACCTGTTAGTTTGCTGAGTTAATAAACCTTTTTAAACGCTAAGGACTTTCTATAAGATGTTATTTCTTAACTTATATTTACCTTTGATTATTCTTTTTTTCATTTTATTGAAAATAAACATTTTTAAATGTTCTTAGGTCTCTTGCCTCTCTTTCCCATCCTTTGTCTCAGATCCCCTCCCAGCAAACTCCAGAGAGATGGCCAAGAAATATGGTCGGATTTAACTATAGCAGAGATTGGTGAAGCGTGGTTTGAATGGGAAGGTTCCCTCACTTACCACCACACTCTCCTGGGGCCTAGACCCCAAACCTGACCTCTCTCAAGGGTACTACTCCAGATCAATTTGTGGAGGATTTCCTGTTCAGCCATAGCCTCATCATGGCTTTGTTTAGCAGAAACAGATTTGCTGCAACCCATAAATGTAACCTTCCATAATTAACTGCTGAAATGCAATCCTGAGTCCCACACTGTCAGCCTATAATCACATCTCTCAGCTATTTACAGCAAACCATCTCCATTGATTTTCCCAATCATGGCGGCCCTTCCTCAGCTTTATTATCGCATCAGACTGCTTTAGTCATTTTTACTGTATGCTACCAGGTTTTTGTTTCTTTCTCTGCGTTGTATTTAATGCTTTCTTTAAAAAATAAACCAAATATTTCGTTGCCTCTGGGAATAGCCATTAGGTATAACATACTGCTTGAGGGAGGCCATGGGCCCGAAGAAGAATGGTGAAGGATTGGAGGCAGCTCTTGGCTTGTGGGGCCATTTGGATTGCTCAAATTACTCAACCTCTCTTTTTTTCCAGTTTTCCCTAGCTTGAATCAGATCTGCTCATGTGAGATTCATGAGCTAAGGCTTTGAGATTTGCGTGGGAGTCTATATTGACATTCTAGCTATTTCAAATTTCCCTTTATTTGAAGGATATATTAGGTCAAAGGTGCTACATGCAGTTCAGCCTTTCATTCAGTTCAATCAGCATTTTTAAGCAGTTATTTTTAATAAGTATAGCATGGAAGGAAGAAGGGAGGAGGTGGTAAATCCTGAGAGAATGTACAGGGCACTTTGCCTTCTGTTAATCCATGCAGAAGCTTGAGGAACCTGTTTATAGAAATGTATGAGGATGTGACTTGGCTTGGCCCTTCCCCTTTTCGTAGCACTCACAGGAACTTCGTGCTTGCTCCTTGTCTGATGACTGTGTGGTGAAGAAAAGCATTTAAACTGGGACAAATGCAGACAAAGGTTCTAACTGGCCAGGTCAGCCTCTGACTTTCCTGGTGGTGATAGGTCCAAGAACAGCTTGCTTTAAGGCTGCAAGGAGGAACAGACAGAAGTAATGTCTGACTCTTCCCACTCAACATGGAGCCATGGTTTGACTGGTGTTACTACTGGGTTTCATTTTTTCCTGTTATTAAGTGTATGAGAGTGGGAGAGGCAATGATCTAAGTCAAGGCTTCTTAAATTTTTCTCACCAGCAACTCCTTTAGTACTTCCTAAACTGTGGGTTTAAGAAGTACTGCTGACTCAGTTATGAGCTTCTGAGCTTCCAGAGATTGAAAGAACCTTGAGAGGGCCAGGAACTAGAATCTAGACCAGAGTTTGACAGCAGCAGCCAAACCGAGGGATGAGTAATCTACAATATCTGGCCCGGTTTGGTGGCTGAGATACCATGTCCTTTAGCAAAAGAGCAATTCCAGTGTCTACACCAGGGGTGGGAAATCTATATCCTCAAGGCCACAAGTAACCCTCTGGGTGCTCAAGTGTGGCCCTTTGTGACCTCAAAGCTGCAGGTTTCCCACCCCTAGTCTACACCACATCTGGGAGTTAACTTAGAGATGGAAATGTTGGTGACAAACATTTGTGTTTACGTCTGATCTCAAATGCAATGATCCTAGACAATTCCAAAAGACTCATGAGGGGAAATACTATCCACATCCAGAGAAAGAATTATGAAGTCTGAATGCAGATCAAAGCAGATGCTTTTCACTTTTCTGTTTTTGTTTTTAATTTCTTGTGGTTTTCCCCTCTTGTTCTGATTCTTCTTTCACAACATGACGAATGTGGAAATATGTTTAACATAATGGATTGTACATATATAACCTATTATTGGATTGTTCACTGTCTTGTGGAGGAGTAAAGGGGAGAGAAAAATTTGGAACTCTAAATTTTACAAAAATGAATGTTGAAAATTATCTTTACATGTAATTAGAAAAAGAAATAAAATATTGCTAAGAGAGAAAAAAGTTTGTTCTCACTCTCCCCAGGGACTCAGGTAGTAGGAGTGAAGTGGGAGAGCTCAGCCTTCCATTGCCATGGCATATTGTCCAAAGTTGGGCTGCCAACAGGCATACTCTGCCTTCTCTTCACCCTCTTCAGCCAGCTTTATAGCACAGGTGTATTGCATCTTCCTTCCATTGCTTTCAATTAACCTCTGTTTCATCGAGAATTCTTCTTGTTCTGATAGGGAGGCATCAGTGTGCTAATATTTCAGTTGACAATTCCACCATGCCATCTAGATTAAGTCTAATTCAAGAACCATTTCTCAGGTGTCCGTTATGGCGCTGGGTGCTGGGGACATAACTACAAAAATCCTCCAGAATCCCATCTGCCACATGGAAGACCCCCAGATGTGATACTCCAAGTCTATAAACTAGATTTGCTTTTTTCTCTCCTTATACCTTCACTCTCTGATTTTGGATTTCTTTGACATCTCTCTGATCAATCTTCTAGCCCCAGGGATTTAACTTGGAAGTCTGGCCCTTGGGACAAATTCAGGTGCCATGGGAGAGGGGAAGGTCTGACTTTCTTATGCGTGATAAAGATAGACTAAAACTGAAGTTATAGAAACTATGGAAGGCCATGGTGCCCCGCAGAGGGGAGAAGGTGGAAACAAGACTGCAAACCAAGTACTTTGGCCCCAGGGCTAAGAAGGTGGCCTGGTAGTTCACAGACAACAGCAAGAACTTTTCAAGGCCGAGTGATGGGGGAAGGGGAAGGGTCTGAAGGGGAAGGCTGTGGGGGCTAATGAGGATGCTACCCCCTCCTCCTGGCCTTGTGGATCAAGGAGTGTGGGAGGGAGCATGGGAGATGGGACAGCCAATCCTAGAAAGGTGCCAATCCATGTGGTGACTGCCCAAGATTCTTCTTCGTGTACTTTTCACCTGAATGAAGACTAGCAATTTTTACTAAAGCTGCTCTGCCTCCGCACTCAGGACATCAGCTGAGTCATAAGGAATTTGTATCTTGTCAGCTTTTACTCCTTTTTACCCATTATTTGCAATTTTCATTGCAATTTCCCCTGAATTGCTTTATAATAAACACTCTTGGCTAAAGACCTAAAAAATTGCTGGTCGATTTTCAAGGAGCAGAGGGAAAGAGAAAACCCTTTGCTGTTTCTTCACTCTCTCTCCCCTGTGTGGAAAAAATGCAGTAGAGGATCCTTGCTGGACAGATCCAGAACAAGCAAAGGCGAAAGGAAAACAAAATTTCCAGCTGGAGGATGCCAAGGTCTCCTGGCATCCCAGGTATGTAGGTGGTTGGGGGGTGGTGGAAGTATGGGATTATAAACCCACACTAAATTTTATTTTGTCCCCTTGGTTCTTCATCCTATGCCATTTTTAAAAGACCAGAATGATGCTCCAGGTAAATGATGCATTATGTATGAAGCATTATATATATATATATATATATATATATATATATATATATATATATTATTGAGTATATATTATATACTGGATGATAGCTAGATAGAGTGTTTTAAGGGTTATCTGATACAACCTCCCTTTTTTCCAGGTAAGGAAACCAAAGTCAAGAGAAGGAAGAGAATTGGACAAGGTCACACAGGTTGCAGAGCTCGAATTGACTCCAAATTTAGGTTACTGTCCCCATGAAACACAGCCTGTCATTTACCACACTAGATATTGCCTTTCATTATGGGTGTCAAGAGTTTATGAAACTAGAATAGGACATATCGAGAAATGACAATTGCTTTTCTTAGTGTTTCAAACTCAGAAACAAAGTATTGAGTTCATGCTTTTAGAATATAGTCCACATTTGTTGAATTCCTCCTATGGGGTACAACAAATGAGAAGACACAGGTAACGTGCTTCGCAAACTCTTAAGCACTACCTGTTATTAGTACTTTTGCTACCTCTCATTATGATTAGTTAGTATTGTCCCACATATAGCAAGCCCTGGCTCATAAGACATTGCTTTTATACAGAATTCCTTGGCCCCTTTCTCCTTCCCTTTCCTCCTTCTTTCCCTTCCTTCCACCATTCAGAAGGGAGGCTGGTGACCTGAACAGCCCTTCCTCTCCCAAAACAAACTTAAATGTAAGTCATGTCATCATGTCTCTGATGGCATGGTCTTCTTTGGCAATGAAGGACAAACACAATCGACCATTCAGAAATAACCTCTGCCTTCTTTGGACTTGCATCTCATTGCATCTTCCCATTATACTCTATCTTGTAGCTATTTATAAGTATTTTATAAGTATAATTATAACTATTTATAAGTATCCTTTTTTTCTTCCCCACTGGACCATAGAGTCTAAGGTGAAAGTTGAGCTAAAATGAAGTTGGCAACTTCTGGACCTGCAGTGACCACTCTTGCCTCCAGAGAAGACTTAAATTACAGAGCCAACAACCCCCTCATTTTGGTGAAAAGGTGGAGGACTACAGGTACCAAATGCTGCTTACACTGTCACCATGTTGGTTAGTGTTCCTGGGCACTCATCTCTTGCACATGTGGTCCCTAGAATAGTGACCCCAAGTTCAAGGTACTCTGTGAGTCCTATCTCCTTCAGACCCTAGCTCATGATCCCTCCCCCCATCAAAGTACTTGCTACTTTTTTTCTAGTCAGCCAGAGGACACAATTAATTCAAAGCAAATGCATTTAATGAAATAGTATAATAAGAAAGATAACATTGAAACATCCTGCTCCCCTCTGAATACCTGGGCACACATTCTCACATAGGTATGTATCATTGTGAAATGAACAGGCATTTATAAGGGTCCTGCATAAAGGACCCATACCTGAACGAGGGGAAGTGGGGGCATGTAGAGAACTATCACTCCTCTGAGTTTGCAAGAGCAGCTGCTGGTATCTGCTGGGCTGCCTTCTTTCCATCTTCTCCCTACTGGATGGACTGTTTCCCACCTTCAGCTCTGTCCCAAGCTTCTCTGACCTCTATTGAGCACACAGCTCTGCTGATCCCTTAGCATCTGCCGGACCAAATTCCAAATGCTTAGCACAATGCCTGTTCTGTGCAGGCATTAATATTTCTTATTAAGTATATAGTGAATGAATGAATACCCATTTTATATTTAAGGAAATGTCAGATTAAACAAGATAAATGACTTACCCAAGGGCACAGAGTTAGTGATTAAGGAGATGTTGACCTCACATCTTTCTAACTATAAGCCCAGAACTCTTATCTATGCCATACTACCTTAAAAATATATTGTCTGCCAGGGTTGGACCTATCAGCCATTCATACAATATCATGAATTACTATAGCATATAAAGTAAACTTGTGCATTCTTTCTTCCTAGTAGAAGTCTCTGGATACTGATATTGAGGCAAAAAAATTTTTATTTAGGTTCGGGAACTCAGGAAGAAGGAATCTGAAAGTCTCCTACAATAGTGGGAAAGGTAGATCTGTGTGGATAACCAAAGGGAAGAATGTTTGAAGGCATTCAGACACAACAATATATTCCAGAGAAGATGAAGAAGAAGAATACAGAAAGGGGAGTACCAGGTTCCAAGAAAAAGTTTGTTTTGCAATTTTGCTTGGGGCCCTGTTAGGAAGACACTGTCCTGCCAAGGATAACACTTTATCTGAAGCTCTAAAGACAGTCCTAATTGTTGCTATTAAAAAAAATATGGTGAGATATGGGTCAATAGTGGAGTCATTGATAATTTCCTCATCATTACTATTTCCCCAACAGGCAGACACGGCTAGAGAGCTCACTCCCATTCCAAGGCGGGCAGTAGTGCCTGCCGCATGGCTGACTATGGCTTAACCATGTCAATTGGTGAGTGCATTGCTAAAATAAAAATGCATACCAATAACCATTTCAAAATTCATAGCATACAATAGACAGTTCACAATTTTCTAATAACTCATGCTCCAGAAGTGTATCCCTATGTAATTCAATGCTCTTAACCACAGCACATCCAGTGTCCTTGATAGTTGGGTTCCCAGGCCAGAATCTAAACGTTCCTTTAATAGATAATGTTTCTGAGGTGGAATGTTGTTTGTAGTCCAGTTGAATCTAACCTTGTGTGGGAAGTTTCAGTGAGAAACTGTGTACAGAGGCCAACCTCAGAAAGACAGGAATGTGTTTCTCCTCCCACCACATTCTACAAAAGGCCCTCTGCTTTTCTATTCATTCATTTCCCTCCTCTGCCCTTAACTCTTTGTTGTCATTTCACATTTCATTTTTATTTTATTTTCTCAGTTACATGTAAAAAATTAACATTCATTTTTTAAAATTTCGAGTTCCATATCCTCTTCTTCCTTCCCCACCTCCCTCCTTGAGAAGATAAGCAGCTTGAGAGAGATTATAATATGAAGTCATGCAAAATATATTTCCACATTAACCATGTTGCAAAAGAAATGGAGACCAAAAAAACAAGAGTAACAAAGAAAATTTTAAAATTATGTTTCAAACTATATTCAGTCATCGTCATTTCTTTCTCTGGAGGTAGATAGTATTTTTCATTATAAATCCTTCAGAATTGTCTTAGATAAATTATTCACGGTTGATCGTTATATAATATTGCTGTTACCGTGTACAATATTCTCTTGGTTTCGCTCATCTCTAATGGGAGTTAAAAATCTTCCCTGCCCATAGAAGGGCCTCAGGTGGGGCTGTATGGGGAGAGATTTTTTTGTATAGGGTCACACACCTTTTGCGTGGCATTGGGTCACAAGAGGGTCATGCCCTCTGGCTCTGGGAAGAGTATATATATATTCTGAAGTGAGGTTTTACTGTTGGGGTCTATTGTTGGAAGAAGGTTTGTGTGCCAGATGAGACTCTGGGTAGCTGTTTTAAGAAGCCCCCTGGCTCTGAAAACCCAGACGTTGGTGCTTTTCTCTGGTAATGATGTATATATTGTCTATGGTCAGACAGTTGGAAGCCCTGTCTGTTAGTCTTGCTTGTATTTTCTTTGTTGGTATATGTAATTAAAATAAGATTGTTTACCTCTCTTAAAGTTCCTTTCCTTTCCTCCTGGGTGCCAGGGTGCTTGCTGATACATCATTTCACTTTGCATCAATTCTTGTAGTGTTTTTCCAAAAGCATCCTGCTTGTTCAGTCCAAACCCTAAATTCCCTCAATTTCCATTTGTTTGTACACAAAAAGAGCTACAATAAATATTTTTGTACATATAGGTCTTTTTCATTTCTTCCTCATCTTTTTGGGGTAAAGAATTAGTAGTGGTGTTCTGGGTCAAAAGGTATGCACAGATTTATAGCCCTTTGGGCATAGTTCCAAATTGCTATGCAGAATGATTAGATCAGTTCACAACTCTACTCATTAGTGTTCCAATTCTTCTACATCTCCTCTAATATTTGTCATTTTCCTTTTCTGTTATGTTAGGCAATCCGATAGGTGTGAGGCAGTACCTCAGAGTTCTTTTAATTTGCATTTCTCTAATCAATAGTGATTTAGAGCATTTTCCATATGATTATAGATAGCTTTGGTTTCTTCTTCCGAAAACTACCTGTTCATATTCTTTGACCATTTATCAATTGGGAAATGACTCACATTTTTATAATTTGACTCAGATCTCTATATATTTGAGAAATGAGAACTTTATCAGAAATAGTTGCTGTAAAATTTTCCCCATTTCTTATTTCCTTTCTAATTTTGTTTGCATTACTTTCATGGATACAAAACCTTTTTAACTTGATGTGATCAAAATTATCCATTTTATAACTCATAATATAAATATATCCTATTTCTTTTTTTAAATTCTTCCCTTACCTATGAATCTGACAGGTAAAATATTACATGCTCCCTAATTTGCTTACGTCCCCATTTGTTGGAAAATAGATTCAGGGCAGGCCTCGGGCCTTGGCACTGGTATCTATATCCTGTTTCTTCCCCAGTGTCCTGTTAAAGTGAAGGTCAGAGAATTCAATGTTTAGAGAAATATTTTAAAATTATGTTTCAAACTGTATTCAGTCATTATCAGTTCTTTCTCTAGACTAAGATCATCTAACCCTTGCTTGAAGACCCTAGGGAGTCTTCCCACTTGAACCCACAACCTACTGGTGCAGTTCATTGGACTTATAGATGGATCCAGCTTTTAGAGAAATTTTTCTTAAGTCAGATGAAATCTGCGTCTCTAAATCCAATCAATCACATCTCTGTTTGCCCTCTGAGATCAAGCAAAGGAAATCTAACCCATTTTTTTGCACATGAAAGATCTTCAGAAACTTAAAGATGACTTCCAAATCTTCTCTTTCCCAGGTTAAACATCTCTAATTCCTTCCATGGGCCCTCATCTGCCAGGGTCCCCCGATTTTGTACCATCAAGGTTGCCCTTCTTTGGACACTCTCAAGCTGAACGATGCCTGTCCTAAAATGTGAAACCCAGGACCTAACACAGTACTCTAGGTATGGTCTGACCAGGGCAGCTTTCAATGGGATTATCCCCTCCCTCTACTGGGTCTCTGTTAGTAGAACCCAAGCTCATCTTAGCTGCAGGGGCTATCATGGGAATCTTTCTTTTCTCCATCACAAAAAGGACCATCTCAAAGCAGCTCCCACGTGATGGGCACTGTGCTTCAACACTGGGGAATAAAAACAAAGATTAAAACAATTCCGTGGTCAGGAGTTTTCATTCTAATGGAGGAGACTAGTTCCCCAGGGAAGCAAGTATTTATTAAGCACCAACTATGTGCCAGGCACTTACAAACACAATTTGATACTCACAACAACCCTGGGAGGAAGATGCTATTGTTATCCCCATTTTCATTTGAGGAAACCAAGGCAGGCAGAGGTTAAGTGAGTTTTCCAAGGTCACATAGCCAGTAAGTGTCTGAGGCTGCATTTGAACTCAGGTCTTCCTGACTCCAGGCCCGGTGCTCTTTGCACTAGTTGCCACCTAACTGCCTCTTTCCTACCTTCAGTCAATCAATAAACATTTATTATGCCCCTACTATGTGCCAAGTGCTGTGTTAAACACTAGAAAGGCCTCATGGAGAAGATGGCTTTTAACCTAAGACTTAAGGAAGGTGAGAATTCTAAAAGACAGGGATGAGGAGGGAATGTATTCTAGGAATGGAGGACAACCTTCTCAAAAGATATGGAGAAAGGAGATGGGATATTGAATGTCATTTGGGAGGCTCATAATTTAGAAGGTTGGGCTGGAAGGTAGAGTTCAGGAGGTGCAATGATATCTGGTGAGCCCACAAAGGTCAGCTACAACTAGCGTTAAGAAAGGCTTTAAGTGAAAAGCAAAAATGTGCCTTTTATCCTAGAGGAAGTAGTGAGCCCCAGGGGCTTTCTGGGTGGCTAGGTGGAGGAAGGACTGGAGAGGGAAGAGACTGGCCGCCGGAAAGCCAGTTGGGAGGCTATTGCAACAGTCCAGGTGTGAGATGGTCCTTTTTGTGATGGAGAAAAGAAAGATTCTCAGGTGCAACAACAGGTACAAGGAACTGTTTATAAAGAGAGAGCTTAGTGTGGTTCCTTGCATCCTGTAGTTTTTATTAAAGATAGAGTTGTCCTATATGGAAGTTAAGCATTGAATGAGGAGACATCTTCTTTCATGAGTTAATCTCTTCTTTCAAAGGCCTGCCTTCAGCATTTTGGGGGTCTTCTTGTCAACTGGAAGAACCTACATTGTCATCCACCGAGTAGTGTGTTTGTACGTGTTTGCATGTGTAACAAACATTAAAGAAAGGTGCTGGGCAGTTGTCCCTTTCTCCTTTTGGATGTGTCTTGTTTCCATGACATCTCTTACAGATCACAAGGCAGACACCCACGTTATGATGGCAGTACATTGGCTTCATGCCCTGACTCTACCCCTACCACCTGTGTGACCTTGGGCCGACCATCTTCGTGGACCTCAACTTGCTCCTTAAAAGAGGGGCGTTGAGGCCTCTAAAGTTTCTTCCAGGTCTAGGCCTCTTCGTAAGGTACTATTTTTTAGTTTATTATCTTTCTGATTTTACGTTTATCCTAATGTCTACATGAATTCCCTTTCAGCACCTGGTGGGCAGGAGGTGGCTTGCAGCCCAGATGCTCTCTTAGAGGGCTGTTGTTAATGTGTTTTTCTGAATTTACTTCATATCTGCTTTAGTAAATTATTCTTTTCCATCACTATAATTAGTTGATGTATAATTGGCCCATAGGGCCCAGTCCTGCAAGCGTATCCAGATATTCCCTGACCACTTCTGGCTATGGTGATTCAGGGTTTTGTACTATGGGATGTATAAAAGTACCACCTGTCACTCTCCTCCTTCTGGCTTTGATCCATGGAGATGACTGAGCTGTCCAGAAGGTTGGAGGTATGGGAGGAGAGTAAAAGGAGGTTCCACTCCTCCTTACACTTAGTAGAAAGCTGGGAGCCCATGTCCTGCCTAGACAAGGGGATGTGGGATGGGGCAGAAAGGACTGAACATTTGGGTACAAAATAAAAAGACAAAGTAAATGCAGAGCCTTTACGAGCCACGACTGCCTATAGCATTATTTTAGTTATGTTAGAAGTGTTTGGTCTTTCTAGGCAGAATTTAGTGTCATAAATCTGTTTGCAGGTTTTAAGAGCCTGGAAGTAGCTAGGAGTACTCTGTACTTCTGAATTTTTAGGAAAGATCTGAAATTTTAAATAGAAGAGTGCTTCCCTCATTAAAAAAGTAGTAGTAATATGAGTAGTAAATATTATTTTTATTTGGACCGAGTCTATCTTTCACTGTTACTAGGCACTTCTGGTGAGAATAGCCCCTTCCCTTGCCAATGCAGCCCAGACCTATTCAACAGTTTCTAGACTTCTGGTGCTGTGGGGACACAGTGAGACTAAGAGAAGTGCCCAGGATCGCATACCTGTGACAAAAGGAAGATGGAGATCACGTCTAAAAGTCCATTGAGATGGGCTTTTAAGAAAAAAAATGTTGAAAATATTCCCCTCTCTGTTAGTTTTTTTTTTCCCTCTTGACAGAGAAAGGAGTGAATTTTTTATCTTTGAAATGAGGAAGTGGATTAACTTTCTTGTGCCCAGCAGGAGCACACCAGAGAAATACAAAACTAACAGACACTTTACAGGAGGGTATTCAGCCTTAGAAAGAGCAGCTTGGGAAAGTGTGGTCTTCCCCTGGAGGGCACAATGCCTTGCAGCAGAAACCAACCTAGAGAACATACCTGAACTCTGACAGACAGACAGCTGGAGGTCTGCCCCTGAAGCCAGCTAGCAGGGCCGGTGCCTGTATGGACTCACAATACCAGGAATATGCCTGGTCTTCAACTTCCCTTTACGTGCCCAGGGAAAGACAATCACTCCAAGGTCTTGAGGTTTTGTTGTTCAGTGGTTTCAGTCAAGTCCTACCTCTTGTGGGTTTTCTTGGCAGAGATCCTGGAGTAGTTTGCTATTTGCTTCTCTAGCTCATTTTACAGATGAGGAAACTGAAGCAAACAGGTGTGGTGAAATGACTGCCCCAGGGTCACACAGCTAGTGAGTGCCTGAGACCAGATTTGAACTCACTCTTCCTGAGGAAAAGGAGACAAAATTAAGCTCTTGGAAATCACTGGCAAAAAGGGAATGTGGGCTATCTCTAGAAGCTTTTTGTCAGGTCACTGCCTCCCAGGTGATATTTTAATTAAGAAATGAGTACCAGTAAGATAAATCTTTGATTTCATTGTGCAAACATTTAATTTTAACTGGGACAAACATGAGGTGAGTTATAGAGGGTTCATGGTCGTTGTATACCAAAAATTAGGCTACTAAGGGAAAGGTTTCATTGATAACTGAGCAGCTGGGATGCTTTGCTTTGGTTTGGTTTTCCCTATTGGTGGGAGGGTTTGAGAAAGGAGAGTAGGGTACTAGATCAGGGATTTCACTGGTTTAATGAATTCTTGGGGAAGAAATTCGTTCTGTGAGGCAGATCTGTACCTGCCCTGCAATTCATAATCTGAGTGAGTCATCTATGTTGTGATTTATCCAGGGCCATACAATATCAGAGGCAGAACAACAAACTATAGACTTAAAAAACAAACAAACAAACAAGATGTAATATTTATTTAGTGGGGAAAAAAATGTTCGCCGGGGGTCCCACTAAAAATTAAATTAGACATTTAAGTACCTACTATTTCTGGGCCAGGATGGCTAGGTAGCCTCCCCACCCCCATTCTTGGCTCCCTGGAGGGTTGGGTGGGGTCTCCTCGATGAAGGCAACTCGATGGCTGTGTTCCCCTCATTTGTTAGGGACATAGTTATTAGCACCCCTGGTTCCGTGTAACCACTTATGTAGCTTTTACAAAGGGCTATCTCTTTCCAAGGTAAAGCAAGGAGAAGCATAGAAGATTTTGCCCCAGTACCTTCCTGGAATACTGTCCCCAACCCAATGGAGCCAATCTCAAATGAAACTAGGGGCCACTCATCTGTACATAAGACTCCCTGAAGGCCACAAAGTGATTTAATATTGAAATGTAACAATATTTATTTCATTACATTTTTATTTATTTTGTTACATATTTCCCAATTACACTTTAATCTGGTTCAGACTCATTCCAAGCATGATGGGCTGTATGGGTCAATGACCCTGGGTTTGATACTTTTGCCTCCAGGATTCCATGTCTAAACAAGTATGCACAACATTTATCTCAGTTCCTAGAAAGCATTGGTCCCACCAAGTTCTCATCCAAAGTCAGCATCCATTTCTGCTGGACTGGGGTCCCAAAAGTCATTCACTTCCCAAGATTGCTCCTTGTTCCTGGAGGGCATCTGTGCTATGCTGGATGCATCTGGCCAGCATTTCAGCTCCTTAATTCCTGCGGTTCATTCTCCTGGGGACAGACTCTCCCCATACAATCAGAAATGCCTAACTCTCTGTGACCCCATTTGGGGTTTTCTTGGAAAGTACTGGAGTGGTTGGCCATTTCCTTCTCCAGTTCACTTCTACAGATAAAGAAACTGAGGCAAATGATGATAGGTGACTTGCCCAGGGCCATACAACTAGTGAGTGTCTTAGACCTGATTTGAACACAGCCAGATGAGTCTCCCTGATTCGAGGTCCATCACTCTGTGCACTATGGTGCCACCTAGCTGCTCTAAGTTAAATTAGTTTTCCTCAATTTGCTCTGAGACCTGTCTGTCCTTCACTTTTTGGTTTTTTGCTGTGTCCCAGGTGACTGAAGTTCCTAGAATTCTTTACCCCCATGTTAGATATCATAATTTCATTCTTTTCAAAGGAGATTATTCAAAATAAGCAGAAATCAATTCCTATTACACTTCTGGGTAACGAACACCACAAAGCAATGTTCAATAAATATTTAAAACAAGATATGATGTCGTTATAGAAATAATTACCTTCAAAAGCTTAAAAACTCTTTGACTGCTTATATGAAAGAGCGTCTGAGTTCCCAACCACAAAACGTAAGGCAAATGAACATTGTTTATCAGTGCTGGCCGAGCTTGCCAAGCGGAGCAATGTTTTCTGTTCACTACTTGACTACCCTCCCATCTCTCTTTCCTTTAGTCAAATAATAGGAATTACTCCTACATCTCAACATTCCATCTCCATGTTCATAGCAATTTGTTGCCTTCTTTCTCCCATGTGTGATATTTATAAATGTCTAATAGAACTGGGATATACATTACATTTTACCCACAGACATGAGGTAAGTGCTCCATATTTTCAGAAAAGCAAACTGGTCTGCTGCCACTATAAATTCTGCTAAGCAACCTAGAATCATGGAATTTGCCTAGTTAGCTTTGTAGAAGCCATTTAATCCTTTTCTCAGAACTTATTACACCAGGGAACTCAAGGGGAATACATTTATTATGAAAAGACAGTAAGAAGTCCCAGGCTTAAGGGTTAATTGAGAAAATTCCTATGAGTGGATTTTTCATAAAATTTTTTTTGTCTCAACTTACTTTTAAAGGCTTACCAAGCTTTTAAACAACTTGTTGAAACATGATAATCACTAAGTAGTATGTTAAAGGGTGGTTCAGTATTAAGGTAAAAAGAAAATATGGATAAGATTGTACAGAATGAAAAAGATATGGAGAGAATACTTATACTGATGACAACATAGGTCCATCCAAGCAGGCATTACCCAAAAGTATGAAATAAAAATTGTCCAAGGATTCATTGATAGGTACTGCTGCCAATCATACTTATCAACACACAGAGACAAATTATTATATCCTCAGAGCATAGACCCACAGGTATAAACAGAAACCAGTGGGACCTTTTCAACATCCTCATATGGGTTTGAGTTACAAGGCTGGACATAAAATAGAATTTTACTGAGATTGGATGTAAAAGGTAAAGATTTACACATCAAAGAACAGATGCCAGAAAAGGAAGAGCTAGATCATATAAAGTAATAAACTAGTCAGTAGATAGTTGGGATAAAACCGGAATTGCATACTAACCACTAACCCCTGCTCTAGACTTAGTTACTTAACATCTTAAGTAACTAGAGATAATGAAGCTGAGTCAGTTTAGCATCTCAGCTTAATTCTACAAACTCCAACTAGATTTGCATTCTCAAACAGATAGGATCAAACCAGAAAAATTCTCCTATGTCAATGTACAGTTAAATTCTATCAAATTCTTATTAAAATTAATTCACAGTTTTCTTTATGTAAGACCTGTGATTTCCATTTTACCCCTTTTACTTTTCCAGTAAAATGGCTTTTTTTCAAAGATAGAAAAACTTTTGATTGTTACAATAGTTGCACCAAAAACAAGATTTTGTTTGGATTTGGAAGATATTACCATTAATATCTAATAATCTAATATTATATTTGCATAAGATACATACCAACATATTTGATATGCTATAAGCTGATCTTCATATATTAAGATGGTTCTAATACCATTTGTGATCGAGTTACTGTTCCTAGAGTGCTGATAGATTTTAACCTTTGGCCATATGTGTTTTCTATATATATGTCTCACCACATCATATTCTAAATTTAAACTTACTCTCTCCTTGAACTCTATATGTATATTGAGGAAGAGAGCCTGTCAGACTTGTGGGAGGATATCTTATAACAACTGTTCTTACTATAGTACCATACTAAATATCCTTTTCTAAAAGATAGCTGAAATATGACTGACAAATCCCAGTGGGAAATACACTGATGGAAGCTTGTAAGTCACAGTACTAGAAACTCAACCCCCTAGAACCCAAAACACTAGTAGTAGCAGCTGTCTTCTGAGCCCTGACTTGCTAATCCAAGTGACAATTGAGAAAATAGCCTGAATGAACTTAAATTAGTAGGAGAAATGGAAAAGATCTTTTTATTTGAAAATTCCTAGAGTTCGCATAAGTAGTTTTTCAAACTGCTATATCAGATGCCTCAAATTCATCTTTCACTAATACCCTTCCTCCAGAAATTACTTTGTTAACTACTTGTCATATATTGTGCATTTAATTTTCTGCACATGTTGTTTTCCCCCAATAAAATGTAAATTCCTTGAAGTCAGAGACTTTTTCTTTGTGTCCCCAGTCTAGCCTAGCCAGCACAGTGTCTGGTTTACAACAGGTGTTTAATAAAGGCTCGTTTCAAGAAACTATTTTTTAATTATTAAAACTAAGTATAGAATTGTCCACAGCAATGCAAGAGTAAAACTTCATGATTTCTGCAGTTGAGCCTATCACCTATGAGACAGAGGACATCCAGATCCTCCTCCAAGTTTACTGGATGCCCCCTTTTCTTAGAGAAGTGATCATTAACCATATACAGCTTCTTGAGAATTGTAAGATGGTTGGAGCCAGTAGGAAAATAATAGGGAGAGGAGTCCAATGTCTCTTGACCCAAAGGAAACTCTCTTCTCAGTTCCAGGAAAAAGAAGGGACACATAGGGAGAATCAAAGAAATCTAGAATCTGAGATTTCTGTGGAACTCCAGCTGAGCAGCAGCATAGGGAAAATGCCATTCAGGAATGGAACTGGGGCATTTTAAGCTCTGATCTATGACTACAAAGCTGATTCCCATCTGCACTGAAAGTAGAGAGAGGAGGCAGATGAGGTTGGTTAGGGGTGTTTTGCTTGAGGTAGAACTTTCAGGAAGCAAGAGAACAGAGTGAGAGCAAGAAAGAGGAAGTCTACTCAGGACCAAAACATTTACACCAGTGCAAACCTGTAAAGCCTGAGAGGGAAGTCACCTTAGAATGACCAGGGAGGGAAGTCTTTGTATCTAATAGACAAAATGTGAGAAAAGGGAAGCTCCTCCAGTGCTTGCACAGAGGAGGGGATGGGTCTAGTGAAGACAATTTGAGTTGGAGAAGAAAGTTGAAGGAATTCATATAAGAAAACCTAGGGTTTTCGACACTTAGGAAAGTGGTAAAGAAAATGTTAATAACACAGACTTACCATAGGACCACAGATGAAGAGTTGTCCATAACACTGAACAAAAATATTTAAGAATTCACCAATTAGGAAAGTAGGATAGGCTGCTGATGAGGAAACAGAACAGTCCAGAGAGTGGGTTGAAATGAGAGAGAAATCGAGTTAGTGTTGAGGTCAGGGAACCATAATGTTGAGGTTTGGGATGCTTGAGACCCCAAAATACCAACACCCCTCATCCTGCAACTCACGCCTTCTTTCAGCCAAAGTAAAACAAACTTTATTAAAGATTCGCCATATTAGGTTGACTCCTAAGAAGCCTCACCTTTTGTGATGGGGGTGGTTTAGAAATCTGAGAAGAGGGGTTTAAGGAGGATCTTGTGGGACTGGGGTGACTGATGACGGGTGGGACAATCCACAAGCAACAGACAGTGGAGGGCCAGGCCAGGATAACAGATTTGGGTATAAAAAAATGGATGAAGAGGGAAGATTCAAGGAGAGTTCAAAGGGTTTCCCAATACGTACCCCAACATTAGGACCTCATGGAAAATGGGAATGGCTATGTTTTACCTGACCTACGTGTATAATTAATATATCACTTGCCTTCTCAAGGGGTAGGGGAGAATAGGGAGGGAATTTGGAACTCAAAATTTTTAAAAATAAATGTTAAAAAAAATTGCATTATTTAATGAAATAAAATATATTTAAAAAGAAAATGGAAGTGATTTCAAATAACTATAGGGAATGTAGTGGTGTCTTGTTTTCTCAGAGTATTGCCAAGCAGCTGTGAATTTCCAACTGGAATGATCATCAGTTCATGGGCAGAGTCTTATGATTTTCTTCAGCAAAATTCAGAAAAAGCAGAGAATGAGATTGATCCAGGGTTGGCCATTGACAGGGAAAGTTTAGTTGAAGAGAACAGGATTTGGAACTGAAAGAGACTTTAAAGTTCATTTAATCCCACTCTCTCATTCTACAGAGGAAAAAAACTGAAGGCCGAGATGATTTGCCCAAGATTATATAGGAAGCAGGAAGCGGAAACAGGATTCCAGCCAAGGATGTCTGACTCCAATGACCTTTCCACTTTCCATGTTGACTCAGGGGGTAAGAGATACCGAGGACAGGAGCATCTTTTAAATGGCAGATCAGAGGTCCAGGAGGGAGGAAGACTGAGAGAAGAGGGAAAGGGGTGAGGGACTGGAGGCATGAGGGTGGAGAGCAGGTTCAGCAGGAGAGAGTGAAGGGAAGGAGGCAGTGGGAAGAAAGGAGGAATTCACTGGGTCTGAGCCCCTGGAGGCAGAGCAGTCTGAATGGTGATGAGGTACTAGGTTTGGCCCTATTTGTGAGCATCTGGACTGGAGCAGACAGATACAATGGAAAGTTAATTACTGACTTGGGCAGAACCTGTCTGACTGGTTTGTTGGCTATTAACCCAAATGCATTTCAATGCCTGAAACTGCCTCACTTCCTCATAACCAAAACCCACCTGGCCAGGCAGATGTAGCTGGAATGTAGCTTCTCAAAAGTTTCCTTGGTTCATTTCTTACTGCCCATTTTAAAAACAAACAGAGCAAAACTCTGCAAGAATAGCAGCAGGGGTGTGCTGGTTGACGTTTAAAGTGGGAATGTGTGTATAAACACTTTTAAATTTAATGCACATTATTCACACTTTCTTAAGTCTAGATAACCAACGAAACAATTAAACCCTGATTTGTAGCCAGTGCGGATTTCTGGGGTGTAAATGCTCACACTGAGACTTTAACACCTCAGGCTGGTCAAAGCTGGCTCCCACACACCCTTTCCTGGTGGGGTCTGGTAGAAGGGAACAGGGATGGGATCAGGAACTAGAAGGAGAAGTGGGAGGATGTTGGAGATACACTTCCTCCTTCCCAATTCGGCACTGACCAGCCCTATTGTACCTGAAGTTCAAGCTCCACCTGCTACAGGAGGCTCCTCAGTCCTAGTGCCTCCAGTCACCAGCATCCCTCCTCTTCTACTCTGCTTACATTTTGTACTTGTCTGGTTTTTTACATATGGTCTTCCCAACTAGAATACAAACTTCTTGAGGACAGGGACCAAATTGTAAACCTTTCTTTATAACCTTCGTGCTTAGCCCAGAGCCTGGCATGTAGTAAACATTCATTGCTGACCCTTTAACTGACAATCCCAAGGCATTTAATCCCTCTTTAAATTCTGAATCAAAAAGGAGAGATGACTTTCATCTTTCAGAAAACCATATTTCTTTCTGTTAACACTTTATTTATATCTTTTGGTTTTGTATCACCTTTTCCAAATATTTCCTCCTCCCTGATTTCAGTGAGTCATTCCTTGTCAGTCAACAAACATTTATTAAGTCCCTACTATGTTTGAGGCACTATACTAAGTATTGGGCATACCATAAAAGGTGAAAGGCAAAAGACAGAGCCTGCCTTCAAGGAATTCGTAGTCTAATGGGAAGATAAATACACACACACAAAACTGTAAAGGTTGGGGGAGAAGGGTATCCGGTGAAGGGGCATTCCAAAGACCTGCAAATGGATGAAAAATGATGGGGTGGCTATATTGGGTCCCCTCTTTAAATAGAGATCTTGGAGGAGCTTTCTTGATGTCCACCCTCTCCCATGTGAGAGAGGAAGGGGGTCCCAGGATGAGGAGGGTGCAGAGGAGGTGTGAGTTTCAGAGCTGATATTATCTTACAGGAAGACCAGTTACTGGAAACAATGATGAAGTGCAAGAGATTAGCCAGGTGGGACATGATGAGATGGCCACACTTCTTAAATGGAGCATCTGAAAGGATCCCAAAGAAAGAAAAAAGTTTTTCAGCAAAACTAGCCCATTCTGTAGCCATAGTCCCTCCTGGTCCCCCCTTTCCCCTACTGTGAGGGGAAGGAGATGCATTTATTCTGCTTTTCCTTGAAGTCAAGTTTCATCATTCTAATTAAACAGCTTGCAGTGGGGTTTTTTTGGCTGTTGCTCCTTCCTTTACTGAAGTCTTTGTATTATCTTCCTAGCTTTATTTTGGTTTGTATCAGTTAATTCATCTTCTAATGCTTCTCTGCATTCCTCATACTCATTGTGTCTCATAATGGTAACATTTCATGAGAAAATCTTTTTTCTTTTTGTGCATTTGGAATTTATGAATATGTAACTGAAAGGAATCTTAGAGATCATGTAGTCTGGACCTTTCATTTTACGGGGAAGGAAGTGAAGTGACTTGTTCAAGACTGCATAGGCTGCTGGGTGATACAATGGATTAACCAGTCTGGGATCAGGAAGCCCAGTGTTCATGTTCAGCTTCAGATACTTACTAGCTGTATGACCCTAGACAAGTCATTTACTCTCCTTATACCTCAGTTTCTTCATCTATAAAATGGGGATAGTACTATCACCAATCTCCCAGGGCTGTTGTGAGCATAAGATGAGATAATATTTGTAGTGTTTTACAAACTTTAAAGCGCTTAAAGTGTTATTATTAGTAGTAGCAAACTTGGATTTGAACTCAAGTCCTCTGACTCTGAAGGGATTCCGACTCTGGGAGTCTCCTTGAGCTCCCCTTGAATCTTTCCACTTAATCTGGCCTTTCTTACTCAAATCTAATCTTCCCATTTGTTTTGGCAGTCTCAGAAAGCCCATGGGCTTTTCTTATCACTGTGCCCAGGTCTCCGTTGCCCTCCCCATCCTTGATCCCATAAAAACCCCATTCCCCAGGCTGCTGACCACTCCCATCAAGATCCTCCCTAGAGTCTATCTGTACTCACCCCAGGGTTCCGGTCATTCCCGTACTGCCCCTATCAAGACCATCCCTGGGACCCTGGACTACCTGGTGACACCTGCTTCTGGCCCAGGCCCTCCATTGTCTGGTATCTCCTGATTGTCTCCAGCTGTTTCCAACCCTTGACCAGTCACCCTAGTCCCACTGATCTTCCTTGGACTTCTCCTCAAGACCCTCCCTAAACCCCTTCTCCCATCACCCTAGACTACCAGACCACCCCCAGATCCCTCCTGTACTCTTTTCTGTGTTTAATTCCATCTTGCCTCCATGAAGGTGCTCAGATTCAATCCAGCTCAGACTCTGTCTAGCTGAGATTCTATCTGGCCCACTTGTGAATGCAAGCGTTACAAATGCTTAGGTTCCTTAAGAGCCAACCCAGTGTAGCGAATCTTTAATAAGCTTTTGTTATCATTGACTTTAAGAAGGTTGAGTCGAATTCATTTGAGCAGGACCCGGAATGTCGGACTTTTGGGGTTCCCAGCACCCCTCAACCTCAACAACTCCATGTATAGGGCTCTTTCCAGGGCACAGTGCTGCAAAATGTTTCTTTTCCTTTTCCAGACTAATTTTTAATTTCTAAATTTCTGTGCTGCTCATGTTTCTAAAATAGCAAATGGAAATATTTTGGTGCAAGAATATCTTTTAAAAACAAGTTTCAATTCTATTTTTTTACTTTATTAATACTACAGGGGAGTGGTCCCCACTACTGGCACAGGTACAGAGGACACACTTAAGTCTTTCCAGTTCTAAACAATTCTTCTCTTGACATTTTTGGTGACCCAGCTACCGCCTCATTTCTCTTCTTTTCACTGCTAAACTTTCTGGAAAAGTCTCCACTGAATATCTTTCCTCCCACACTAACCACTATTACCTCAAGCCATTGTGTACTCTCTCATTCATTCCCACAGCTTCAATTACCACCTCTCTCCAGATGACTCCATCCCTGGCATCTCTCCTAATCTTTAGACCTGAACTTCCATCTGTCCAGAGGACGTCTCCTGGACATAGCATCTCAAACTCAACATTTTGCAAATTGAGTTGATAATTGTGGGAAAACAGGAAGTAAGTTTTATTTCCACACTTTGATAGGGGGTTGTGACCTAACATGGACAGGTTAGAGGTCAGAAACTAATATGCAGGCCCAAGGAGCTGTGTGAGGAAAAGTCTATCAGAGCAGAACATGAAGTCACATGGCCAGGGGATGGTGTCTCAGGAAATCCAAAGTTTAGAATTCTATAAGGGTCTTGCCTCATCTTGACCTGGTCATAGTCCTTCCAGTGGCCATGCTGGAAGCTACCTGTTGCTTCAGGGGATGGAATGTAGGCCTTCCCTACTCTGAACTCCATTTTTAATAAATTTTTCTTGATACCTTTTTTGTGTATCAAGTTTGTCTCTAACAATAATTGTTTCCCCAACTTGCTCTTTTTCTTTTTTAAACCTTACTATTTCTGCTTGGGCCATTACCATATCCCCAGATCCCTATGTTTATGACTAGGGGCTGTCTTTGGCTAGCCTTTTCCTTCAACCCTTCTAGCCAATCAGTTAGGAAGTCCTCTCTATTTCATCTCTGCTACATCTCTTCTATCCATTCCCTCTTCTCTTTTTCCCACCACCATATCCCTAGTGAAGGTCCTCATACCTACCTATAGTTTTTCAGGAGCTACCTGATAGGTTTTCCTATCTTTACTTTTTCCTTCAACCCTAACAAAATACTACTTCCAGAAAAATAGATGTTATATATACATCCAGTCACATCTGTTTGTCCGAAAAACTTCAGTGGCTCCTCATTTCCTCAGCAAAGTTCAAATCCTTTGTTTGACATTCAAGGCACTGCCTGGTGCCATCCTACCTTTTCAGCATCAAGCACTTTTTGTGCCAGTAAAACTTGTCCACTTTGTTCCTCAAAGATTCCCTGTATCTTCTGACTTCCCAGACTTTTCTCAGCCATTCATCACATCTGAAATGCCTTCCCTTCCTTTTTTCACTTACTGACTTTCTGCCCATCCTTAAAATTGAATTCAAATGCTAATCTCCTTTACAAGCCTTCTTTTATCCCTTGTACAATAATGTCAGCATTCCAGGGACTTCAGAAATTCAGGTTGTGTATTACAGTATCTCTCTTACTTCAAGCTCTATTGTAAGAGTGTTCCTCCTTCGTTGCCAAAAAAAAGATGAAGCCATAAGAAAAATAATGACATTACTTGCACTTGACTTTGTTTTGAATGAGGGAGGGCTGTGCAGGCTACCAGCCTCACTTCTCCTCCAGAGCCATCTGAATCCAGTGACCAGATATTCATCAGGATGACTGGAGATGACCCAGGATGAGGCAATTGGGGTTAAGTGACTTGCCCAAAGTCACACAGCTAGTGAGTGTCAAGTGTCTGAGGTGAGATTTGAACTCAGGTCCTCCTGACTCCTGCCCTGGTGCTCTATCCACTGCACCACCTAGCTGCTCAACTCTAAGAATTATCAACTCAACGCCAGGAGTGTCAATTATTTGCCCTTGATTCTAATTACTACCCTTCTAAAACACTCGTCCCTGGCCACTCCTCCTTTATATGTGTTTTCTTGTCTTTCTCTATTAGAATGTAAGCTTCTTGAGAGCAAGGACCATCTGGCTTGCCAGTATTTGTATCCCAAGCATTTAATACAGTGCCTGACACATAGTGTTTAACCTTCATTCATTCATCTCTTCTCAACTATAGTCATATTGTGAAAGAAGAAGTAGAACAAAAGGGAAAAATCATGAGAAAGAAAAAATGCAATAAATGGTATAGTAGTTCACAGGACAGGATGGTCAGTACAGAGTTTCCCAGAAAAGTATTTTGATTTCTTTCAGCAAGTCTATAAAATAAAAATGTTAAAAAAATTTGTTTTGAGAAATTATTTCATACACACGCACACACTCTCTCTCTCTCTCTCTCTCTCTCTCTGACTATAAAAGACTGTTTAACAAAGCAATAGCATACTAAAATGTATCACATGGTAGAGAACATGTAAGGAATCTTTTCTTTTAACTAAAAGAATGGTAACCAAGAAAATTCATTTTAACCTATAATGTATAAAACCTACAATTTTATATTTACTGTAACATTTCATAGTCTTTTTTTTTTTATAAGATAGCATCTTATGTAAGTCTTCAAGGTACTCCCCCAGTGAACTCCAGTAATAAAGACATATCAAATTCTAGAGGAATATGAAACACTGACCCCAGAACTTTCCTAGGTCTCCCTCTGCTTATAGGGACTGATTGAGGTATAGCAGGTTTTGGTACTAACCCTAACCCTAACTTTCTAAATCCCCAGAATTTGGCACAGTGTTTTGAGTAAATAGTCATTTAATAAATGCCTATTGTTTTTGAAAAGGATGGATGGGTGAGTGGGTGAAAATCTAGTTTTTCTTGTATAAACACCCTATAGAATGACAAAGCAAGAAAATTCATTAAGCCACCACCCCAGGGCTGGGATTCTTACTGGGAATATGTTCTCTATGTCTTACTTCCTTGACTTTTATTTACAGATCACCTAATTCTAGATCTAGGTCTGAGATCTTCCTGGTACAGATTTCTAATACTCTGTAGCCCATGAGTGAATTGTCACATATGGTTCCTCCTCTGTAATGAAGGGTGTCTTGGGAAACAAATGGTGAGTGTTTTTTATTTATCATCATTTTCTTATTATTTCTTTTGCTTTTCAGTTTCAAGGATAAAAATTTTGCATCACTTCCGTTCAGGATTCAGAACAGAAATAGGAGTACATGAAAAAAAGTAGAAAAAAGGAAATAGAGGCTCATAAGAAAGAGAATACAATCATAAATAAATGCAAAGTAACCTTAAGTAGCAGAGGGAAAATGTACTATACATATTTTTCTAATATCACAGAGAGATTTTCCATTTCCTTCCCCTGAACTGCAAAATCTGATTCAACAATTAAGTAGCTACTATCATTCTCTGTAAAAAGGAAATAAGAACATTTAATTAAATTCAACATTTATTATATACAAGACAAAGCATCATGCTAGATATGGTAAATACAAAGAAAGATAAAACAGTCCTTGACCTCCAGGGAACTTCCACTTTACTAGGGGAATACAGGTGTACAGAGAAACAAATCAAAGTAATTTTAAGGGAAAGAAAGCACTAACAATTGGGAAGATTAAGAAAGATTTTGTATAGATCTGGCACTTGGCCTGAGCCTTCTAGAAACTAAGAATTCTAATTCTGTGATCCAATGACAAATAAAATCACAAAAGGAACATTCCCTTGCCAAGTAATTCTATAATGAATCTGTATGGTGAACATCTGTTTAGCTATAAGAAAGCAAGGCAAAAGTTGCCTCCCCTTTCCTGCTCCCTGCATTACTACGAAATCAAACTCTAGAGTACAGAGAGACATCATAAGAGTTAAAGAAATGTATTCACCATAACCCAAATTTATTCACCATAAAACCAATGGGAAAAAAATTGACCCACGGGACTCTTGTTTTGCTGGCCAAGTGTAGCTGTGGGTCTGATTCATAAAAGAGCCGTAAAATCCTGAGGTTGCAAAGAAGACTGGTAATGACTCCTTGGAGGCTCATAGCAGCTACAATGTAGGCGCGGACCAATCAATGGCAATAGGTGATGACATCAACAATACTGGAAAGAAGCAGCTTTGGAGGCTGAGAGATATTCCAACAGTCAGCAGCCCTAGAAGGGTGTGTTATCCATCCCACTTATGTTCCCTCTCCTACTATTAGGATGGGAATCTGTGAGAGACAATGTTTCAGATTAGTTACCATGCTATTTCTATTTACTTAAATGACATTGCTTTGAGATAATTATGACTTACGGGTTGATTTGGTAAAATAATAAAAATGAAAAGAAGAATCAGGTGGGAACTTATGAGCTATGGTTAAACATGCTTTGAACCTAATTGTTGCCTTCAGGAACTTGGGTTCCAATTTAATGCAGATGGTAAGTATGGTTGATTGCATATGTATGAGATTCTGAGAATCACCAAAGCATAAAGAACTTCAAAAGAGGATCATATCTCAAGTAGAGAGAGCCCTAGGATGGGGATTAGTATAGGCAGGGCTTGGTATCCAGAAGCCCTAAGGATCCGGTAGTGAGAAATAGTGAACAATGTCACATCTACTTTTGATGTGAGCCTTTATTTTTTATATTGATATTGCAACATCAAGATCATTCAGGATGCCTTGAAATATATTACAATAGAAAAGAATCCTGATAGTTGATTCTCGGATAATGAATTTCAAGAGAGGCGTAAACTAGGTAGGCAAATACTAGCCAAAGATATTCACCACTGGGACGGAGGAAATCCATCCAACAGTGCTGTTTAAGGATCCCCTGTGGTCAGTGAGGTCCTCCAAATGTCACTATTTGTGGATGACATTATGCTGAAGCCTCAAAACATTGTAGAGCCTCCTGGAAAAGATCTATAATTACTCAAAGGAGTGTGACCCATCTATCCATAGAAGAAAGACTAAATGAACGAAGAACATATATTGGCCAGATTTCAATATGCGTTCAATAGGTATCCTACAAAATGTGCCCAACAGTATGTATATCTGGGCAGCTAGGTGGCACAGGGGAATAGAGTGCCTGGCCTACAGTCAAGAAGATTCATCATCATGAGTTCATATCCAGCCTCAGACATTTAACAGCTGTGTGACCCTGGGTAGGTCACTTAACCCTGGAGTTAGAGAAAAAAAAATGGCAAACTACTCTAGTATCTTTACCAAGAAAACCTCAAATGGGGTCACAGAGATTTGGATACAACTAAAACAACTGAACAACAATGATGGCAAGAAAATGTGTATCTGGGATGTGTAGTAAATATGGAAAATAAGCTGACCCCAGAGTTGAAAAGGAAAAGGGAAAACAAGTTGGCTTTGGGCATTTGGGGGCATAATGGATACTGTACTGGACTTGAATGCAGAAAGATCTAAGTTTGAATCTTACCTTAACATTTACTAGTTGTTTCCCTCTGGGCAAATCACTTAACTTCTCTTGGCCTCAGTTTCCTCGTCTGTAAGATGGGGATGATAATGTGTTTATCACACTTCTTATGAAGATCAGAGGAGATAATGTTCTTCCTGGTCTTCTAAATTGTCAAAAATTCAGAGTTGGATGGAACTGTGGAGATCAAGTCCAAATCATGATTTTACTAGATCTGAAGGAGGTTAAAGTATCTTTCTCATGGTCACACAGCTTGGGAGTGTCCAGCTCAGGATCCGAACGGCAGGCACCCTGACTCCAAGTCCCCTGGTCTAACTATGGCATTGGACTACTGTTTCATTGCCCTCTAGGAATTCTTATCTTAAAGTGTTCACCATTATTAATTACAATAATTAATTACAACGATTGTTATAATTTATTATATAATACAGTTATAGTATATAATTATATGTTATAGTATTATGAATGCAATTAGATTCGGGCACATAAAGAAGATAGACAGTCATGCGCCTAGAGGGGAGGATGATAGGTAGATAGCTAGAATAATGCAATAGAATGCTTGAGAAATTTGAGGAAAGGCTCCAGGACATAGGGTGGATGCTGTATGGTGAACATGTGGGAGAGTATGGATAGGAGTGGCCTGGGATGTATAGCCATGGATGGGAAGTTCCCAAAGATCACAAATGCATCACAGTGTTTGATTTTTATACTGGCATATTTCTTTGCTGAGGGAAGGGGATTTCTAGGAGTATGCTGAAGAAAGACCTTGCTTCCTTTCCTGCTGTATGGACTTACGTGTTTCTGATCCAGACTTTGGCTAAAATAAGAATATGCTTGCTTGCTGAACAGGGCACATTCTGTTCTTAGGGTCAGATTCTTTGTGCCCAGAGCTGTTCCATACTTGGAATCTCAGTCTCCACGATTATAACATGAGGCCTATTAGGGAGGGAAGGATGAGGCAAAGGATAACATATGAGAAGGATCCCAGGCCAGTCCTCAAAGGGCTTCAGATGAGAGACTACATTACCAGGAATTCCTCTCCAACCTGAGGGAAAAATGGGGATTTTTTTTCAATTAAAAAGGCAAATCTCTGATGGGCACAATTGAATGATTTAAAATGTGTTGTGTTGACCCTGGGTTCTGGTTTCACTGGTAAACTTTGAAAGAGTTTTCTTTTTTAAAGAGTATCTGGCATATAGTTAGTTCTAACACTGCCAATTCCTAAAAAGGACATGTTAGAAGTTCCTATTGCCAGAGAGTATTGCACTTTGGAGCAGGGATTTCTTTTGGAAACTGGGTCCTTTTATTAAATAAAACAAACAGTGAAATTTAACATAATAAAAATTGCTAACATTGATGTAGTGTTTACCATGTGCCAGGCACCGTGCTGAGCATTTACCATGATCTCATTTGGTCTTCACAACAGCCCTGGAGGTAGGCATTACTATTATTTCCATTTTAATGATGAGTAAACTGAAGTAAACAAAGGTTAAATGACTTATTTAGAGTCACAAAGTTGGTAAGTATCTGAGTTGGAATTTGAATTCTCATCTCCCATGTCCAGCCCTGTGCTACCTAGCTACCTATATGTAACCATAGAATGATCAATGTAATCATTTAATTAGGTGAACTTACGATAACTACAACAGTTTGGAAGTTTTCAGGAATGGCAAGTGTCCCGTCAGAGAGCCGATTGATATACCCTATCCAAAAGAGATGGCGGGTGTGGATTGGACTATGGTTCAAGAGTTGTAGGGTAATTTTTTTTAACGTTAGAATAGATGAGATCAAGGGAAGGCAAGATCAGCATTTCTCAAATGTTGACAATATCCCTATTGATTGCTAAATAAAATTGTTGATGTCCTCTGCACATACTATGCAAGCCTGAAGAACAGGGCTAATCAAGAATTCAGTTACTGAGTCGCACAGCCTGGATCCATCAATTACAAAGCCGTCCTTTTGTTGTAGAAAACCGGTTCTCTTCAGAGGGATCAGGGTTCAGCCAAAAATGAACTGAGCTTTCTTACTTGATTTCATTTTTATACTTTCCATTTCTTTGCCAAGTTAATCAAATTATTTCCATATGAAAAAATTTTGGAAAAACTTAAGCTTTGCTGGCCTTCAAGATACCTTTGTTTGAAATAAATAACTGTGGAAGAATTCACTCTCTTGAAATACCTTGCAATTTATTAAACAGAGTAGCAGTATCTGCATATTCAAATTCCAGCACTGACTTTTCTAAATGGATTTGTGTATGATTAACTTTCCCAAACCAAGCTATTAAAATGTGAGTATTGTACGTGAAATGTTTATTATTTGTAGAGTCTAGTTTTACATACTGTGACACTCTGTATTCTACATATAAATATCTGTGTACATGAACCATTTGGGTGTATAAAATGAAACTACCTGAACGCTTTAAAAAAAAATTAGAGCAAAACCTAAAAGTGTCTATAAAAAGAAATTCATTAGAGATTTCAAAATATCCGTAAGTGCTAAATAAGTTTTCCAGAAATCAGTGATTACACTGCAAACGTGTCACAAGGGGAACTGTTAACAAGTGTGACTTTGCCAGTGGTCGGAAGGCTGCCAACACTTAATTGGCTTTAAAGTTGGTGTGCTATCAATGGTTCATTGTATCTCAAAGGCAATAATGCCAACATTTATGATTTAGGCCTTCAATAGGGACAAAGCTATGCCTAACTGAGGCACAGACTTTAGCTGCTTCCAGCTTACTGTCCCCTTAGCTGGCAGTGCAATTTTCTGTTGATAGACCCATAGTCTTACCAGCACAGATATTCCCTCCAGTAATATAGACCTTGACCCTATCTCTGGAAGTCACAGCATTTCAGAGATGAGAGGGAGGGAGGGGGCTCTGCAGACAGTGAGCACTGGAGGTCTCCTGGAAATCTACATGTCAGGGACATTATAGGGGGCATTTCTTTTGTGTAGGTGTTGGTCAGAGGGCCCTTCTAATGACCAAAGTCTGTGGGTTATTTAATCCAACCCATTTCTGAAAAAGGATCCCTACTACAATATACTGGACAGTATAAGCTCCTTGAGGGCAAAGAAGGCTTCATTTCTGTTTTGCATTTATTAAGGGCCTACTATGCCCTCACTTGGCACACACTAGGCACATACTAACTGCTTATTGAATGTGAGTGAAATTGACAAGTGATTGTTCAGTCCTTGACTGAAGACTTCAAATGAGGTAGAGCTCACCACCTCCTGATACAGCAGATTCCCCTTTCCGGTCTCTCTTTGTTAAGAAGTTTTTCCTGACAAGCTTAAGTTTAACTATCTGCAACTTTCACCCCCTGCTCCTAGCTCTGCCTTCTGAGGTCAGGTAGAACACGTATGATGCCTCTTCTACATCACAGCTGCGATGGGTCCCCTAAAGTTTTCTCTTCTTCCAGCTCAACATCTCCATTGCCTTGAACAAATCTTCACAGGGCATGAAATTGAGCACATTCAGATTTTCCTCCTATAAATCCTTCACAGGGGTCCACACCATGCTAGGGGGAGGGGAGAGAGGAGGCTTCCTTCCTCTGGCTCTCATGAAGTCATGAGCAAACTTCAACAGAGTGAACTAGCAGTCCATTGATTATCTCCCACTCTGGACACAAGCTTGACCCATTTGTTTTCTGGTCTTACATCTCTGATCAAATGAATTAATATACATTAAGCACTTTGCAAATCTTAAAGCACCGTATAAATGTGTGCTACTCTAATGATCCTTTATGAAGTCTCTCTTACACAATTCTTGGTTGGTAACATGCTACACATCATAGACACGCCCTATTTGCCCCTTCCAACCCTCTGTGAGTAAATGACAGCCATCAGACACCGTGATATCTCAACAAGACCACATAGCATCCCCAGAAAATTATTCTTGTTGAAAAGATTTGCCTTTGTTACAAGAATCCAGGATCCTGAAAAGCACTGCACAATCTCCCTAAGGCAGACTTCTCTCCTTCTTCTGTTTAAGTCTTGTCCACTATCCGACTTGTCATGACTCCATTTGGGGTTTTTTTGGCAAAGACATTGGAGTAGTTTGCCATTTCCCTCTCCAGATTATTTTACAGATGAGGAAACTGAGCTAAACAGGGTTAAGTGATTTTCTCAAGGTCATATAGCTAGTACATATCTGAGGCCAAATTTGAACTCAGGTCTTCCTGCCTCCAGACATGGTGCATAGTGGATGCCTAAAACAAAAATGCTTTTTGGTTTGCTTTGATTTGATATTTATTAAATGCTTTCTAGGTGTCAAGCAGTGGGTTAGGCACAGGGGATACAGACACAGGAAATAAATCTGTCACTATTCTCATGGGGAGCAATTTTACTCAGATGTATAAGTTCAAGGTGGTTGGAAGAGTGAGAGAATATTAATCACCTTGGGAATCAGGGATGGTTTCCTGTAAGAATTCCAGGGAACACATTAAAGACCTGAACAATGGCTTATGCAGATGCATCAAGACAAGAATTGAGTTTCAGTCAAGGAACAAGACTGCTTCAGATTGTCTGGAACATCATTGTATATGGGGGCAAACAAGATGAGAGAAGCCTGGAAAGGTTGGCCAAGGCCAGATTGCAGAGTGCCATGATGGGGAACCTGTATTTTATCTGAAGCCATAAGGAACCACTGGATTTGGTTCCTAACTCTGAGAGACCTTGGGCAAGCCTCAACTTCCTCACCTGAAAAATGAGGCGGCTTAACTTGCTGATCCGTGAGCCCCTCTCCCCACCCCTAAAGCCCCAATCCAAGAGCAAAGAATGGCTTGCCAAAGTTGTTTCTTCGAGGAAGTCAGTGGGTCAGGACTCAAACCAAGGTCTGCTTCCTAAGCTGGCCCTCTTCCCTTCATGCCATACTGCCTCCTGTTCATCAGGAGAGTCAACCTAGACTTATCTCTAAACCCCACAATCATCCTAACTCGGGAAAAAGAATAAATGAGGAGAAGAATTTCTTATTATGTTGGGAATTGAGAGTCAGGATCTGGGTTCTCTCCCAGGCCACTACTTAATGTTTAATTCTCAATTCAAGATATTGACTAATGTTCCCTTTGGATCCTCTATTTCACATCTATTCTCCAACATGGAGGATGAGACTACTGGATTTATAGCTAGAAAATCCATGGGTTTAGTTCTTGGTTCTATTGCTTACCACCTGCTCAAACTCTGGCAGGCCACTCAACATTTGCAGTCTCTATTTCATCAGTAAAACACAGGACAAGATGACATCAAAGGTCTGTTTCGATTCTAAATTCCTCTGCAGCACAATGAAGAGTATTGGACTTTACCCTGGAATCTCTACTTCACAATCAAGCCCATGACAAGGAAGCAGTGTAGCTTTGTGGTTAGGGACCTGGCCCCTGTGGAAGATCCAGGTTCAAGCTCTGCCACCTGACCCTCAGTAAATCATTTAGCCTCTCAGTACACCAGGCAGCTCTCAGAGACAATGCGAGCAGCACTGGTAGACCGAGTTTTCTCACAGGGAGTTCCCTAGACTGATGAAATCACAATCCAGACTAAATCTGGAATTAGTAAATGTAGTAGAGAGCATGCTAGATTTGAAGTCAGAAAGATATGGGCTCTTATCAGCAGTAAATTACTTTCCTTCCTAGTTTTCTCATCTGTAGAATGTTGACTATAATACCTGGGGTAGCTTCTTTCCCAGGGTTCAAATTCTCCCAGAGTTCTCTGTAACCAAGGTTGCAAACTTTAAAGTGCTGTGTTAAAGTAAGTTATAATTGTGACCATTATTTTATGAAAATTCACATAGAATTCACATAGAAATAGTCTTGTTATATGATTATCTCAACCTTCTCATCTTTTTGAAGGAAGATCAGATAGAGATGGTCCTGGGCCAAAGACATTATCCTGCTACCATTCTTTTTACATTGAAGGAATGTTCTCCACATCACGGCAGAAGTGAACAAAATAACTGGGTTTTGGGGTTAGGTAATTAAAAGAAGTAGTCTATCAGCCCAACCCTCATGGGTTCACTTAGATCATCCATGGTCCAACTCTAGCAGCATGCAGAATGATGGACGTACCTCATCCTGTTCCCACATCATTTTGACTTCTTCTGATAGGTCCCTACATTCTGAAAACTTTTAATTCCAGGGCGGGGCAGAGCCAAGATGGCAGAGTAGAAAGACTCATATATACTAGCTCTGAACTCATAGCCCATGGATCTCCTGTAAAAAGAACTCCCAACAAATTCTGGAACAGTGGACCCACGCAGCAACGGGGTGAAGGAGATTTCCGTTCCAGAGAGCCCTGAGAAACCGATCCCAAAGGTCCGTGGTGCACCAGACAGGAGCGGAGCCCAGCCCTGCCCTGGCCGCGTGGCACTGAGAGGAGCAAGCAGATCTGAGCAGGCTTCAGGGATGGAATCTCCAGCGGCCACGAAGGTCCCTTCACCCACAGACGCACAGGTCAGTGAGAGAGACATCTGGACGGGCTGAGAGGGGAGTGGGGTGTCTCCATGACTCGGGGTCCCTCGGGAGGCAGTGGCAGAAGCAGCAGGCAGCCAGAGGCTCCCAGAGCAGGCAGGAGCTTGGCAGGAGCTCCATTACAGAAGGTCTCTGCATAAACCCCATGAGGGAACTGAGCCTGGGAGGTGGCCCTGCCCCCACCTGAGCACCAGAATTTAAGCTCCCATTGAATAGAAGCCAGGCCTGCCACCAAAAGGCCTGAGGCTGGGGAGCAGCATTTGAATCTCCGACCCCAAGTACTAGCTGGGCGGACCTAGGCG
>CM053770.1:14692003-14769266 GCA_028658325.1 Potorous gilbertii
GAGGGAGGGAAATATAGTTAGTCTTACACAACACGACTATTATGGAAGTCATTTGCAAAACTACACAGATATGGCCTATATTGAATTACCTGCCTTCCCAAAGGGAATGGGTGGGGAGGGAGGGATGGGAAGAAGTTGGAACTCAAAGTTTTAGGAACAACTGTCAAGTATTGTTCTTGCTACTAGGAAATAAGAAATACAGGCAATGGGGAATAGAAAGTTATCTGGCCCTACAGGACAAAAGAGAAAATGGGGACAAGAGAAGGGAGGGATGATAGAAGAGAGGGCAGATTGGTGATAGGGGAAATTAGAACGCTCAGTGTACTGGAGTGGGGGGAGGGGACAAATGGGGAGAAAATTTGGAACCCAAAATTTTGTGAAAATGAATGTAAAAAGTTAAATAAGGAAATTTACATTAACAAAAATACCTTTTAATTCCATGTATGTAGAGATTGTTAGTATATGCTATGGCAATATTTATTTAAAATACATATTTTCTGAACCGATGGTAGACTTGAGCAATTGCAGATACCAATTCAGTCAGTAATAAGAATGGGTCAGTTCCAGAACTGATGGAGGTCTCAAAGATATTATGAAGTCAGGATTTGGAACCAGGGGATTTGTCAGTTGTCAGTCCATGAAAGCTGGAGAGGTTGTAATAACTATTATCATAATTGTATTAGAAATATCTGTCTCCCTTTTAAGCTTAGATGATCTTCCTGCTGGCTATGAACTCTCCTGAACAGTTCCATTTCACAAAAGAAGTCCCATATTCTTGGCCAGGCTTCTCATGGGCAATGCAGGAAGGACTAGGGGTGAGACAGATACGGCTGGTCAGCTGTCCTTGGCACTCGGCCTGCTGATATCACTGCAAATACAAAGTAATGATGGATTATATGTAACAGGAACTCAAGGGCAGCAGAGAGCAACGCAAGATCCTCGAAATTGAACTGAGTTCCAGCATCTAGTTCTGTTTTTGATTCTATCCTGTCTATGCCTCTGAAATGAAAGGTTTGGACTGTGTAGGTTTTGAAGTGGCTTTTGGTTTTGGCATTCAGTGAATCTATTACAGTGGAACAAGGACATGAGAAGTTCTCTCTGAAGGAGGCCATAGTGAGCAGATGCTGGTGGCTCATGGGCATTCACGTGGGCACCAGGAGATGTAGGGAGGGCCTTCAGGACTCTGCCAGTGACTCTGCATTCCCCAAATGTGCACACCCAGGTGTAATCATCTCTGGCATGTCCTGCGGACTCCCTGGCAGCGCCCCTCTAATCCAGCCACTCCCCAGAAAAAGAAAGCACCCTTTCCCCCGGTGTCACTTAATCATTTACTATGTATGAGGTGAGGTTGACTGGGCAACTGCCACATCTCTCTCACCTTCTGTGGGATGTCGTAGTGGCTGTACTCTGGGATTCACCACAAACTGGCTGCCAGGGCCCTGTACAGATGCTGCAGGGATTACACGGGATCTCTGCTATAATACTTAAGCAGGGCAGAACTCCTTCCCTTGGCCTAAATGAGAGCATAATGGCCATTTCATCCAATTTCCCTCACTCCCCAAAACACAACAGTTTCATATTTGTAAGCATTTTAAGAGAGAAATTTAAATGGAAGATACCACATAGCTACAAAACATTAGATTAACTGTTTCAGTTTTTCTTAACATTTTAAAATATAGGTATTTCCCCAATGTATCCCCCTCCCCTCGCTTCCCAGAAAGTCAACCTTTTGGACAAAAAATAAAAAAGCAGGAAAAAGACAGTTCAGCTAATCTAACCAACATATCCTCTAAGTCAGACACTGCATTCGGGGTTTCACACCCATAGCTCCTCAGAAAGGGAGGGAGGGAAGTGTGTTCCCATATCTCTGCCTTGGGGCTCTGGTTATTAGCTATTATTATGTGGTTGTTATTATATGGTTTTTATGGTCCTTAGTCATTGTCATTTGATAGCATTTCATTTTGATTCTGATGCATTTCAGTGTGTTGGCTTGTGCTTCTCTGTATATTGAGTACACTCTGGTCTGCTCTCCAACAACCAGACAGGCTATGTCTTCCTTCAGGTTTCTAGGATACCCTGAGGGGTAGGAGTATTTTTCTTTTCTCTTCCATCAAACTCCACTGGCTATGTGCTGCCTCTTGCCTGTTGTTAGGGGCCTGTAACCACTTACAATTGAGCTGACTGAACCCAGCTATATATCTATCCATCCTCTAGTCTCTCCAAGGTATTTCCCTTATAAGTGATCATGATTCTCCCAGCAGCCATCTCCCCAGAGTCTTCCACATAGAAAGGCTATATCAGCCAAGTCAGCTGATGGGGTCTATACATGCCTCCTGCACCCTTATGTCTATATCCTTCACAATCATCATTTCTTATACTGTGGTAATATTGTTTTACAGTCATATATGTCAACTTGCATAGCTATTATTCCTCAGTCAAGAGACATTTACTTTGCTACCAAGACTTTGGCAGTCAGTCAACAAACATTTATTAAGTACTTAATGTGTGCTTCTATGGGGCAGCTAGATGGTGCAGTGGAGAGAGAACACTGGGCTTGAAATCACCAAGAATCATCTCTGTGAGTTCAAATCTGGACTCAGACTCTAGTTGTGTGACCCTGGACAACCCTTAGCCTTGTTTGTCTCAGTTTCCTTATCTGTAAAATGAGTTGGAGAAGGAAATGGCAAATCACTCCAGTATCTTTGCCAAGAAAATCCCAAATGGGGTCATGAAGTCTAGGGTATAACTCAATAACATGCCTCTATGGAAAGTATGGCCATAAATATTTGGTGAATATGGGACTTTTGTTTGTCATTGATCTCCTTGAGGTGTTGCTTAGCAGTGAGATCCTTGGGTAAAGAGCATGAATGTTTCAGTCACTTTCTTAGCATAATTCCAAATTGCTTTCCAGAACTTGTTGGTGCAATTCTTAGCTCTACCAGAAGTGTATGAGTGTACCTGTTTTCCCAAATCTCCACCATCTTGTTTCCATCTTCTACCATTTTTTGCTACTTTGCTCAGAGCTGTTTTGATTTACATTTCTCATACGATCAGTGATTTAGAATGGTTTTTCATATGGTTATTGATCATTTACATTTCCTTTGAAAACTAAGTGTTCATATGCTTTGACCACTTCTCTTGTGGGGAATGACACTCATCGTTATTCAAATCTGAGGCTTAGAGTTCCTGGAATACTTGCTGATGTGCATATTAATGGCATTTATGTAAGGAATATGGTAGCCTTCCCAACCAGATAAATGAAGGATCCCCAAGGAAGCTTAAAACCTCTGTATCACTCTGTCAAGACAAGACCTTCAGCAATGACTGAAGCCTCCTCAAGTCATCTACCATTTTCTTAGCATTGCTCATAGGAAAATATATTCTACAAACAGAGACCATTATTTACTAGTTTCCAAGTCAACTGTAAAAGCATCAATTCATCATTCCTTGGTATTTTTTTCATCACACATTCAAAAAACATGTTCCTGTGTTATAGTTGGAAAAAGTCTGAGGTTCATATTAAAAATAAATTATTAAGCATGTCAATTATGATTTCCAGTTGTAAAATATGAAATTGTGTGTGTGTGTGACGATAGCCTATTTATTAAATTCAAGTTTTACATATGCAATGGAGAAAGATGTGATGTTTGCTTTTATGATTTCTTTTTGAGTAGTTCTTTGTGGCTAACATTCCAGCCTTTTGAATAGAATACAATTATTATTTTTCCACCATAAACAAAGTGTGCATTTAGCTCTCCAGAACTCCTGAAACTGTTGCTTTATTTTTAACACCTGTGTTCTGAAAGCTGAGGCTTTATGAACTATCTCATTAATCTTCCCAACACTCCTGTGGACCTTGCCAATAGCACTGTCAGCCATAATCTTACCCCATATGCAAGAAGACCAAGATTCTCTTAAGGGAGTGCAAAGACATCCTGGGTATCCTTAGACACAGAATGCTAACTTTTAATTTTTGCAGGCTAAGTAATGCTGTATATTTCCTAGGTCATTTTCCCTCCTTTTGTAAGTACTTGGCTTACAGTATTTCTATCTAATTCAGTTCCTACTCTTATACCTAGAGGACTTAGCATACCTGTTCCTTCAAGCATCCTTACAGCACAGTTCTTCAACAACCTTGATTTGCATGACCTGCTTAGACTTCGGCCACACACAGGGATTCCAGTCATACCCTTGATCTCACCTCACCCACAAGTGTTCAATTCTGTGATGAGGAACTGTCAAAGTCCTCTCTCTGCCCCAAACCTTCTGTCATCCCAGCTCTCTTCACTGCCTCTAAAGCAATTCTTCTTTTTCGCCGTGAGATAACTTCTCCTTATAAGTAAGTATTTTCCCAGAACATTTTCTTTCCTGCTCTGGCTTTGCCTTGCTGTGGTTTCATCACCTCTTTTCCAATTTTGATCCTCTAATTAACCAACCAGTTTAACTTGACATTATCATCTATTCTCAAATCCCTTGATCTCCTGTTCCAACAATGTTCATGCCTTGCCAGTCTCCAAGGCTAGATTATCCACCTCCCCTGCTCCCACTCACTTGGTGCTGAGCAGATCTGGAGGCAGTTACTCAACTGTGTTGATTAGGGCCATTATAAATTTATGTCAGGAAAACTCAAGTGGACCCTCACTACAGCAAAGCAATTCTTTTACTCCTCCTGATTCTCAAACCCAATAACACAGAGGCGATTCTAAATCTCATTCTCTCCTTAAATTTGTCACACCTTTCTCTTTTTTTCTCAGTTGAAAGCCTCATCTAATATTTTAATGAGAAAACGAGCTACTCACTAGGAGCTCCCTTCTCTCTCTCTCTCTCTCTCTCTCTCTCTCTCTCTCTCTCTCTCTCTCCCTCTTGACGTTCTCCCCTATTATCTCCTTTATTCTAGTCTCTGATGAAGAGAGGGCACTTGGACACTTGTCCTTGCCAGGGACAACATATCTACATATATTCTTGACCTCATCCTCTTCTGTCTTCCCCAGTAGACTGAGCCCACAATCATTTTCATCCTTTTTGTTAATCTTCAATTTTTCCCTTCTACTGGTTCCAGAGAGTCAAGTCTGCCCCATCATTTGTAAACTCACAGTAGAACCAACCAATCCCTCAAGTCATAACTCTATAGCTCTTTTCTTTCTTTAACCAAAATCAGAGAGTTCTCTCTCCTCTTTTTCTCCTCTCACTCACTTCTCTATCATTTGCACTCTTTCTACCTCATAACTGAACTGAAAATACAAAGCTACTGATGATCTCTTAATTGGCAAATCCCAGGGACTCTTCCTGGCTCTCCTTCTTCTTTTCCTTTATGCTGTGGCAGTGCTGATACCCTCTGCTTGGATTCTCTCCTTTGTGTTTTTGTGATATTGCTTTCTCTAGGTTCTCTTCTCACCTGTATGACCACTCCTTCTTGGATCCATAACAGATTCGTGTCATGGCTCCTAATCCTGGGTGGATCCTCTTTCACTATACTCTCCTTCTGATGACCTCATCAGTTCCCATGGGTGTAATTATCTTTAGGTAGATGACTCACAGTTCTATCTATCCAGCTTCAGTTTCTCTCTTGAGCTCCACACTCAAATTACTAAGTAACTGTTAGATATTTCAAAGAGGATTTTCCAGAAAAATCTCAAACTCAACAAGTCTAAAACAAGACTCATTACTCCCAAACCCCCACTCTTCCTCCTATTCCTCTAGATATAAAATTTTGTAGTTATCCTTTCCTTCTCTCTCTCCTTTACCCCATGTTGCCATATTGTAAAATCCCATCCATTCTTCCTCCACAGCATCTCAAGTGTCCATTCGCTTCTCTCTACTTACATGTCGACCATGCTGGTTTAAGGCTCTTACACCTCTTGCATAGCCTTTTTTTTTTTTTTGCATAGACTACTGCAATAGCCACAGAACTGGTTATCCTAACTTGTCTCTCCCCATTTCATTTAGTTCTCAACATTTAATTAACAATAACCAATCAAGCCTTTATCAAAGGCCTACTATGCATTATATGCTGGAGATATCAATATAAAGAAAGAAATCATATCTACTTTCAAGGACCTCACATTCTAATGGGGGAGACAAAAAGTAGAAATATGAGTTAACACAGAATAAATTTAAAAAGAATAAATATGCAGAAATACAAAATGCTTAAATAAAAGGCAGTTAAGAATGGAGGGCAGTAGTTTTGGGGGTATTAAGAAAAGTTTCATGTAGAAAGTGGCACTTGAGCTGTGTCTTACAGAGAATTCCATGAGGATTAAGTAGATTCCAGGGTGAGAGACAATCTGTGCAGACATAGGAGACAGAAAACATAGTCCAGCATGTTAGGAATAAGGAGAAGGTCAGTTTGGTTAAGCGTAGAATGTCATTTGGGGATAGATTGTAAAGGGCTTTCAAAGCTAAACTGAGGCTGGTTCATGTATAATTTGTACTTCTGGGGAGGCTGGTGAGTTGCTTGAGTTTGGGAGCTTTGAGTTGCAGGAGAGTAAATGCCAATGAGGATCTATTAAATCTGTTACCAACATGGCAAGCCCTTGAAAACAGAGGTTACTAGGCTACCTAAAGAAAAGCAAACAAACCCAGACCAGCAACATAGGAACTGAAAGAATGATGGAATGTTTGTTTGTTTGTTTTTTTAACCAGAAATAGAAAAATTTAAATTTAGAATAAAGCTGGGCTTCAGAGAAAAGAGAATGGGTTTTGTTGTAGACATGAGTATTTGAGATTTCTTTGAGATTCCTTGTTTGAAATGTGCAGTAGGTAATTGGTGTGAGACTTTAGCTCAAGGGAGAGCCTGGGACTGAATATATGAATCTATAAGGATGCTGCATAGGGATGCTAATTAAACCCATGGGAGCTGATGATGTAAAAGAGAGAGAAGGAGAGAAAGAGAGAGGGGATATATTTATTATGTGGGTGGCATTGCACAAAACCCTAGGGATAGAAAGGTGAAAGACATTCCCTGCCCTTAAGGAGCTTAAAGTCTAATGGGGAAAAAGAGAGAAGGGAGAGAAGGCCCAGGATGAATGCTTGGAAAACACACACAGTCATGGGATGTGATATGGATGAAGCAAACAAAGGAAACTGAGAAGGAACGGTCAGAGAGACAGGAGCAGAAATAGGAGAGAACAGTGACATGAAACCATAGAGAGGAGAAATGCAGATCTTACCATGGCATCCCCATGCCCGATAAACTCCAATGGTTCCCTTTGACTACTAGGATAAAATATAAACCCCTTCATCAGCTGGTCCCAGCCCACTTTTCCAGACTTACTATATGTTATTCCCTTTTATCTACTCTGCATTCTCCTCATACTGGCCTAATTCCTCATTCACTACATTCCATCTCCCATCCCCATGCCTTTGCTCTGACAGTTTTCCATTCTTGGGACATTCCCCTTCCTCATCTCTGCCTATCTGAACCTCTAGTTTTTTCAAAGCTCAGCCCATGGACAGTCTTCTGTATGAAGTCTTGCCTGATCTCCAGAGCTACTGGCCCTTTATTCTCAAACATGACCTTCCATTTTTTGTCTATTTTGATGATAACTAGGCATTACCTAGATGCATGAGGTGTCTACACCCTCTTTAGCATCTCATACTTCTCATACAGGCATGTGAACATGTACTCACTTTCTGCCCTCACACTGACAAATCTAGGTTGCCAAAAAAGGACTTAAGAAACTAATACCTAAAAAGTTAGCTCTTGAGTTCCCATGGTGTGCTTTCATTTACACAGTTGGCTATTCACAAGGATAATACTTTTAGATGTTAAACCTAATCACTTACTTGGCAATAAGAAAAAAGAAGTAATAACACTGCAAGTACTTATTTATTAAAGCAAATGCAGAAATAATGAATACATTACAATCCATATAAACTTAGATTCCATTCTTCCACTAATGGAAGAGCAGGAACAGACTTAGAGAAACCTGGCAGGGAAGCATATGAAGGAAAACCCATGTGCTTAGGATAACTTACACCTCTGGCCTGAAAGCTTTGATATCACTGGTCCATTCGGGAATGTGTATCATAGGAAACCACTTCTCTGCTCACTGTTTGCCAGCTGGTCCTCACCATTTTCCAGCTGGTCCAATAGGATTCTTTCCTTGAATGAAAGAAGCATTTATAAATTCCTTCAATTTATAATCAGCCTTAAAAGGGTGCTAGAAAAATGTTACACCATTTAACTGATAATTGTTCCCTTTATGCCAGAGAACAGTAAAATTCATCTGGCTAGTTATCTCTGGGTGGGACACAGGTCAAGTGACTTGCCCACAATAACCATACTCAAAAAGTTCTGTGAGCTCTAATGATGCTGATTTCCACTCCTCCTTGCTTGTCCATCCCTATTACTCTTGTGCATGTGCTATCGTAAATCTGTCAGCAGGAATCTTGCTTCTCTCTATACTGGACTCTCTTACTCTTGAAGTGATTTGGCTACTATTAGAGTACAGGCGTGATCATAGTTATGCAGCTAGGAAACATCAAAACTGAGAATTGAGCCTAGAGCTTTGTAGGTCTGTTTCTTAGAATACTTGAAGGGAGTTCTCCTGTCTTCCTTTCTTCAGGTTGACTCCAGATCCAGTTAGCTGGTTGGTTGGTTGTCCTTCATTCTCAAAGAGGACCAAAATGACATCACTTTGTTAGAGTCAAGTTATGGTCTGCGTAACTGTAGCTGATCAGACTAGTACAAGATCAGGAGGCTTTACCACAGGTTGGGCTCAGATACTCCATGTGAGCAGTTGGGAGGATTCTCTAAATTTGTGCATCTCCTGTTTCTTTTGAGCTATTTCAATTCTGCTTTGCTGCCAGAGCACAGCACCTTCTCTGATGAGGGCATGCCATGCTGGGTGGTCCTGTGCCAGTATCTCTCATGTTATGCAATCAATTTCAATCTTTTTTTTAAATTAATTAATTGATTTTTAGTTAATTCCAAAGTTCTTAAGAGAGATCTTAAGAGTGTTCTGTTATTGAAAGCAGTGTGGTAGAGTAGAAAGGAGAAAGACTCCTTGGGGTGAGGAGCCCTGGGGTTATTTGGTAAAAGAGGGGAGATCCAGGAGCAAAGGATAGCAGCTGCTTATGTTGATCTGCTACAAAGATTGTGTTTTTCATTTTTTTTATTAGGGACCTGCATTTAGGGAAAGAGGGAAGCTAGAGACAGTGTTGCCCCCTCCAAAGAAAAAGAAAGAAAAGAAGGAAGAAGGAAGGAAAAAAGGAAGGAAGGAAGGAAGAAAAAGAAAGAAAGAAAGGAAGGAAGAAAGAAAAGAAGAAAGAAAGGAAGAAGGAAAAGAGTTATTGGAGCATTTAAAAATGCACAAAAGAGAACAGGGGGAAGTTCCAAAGGAAGCAAAGATAAGTAGGACAACTGTGAAAGTAACAGCTAAGAATCTATTCTATACTTCAAAAATCTCAGGCTTTCCATAGTAACTTTCACATTTAATTCTCTTTCCATTTTCCACTTTGATATTGAAATGTTTGTTAAATTCAGAATTTTTAAAGAAGAAATGTAGTCAGTCCTTTATTCACCTCTTATTATGTGATCTCTTCCTTTAGGATTCCATGAACAAAATTTAGTCTTTACCAAGGTACAAGGTACTTGGTGAGCTTTGTCTTTCTGTTGCTAGATGGGTGGTGCAAGCAGTGATTCTGCAGGCTGAGTTTGGATGAGTATAGTTAAGAGAACTCTGGTCTCATTAGGTTTTGATAATCTTTTCTGGATTACTGAGAAAGGCAGCTAGGGAGAGTAACTGAAGGAAGTGGCCTTCAGTTGGAATTTTTTATGTTGCTTATTTTAAGTCAAAGCTAATAATGGCATCATTTTGTATGATTCTAAAATAATTGATGGTTAATACAACATCAATTATATTAGTGCACAGTGATATTCTGGAAATCCCAGGATAAAAATGAAACTATCTACATCTACATCCTCAAAGAGATTTCTTTCTCTTTTTTTGATAATTAATCTTTAAAAAAAAAAAAGCTTTTATTTTCTCTTCCTTCCCACCCCATCCCCAAATTGAGAAAAAAAACAACTTTGGTTTATTTATTTTTATCTTAAATAAATAATCCATAATATAAATATTTTATATATTATAATATATAATATATGATATATCACATCATATCATGTCATGTCATATATCATATCATGTTTAATAATATTAATGTTTAATATAATAAAATATTAATATTTATCTTTGTGATGAATATGCACAGTGAAGTAAAACAACTCCCTAAGTTGGCCACATCCAAAGTATATCTGTATTATTCTACATATTAAGTCCATTGCCTGTTGGTCAGGAAGCACATAACATGCTTCGTAGGTGGTCCTCTCAAATTGTGGTCAATCATTTCATTGTGCAGAAGTCTTAAGTCTTTTCAAGTTGTTATGTAACAAACATGCTCTCCCTCTTCTACTCACTTTATTCTACTGCTTCACTTGATCTCATAAACTCTCATGGATTCCATTTTCATCTCTGCACTGATGATTCTCAGATCAACTTACCCAGCTCCAACCTTTTCACTCACTTCCAGTCTCACATTTCTAACTGCCTGTCCTGTAGACATTTTAAACTCAACCCATTCAAAACTGAACTCATCAGTCATCCCCACCGAAACGTCCCCTCTTCCAAACTTGCCTATTACTATCGAGGGCACTCCATCCTCAAACATAACCTTGGAATCCACTACTCCTCACTCCCTAAACCTATCCCCCACCCCCCAATACCCATTATGTTGCCAAGGTCTGTCAATTATTCCCTTATGACATCTTCCCACTTTTACTCCTTTTCAATCTCTCCCTCTCTCTATTGGCTCATTCCCTACCATCTACCTGCCTTACAGGGTAAGTGTGAGGACCAAACAATTAAAACAGTACTTGTAAAACACTCAGCCCAGTGCTTGGCTCATAGTAGGTGTTGAATAAATGCTAGTCAGCCTTCACATTCTCTCCTCATCTGTGAATCCTAATTTCCTTGGCTTCCTTCAAGTCCAAGTCAAAATCCTACCTTTCCCAGTAAGCCTTTGCTAGCCTTATTTCAAATGCCTTCCCTCTGAGAATTATGTAAAATTTATCGTGCATAGTTTACTTGTACATAGTCGTTTTCAAGTTGGGACAGCTAGGTAGTGCAGTGGATAGAGCAACAGTGCAGGTAGTCAGGAGTTCAAATCTTACCTCAGACACTTGACACTCACCAGATGTGTGACCTTGGGCAACTCACTTAACTTAATTGCCTCATCCTGGGTCATCTCCAGTCATCCTGATAAATATCTGGTCACTGGGTTCAGATAAGGAGAAGTGAGGCTGGTGACCTGCACAGTCCTCCCTCACTCAAAACAAAGTCAAGTGCAAGTCAAGTCATCATTTCTCTGATGGCATGGTCTTCTTTGGTAATGAAGGATGAACACACACACACACACCCCTCCATTAGACTTTAAGTTCCTTGAGGGCAGGGATTGTCTTATTCCCAGCACTTAACACAGAACCTGGAACCTTTGTGTTTGTTCAGTGGTTCAATACTGACTGACTTTATATGACCTCGTGGAAGAAGTCCACAGGATTTTCTTGTCGAAGATCCTGGAGTGGTTTGCTATTTCCTTCTCCAGTGTGTCCTCAATTTTACAGACAAAGAACTGAGGCAAATAGGGATCCAATGACTTGCCCAGGGTCGCAGTTAGCAAGTATCTGGGGCTAGATTTGAACTCAGATTTTCCTAACTCCAGGCCTAACTCCAGTTCTATCCACTGTACCACCTAGCTGCCTGGCATATAATAGGCACTTAATAAATGTTCATTGACTGACATCAGTTCTTACAAAAATTCTGGGCTTTCCTGAAACAACTTTTTGTCATTTCTTGAGATTTTTGGTAGAATGTTATGAAGTCCTTTATCATTTCTTTAGAAATAATATTTACATCAGAATCCCTTTCCAAAATTACTGGAAAACTCCTAGGAAAGATGGAAGATAGGAGAGAACAAAAGGGAAAAAAGAGATTTCTTAAGGACACGGTATAGTTGAGATAACCCACTTATCTAAATGGCACCAGAAGGGATCAGGATCAGGATCAGGATATTAGAACCCACCCAACAGAAGTGACCTCTTCCACTTCCACTTTTGATTAACTTTAGATGGATAGTAGCTTTGTGGGTTCCTCCCAGGGGGTGGTCCCAGAAGAATGAGATCTTACTGTACAATCCTGGAGTGTTAACCCAGACTCTTATTTTACATATGTTGTGATTTTCTTCCTCTGGATTCCAAAAAAATGTCCCTTAAAATTGTCTTGGAGCAGAGAATAATGTCTGGGGCCCACCATTCTAGGGCAGTTTGAGTATCTTTCTCCAAGCTATAAACAGCAGGTTTTGAATCTACATTGCCTTGAGTCCATGGTCAACACTGTATCTTTTGTATCAAAGAAAGCTCAAGCTAGGTTTGTTGTAACAAGCAGAGTGCTTTAGGGATCCTTTAACCGGGGCAGGCCAATTTAGGTGTTGGGACTCTTTGCCTTAAAGACCTTGACAAGTTAGGATAATTCTGAGATGAATAAAACCCCCCAAGAGACAGTTTCTGGGTAATTAACAATTAATTTATTAATTAGGCTACCTGGTATCAATAAATTGATGGTCAATGGTTACTCTTGGTAACCAAAGACCCCAAGGGAGACCCTGAAATGTCTTAAATAAGGGAACTCCCTGACAAGAGAAAATCAACCCTGATTGAGGTAGGCTAAAAGTCTTTAAAAAACAGCTAAAAGTTCCTCCTGCTAAGAGCCTTGGTTTGATCAGTCACCTCAAGGTATTTGGGCAAGGGGAAGCCATCTCCATCTCAACCTCTCTGGCTAGTTTTCTCCTTCATGAGCTGGGTTGTCCTGAATTCCAATGGAGGAAACCAAGGACTGAAGCTTCTTCCTCCTGAATTCTGTTTAGATTCTAAATAGAAATTGGGTTTCCCAGTTGGGTGGGATCCTAGTAGCTTGAGGGCTAGGGGCAAACCTCATCATCATTCTGCCAAGCTCAGCAGAGATTAACCTATCTTTTCCTTTTTTTTTTAAAACATTTTTACTTAAAGTTTTGAGATACTAAGCGATCAGATATAGATTATACATATGTAATTGTGTATAAACATTTCTCAGTTCTTTCTCTGGAGGTGTACAGTAAGCTTCATCGATAGTCCAGAGAATAGCTAAGTTATTTACAATTCTTCATTGAGCCATGTTGCTGTTATTGTATACAACATTCTACTTGTTCTGTTCACTTCATTTTGCATCAGTTCACGTAAGTCTTTCTCAAATCGTGCTGTTTGTCTTTTCTTATAGGGCAATAATATTCCATTACAATTGTATATCACAGTTTGTTTAGCCCTTTCCCAATTGATGGGCATCTCATTGATTTCCAATTCTTAACCATCACAAAATCATCTGCTTAAATATTTTTGGACAAATAAGTTCTTTTCCCTTTATTTTGATGTCTTTGGGATACAGACCTAGCAGTTAACCGGCCTTTTCTGGAGTTGAGATTTAACAGAAAGGAAGAGGGTGGATCACAAATGAAAAATTATCTATTAATAATTCATATAATATTAATTTCTTCCAATTCCAAGTCTTGGGGGTATGAGGGTGGGTATTCTCCTCATCCATTAAGGAGCATCCACTCTGATTGTAAATGGAAAATCACGTGTGTGGATAGATTTTTTAATTTTTGGTCCTAGGTGGAGATTTGAGTGACACAAGACCTTCTATTAGGTGAACTGCTAGCAATGGGATTTCTAATTATTAAGAGTCTGCTATGAACCAGGCACTAATGCTATTGTAGGCTTTTAGGCTATTAAGAAAAAAAACTGTCCCTGTACATCTTATCAGGAAATAACACATACAATCAATCAATTAACATGTAGGAATATATTTATCTTTTTAATAATAGCTAGTATTTACATATTATTTCCTGTATATTATATATTGTGTATACTGCATACAAGCCATAGGGCTTAGAAAAATGTTTGACCTATTTTATCTTATTTGATTCTCACAACAACTCTGAGAGGTAGGTGCTGTTACTGTCTTCCATGTGACAGATGAGGAAACTACAGCAAACAGTGGTTAAGTGGTGAGTAAGTGATGTAAGTGAATAAGTGGTGAGTCCAGACTCACAGGGCTAGTGAGGATGTGAGATTGGCTAGGAATTCCTGCCCTCATTCCAAATCCAACACTATCCAACTACCTCTAACTAGCATTTATTAAGCGCCCACTGTGTGCTCAGTCCCAGTACTAGGTGTTGGGATGCCAAGGCAAAGAATATATACAATCCCTAATTTCAAAGAGTTTGCATAAAAATGAGAGATGAGGAAGATTTCTTTAGAGCATTCCATCCCTTTCTCCAGTGTTGCTCCTACTTGCCCTGCATTTCAAATAAGCTTAAGAGTTCCTTCTCATTTTGAATGACAGATTTTTTTAATTTTATTGACTATAAAATGAGAATAAACAAATTTCAATCCTTATGTCATCTGGTCAAATTGCTTAAATTTATAATTTAACTGGAGTTATTTACTACCAATTAGTCTCCTACTCAAAATAATATCCTGTAAAAGGATTAGTGTTGTGCTAAAAATATTTTTGTCACTCTCATTTATTACATTCAGAGCACATGTATATTTTTAGCATATTTTTAAAAGTACCCTAGAGCCTTAAAATCTAATGGCTTACTCAGTCGTCCTCTTCAGGGTGGGCATGAATGGCCAGATATCTGTCTGGTACAGAAAAGAACAAAATAAGCTACTGTCCAACATCAGTATAGATATAACAACGGACTTCCCTACATGTTGATTCAGAACTGTTCAGATTATCCTTCCAGGGTACTTGGATGAGTCAAAAGCAAGTATCTCTAGGTAAAGAGGCCAGTATGGATAGAATGCTGACCCTGAAGTTAGTAGGACCTGAGTTCAAATCTAACCTAAGATGAAGTCATTTCACTCTAGTATCTTTTTCAAGAAAACATTGAATGGGGTCACAAAGAGCCAGACATGACTGAAATGACTGACCAAAACAACAAGAGACCAGACCCTTCCCAGGCTACCTGTCCCAAGGTAGCTGGGACAGTTTAGAATGTGAAGTTCCATTCCTGAGGAGATATTATTTCTAGAGATCTTTGTGCCTCTAGCAACTTGTTCACAGCACAGAGGTATTTAACCTTCGGACTCATGGATAAAGTTGAGGGGATCCAGGAACTTGGATGGGAAAGAATTCCATTTTTCTTTCACTATAACTGGTTAATTTTGTCATCTTATGTATTTTATTTTACATATTTACAAACATTTTGAGGAGGCTGTAGATTTCACCAGACTGCCAAAAGGGGAAAAGACTGAAAAAAGAAAAAGAAAGGAAGCAGCCTAAGAACCCCTAGCCAGTGGACAGAGAGCTGTCCTTTTAGCCACAAGCCCTGCCTGTGACATCTGCCGAGCCTGTGACCCTTCTCAGTGGCCCAAACAACTCCCCAAGATTATAACACCAATGCACACCTGCTCTGGTGGAAGGAGTTCCCTCCCCTGGGAATTCCCTATAGTCCAGTCCTCATTCTCTTTCTCTCTGATTGATACACAATTTAAATATTTAGGCTAAAGTTCTCCAGGGTTTCATCACAGTGTTGAAGTCACTCTGGGTTCTCCCAGGTCAGGGCAACATGAGTCCTGCCTGGTCCTACTTCTCTGACCAGGTTTCAAGTACAGTTCCAAGGGTGGATTCATTCGAGGACCAGTAGCTAAGTTTGAAGGGGCTCATTGCCAAGCTGGCTGCAGGGTGACTGGCCTCAGCCATCCTCCAAGAAGGTCTGGTAAGTGGTAAGTGCAGAATGCATAATATATATCATCTTACTTGCCTTTTCAAGGAGCGGGGAGGGAAGGGAGAGAATTTGGAATTCAAAAATCTAAAAAAAAGGATGTCAAGAGTTTTTGTTTACATGTAACTGAAAACAAAATTAAATGTACAAAAAATAGTGGTGGGTGCAGAGAGGATTCCCACTGACGAAATCAAGTGAAATTATGGGTTGAAATATAAGGTCTGTCCTTTGGCTGGGGGAAGGCCGGGGCTCATTCAGGGTCTCAGCTGCCTAAAATTCTGAATTAATCCTAAAGAATGCTGCCTTGGGCACACAGATTTATCTCATTAAAATCTAAACTTCACGGATCACCTTGTCTTGAGGTGAACATCCTTGCTTAGTCATGGGTCTTCTACGGTCTGAGATCTGACGTCTGGATGTTTTATCCCCAGCTCTTCTGTAGCTGTGCTCCAGCTGCAGACCCTGGCAATGACACACACACAGTATGTCTCTTACCTGTGCACTTTCCTGACCCTGTCTCTTCCCTTCTCCATTGACCTCTCAATCCCGTACTTTCTCATTTTCAATCTTTTAACTGCTGACTTTTCTCCCTCATTGAAAATTCCTTCATTTGTCATCGCCATTCCACTGGGTTTATTGTCTTCCTAGACACTTTTTCTGTCTTATAGTCAAATTCCTAGAAAAAGTTGCCTATGCTCACTGCCCTCCTAGTCCTTCTCAATCCCTTCTAATTTAGCTCTAACCTTCTATTCTAGTTTCACTCGCCAAGGCTGCCGATGATCCTGCAAATTGCTAAAGAGAGTTAGGAGGCATGGTGAATCGAGAATGAAATCTGGAGTCAGGATGAACTGAATTCAAATGCTGCCTCACTTGTGAGCCGTGTGACCCTGGGCAAGTCTCTTAACTTTCTCATCCTCAGTCCCACATTTGTAAAATAGAGATACTAATAGCACTGAGGCTACAAGGTTACTATTGTGAGGATGAAACAAGATGCCGCAAGCAAGCACTTGGCACACCTTCTGACTCTGGGCTACCCCCTTCTTGGTGGCTCTTTTTGGCTGCCTTAGCACTATTTCTTAATTCCTCTATGACCTGTCTAACAGATAGCTCCCTCTCCGTCTAATTTACTGGATTCTCATCCATGTCTGCCTCCCCAAGCGTAGACATTCCTCAGTTAAAGTCCTCTGAGGGAGGGTCAGTTTGTTTTTGTCTCTGTATGTCAGCAAATCTTTAGTAGTAGTAGTAGCAGCAGTAGTAGCAGTAGCAGTAGTAGCAGTAGCAGTAGTAGCAGCAGTAGTAGCAGCAGTAGCAGTAGTAGCAGTAGCAGTAGTAGCAGTAGTAGTAGTAGCAGTAGCAGTAGCAGTAGTAGTAGCAGTAGTAGCAGCAGTAGTAGCAGTAGTAGCAGTAGTAGTAGCAGTAGTAGTAGTAGCAGTAGTAGCAGTAGCAGTAGTAGCAGTAGCAGTAGTAGCAGTAGCAGTAGCAGTAGTAGCAGTAGCAGTAGCAGTAGTAGCAGCAGCAGTAGCAGTAGCAGTAGCAGTAGTAGTAGTAGCAGTAGCAGTAGTAGCAGCAGCAGTAGTAGTAGTAGCAGTAGTAGTAGTAGCAGTAGCAGTAGTAGCAGTAGCAGTAGTAGTAGCAGTAGTAGTAGCAGTAGCAGTAGTAGCAGTAGCAGTAGTAGTAGCAGCAGTAGTAGCAGTAGCAGCAGTAGCAGCAGTAGCAGTAGCAGTAGCAGTAGCAGCAGTAGTAGCAGCAGTAGTAGCAGCAGCAGTAGCAGTAGCAGTAGCAGTAGCAGTAGCAGTAGTAGCAGTAGTAGTAGTAGCAGTAGTAGCAGTAGCAGTAGTAGCAGTAGTAGTAGCAGTAGTAGTAGCAGTAGTAGTAGCAGTAGCAGTAGTAGCAGTAGTAGTAGCAGCAGTAGTAGTAGTAGCAGCAGTAGCAGTAGTGATATTCATACTGGTAGTAGCAGTATGACTCCTACTACGACTAGCTGTGTGCTAAGTTCCCTTTATCCTTCTTGCTGACATGCAATGAGCGAGCATTTGTTACACAACTGTTTGTTGGGCAATCACACGGATAGCCATCAAAAGGGTTGAAGGTTAATAATATTGATGAAGGCAACAATTAACATTACTGCTTTACTTACATTATTTCATTGTTAAGAATAACTTACATTTCTGTGATATTTAAAGGATACAAAGCAACTTCCTCAAAGCAGGTAGAATCTGAACCCAAGACTCCCCGACGCTCTTTGCCCTAGTACACTGACACAGTACCCTTCAGCACAGCCCAGATTTTCCCTCTAAAATTCTGACTCACATTTGCACAAATACTTTCTGCCAGTGAGGCAGAGAGGGCGTCATTATCTCTAGTGACTTGTCCAAGGTAACACAGATACAAAATGGCAGCGCTGGGATTCTTTATCCTGTCACCTGTCTTCCTGCTCAATTGTGATCAAGTTTGATGCCAAGCCTGGAGTTCTTTTTACTGACTGGCACTGCATTTTCTCTATGTGAAGAGATTGTTGTAAGAGGGTGAAGCCCTGAAGATCCTTATCTCTTTAGCTCACAAGCTGTCTTTGCTTAATTATCCCCATTTTATACTGAACTTGCCCTACTTATAAATTTAAGAAAGGAGGTGAGGATGAGAGCTAGGCTTAAACCCAGGAGACCTGGGGTCAAGAATTATTTCTCATTACCTCTGGTTGTGGGGTTCTGGGTCTGGCATTCTGAAAGACCCTGAAATCTCTCAGACTAAGTCACAGATTGGGTACTGCTCAGTACTGGTGGAGGGAATGTCTTCCCTGGGGAGTTCCCCACACTAATGAAAACACAGTTTCAGGGAGTGAGTGCCTGAGTTCACACACATACACACACACACACACACACACACACACACACACACACACACTAGCAGTGTAGGATGACACAGGACAGAACTGGGTTCAAATCCCACCTCTGACACTGGCTGTCTAACCACAGCCAAGTCATTTTGACCTCTTAAGTACCTCTCCTATATGAGAAGCAAAAGGTATAACACACAGAGGGCTGGTCTTAAAGTCAGGAAGACTCAGGTTCAAGTCCCGCCCCTGATTCACAGAGGAGAAGCTTTCAAAACCTAGGTTAATTACTGACTGATTGCTCATTTATTCACATCTGTGGGGGGAATTAACGGGCAGTTTTTGGAATGGGCAAATGTGTTATGAAAGTCAGAAATAAATTAGATGTTGTATTTGATACTTGCAAATACTCATCATTTTCAATGATTTCTGAAATATGTTTTTTCATGAGGCAATCTTGGGCAACACAAAGGTCTTGGTAGTCTTGGCTGCACTAATGTTCCAGAGTCAATATTTTCACAGTGGTCATCTCTAGTGACCTTTGGCTTAACAGTGGTGTCCAATTACCCTAAGCATAACAAAGTCATGGCAAGGGGCACAGTAGCAAGAGCAGGGGTGTCCAAAGAGTCAGGACAAAGTGTATTAAGTATAAGGGAAGATGTCAAAGGATATAGAAGTAGATATACATGTCCTGGAAGACTGTGCGTAAGTAAGCAGGGATGCCAGTCAACATTGAAGCCCCAGGGTAGAATAGTTAACTTTGTCATCTCCCATGTCTTCAGACCTTACACCTGGTCAGTATCCTTCATAGATGAATCATCGATCCACAAGATGCACCAGCAATGAAGTGTGACTAGATCAGTGCCACTCTATAACCACTGAAAGGATTTCACAAATTAATCAGCAAATTGCTAAAGAGAATTAGGAGGCATTGTGAATTAATCAGCATTTATTAAGCACCAGCTATGGACCTGGTACTCTGCTAAGCATCACAAAGAAAGACAATCCCTGCCCTCAAAGAACTCCTAGTCTAATGGGGGAGACGACATGCGGACAAACCATATACACAAAAGCGATAGGATAAATTGCAGAGAAGGGAGTGAAAACACGGGATAAAAGGAACAATTTTAGGAGGCTCTGACTAATGACCAGTTCCCTCCAAGTTTTGATTCAGAGCATCCTTCTAAGGGTTCTCTCCCAATGGTTCTCAACCTATCCCTTGTTCAGGCATGTCTGACTCCTTTGTGACCTCATCTGGGGCTTTCTTGGCAGAGATGCTGGAGGGATTTGTTATTTCCTTCTGTAGCTCATTTTACTGGTGGGGAAACTGAGGCAAATAAGATTAGATATATTGCTCAGGATCACACAGCTAGCAAGTGTATGAGGTCAGATTTGAACTTAGGTCTTCCTGATTCTAGGTTTTATTCTGCCATCTAGCAGCTCCAATCTCTCCCTGGGATGAGGCAAATGAAAGATCCACAGACCTTGCTACTGAAACTCAGACATTTTCTACAACTGGTCTACTGCTGCCGTTTGTACTTCATTATTTTTTTTTAATTTATTTTCAGTGCTCCACAATGACTTCCATATAACCTAAATTTTTTCCCCTCCCTCCCCGAGACAGCATACAATTCTATATAGGTTCTATACTTACATTCCCACTATATATGCCCTCACCTTAGTCACGTTGCATAGAAGAATTAAAATGAATGGGAGAAATCATAAAACAAACCAAAACATAATACAAAAGAACATGATCTGCTGCATTCTGATATTGAATTGCATAGTTCTTTCTCTGGACATGGAAGGTATTTTGCCTTAAAAGACCATTGGGAATTTTTTAAGTCCTTGCATTGTAATGAATTTCTAAGTCTATCAGAAAAAATCCTTGCACACTGTGGTCGTTGCTGTGTACAAAGTTCTCCTGGTTCTGCTCCTTTCAGCATCAGATCATATAAGTCTTTCCAGGTCTTTCTGAAATCTTCCTGTTCATCTTTTCTTATAGCACAATAGTATTCCATTATATTCATATACCACAATTTATTCAGCCATTCCCCAGTTGATGGGAATCCCCTTGATTTCCAGCTTTTGGCCACCACAAAGAGAGCCGCTATAAGTATTTTTGTACATGTGGGATCTTTCCCATTTTTATGATCTCTTGGGGATACAGTCCTAGAAGCAGGTCAAAAGGTATGCACATTTTTGTAGCCCTTTGGGCATAGTTCTGATGGGGTACAAGCCCAAGCCAAGACTTTTTCCCCTTGGATCAGGAGGACTTTTGTCACATTTGCCTGCAGGGCCCCAGAAGTCTGGCCTTGGGGGGAATGGGGCTCTTTGGATTCCCCTTCCATCTCTCTCAGCCCAAATACTCCCTCTCTGATCACTGTTTAGCATTCTCTTCCTTTGATCCTAGCATCCTTTTGCTATTCCCCACTACTTAGCATTCTCATGACGCCCAAGTTGCCCAGCATGGATTGTGGATGGTTTGGACTACCAGCCACTCCCATCAGGATCCTCCCTGGGTTTGATCTATGGAGACCATTCCTGAGGCCCCAGATTATTTGGCCACACCTGAATGCTGCCCTTGGTCTTTTTCTGTATCTAAGTTATATCTTGCCTCCATGAAGGCACTCAGACTCAATGCAGCTCACACTCTGTCTAGCTGAGATTCTATCTGGCCTGCTTGCGTTACAAAAGTTAGGCTCCTTAAAAGTCAACCCAGTATGGTAAATCTTCAATAAACTTTGCTTTTCTTTGACTTTAAGAAGGCTTGTATCAAACTCATTCTAGCAGGACCTGGCATGTTGGTATTTTGGAGTCCCCCAGCACCCCTGAACCTCATCTGTTCCAAATTGCTCTCCAGAATGGTTGGATCAGCTCACAACTCTACCAACAGAGAGTTAGTGTTTCCACTCTCCCACATCATCTCCAACATTTATCATCTTCCTGTTTTGTCATGTTAGCCAATCTGATAGGTGTGATGTGGTATCTCAGAGTTGTTTTGATTTGCATCTCTCTAATCAATAATGCTTTAGAGCATTTTTTCATATGACTATAGCTATCTTTAATTTCTTCCTCTGAAAACTGCCTGTTCATATCCTTTGACCATTTATCAACTGGGAAATGTTTGTCCTTCATTATAACAAAGGAGAAGTTTTGAATGCTATGGATAAGTTCACTTACCTTGGTAGTGTACTTTCCAGGTATGTCCACATTGACAATGAGATTGATGTACGCATTGACAGAACTAGCTCAGTGTTTGGGAAGAAGAAGAAGATATGTTTGGGAGAGAAGTATTAGACTGACTACCAAACTGAAGAAATGTTTGGGAGAGAAGAAGTATTAGACTGACTACCAAACTGAAGATCTACAGAGCTGTTGTACTGACCTCATTGTTATATGATTGTGAAACATGGACAGTCTACCAATGCCATGCTAGGAAACTGAATTGTTTCCATTTGAATTGTCTTAGGAAGATTCTGAGGATCACTTGGCATGATAAGGCATCAGACAATGAAGTCGTTGCTCTAGCTGAACTGCCAAGCATTCAAACTATGCTTCAGAGAGCGCAACTCTGATGGGCTGGCCACATTGTTTCAATGCACGCTTGCCAAAAAGACTATTTTATGAAGAACTTGCATGGGACAGGCGATCACATGGTAGCCAGAAGAAACAATACAAGGACACTCTCAAGGTCTCTCTCAAGAACTTTGAACTTGACTGTACAACATGGGAGACATTGACCAGCATGGCATGTCCACATCAAAAAGGTGCTGTGCTCTATGAGCAAAGCAGAATTGGGACAGCACAAAGTAAATACAGGGTGAGCAAATTTGGGATAATCGCCCCAAATATTCACAGGGACTATCTGTGCCCAACCTGTGGTAGAGCATTCCGAGCTCATATTGGTCTGATCAGCCACAATCTGACACACTGAAATTTCACTTTCCAATGGTGATGTCATTTTGGTCCTCTTTGAAGATGAAGGACAACAACCAACTAGGAAACCTCTTCTTATCATAAAGGTAAAAAATAAACAGAAAAAATAGTTTGATAAAACCAACCAAGATGTTTTCATCTAACAGAATGAGTCCCATGGACCATGTCACAGAGACCAAGATGAATTAGTGGACACCTCCTACAACCGTCCAACATCAACTAGATCCACTTTTTTCCTTGTTTTGGCTGATCTGCTGAGTGGAAAGAGAAAGTTGTGAAAGTTCTTTAGCAGGGAAAGCATTTTCCTTTGGCAGGTGTGTGGAGAACAGATTGGAGAGGGAGGTAATTGGAACACCTGGAGTCCAATTAGGGGCTTTGGCCAAAGTCTAGACAAGAGGCCATGAGGACCTGACTAGAGAGAGGGATGACTCAGGGAGTAGAGAGAAGGGGATAGAGATATGTTGTGAGTGTGGAATGAACTAGGCTTGGCAACTGACTGGGTGTGATGAGTGAGTAGAGGGATGCCAAGTTGGGGAACTTGGGATGGAGGGATGGTAATGCCTTTAACAGAAAGAGAAATGTCTGCAAGGGAAGGCATGGGAAAGGCAGAAGAAGGTAAGTTCTGTGCACACATTGTACACACTGATTTCAAGACATCCACTTGGAGATGTGGAGGTGTGGGAATGAAACTCAGGATAGAGAATGGGACCGAGTCTGTCTATCTATGCTGTTCATCTCTACCATGGTCAATGTTTTGGTGTCATTCAGATTCTTGAGGTTCTGTTAAAAGATGTGTTTATGCGTGGGAGGAGGTAGGGGGAGGGTAGAGATCGGGGTCTTTTGGAAGAGCAGCAAATCCTCAATCCAAATCATTCCTTGGTCTCTCCCGTTGGGAGTGTAGTGTTTGTGGCTGCTGGCATTTACTTTTCCCCCATCCTGGGTGTCAAGAGATGAACTGAGTCCCCTAAATGAGAAATGAAACACTCCCTCAGAATGAGTGTTTTTATAGTACCCCTGAGAGAGGGACCCCTGTGAAAGTCTACATTTTATTTGTATTGAAACATTCCTTTGCCCCTTGACAATACAGGGATCTTACTGTGAAATAACAGCCATTCCAATGTGTGCTTTCTTATGCCCATTGTACCCTGTGAAGCTGCCAAGTCTCACACCTTAGGCCCACTCTTTCTGCCATAGACAAAAAAATTCTCATATATGTAAGCAGAATTAACGTGTCTGCTCTCACTTACACCCATGTGAACAAAGTTACAAATTTCACCAATCTCATGGAGACAGTTTTAGGAGTATGGGCAGCTCCGGCAAGCTTTAAATGGGTTTCTTCATCAGCTCCAAATAAGTGCCAGAACAGAAAATCCAAAGTGTGCAGGAAGAGAGCTGTAGCAATGTGGGATGTCTACTCTGTTCCAAGCACAGGTCTACATTATTTTTCTGGAAACCAGGGCTGCCCCATAGTCCTGGACTCTACTTCCTCCTCACGCCTAGGGTCATTTTCTCCAGGAAGTCTTCCCTGATGCCTCCAGCTGCTAGTACCATCCCCTCTCTAAACTTACCCCCATAAAAATGCCCCAAACAACTATCTTGTATCTCTTCGAATCTACCTAAACATATGTACAAACGGTGTCCTCCCTAGACTGCTCCCTGAAGGCAGAGATGGTTGTACCTCTATCTCTGGATACAGGAGACTTAGCCGGGCTGCTCATCATACATTGGAGGGTGCTCTTTCACACTCTAGAATGAAACCTGGTTACTTTTTCCATGAGAATTCTTAGAGAGCAAAAATGAAGATGGTGATTCTGAAGTGAAATAAAGATCTGGCATTAAGCCAGTTAACTTCATCAGCATAAATAACAAAACCACATGTGCTAAATCAGGCAAGGGTAGGTTTTATTTTTGACCACTATTGTTTTACTAAATTAACCACCAATTTTTGCTTTACTTAGAATAGGCATAGCCTTAGTAATTGATCCTGGCCTGCAACTTAATTTGCTTACAAAAATTTTAAGAAACTTTTAATAAACCAATTAAACTAGAGCCATTAGTATATATTTGGAAATTGTATAAATAAATGGGTGCTATATTTAGAATATCATGAAAAGTTGGTTAATCACATTCCATTTCTATTGAAATTTAATTCAAACCTTAAATTTAGAAGAAGGAAGAAAAAGTAACTTTGCTGTATAACAAAAGAGAATTTATATTTGTAGCCTGTATGGCTACAAGGACACACACACACACACACACACACACACACACACACACACACTCTCTCTCTCTCTTTTCTTCTTATCTGAGTTGTTTCTTAACAACAGCTAGGTAAGGTTAATAGTCTTAAGTGAGATTTATGTCCATTTTCTGGATGAGACAACTGAGGGTGATTGGTTAGGTGACTTGACCCAGTAAGGAGCATGAGTGTGACTGGTTTTGATTCAAACTTTCCCTGACTCAGACTCTTGGACCTTTTCTCCTACACATTTTCAGGTGTAATGGAACCATGTTCCCCTGCATTTTAGGAATTTGCTTGGTGTGCTGGGAATCTTGCTGACATGGTTTGTTTATCTGATCTTTGTCCAGTCATTTCACTCTAGGTTCTCAGCACATGAGTTGAGACTATAGCCCCAATTACAACACTTAAGTATTTTGGAAATAGCTGATACTATACAGTGCTTTAAGATTGACACGTGCCCTGTGTAATTTTATCACAAGTAACACATTTCATTTGATCCTCACAATAATCTCTTGAAGTGGAAGATACATACACAAATACATATATATATATATATATATATATATATATATACATATATATATATATATATATATGTATATATATATATATATATATATATGTATATAATCTCTTGAGGTAGAAAGATTTTTATCTCTTCTTTATACATGAAAAAACTGAGGCTCAGAGTCCACCATCCTACCACTACAAAACAGTAAAATTGAGATTTGAACTCAGTTCTTTCCTGACTAACACCACCAGGCCCTCTATTATTCCATACCATCATCTCTAAAGTTACCGAAAAGCTTCTTTAATACTCTGATGGATCTATGATATCAATAAAGGTTGAGTCCCAGGGTCAGTGGGGATGGCAGCTTATGACTTCTTCCCTTTTTGTGTGTTTTCTGAACTTGTCCCCTGTAAGTCTTCACACAATCTACATGCCGGGGTTCTTGTTCTGGGTCTTTGGATCTTTCCTGGATTCTAGTGCAACCCAGGGCCTTGCATCTATTACCTTTTCATTCCTTTCCCCGTCCTTTTCTGAACATGTTTGTGAGGATGCTTTTGCCCTGCTTCCTGTATCCTGGCATAGGTTACAGGCTCCTGATGCTACCAAGCACCTCTCCACTGATTCTCGCACCATCTACCATTTTGATTCTTTGAAGGTGTCCCCTAGTTTGTTGCCATATGGTATTCCTAGAAGACTACTGGGGGTTAAAAGATGGCACTAAGGGACTTTGTGATCCCTGAAAATTCTACACCACTTCCCAAATGCAAGCACTCAGTTTCCTATCCAGATCTGATCTCAAATCATCATGGCTCATTTGCAACACTTGTTCAAAGTAAACATACTGCTGGACTAACTTAGCAGACTGAACATCACCAGCATGCCACAAGACAAATTTTCTGCCACTCCTTTCCCTGCCACATGTCTTTCCGTTCTGTCTCGCCCCATGTTTGCCATCAGCATTTTCTTAGTTATGTCATCTTTGACTTAACGTCTTGGCTTCTAATGTCCAGTCTCTGCATCCAGTCATTGTGATGAGGTTGAGGGGTGATGAGGACCCCAAAATACCAACAGTCCAAGTCGTGCTCAAATGAATTCGACTCAAGTCTTCTTAAAGTCAAAGAAAACAAAGTTTACTAAAGATTTGCCATCTTGGGTTGCCTCTTAAGGAACCTAAGCATTTGTAACGCTTGCATTCACAAGTGGGCCAGATAGAATCTCAGCTAGACAGAGTCTGAGCTGGATTGAATCTGAGCGCCTTCATGGAGGCAAGATGGAACTAAACACAGAAAAGAGTATAGGAGGGATCTGGGGGTGGCCTGGTAGTCTAGGGTGATGGGAGGAGGGGTTTAGGAAGGGTCTTGAGGAGAAGTCCAAGGAGGGAATCCAAGGAGGGCCAAAGGCTGGAAACAGCTGGAGGCTAACAGGAGATATCTGACTAAGGGGCGTCTAGGTGGGAAGCAGGTGTGGCAATCAAGAGGTAACAGACCGTGGCCACAGATTTGAGCATGAAAAGCCAGGTTCTGTGGACAGATACTAGGAGAGCTCAATTTGAGTATGAAAAGCCAGGTTAAGTGAGGAGATTCCAGGGGAGCTCAAGGAAGTTCCCAGAGTTTGAACGCCATCAATTGCCCTCTCTGTTTAGGCCTCTATTTCCACAGCCTTCAATTTCGTTATGCCAGCCACACAGGATGCAAAGACAAAATATTTTCTTTCTCTGCCTCCAATTTCCCTTTCTTATTCAATCTTTCATCATGCCACTTTCCTGTTCAAAAAACCTCGTTGGCTCTTGGTCTGATATTCAAGGCTTTCTGTAAGCTAGGCTTAAGTTTCTTTTTTTCTAAACTTATCTTTCACTCCTCTCACAATTGCATCCTCCCCTTCCTCTCAGAAGATCAGAACTGACTGGTCTCTGAATAGGTTTGAATGCCCTTCCTACCCAAGTAGTTCAATGTCCCTTTCTCAATCTCATTTCACCCCAAATGTTCACACAGACTTTTTGTGCCTGACGTGTGGTAGAACATTCTGAGCTCATGTTGGTGTGATCAGCTGCGGCTGGACACACTGTAACTTGACTCTAGCATAGTGATGTCATTTTGATCCTTTTTGGACAACTATCTTTCTCTACGTCCCTAGTACAAACTGTTTGGTTTTCAAGGTCTTGAATAACATGGTTTGCCCCTATCTCTAACCTTATTTTATATTGATTCCCTAACTTGTATGCCTTGTCCTCTTCTGGTTATTGTTCTCAATGTCTCCAAGTTCATTTCCCATTTTGAAAAGTGTAAGGAAGGCTTTCCTTCCTGTTGTATCTCTGGCCTAGAATCATTCCTTCTGCCTTGTTCTCTAGCCACTGAAATCCCACGTGATCTTCAAGATCTGTTTTGGTGTCTGATCTCCCATGAAGTCATGACAATAATCTCTCCTCTATTCTCCCACAGCAGAGTTGTATGCTGCCTGTTTGGTAATAATTGTTTTATGTGTGTTAGGCAGAAACTATATCTGGTACTTCTGCATCCTCTGCAGTTCCTGACTCCTGAGCAGAGGAGAGATGGGTTGTTTCCATCTGCTCACACAGTGGAGTTCAACCTTCCAAGATCAGTTAATCAAGCACTTACTATTCCTCTTCTACTAAGCCTCCCTCCCCCGTTCAGTTCTGTAGTGGCGACTCCTTTCTCCAAACTCCCAAGATATCTACCATACTAAAAGGCAGTATGGTATGGTGGCAGTTTAGTGGACTGGGGCTCAGCAGCCCAAATCTTGTTTCTGATACTTGTAGCTGTGTAGTCATGGGCAGGTAACTTCCAGGTTTTCCATCTGCAAAATAGGAGTATTCAATAATATCAGGGCTGTCATGAGAAGCAAATGAGATGAAAAATATAAAGCTTTGATGTTTTCTTGGTAGTTAACATTTTATGCACAGATGTCATGTCCACATTACTACTGGACTTAAGCTCACAGATTGCCAGATGTGGTATTTCTTTTTTAATTCTTTCTAGTATCTTGCATCACACTGTACACTCAGTATATCTTTCTGATCAATACTCCGATAGACCTTCTAGATGCGTGGTAAAGGCAGGCATCATTAAAATGGAACGTATTAGCATATGTGGGGTTGGCTGAGAGAAGCTAATTGCCCTAATTGTTGACTGTGATAAAAAATGCAAAACTCCCGGAAAAACCCTGGGGCTAATGTCACCAGATCTAAAGTTTCTTCACTTTCTAAAAGGTCAAGATCACCAGATGGAGATTAAACAATCCCAGCAAAGTGCTTACTAATGTCAGTTTCTATTTCTAGTTACAGTTATCACTATACTAGTTACAGTAATCACTATACATGTGGTAGGTATCCCTATGGATGTAAGTACTAAGCTGGACTATCCTCATATTCTATTTCCTCATATAAGTATTTGTATGTCATTCACACACGTGTCTGTAGACGCACAGAAACCACTGGAGGGAGAGGCAGGAAGGCTTACCGGAGCTGTAAGCAAGGGGTGCCCACGTCAGTGACTTTCTATACAAATGAAGTTTGACATGATGTCCTGTAGACGATGGACAGAAGGGGTTGGATCGGGGCTGTGGGGGCCCGAAGGTTCTGGAGGCACCCAGGACAGGATTCGAACCCAGGTCCTTGGGCTCCCATTAATTATTTAGTAATTATTACGCGTCTCTACCGTCCGCCAGCTCTGCGCTGGGCATCAAAGAGGACAGAGACCTCGGCAAAAAGCCTCCCCTGTCGGGGCTGACCCTCCGCTGGGGAAGGGGCTGGTGCACAATACACAGAAGGGGATGTGTTGTGGGGAGGAGAGGAGCCAATCATTCCCCTTCATCCGCGAGCCCGAGAAGCCCTGGGTTCAGATCACGCCTGGAAGCTGTAGCAGCGTGGGCGTCAATTCCCCGATCTGTGAAATGGGGGCGATAACAGCCCCCCCAACTTCCCTCCCCCCCCCCCCGCCCGGGCCTTCTATGAGAAGTGCTCTGCAAACCCGACTGCGCTGAGCCGCCAGCCAAACAGCCCCGCCTGCCCTCGCGAGGACACTGGGGTACTGACATATCCCTGGCTGTCCCGGGCTCGGAATGGGAAGGCGCAGGGGGCGGGACTCCAGCCCCCGGCCGAGGCGAGTGGCTGGTTCAGGCCCGGGGTCATCGCGCCTGCGCAGACCTGGCGCCCCACCCCCGGCGCGCCCCTTCCTGTCCCGGAATGAGGCTGCACGCACGCGGCGGAAGCGAGCCTCCCTGAAGGACGGAAGTGACGCGCGCGGCCCCTATTGGCTCGCCCCTCCCTCCGTCCCTCCTTTCCCCGCTCCTCCTCCTCGATCCCTAGGTCCGTTCGTCCGCCTGTCTGTGGCGGAAGGCGCCCGTGGCCCATGGCGACTGTGGGCGGGAGGCCCTGGTGACGCTGCCCAGCCTTCGCAGAGGCCTCTCCGGGCCCGCCTTGGGTAAGAAGCCGGGGCTGGCGGGCGGGAGGCCGGGCGGGATTGTGACGTGCCCGCAGGGGGAAGGGACGCGGGCCCGGAGTAGGGGGGGCGCGGGCGCTCTCTGTCTCAGTTTCCCCTTTGTGAAGTGAGAGCTTCCCAGAAGAGGAGAGGCCGGGACGCGAATTTTGGCAGCCTCCGCGCGTATACTGTAAGTGCCCAGCGAGGGCTGGTCGGTTGGCCCACTGGGGCCGGGAGGCAGAACCAGGGGCGGGACGGTAAAGACCGAGGGGCCGGCGGCCCCCGTCCTCGGGGCGTTGGGAGGGGGAGGGGAGCGCGGTGCGCCCGGGAGCCGGTGTTTGTGCATCGGGCGGGGAGGGGCGGGGCCTGCGGGCGGGGAGGGACCCGCGTACTTCCGGGATGGGCCCAGCCGGTCCCGCCTCCCTCAGGCCGTTCGGGGCCGGGGGGTTCGGTGCCCTTTGACTCGCCGGACTGCGGAGGGGCTGGGCAGCGCGAGGGCCCGCGCAGCCGACTTGGGGTCGGAGAGCAAGTGGAGTTGGAACTTGGTGGGTTTTGAGAAAAGTCCAAGAAGTTACGGGGGCAGCGAGAGCCTCCCTCAGCTGGAGCCTGGGGCAGGGGCTCGCTGCCTCAGTTTCCTCCCTGCTAAGAAGGGGTGATCTTAAAAGGACTCGGCCCCTTCCCCGCCAGCGAGGCGCGTGGAGGGAGGCCACAGATGGTCCAGTAAACAGAGCGTGGTTTCCCCCTTTCTGCGTCAGAATTACTGGATGAAAGAAACAGACCCAATGTGCTCCCCGTCCCTCTGGGATAATTGGCCGTGCTGCCCGCAAGTACAGTGCCCTGACGCTGGCGAGACTCCGGGCTGACCTGGGCTAGACAGCCCTCTAGGAGGGGGACTTTTTGGAAACCTCCATAAAACAATCAAGGATGGTGCTAGTCAGAAAGGCTCTTCAGGTATTTAGGTATCCTGCAGGAGTGAGCTGAAGCATGGATAATCCGGAGCTTTCAAAATGTTGGACTTCTTTCTAAAGGTGTTTGTAGGTGGAATATGCAATTAAAATGCAGTAGGAGGCTGTGCATGGTTTTGAAAAATGGATAGGGGTCACTGGCCCTGGAGTCAGGAGGACCAGAGTTCAAGTGTGGTCTCAGATATTTGACCCTGTGTGACCCCTGGGCAAGTCGCTTACCTCCATTACCTCCAAAAAAAAATGATTAGAGATATAGCTTATTTCTCCACTTTCACTGAAAGTAATAACATTTAGTGTACTGGCTCATTTGTTTGTTTAGTTACTTGACTTTTTAAGAGCTGTGTTCTCAGAGGCCAGAAGATCTGGGTTCAACTCCTGCCTCAGACAAGGACTGGCCCACGTGAGCTTGGGCACGACCCACAGGCACTTTTTTTGATACAGGAAGTCGAAGAGAAGACGCTGACCTGCTTTAGTAGAGGGAGTTTTTCTCATCCATGAAGTTCTTTATTTCAGTAATAAAATCACAGGTCCATTCCCCCTTGGTATCATCTCTATTTAGAGTTCATAAATTATATAAGGTGATTGGAAAAAAGCTTATGACACTGATGTAATTTATGGATCTTTTCAGTGTTTTATATTTATTTCAGTTGCCTAAGGATTGCTCCTGCTGTGTATATACTGTTCAGTTCATTAAAGTGAAATGGATAGTGCAGTGGAGCTTGTAATAGTTATCTTGGTCCCAGGACTTGGAGTCAAGGAGACTTCACATCCGGCCTCAGACATTGCTGTCTGTGCTAGTCTGAACAAGGCTTTAACCATGCTCTCTCAGCTTCACTTTTTTTCCTTTGTAAAATAATAGCGCTGACCTTAACAGGTTCTTGTAAAAGTCGAATGAGATCATATGTATGGCATATAAAAAGATTGGCTATTATTAATGTTCTGGAAGAAAATGTGATAACCAGCAATCCTTTGTCTGAATGGGACTGTAAAATTTGCCTAGAGAAGTGTAGGTAATCATACTTACCAAGCTCCCACTGTGTTCGCATAGTGACCTGTATATAGGACTCTATACAGAAATGTGCAATGCAGTTATTACCTTTAGAACTTAGAATAAATTAGAATTAAGATTTAAGAATTTAGTTCAAAGACTTCCTGATGTAGAGTTCTACCTAGGTGACCTGTAAGGATCCCAAGAAATTGGGTTTGGCAGGCTGAGGACTTAACTGGAGATTTTGGATAGGCAACATGAAATGTTTAAGTGGGCTATTATGTGATGGTGATTGTGTGTAACTCCTGGTTTTGACTCCTCAGTTTTCACTCATTTTAAACTGATCTCCCATTCCTGGACCCTTGGTAGCAGAAAGAGAGATTGAAGCCCGAAGTCAGCGTTGTGGCTCCTACTTGCCCTTCCTTGTGTGGAGGGCTTCTCTCTCCTCTGTCAGTGGGGCAGGGCTGTGTTTCCTCTGGTAATGGTGCTGTTTCCAAACCAAGTGAAGGCAGTGGGAGACTCTCCACTGGGTTCTGGGGGAAGAAAAGCAGAAAGCGAGGGCATTTGCAGACTCCTGGAAGCCATTTACACATGTAGAGGACGTGAGAGACCAGGTGAAAGCAAGATTAGCAGAATTTGGAGGGAACTTATAGGGATTCTTTATTCCATTCCACGAGCCAGAGTCATCCAGCTGTTAATTTGTGATGGATTGAAGATGAGAAATTTGTTAAAATAGAAGGAAAGGGAAGAAAATCATGACCTTACCCCTGTTTTAATCAGCTCCGGTTTCATCCTGTGATATGTATTGCAAGTTACTTGTATTGCCGTTTAGAGAATAATTCTTAATTCTGTGAATATTTGACAATATTCCAATGGGAAACCCCCCTCCAGTGTAGTTATGGAAACATTTTTGTTTCGAATTTTATTTTTTATAATGTTGACATGTAAGAATTCAGACAAGCACAATGACCATGACACAGCACTCCTCAGTGTTGGGGAATGAATCTGTGTTTTAAAATTATTTTTCACTTTCTATTTGTCTCCCAGTGCTTTGGACAGTGCTTATAAATGCCCCTTTGACTAAAAGGTAGAAGAAAAGTGCTGTTTCACTTGTATTACCTCTGGGAAGCAGCAACCCATAAAGTCAAAGGCATAGTATAAGTTGGAGGAAAAAGAACTTTCTCAGTTTTATGCTCAGGCCTTCAGGATTTGACATGGATTAGATGTTTCTGACTGGAGTTTGGGAAGGAGGATCCCTCCCTCCCCAAAAGGATTAAATCTGTGGTCTTGTCTTCAGCACTGTGCCAACCCCCAAATGCACACAGTGAGGCCTTTTGATTTTAAACAGTTATTTCTGCCTTTTTCATGAAGAAGTACTTTCCATCTTCCCAGAGCCTTAAGATCACTGGGAGGACTATGCAGTCTTACGTGGGAATTGGAATATCCTCCGGCTGCTATCCCTTTGAGTAAACATTGACCTTGGGCAGGGTTGCTGGAGTAACCAGTTTGAGAATATACCAGGTTAGGTAGGGTTTCCTTATCAATCTAATGTTTGAGATCCTCTGTTTAAATAATTAAGCTGAACTTTTAATTCTTTCTCTGAAATGTTCAGTTACACACAGAAGATTATGGAATAATGTACTTTGGTGGTAAATTTTGTAATTGTACAGACTTTAATCTCCATAAAAAAGGAGTTAATTTTTTAAAATAGAAATTGGTAACCATTTTAAGATTTTGGTTTTAATGACTTTTAAGCCATTCAATACCTGTATTTGTTATTTGAATTATTTTTCTGTAGTTAATTTGAAAGGTCAGGAAACATCAGATTAGAAAGGTTTTGACTTAAGTATCCTTCTAAATAAAGTCTCTGACAGCTATTAGTAAATTATAGGATAGAGTTTCAATGCAGTCCTGGGTCCACAAACTTTCATTGACTTGGGAAACAAGTGCAATTAACAAAGTGCTAGAAATAGATTATTTCTTCAATGATTTAAAAAAAAGTGCCTGAGAATTCTCATGAATATTAGGTATGTAATGTTAGAGCTGTTGAAGGTGAAAGATTTACCATGATAAAAATAGTAAATTGCTTTTTTTTTTTGGCAAATCTGTATTAGCCAAATTGTTATTTGTCGCTCATAGATGAAGGGTGCAAAATGTGAAAAACTTTGAGTTGTTTGCAGAGTTCATTTACTATTCATGAATTAACCAAAACTCAACTTAAATGACACCTACTCCTTGAGTCTGAGCATTCTGTGAATTTTTAAGTCACATTTATTGATTTTGTGCACTTGACATTTCCTGAATGACATTTCTTTTGTATTCAGTTTCTATTAATTTGAGATCTGAGCAATCAAGACAAGGTTAAGGTAAGCATACATTTTGCTAGACAACAGTGATTAAATAGTCTTTCTAATTATTTAAATTTGATTTGTTGTGAAAGACAAATCTGACTTTTTTTCATTTCCATATTTTTGTTATAAATGAGGAATAAATTTTAATCGTGCTGTCTGACTGCTATTGGAGAATGGGCAGATCATGAGAGGACAAGACTCAGTGATTAGACTAGAGGAGTCTTACTAATAGAGAGTTATCTCAGGGCAGCCAAGAATGGCAGCCTCGAAATCTCTTAAGTGCTTTTTCTTGGTAGAAAGGAATGGTCCCAATCAGGATGGGATTGAAGCAGAAAGGAGTGGGCCAGCTCAAGCAAACAGTAAGTCCAGTGCAATTAGGCAGGAATCCAAGGGGATAAGGACCTTAACCAAGAGGCCAGTGCAGGCAGTACATTGTGATAGACGCTTGGTATAGAAAAAGCACAGAACCATCTCTGCCTTCAGGAAACTTAGATCAGCTGGAGGGATATCAGTGGCTAGAATGCTGGGCCTGGAGGCAGGAAGACCAGAGTTCAGATAGAGCCTCAGACATGTTGCTAACTGTGTGACCCTGACAGATCGCTCCATCTTTCTCTGCCTGTTTGTGGGGATAACATTGTCCCAGGGCTGTTGAGGATCAAATGAAATAAGATTTGTAAACTGGCACTAGCCTGGCCGGTAGGAAGCTCAGTATAAATGGTCACTGTTATTATCATTAAACAGTTACATCCACACGTGATAATTGGAGGAACGAGTAAACAACTAGTGAGTTTGTTTCCCGTACGTGATAATTGGAGGAAGGAGTAAACAACTAGTGAGTTTGTTTCCCGTAGGAGGTGGCCCTGTCTATTCTAAGAGGTACAGATGAGGAGGGCTATGTTCCCTGCTTAAAAGGTCAGAGATGGACTTGCATAAAGCATATGTGGTTTAAATGTGGAATCCGTGGAAGGGACAATAGGAAATAATACTGGAAAAGTAGACTGTAACCTATGGTATTTTCCTGTAGAAACAAGAGTCATTGTAGATTCTTGATCATAGGAGGGAATGATCCATCGCACCCTGGTGCTTTAGGAAGGTTATCTTGGCACCTGTGTAGAGGAAATCTGGGAAAGGGAAGAGTTTAGAGGCTCTGAGCTTGGTTATGCTGTGGAAACGATAAGATGTGTGAGGGCTTGAACTAGGATGGGAGAAAAGGGGCTAGAACCTTGTTGTTCAGAAAGGCTTTCTTTGACAAGCCCTTGGGGAGTGAGAGTCAGTTACTAAAGGACCCAAGGATTGCCCTGGAGCGTGGAGACCCAATTGAGCTGATGACGTAATCACTATTTGGAGGTGTGGCAGCACCTCCCTGGGCTGGAAGAGAAGCAGGAAGAGCTGAGTTTCAGGCCTGCCTCAGGCTGTGGAGAGAGGGGACAAGTGACTTGTACTCTCACTGGCCTCAGGCAGCTGTCTCTCACCAAACTTTACCGGGAAGGCGGCAGTTTGCTCTGTAACAAGGAAACCACTGAAGAAGTCCAAAGACCAAAATAAAAATCATTATTCAGGTGAGGGAGCAGAAGTCCTGGAACAAATGGGGGAGCACTAGGGGCAGTGATTAGTTGTGCCCACTCATGCTAAGGTGGAGGCTGTCTGCCCTCCACTGCACTTCTTAGGCTGCCCGAGGACCACTTCCATGGTTTGTAGGCCAGAAGCCTGAGAGTGGCAGAGGCTCTGGGCTTGGGTACTTTTAGATTGTAGCAGACACAGGAAGCCAAAACTTGGGAGAGTTCTTAAACTGGAATTTATGTTTATTCTGTTTGTTTGAACTTTGTCCCCAGTTCTTCCTTTGATTAACTTCCTGAGCCATGCTGGTGACAACTCTTTACCCATAAATGTACTCCTAGTCTACTTTTTTACAGTTGTTAGATACCTCGATACAGAGCCCAGAGTAGAGATTGCATGCAGGTGGGCAGCCCGGAGGCTGAAAGGCCTCTAGATCCACTGGGAAGTGGTTTATTTAGCTGAAAGAGGAAATCTGAGAGCCACCTGATTGTTGTGTATGTTAATGGAGAAGGAGGGATTAATTCCTCACTTCGTCCTGCCCTCTACACAGCTGCCAAAGTGATTTTCCTTAAGTTTAAATCTGACCACCACTTTGCCTCATTTTAACTCCAAGCCTGATTGGCTTTTACAGCACTTCCTGACTTGTTCCCAACCTATCTTTCTAGCCTCACTATTATTTGTTATTTGACTTCTTACTCTCAATGGGCTAGCCAAGTTGACTTTCTCGCATTTCTCACCCGTGATATTCCATCTCTTTGCATTTCCTCTGACCATCCTCCAGTCTGAAATGTACTGCTTTTTCACCTCCTTCTAACTCAGTTTCCTATGTATTTAGGCTCCAACATTTATACTCAGTTTTTTGGTACATACTTCTCTATGAGTGAGAGTCACCAAGTGAAAACTCAAATGAACCTTAGAGGCAGTCTGCTCTAAACCCTTCATTTTAGAGAGGAGTAATGGCGGCCAAGAAAGCTTTGCTTATCTCATGACTGTTAATTTTCTGAACACTGTCCACTAGACTGTGCAGATAGCATCTACATTCTATCACTTGATAGGCTAGAAACTCTTTGGGAGCAGGAGTTATTTCATTTCTGCCTTTGGGTCCCCAGCATGTATCACAGTGGCCGATGCACATAATAGGCATGTAATAAAGGTTTGTGCGATTAGATTTATTCTCTTAGGTTCTAGGAGACAGAACCAGAAGCAGTAGGTAGAAGTTGCCAAGAAGTAGACTTGGCCTTGAGATCATGGAAAACATTTGTCCACAAATTAGAATGTGCTGGCTTAACTGCAAGTAGTTTCTCTTTTAGAGGTGATCCAGCAGATTTGCTGTGTGGCTCTAAAAATTATTCCCTGTGTAAACACCTCCTCCCTGGCCATCACTTTCTCATTTGTTGTGTAAGTTTCTTGAGGGCAGGGATCTTAATTTGTTTTTTATTCTCAGTGTTTGGCCTGGCTTTTTTATTCACTCTTTGTTACTCATTCATGACTACTTTTCTATGTTGTGGAGGATTTTTTTCAGGTCTTTTCTAACACTGACATTCTGTGATGTTTTCCACTATCAGTGCTTATGTGCTTTTTTTTACAGATGAGTCTTTTTTCCTTAAGATTGGCAAAAATTAAGGAAGTTATTAAGATTTCTTTTCATAACTTCTTACAGATAAACATGACATCCTTTCAAGAAGTCCCACTGTCAAGCACTCTTCAGACATCCAACTTTGCACACGTCATCTTTCAGAATGTGGCCAAGAGTTATCTTCCAAATGCCCACCTGGAGTGTCATTATACTTTGACCCAGTATATCCATCCACATCCAAAAGATTGGGTTGGCATTTTTAAGGTAAGAATACTTGAGCAAATCTTCCATGGAGGATTTAGGCAGGTGGTTGGATGGTGGTTTAAAGGTTATCTTGAGACCATCATCATTAAATTAAAGCTATTTTAATTTTACTTCTCTGTAATGGTAATTTCTTGCTTAAGACAGGTAAGAATAAAGTGATCACGAATTTATTTCAGTCATTTCTCTCCTGGAGTTTGGAGCATTTGTTTTCTCTTTGCGATTCAGTGAGACTGAAAATTGCAAAACATGTGCTGACCTGCCTTGGGAGAGGGGATTCTAGTTCTGATTTGGTGGCTTGAGAACTTGCTTTTTGAGGGTCCTCTTCAAGACCAAATATCGGTAATTGCAGTTCAGTAGTACTGGTCTTTGTCATCTGTCATATACTCCCTGTGTATTTTATTTTATGCATACAAGAACATTTACAAAAAGATCCATAGGCTTCATCACACTGCCAAAGTTCTAGAGTCTCTGATTGGCAGTGACCATCCTGTTCTACTTTCCTCAGGGGTTCCTAGGTAATGGGATTTCTAGCTTGTATAGCAAAAATAAAGCCTTACACATAGCACAACGCACAAAGAGAATTCTCTATGGAATGGTCCATGTAACATGTCATTTGCACAAGTACCTTGCCTGCCCCTCTGTCTGATTCCTTTTGTTTTCAAAAAGTGATTTCAAGGCTTTATTTTTTGGCTTTGCTATTGCTGACTCCCTCCCCACCCTCCACTCAGCAAGAGAAAGAAAGGAAAAGGGCTTGTAACAAGTCAGTCTGGCAGAGGCCATGTGTACTCTGATGAACCAGGGTGTTATCAGTGTTGGCGTTTGTCCTTCATTCTTGAAGAGGACCAGTGACATCATGAAGGCAAAGTCTTGGGCTGTGTGGGATGGTTGGATTTGAGTGAGGCAGACCTGTTATCTCCTCTAGAGGCTTCTGAGCACGGTGTCAGGACACAGGTGACTGGAGAACTGGTGGTGGGGAATGAGGGAGGTGTCTCTGGGACATCTGGAGATGGGACCTGGTGCTCAGGCCGGTGTTGTGAAGACCTATTTTTTTAATTTGAATCTGATTTTATTTGGTTTTTTGTTATTATTTCTAGTGATTTATATTAATGTTAGCCCCCAGTATGTTTTCTGTCATGTCCATTGGTTGACACCTCAGCATGTGTAATGACTGGATGCTGATTTTCAGGTCTAAGTCAGGAAATTCCTAAGTATAGGAAACCTCCTCTCCTATGGGCTCCTCTTCTCTGCTTGCTTAGTCATGTGTTGGTGAAAAAATGCTCCTTCTACTCCATGTAGGCGTAATGATGCAGTTTTCAGTTTTTATTGTCACATGTTCGTGGCTTCTTCCTTTCTCTATTCTGTGCTATTTGGCCTCATTTCTCTTTTTGGATATTAGTAGATCTTTTCCTGGTAGTGTTTCAGTTTTTAGTTACATATTATCACTCAATAATGAAGATAAGTTGTGACATGGATGAAAACATACTGAATATACTAATAGCTTATTGACAGGTAAGGAGCTCTTGACAGGTAAGGAGCTCTCCTTTTTCCTCCTTCTAGCTTTCCTTCTCCTTCCTTGCTTCTCCTCCTTTTCCTTTCTTTCTCCCTTCTTCTAACCTCTTCATCCCTGTCTTTTCCTCTTTTCTCCCGTGACTTCACCTTTCCTTCTCTGTCCTCCTTTCCTCTCTCCTATTCTCTCCTAATCCTCTCCTCCATTTTCATCTTGCCTGTTCAAACACCAGATAAGATGAGCATGCCCATTTACCAAATAGAGCAGAAAAATGAAGATTGATTATACATAAAACTGTGAATCTTTATGTACAGCTTGTTTTCCTTTTTCAGTATGTACTAAATTTAACGTGTTACTTTCATAGCTGTCCTGCTTGTCTGTGTTTCTTTTTGAATTTATTTTTCTTCTGTGAAAAACAAAAATGGTTCATTGATCTTCTTTTTGCTCTTTTTATGGCACCAAATCCCTCTCCCTCAAATAAGAAACAAACAATAGCAATCCCTTGTAACAGTTAAGCCAAACAAGTCTGTGCATTTGCCATATTCACCAATGGATATCTCATTCTGCACTTGGAGTCCACCTCTCTGTCAGTAAGTGGGTCACATGTAATTGCATTGATTCAAGTTCTAACAGCTTATTGTTACAATATTCTTATAATACAAATTATTGCTTTGTTTTGTATTAGTTCATACCAGTATTCCCAGGTTTCTCAAATACTGTCCCTCTTGTCATTTCTTAATGCGTAATAATATTTCATTATATTTGTGTACTATAATTTATTCAGTCGTTCCCTAGATGAATTCTCTGCTTTAACAGAAAGAGCTCCTGTAAATACTCTTGTATGTGTGGGTTCTTTTTCTCCTTTTTTGATCTCTGGGGGCATAGTAGTATCCTTTGATCAGAAGAATATGCAGTTTAGTAACTTTAGGGACACAGTTCCTAATTGTGTTCCAGAATGACCAGACAATTAGCAACATTACCAATAGTGCATTAGTATTTTTGTTTTCTTGTAATCCTCTAATAGCTGTCATCTTCGTCAGTCTGGTGGGTGTGAAGCAGAACCTCATATTGTAGAGATTTGGAACATTCTTTCATAGGACTGTAGATACCTTGAAAACTGCTTGTTTGCAGTCTGACCATTGATTTATTCAGAGGTGGCTCTTGTCTGTCTGTCTCTCTGTCTGTGTATGTACTTATGTCTTGGATATAAGACCTTTATCTGAGAAACTTACAGCAAAGATTTTTTTCTCGGTTCACTCTTTCCCTTTGAGTGTTACTAGCATTTGTTTTGTTTGTGCTAAAACTTAAATTTTATTTAATTGTGATTGTCTGTTTTATCTTCTAAGATCCTCTTTATCGATAACGTGTTTGGTCATCTCCATCTATGATTTTTGGGTCATTTCATTTCCTTTCTTGCTTCTCTAATTTATTTAGATGCGACCTTTTATATCTAAGACGTATCCATGTGGGCCCATATAATGTGAGCTATTGAAGGAAACGTCATTTCTACCACACTGATTTCTAGTTTTCCTAACATTTTTTGTCAAATAGTGAGACCTTGCAGTAGTTGAAGTCTTTGGATTTATCAAACTGTATGGTACTGTTTGATTGCTTTGCTGTATTGGGTACCTAGTGCCTTCTACCGATTGGCTTTTCTATTTTTAACCAAGACTAAACTATTTGGATGATCATTGCTTTGCTGTCTGGTATGTCCTATTGCTTTTCTCCATCCATATGCACTTTCTTAGCTTTTTTTTTTTTTTGAGAGACGTTGGCTATAAAGGAACAGTTTAATGTGTATTTAGAAACTATCTGTTACTCAGTTTATAAGATCTTTGTATAGCATTAATAGCTTAATATAAATTCATGATAAACATTTTGACATGTTTGTTAAAATAGTCATTTCTCAACATTGAATGTATATTTTGACTTTAGGATGCAGTAAAATGGCATGTTTTGGCATCTAAGATATAATGTGATCTTGCACTTTTAGCTGTAATCACACAATTCATTTTGGTGTTTTCTTTCAGGTTGGTTGGAGTACAGCTCGAGATTATTACACATTTTTGTGGTCCCCAATGCCTGAACATTACGTGGAAGGATCAACAGTCAATTGTTTATTGTCCTTTCAAGGTGAGAGACGAGCTTATGTCAAATCCGAAAGAAATAGGTGTCTTATGGCCATCAGCTTTTTAATTATCTACTACATTGTTCTGTTTAGTTATGTAGTTATTGAGAGGCCGGAGGATTGAGACAAGTTTTGTCTATCAAAATTTGGAGGATTTATTTTCTGTCACCTCATTCCCTAATCTTTCAGTGCCAATAATAATAGATTTTTCTGCAGTTCAAGTTTAAGTTTTTTTGATCTGAGTTCCCCAGATATTCTGTTTTCATGTCAGTTTCAAACTAAAATTTAAGAACTCTAGTAGTGGTCTTAGAATAAGAAGAAAAATTGGCAGTATCAAGGACCTTAGGCAGATGTCTCCTTTGTAGTTCCCACTTTGACTTGACCCTTTGGGAAACGAATCGGCAAATGGTAAGACTACTGACTGGAAGGAAACATGGCCATGAGATCCTGATGAAGCCCCTTGCCTTTCTTATGAATATATTATTGATTGTGGGAGAATTCAGCTATTGGCATAGTGGACGCAGGTCGTTTCAGAGTGTGGATGTCCACCTTCCTGCTGTTGTCTCTGTTAAGTGTTAGTATTCAAAGGCAGTCAGTCAGCAAGCATTTATTGAGTAACCAGATGCCGGGCACATGCTAAGCCATGGGAGCACAGAGAAAGGCAAAACACAGTTCCTGCCTACCAGGAGTTCACCTCCTCACGGGAGGGACAAACAGGTGCAAGGTCAGTTAGAGATAATGCCCAAGGCAGGGCACTAGCAAGGATGGGGTACCAAGCAAAGCCTCTTGCTGTGGGATTTAAGTCCACCCTTGAAGAAAGCCAGGGGGCAAAGACCAAGGTGTGGTGTTCTAGGTGTGGGGACAGTCCGTGAGAAGGAAGAGTCTTGTGCAGGCATTAGCAAGGCCATGACTGGGTCATATTTGAAAGTGAAACTCTTGCCACTGTGGTCCTTTGACCTGTTCTAGATTAGTCTGAGGTCCCTTTCAGTTTTAATGAATGGACTGTGATTTTGTAAGATAAATTAGATAATTAGATATTAAATTAGAATAAGTGAATCTGATTTATTATTTGTTGATCTGTGCCTGTGGAAAGTAGTTTCTCCACCAGAAGTGGGGTCACGTTGGGGGAAGATAGAAAATTATTTTACTTGGAGGCAAAAGCAACAGATTTAGCTCTGTAAAATGGGCAGGCTCTGAGTGAATTGTTTGGCTTTATTGAGACCAGAGTTTTCTAAAGAATTACCTACTCTCCTGGAAAAATTGTATTGTCTCCAAAAGTTGGTCCATTTTCTTTTTACTGAAATGTAAGATTGACTATTTTAATTACAGGTTAGTAAGTTTTTAAAATATTTGATTATTTGAATAAAATGGAATCAGTTGATTTCGCTATTCTACTTGTTAATTTACCTGATCTTTTAAAAAAATATATTGCTATCTTTAGTTTTTCTATCACTTCCATTTCCCAGGGTAGCCCCCAAAGAAGTCAAGTATCAGATGCATTTGTCTTATTTACAAAAACCATCATATACTCAAACTGTACAATATTTGTGTCTGGATAGTAGTTATTAGTGTGATATTGCTAATGAAATATAAATTTAAAGCTGTAAGGCAGCAAAACTATGCTAGGGAGGAAGACTTTACTGTAATGAAATTACGTGCATAATTTTGGTCATTTTCTCAGTTGTCTAATGCCATGAGATTAAATCTTAATGAGACCTTGTATGAAATGTGATCTATGAAAACCACTTAGTTTTTTTTGTGTGTAACCACATTTAAATGATTTTAATTATTTTTACTTTTATTTCCTACTCTATGCCCTTCCCTCTTGTTCTAGAGTATGAATTCTAACTTATTTAAAAAAAAATTTGTAACTATGTTTTTCCTTTGAATTTCAAATTCATGCCCTGTTTCAATGCCCTCCTCCTGCTCGTTGAAAAGGCAACAATATGATAGCGATTGTACATGTGGAGTCTTGTTTCTCTATTAACCATGTTGCCAACAACAGTAACGAAACAAACCAAGAAAAATAAAGTAAAAAACAGTTGGCTTCGATTTGTACTCGGAGTCCTTTGGTTCTCTCTTGGAAGTGGAGAGCGTTGTTCACTAAATAGAATTCTACCGCTTTTAAAAAAAAGTCTGATACTATGTGCCGTGCTCTTACCCCCCACCCCCGCCCCCTCTCCACACACACAGAGACAAGGAAGGAGAATTTGAGAGTCCAGCCTTTGTTATTATAATTACTCACATTTGGTTTTGATTTTTATTATTTCCTTTTATATTTTTGTCATATATGTAGGATTTTTTCTTTGGTTCATCTTTACTTTATCAGTTCATGTTTTCCCACGTCTCCCTGTGTTTTTTATAGTTACTGTTTCTCAGGACATGGGATATTTCTATCATGTTCATGTAAGGCCCATGCTTTGTTTAGCCATTTCTCAGTCTCCTTTGTGATGGAGTCCCATTTTGTGCTGTTGTGATGGAGTGCTGGGCTGCGCGTCAGCATTTACTTCCTCAGTAGCTGTGTGTAACACTTGGATAGTTTGCTTGTCTCTGCCTGCCTTCCATCATCTGTAAATCGAGGGCATTGCATTCTATTACCTTTAAAGGCCCTTCTGTCACTAAGGAGTCATAATGGAAAATGTTCTAATATAATGTTCGTCTCTTAACTTTGCATCATTCCCTCTTCTACTGCAAAGAATACAGGAACTATAATTTTCTAACGTAAGGATTGTACCTTTTTGGTGTATGGTAGTTTTTCTTTCTTAAATAATAATAAAACCAGTATAATAGCAAAGCCAAACCAGTCAAGTCTGGCGTATTTCTTTGTGAAATTTTAAACAAAAATACCTTTGTTGTGAAATAGTTTTTTATGTGTTGAGATACATTCAGACCAAATGTTTCCTGTCCTAGAGTCTATCAGTTGTGAGTATTGTTAATTATTGTCCTTTTATGTAGCTTTTACCCTGAGGAGTTGAAGGTGCTCATGATGAGGAAAATAGCCAATAGACTTTATTAACTTACTCTGTCTTTTAGGTGATAGATATTAAAATATGTAACTGTAACATTTGGTGTTATTCTTACATCTTTACCTTTTGAACAAATAATTTTGTAAAATTTATTGCAATTTTAATATTTTAGTGAATTAGGGAACATGGAAAAGGAGTTGGTTAATGATAGATTACAAGGCATGGGAAAAAATAAGGAAAAAATCTTTAAGATAGTTACATATTTTGCTGGGTATGTGGTCAGTAAACATTCTGTTCATTTTGATTTCTTTCTTAGGGTATTACCTTCCAAATGATGATGGAGAATTTTATCAGTTCTGTTATGTTACCCATAAGGGGGAGATTCGAGGAGCAAGCACACCGTTCCAATTTCGAGCATCTTCTCCAGTGGAGGAACTCCTGACCATGGAAGATGAAGGCAGTTCTGACATGCTGGTGGTCACTACAAAAGCTGGCCTGCTGGAGGTTTGTTATTGTTTCAATAGAGAGATTTACACAGACATTGAGGCTGCCAGGTGTTAGTGGGCAGAATATTGAGTGTGGAACCTGCCGTGCATCTGTAAACAGGCCTTATCAGAACATACTTCACACATTTGTAAGAATCAAATGTAAGTGATACGCCTAAAGCACTTGGTAGAATGTTTGCTCTTACTACTGTTAGATATTGAAAGACAAAAATGCTTAAAGTTTTACCCTAAACATGTATATCAGTGGGAACTTTTATTTAAGAAAGAATTACCTAACAAGTGCAGGGAGTCTTTTACTTAGCAGATAGCAGTCACTGTTATTTTCAGCTTTTTTCCAAGTGTAGATCTTATTGCTGCTGTAGAGAATAAAGCTGTTGTGATTGAGAATGGGAATGAAACTGTCACCGTTAGAAAAAGTAACCTTAGATCATTTTAGTGTATGACTTTACAATTTTCAGTTATAAAGTTTCAGGTGAAAGTCAATTTCATTGGCTTCATATTGTCAGATAAAAGCTCTTCAAGGTTGTCCCATCAAAGCCCCTCATTATATAGATAAGGAAACTGAGGCTGAGAGGGGATGTCTCAGGTCAGTCTTATTGCCCACTGTATACTTTATTTAAAAGCTTCTGTCAGTTTCTAGGTCATCCTGGGGTGGGTCCCATTATAAGTCTTGGGGTTCTAGGAAGTGTTGCAGTATTAAAAAGCTGATAGCACTTTTCTAAAGCAGAACTGTGGCCTGCCTTTCCTAGGCTGCTGTGCCAGATAGAAAGCTTGGCAGCAACTGTGGGCAAGTCTGCTCACTGAGCAGCAGAAAATACTTACTAAGCGCTGACTGCAGGCAAGAGGTTACTATTGGAGAGGTTCTGGGGATATACAGATTCTGCTGGCTTCTGTAACCAGTGGGGGAGGGGTGTGTGTGTGTGTGTGTGTGTGTGTGTGTGTGTGTGTGTGTGTGTAATTCCTTTTATGTGCTTGCCCGGCTTCTATTATTGAGTGGAGAACTCCCTATATATGACCTGCTGTTGGAATTACCCCATCCTCTTCCCTCCCCTGCCCATGTATAATGGATGGATGTCTTCCCACTGTAAGTGTTCACAAGTACTCAATTATTGCCAAGTCAAAGTTCTTCCATTTTGATATCACGGAAACAGGGCCCTATTGTTTTGGGACTTAGTAGGGGTGCAGGAGATAGAACACCAGACCTGGAGTCCAGAGGACCTGAGTTCAGATTCTGCCTCAGACACTTAATTAGCTGTGTAGCCCTGGGCAAGTCACTTAGTCCTCTTTGCCTTAACTTCCTCATCTGTAAAATGAGCTGGAGAAGGAAATGTCTAACCACTCCGGTGTCTGCTAAGAAAACCCCCACTGGGGTCCTGATGAATCAGACACAGCTGAAATAGCTGAACAACATTTACTCTGTAGAAGAGTGGCTGTTTATGTTTTGTTAGGTCTTGGAAAGGGAAGAACAAAGGTCACTGCCCTTCACATTTCATTCATCCCAGCTCACACTCCCCAAGTGCCTTTACACTTTGCCTAACAGAAGAGCATGCTAGACTTGAGTTACTGTGATTTCACCTGAGCAAAGATTAATTTCATATTTTGTGCAAAGTACTTTACTGGGTGCTGGGGGAGATGCAGAGTTTAAGTAAGATATGGTTCCTTCTTTCATGAAGCCCATGGTCAAAGAAACCAGATACACACAGAATAGCATGCAAAGTACACTTGGTGCAAAACAGAGTCAGAAAGACCTGAGTTCAAATCTACCCTCAATGCTTTCTAGCTCTGTGACCCTAGGCAAGTCACTTAACCACTTGCCTGACAAGGATCTAGTGGAGGAGGAAATGGCAAACCCCAGGAGAACCTCATTAACAGTTATAGTCCGTGGGGTCATGAAAAGTTAGACATGACTGAACAACAACCAAAATTCAGGTAGTATTTTGCAAGTAATTTTTCCTTTTTCTTGATTTGTATTGGAGTGTGGTATAGAAGAAAGACCAGTGGAGGTCCTGAGTTCTAATACTGTCTCTGACACTTTAGAAAACTCTGTGGCTCTGTAGAAGCCACTTAACCCTCTGAGCCTCAGTTTCTTCAAATGTAAAATGAGGCAGTTGGACTCTAGGGCTTCTGAGTTTCCTTTTGGCTTTAAACCTGTCATCCTATGATTCCTTTTGTTTGTCTGATCACCCATATTTCCCCACATATTTCTCCCTGCTCCCTCTCCCAGAGAATAAAGAGAGTAAAAAACAGTTCAGTAAAACTGTCATAGCAAGCAAGCCTGACATTCCATTACAATACTCCTAATCTCTGTAAAGAAGCAAGGGGGATACTTTCTTTGTCCCTTCTCTGGGGCCACCCTTGGCCAAGATCATAAAAATAAATAATTAAAAAAGACTGGCTGTGGCCGTGCTGGAAACCCAGGTCCATGCCAGCCTGATCTGCCAGGGGAGTTTCGGCTGTTCTCTTTCTGGACTGGATGGAGCCCCGACCATATCCATGCTAGACTGGTGTCTGCCTACCAGGCCCTTCCATGGCCAGCACCCTGATGGTTTCACAGCGGCACTTTCAGGTGCTTGTCATTCTTTCCATTTCTGTTTTTTAGAGTCATTGCAGAGCCTTGTTTTCCTAAGTCCACTTCATTTTGTACCTGGATCTCCCCATACTTCTTTGCAGTTGTCTTGCTTATTCTTTGAGTACAGTGATGCTTCATTCCTTTCATATATCAAGACTCACTTGACCTTGGCCAGGCCCCAGGGAGTGGGCATTTACTTTGTTTCTGTTTGTTGCTGCCCAGAAAAGGTGCTGTTCTAAATATTTTGGTGTATGTGGGGCTTTTCTTTTAGCAATTGGCTCCTTGGAATGTAGACTTAATTGCATGTGATTTTACTTCCAGCTTAATTATTTTGAGAATTAAGAATGTGGGAAAAAAGCCCTTTAAAAAACTGGTGGTAAATATATTTTTGTAGAAATGTGTAAGCCCAAAAAATTAGAAGAAACTAATATTTTTCTTGGGAATCCTTCCATTTTTTTCCCCCACTCCCGAAATTCCTGTCTTATCTTACATAAATAAATTTAGCTTTTATAGGGTGGCTAAAACATTTTGTAGTGACAACTGCTTAATGATCAAGGTTTTTAGCCCGGCATTTGATAGTTCGTCAAAGACTGAAACAAACCTTCCCTCTTGAGAAGAATGTTGTTATGGCTGATAATGAACAGCTTGTTGAGTACTCCTTAGACCACCCTGAGTTTAGGAACTCTACCAGACTCGTACGGTTTTGGCATTTAGTGCTTTGATGCTTATTTCTTTCTGTTTCTCCTAAGTAATTGTGTGAAGGGGCATTAAATTTTTTTCTCAGTTCATCTTCATCCAATAAGATGGCTTTATAGAAAGAAATTTGGATCTCTTAGCTTCTTAGGTAGATTTCCTTCTGTGTCCTTCTCTGTATCCCTTTAAGAATGTGAGCCTGGAATTAGGATGGCTGCATTTATGTGGGCTTGGAGTTTAGACTCATCTTTTTTTTTAAACAGATAAAGTTGGGTCACTTAGTTTATGTATGTGCAAGCAACAGGGTGGTCATGCCTCCAAGGACCAAACACAGCTGCCCACCACACAGGATTGATCAGCATCTCCTTCCCCAATCCACCCTATGGAAGTGTAATCTTGAGAGCAGCAAGTTTTGCTTTTTTCCTCTCAATCCCCAACACCTAGCATAGTGCTTTCCACACAGTCTAAACAAGCATCTTGTAGGAGAGATACCAGCAAACAGTCCCTGTTCTCAGGGAAGCTCCATTCCATCAGGGAGAACACAGGAACACAATTAGGTCAGTGCACAATATCTAAGTGTCTATGCAGTGAATTCGTAGTGGAGACTATGATGTTGCAGGGACCGAGCACTGGAAAGTGACTTGCCCAAGGTCTTACAGGAAGGTAGCAACAGAGCAAAAGTAGTCCCTTCTCCTGTCCTAGTTTAGGGCTTTTTCAAAGTCTTTCCCTTTAAGGCAAATGTAATGTTTTTAAAATAAAAAACATCACACCCAAAATCTCCATATTCTGGTTAAAAATAAATTGCTATATTATAAATAAATTAGGGGCTCATCGGGCCTGTGTTTCCATTGGTGTTGCGAGTAATTGGTGGGGAAACACCCTTTACCAAAGCAAATCTCTAGTGCATTCTGTGAATGGGACCTCAGGCATTGCCAGTGGACCCAAGAGGTCATGGAGCCAGACTGTAGCAGAAATGTGACTTGAGCCCATATCTTTGACTGTGAGGCTGCTACTCTGCAGTAGGTATCAAACATATAGCCAACAAGCAGCCACCTGTATTAGATTAAAATGTAATTAGGGAATATTCAACAAAGTAAATAGATATCTCAGTAAAGCACAGATAACACAACCATCCTGGCAGCTGCAGGGCTTCTTGAGTGTGTTTGAGTGGCCTGTCTGACTCAGCTGTCACTCCAAGGTAAGTGCCTCAGTAAGTGTCATTCTCTTGCTCATCAGAAGGCAGTTAAAGCTCCTAGGTTCTAAGTGGTAAAATGGGGGGGAAGAGGGAGGGACAGTATAGTCTTGTTGGTTCCAGCTCCCTCTGGACCTTGGGGATGTTCTGTGTTGATTGACAAGCTGTGGAAACTTGCTTCTGAAGAAGCCAAGACTTTTCTTAATGGCTTCAAAGTTCCACAAGCCAGTGCAGTAGGCACCATTCCCCAGCCTGGGGCCCTGGTCAAGGACTTTCTTAACCCCAGCTTTGGGGAAGGAATGTTTCTGGTGGGGAGCCAAACTTGTGAAAGGACTTTAAGAATGCAAAATACCAAGTGGAAAGTAAGCAGGAGGTAGTCTGCATTCAAGTACAAGCAAGGTGACCCTCAATGAATAGAAGCTCTCTGTGGAGACTGCTGACTACTTCTGTGGGTCATGTTTAACAAAAAGAGCCCTGGGTTGGGAGTCCAAAGACCATTTAGTATGTGACCTTAGAGAAATCATTTTAATTTGTCACCTAACCACCTCAGTTCCCACATCTGTAGAATGGGAACATTGGAAGAGATGATTTCTAAGGGCCTCCTTGGCCTGAAAAACCTGCAGTTTGTGCAGTCTTTTTACTCTGGAGCTCTCCCCCACAATGCTCCCCTTTCCCCTCTTCTCCCATGCATTGGTTTGTAACTTCTGGAACATTGGGCAGAGAGCCCAGGTCATCCTGCCTTCCTTCTCCAGGCCCTCGTCAGGACTCCAGAAGTGTGGCCACCCCCCATCCCCTGCACACCCTCTTCCCGTTGCCTGCTGCCCTCATTAGCGAGGATCCTCCCCCATTAGAATGTCAACTACTGGAGTAATTTGTATCTCCAGCACGTATCACAATGCCTGGCACATAGTAGGTGCCCACATGGCAATATGACAAATGGTTATAGGATCTGGAATTTCTGTGATTTCATAGAGGATCTCTGAGATCTTTTACGAGAGATTGTGTAGAGCTAAAAGGGATTGTAAATGGTACCAGTCCATTCTCCCTAACTGACAGACAGTGAAGGTACACTCCCAGATGACCAAAGTAACTTGTGCGCACATTCACATGGTGCTTACGAGGGGCCAGGCCTGTAATCCTCACAGCAAACCTGCTGGTGTGATCTTCATTTTATAGCTAAGGAAGATGAGGCAGGGGAAGTAGCATATGGTACCTGGAGTGTCTAAGTGTCCGATCCTGCCTGCGGGCCCCACGTGCCATCCACTGCACCATCAAGCTGCCCCAGAGTAGGGTTGGGACTGGAAACCAGTCTGTTGGCTTCCAGCTCCTCCTCTGTTTACTTCACTCGGGCGCTTCCCACTTACCTCGTAAATGAGATTAAGAAGTTCTAGATAAGATTTGCTTGAGTTTTCCTCTGCAGGATGTGTCATGTTATTGATAAAAATGGGCCCCTTTAATGTGGAGGCAGGAAAGAGAAATTCTGTGAGTAATGATTTTCCAGTATTTCAAGAGCAGACACATTTTTCTCGTGTGGTAAATGTCACTTTATGTAACTTTGACATTTCTCTTCCTGTTTGGGTTTAAAAAATACATGAATACATTTCCAAGCAGCCTTTTTGCCTTTTTCATGAGACCAAACGAATACTGCAGAGAGCTGCCCACCACATTGGTAAGAACAGAGGGTAACCCTTGGTTTGGTTCACTAACCACTCTAAGAATACGTGCCCCAAGCTGAAGACTTGTCTCTCTGACTTCTGTAGTTTGAAAGGATGTGAACATAGGCCTTCACAAGCCCTCACAAGTTTCAAACTTGTGGGATGGAGGATTTTGTTTTTATTTGAGAGAGAAAATGTGAGAAGTCAGGGCTGAAAGGTCTCTCCTTCGGGGCTAAGATAAACTTTGCCATGTCTCTGCTAATTTGCTACAGTTTTAGATGCTGTCAAACACATTCACCATAAGAAATGTTGACAGAATCTTGCATGTGTGTTGCATGTGTGTGTGTGAATGAATCCTCTTCATAGAGGAGAAGGGAGAAAAGTGAGACTCAGCCTAAATTCTTGGAGATCACCAAGCTTGAGGGTGGGTCAGCAAGGGAGACCTAGTGAGGAGCATTCAGACAGGAGTAGGATCAGAGAGCAATGTTATGGAAACCCAAGGAGGGAGACTCCAGGAGGTGGAGGTTGTCATTGATTTGGAAAGTTGAAGAAAGATCAGGCCATCGAAGTGAGCAGTTACCTCAGTAAGAAATCTAGAAAAGCAGTTTTGGATCAGAAGCCATATTCTGTGTTCCAAGGGGCTGAGGAGCTAGTAGATGAGGTGGAGGCTATGAGTATATTTGAATTTTAATACTTTATTTTTTCCCAATTACACAGAATAACAATTTTCAGCCTTTAAAAAAAGTTTGGTTTTTTTTTTTTTTTACAATTTTGAGTTCCAAATTCTCTCTCACCCTCTCTTTCCTCTCCCATCATCAAGAAGGCAAGCAATTTGATTAAGGGTTATACATGTACAATCATGCAAAACATATTTCCATATTAGTCATGTTGTGAAGGAAAACATACCAAAAAACTCCAAGCAAAATAAAGTAAAGCTATGCTTTGATTTACATTCAGATTCCATCTGTTCCTTCTTTTGAGGTTGATGGCTTTTTTATCATAGGTTCTTCAGAATTGTCTTGGATCTTTGTATTGTGGGGAATAGCTAAGTCATTCACTGTGATCATTCATTTGTACAGTGTTCTGCTCACTTCACTTTGCATCAGTTCATGTAAGTCTTACTAGGTTTGTCTGAAATCCTCCTCATTTCTTCCGGAACATAACAATCAAAATACACAAGTTCTTCAGCCATTCCCCAGTTGGTGAGTAGTCCCTCAATTTCCAATTCCTTGCCACAACAGAAAGAGCTGCTATACATATTTTTGTATATAGGCCCTTTTACTTTTTTCTTTTTTGTGGGAAAAGACCAGGTGTTTGGGGTTGAGTTGGCCAAGGTCACACAGGTAGTAATTGTCAAGTGTCTGAGGTCGAATTTGAGCTCATGTCTTCCTGACTCCAAGGCCGATGCTCACTCCTCCGCTTGCTGCCCTACTTTTCCTTTTAAAAAAAAAATCTCTGGGGTACAAACCTAGTATTTCTGGGTCAAAAGGTATAGCAGCTATACTGTCTAACCACACCCACACACGTATACGTACATAAGTACATACACACACATACATGCTCTATGCTATACTGTAGTATGTAGCCCTTTGGGTATAGTTTCAGTTACTCTCTAGAATGGTTGAATAAGTTTACAATTCCACCAGTGGTAGGTCCATTAGTGTCCCAATTTTCCCGCATTCCTTCCAACATTTGTCATTTTCCTTTTCTGTCATCTTAGCCAATCTGATAGGTGTGAGGTGGTACCTCAGAATTGTTTTAATTTGCATTTCTCTAACTGATAGAAACTTAGAACATTTTTTCATATGCCTGTAAATAGCTTTAATTTCTTTATCTGGAAACTGCCTGTTTGTATCCTTTGACCATTTATCAATTGAGGAATGGCTTGTATTCTTTTAAATTTGATTTAGTTCCATATGTATTTGAAAGATGAGGCCTTTATCAGAGAAACTTGCAATGATATTTCCCTCAGTTTCTGCTTTCCTTCTAATCTTGGCTGCTTTGGTTTTGTTTGTGTAAGAACAATATAGATTTCTTTGACAAGAGTATGGACTGTAGCTTGAAAGGGAACGGCAGAGATGAAAGGATATTTTGAGGTATTGAAGGGAAGGAGATAAAGTCTCTCAGGACCGGTCACTTCAGTTTTTCTAAAAGAGAAAGTCTCTGGTTGTCTACTAAGATGCGGAGGATGGAATGGAATTGAGGAATCTTAAATTTTACTGCGCTCACTCTGGGGAGTGTGATAGCTGGTCAGTGATGAATCAGGGGCTTGCTTTGCAGTAGTAAGATCCAGGACCTTTGTACTGTATCATTGTTTGTTATTTGTCTCCTTAGATGACTGCTGTAAGAGTCCAGAGAAGTTGACAAGATAAGAGGATGAGCTTCCTGAGAGGAGAGGGGGTGACCAAGTAATGATGGTGGCCGAAGGAAGTGCAGAGTAGGAGTGTGCAGGAATCAGGAGTGAGATCTTTTTAGGAGAAAGTCAAGCTTTCCAGATGGTCTGAATGTCCCTTTTGGCACTAAAGTCCCATTATTTGCAGTTTTTTCCTGAAGTTCCTATTACTTAGAAATGCATGATAAGTATTTCTAGTTTGCAGTGAAACTGGCTCTGAACCCCAGATTCCTCTACAGATTGTTGATAATTTCGTGCTTAATTTAGAGATTGTGGCATCCTGGGTCTAGAAGCAGAAGACACCTCAGAGTTCGTCTAGTCAGCCTTTATAGATGACGAAGCTGAGGTCCAAGAAAACCACTTGATTTGCTCACGGACACAGATATTAGGCAGTAGAGGGAGCTGTCTGCTGAGGTCCTCTACTTCCAGAGCCAGTGCTCTCTCCGCTGGGCCATGCTGCCCTGTGTGTTTAGTGTGATACAGTTTTCAAAGGCTGATTACTGCATTGACCAGTAGCCCTGAGGGTGAGGAGGTGGTCTTGTTATCCTTGAACCCCCGTTTCTGCATTTGTAAAATAATGGTGATATCTGTACTTCTGCCTTCTGAGGTAACTGTGATGATCACACATAATAGTGTATATGAAAGTCTTCACACTGCTGGGGCACACGTGAGGAGCCTGGTCAGTGTTCACCCTCTGGACAGATGCATCTTAGGGTGACATCAAGGGAGGGATAACCTGAGGGACATGGTAGTGGAATCAGACAGACCTGAATTCATTTCATCTTTAGTGCTGGGCAACTGTAAGAAAGTCAAGTTGTAGAACAGGTGCTAATCTGCATTGGTAGATAGAATTTCCTCACTGGGAGTGTGCCTCTGGCATCCTTTTAAGTAGAATTGAATGTCCTCAAGGGCTGTGGTGGTTTTGTTCTGGAGTATAGACTCGGTTAGAGTCAGAGTTGTAATTAGGGTTAGCATGGTGGTGTCTAACAGATAAATATACTAGGACCACATCGTTTTGCTTGAAGTATGCTTTGTTCATGTTGAAGCCATAGTTGGATATCTTAATTCCTTCCTTTATTGTTATTAATAACATTTCTTTTTGTTTAATATTGGGGTTATGAAAGAATTTTTCCAAATGAGGGTTGGCAGTTTTTTGGCATGAAGAATGTAGAGACTGTGATCTCTGGTAGCTCTTCTTTCACTTATTGTAGCAAAATAAGAAACTTCAGAAAATGAACTTGCTTTGAAAAATCTGAAAAATGTTACTTTATATAAGATTTCTTTGTTTTGTAGTTCAAAATTGAGAAAACAATGAAAGAAAAAGAGGAGCTGTTAAAGGTAACCAACGTCCTAGAGAAGGAGACTTTGCAGCTCAGAGAACAGGTTGGAAGACTGGAAAAAGAACTTAGCATGGAAAAGGAGAAATGTGACCAGCTGCAAGTGGAATGCAAGGTGAGGAGAGTGCACAAAAGTCATCTTTCCCAAGTACCAATTAAATGGGGTAAAAACTAGCTATGGAAAAAAGCCACACTCAGAGACATCTACACAAGAACAGGTCAGCCCCTATTAACCTGCCACAGTTCCTTTTATGTTATAAAATGGTTAAAGTACTTCAGACTTTTGGTACCAGGCTTGGTAAGGTAGTTCATGACAACTCTTTCCAGATGTTCTGACAATAATTGCAGTATTCAGGATAGAAAACCAATTTTTGTCTTTGTTTTTGAAATATTATGAGCTATTAACACATCGAGAAAAGGGATTATAAAATAAGCAATTAAAAACAATTGCTTTTCAGAAAAGAAGAATTTGGTGAATTAGCCTAGAAGTGGGGTAAGGGGGATGAATTTTTGGAAATTTTGTCCATGAAAATCCGTTTGAAGCACCTTAATGGACACCTAATTAAAGTTTAGTTTCTTCAGTTCTATTGAAACTGAAAAATAAAAGATATAGAAAAGTGGAGTAGCTTCATTAAAGGTGGTGTGTTTAAATTGGAAGAGGAAACACAGTAAATAAATGTGAAAATTTACAAAACTTAGATCCAGTTTCTATACTGACATTGAATATTGTTAGAGTACTGAATGACCATTTAGATAGGGAACACCTCACAAATGCTTGGAGAATGTGGGAATTTGTGAAAATTCTGGAAAAGTTCAATCAGAATGTGTTGTGCAATTGCCTGATTAGAGGCAGAAGTCTCTAGGCACCGGAATGACTTCAGTTTACTGCTGGTGACAAATGTCTTGTGAATCTTCTTTATTTAGTAGAAATGATGGTAAACATTTGTAGAGCTCTTTGAAGTTTTACAAACTGGGTGTACATAATTATCTGATTTGTTCCTTCACAACAGCCTTATGAGGTTAAAATTGCAGATATTGTGTTCATTTTATAGTTGAGGAAATGAGGTTCAGACAAGTTAACTGATATCCTGAGGTGTCCTACAGCTAAGTGCCAGAGGTGGGGGGATTTGAATTTGGCCTGACTTGATTTTTCAAGTCCAGTCTGGCCTTCACAGAAAGATAGTACTATATAAACCTGTCATCAGTTAGATAGATGTTTAGGCAAAATGGAGCATGAAGTAAATTTATTTATTAAGGTAATCTTATTTTCTTATTGACTTACAGTACAAATTTAGGCCTGTGTTCTGTGTGAATGTATTTTGACTCTTCCCCCTTCCTAAGACATAACGGATTTATATATATTGAATGAAAATCTTTTAAGAATTGTAAATTTGGAAGGAAAGTTATAAATAATTAATACACACTAACCCTAAATATCACAAAAGTCTTTGTGGTTTTAAGCTATTAAAAACTTAGTAATGTCCCTAAACTTAATCGTCTTTGGGCAGGTTTGTTTTAATGGCTTAAAATTGCACAAAGACTTTGAGATACCATATAAAGATTCCCCTTGACTTATTCAGTAAACTAAGAGAAAATTGTCTAGTCATTGAATAGTTCTAAATGCAATAGGGAAACTGGCTGTTGTGATTCTTTGCATAAAATGGGTAATTTTTAAGAGAATGAACTAATTTAATAATTATAATTGCAAGGTAACAAAAGCATCTGGGTGTGCACATAGCCAGTTTTCTTCAGTGTTGGGTAAGCCTTTTACTCAAAGGATTACTAATACAATCTCCTATAGAAGTATGTATAAGAAATGGTTTAGAAAGTGCCTTGAGGACAGAATTCCTATTTTATTAGTTTTCTCAAAGCTTTACTATCCCCAGGTAAAGGATGGAGTTTAGAAACATACCCTCCATAGCAGCTCCTTTCTTCAGTGGCTGGATGCTGCTTCAAATCCTGGGAGCAGTGTTGAGGACAAACCATTCTTCAAGATGGCCCCTGGAGCAATTTGGCGGCTATTTTAAATCTGGAAAAAAGAAGGGTGTGGGGAAAGCATTTATTCTGAATTTTTCTTCTCCATTTGTATGGGGAAGCAACAGAGAAGGGGTGAAGTCATGTGTTTAGTCAAATCTACCTTCTGGTCTATATTTCAGGAATGTCAATCTTGGAGACCTGGCCTTATATACTGTTTGTGTTTTTAAAATGATTTGTATTTGTCGTCAGTTGAAGCTGCTGCCACTATTAGAAGTCAGCACTAAGTCACCAGGAACATAGTAGCCGTAGACTTAGCCTTGGATGGTGAAGATAATCACTTTCATAGAGTCCATGCATTGTGTTGTATTTTATTCCTAGAAGAGGGTTTGGGTTGCTCTCTTCAAGCTAGTGGGTTAGTTTTATTTTTAAGGCAGCAGATTAGAAGCTCAAGAATATGAAAGATGGGAAATAGATTTCTTTTATAGATGTATTTAAGGACACTGGGCCCCAAATATGCCTACAGTTAGCACCAGTCACAGAGGAGGGATTTCCCTCATTTCCTTTTACTTTGATTGCATATAGCTTTTTCCACTGTATCAAAACTTAATTGATATTTATAATAAATAGTCTGATTGGTTATGGTATCAGTCAGTAATCATTGTGTCCTGTACCTTACAGTGCTCTGTATCAGGCACTTGGCCCTCAAAGAGCTCCCAGTCTAGGGGGGAAGACAGGCAAACAACTACGTAGAGACAAGCTCTATCAAGGATGGGGAAAGGGAAGGCATTGGACTTAAGATTGATAGGGAAAATCTTCCTTTAGAAGGGAAGCTTTTACTTGGGATTTAAAGGAGGTCTGGGAAGCCAGGAGGCAGAGATAAAGAGGAGAGTGTTCCAGGTGTAAGAACAGTCAGAGCAGATGACTGGAGCTGAGAGATCTCTAGGTGGAAGAACGATGGGGAATAAGGTGTAAGAAGACAGGAAAGATGTGGGGGAAGTGTGATTATGAAGGGCTTTGAGTGCCAAACAGCTTTCTGTATTAGATCCTGGAGGCAATTGGTAGCTTGTTGTACCTATCTATACTGGTGAATTTGGAATGGAATTATGGATTTCAAATCTCAGCTCATTGTTTCCTGCCTAGGAGACATTGGACAAATTTTCTCTGGCCTCTGATTGCTCATTTTTAAATTAAGAGGTTGAATTAGATGGGTTCCTGATGTGTGGTGTGAGTCCTTCTGGCTCCCTTCTTGTATTCAGTATCTTTTCTTTTCAAGAGAATTCCAGCACATCAGACATTTAAGAGCCTCTGAGGATTCTGCAGGGCAGCAGCAGGAACTGAAGATGGAAGGGTGATGTAGCAGCTTTCTCTGGAGCCTCAGGTTTGAGCAAAACACAGACTCTGGGACAGTGACTACAGGAGATTTGTTTTCAGGTTAGATCCTCTGCAGCCCACCCTTGAGGGCTGAAAAGGATTTTTTGCAAGCTACAGCAAGGGCCTGATTAATGCAAGTAAGGAATCCTGTGAGCTGATCGCATGCAGCCATATTTGCATTACTTGAAGTTGTAATTATGTAAAATCTGATCTGTCAGTTCCAGCCTGATGGAAATAGGCAGTGTGAATCCAAAGAAGGCAATCTGTATTTACACTAATTAGGAGCTGGCTCTTTTATTAGTAATGCTTTTGCAGGACTCCTTCTCTGCACTGAGCAGATGGCTAGGAGGAATCCAGCATCCTTAAGGGTCAGGACCACGGCCGCTTGGCTTCTTGTTGCTGCTGTTGGCCTCCGGAAGTTGACCAGAATCCTTGATCATAGGGGCCCTGGAGGAAAAAAAAACCCAAACCGGACCTTTAGGTGAAAGTTCCTAACCTCAACCTCCAGATCAGGCTCCTACTCTAATGTTCCTACATAGTCTCTCCCTGTCTTCTATATTAAGCAGCCTTTTTTCTTCTTTCCACCTTGAACATAGCTTAAGTTGCATAGTTGTTAAAGGTGATTCATACGGTAGACTCATGTAACATGTGTCTGCGTTCATTTATCACATTCAGGTTATTTATATATTACTAAGTTTATTTCATGTGTACAGTATTTTTGACACTGGAGAAGGAAATGGGATAAAAAAATGAGGTAAAACACTTGATCCTTGGGGTCATGAAGAGTTGGACATGACCAAGCAGCAACAAATGTAATTGAAATTTGGAGCTGCTAGGTGGTGCCACAGTTCATAGGGCACAGGCCTTGGCATCAGGAAGACTTCTCTTCATGAGTTCAAATCCAGCCTCAGATACTTACTAGCTAGTAACCCTGAGCTGGAGAAGAAAATGACAAACCACTCTGGTGTCTTTGCCAAGAAAACCTGCAGTAAGGTCATGGAGAGTCAGACTGGACAACAACTGAAAGTGTTTTTAGGTTATATTCTGAACCTGCTCGTCCACTGTGTACCTCTTTCTACCTGTAGCCATTATTCTAGGAGTGGGGAGGTAGTGCAAATGGGAAGGACTGTTGGGGGTGAGGTACTTTCAGAGATGAAGAAAATTGAAGTAGAATTGTAAAGTCAACTGCTGAAGCAGCTCATGGTTAATTAGGCTTCAAGACCATCATTAGTGACTCAGAATAGGAAAGGGAAAAAAATGAAAACAGAATTTTCCAAGGGTTTGTTTCTTATGTATACAGATGCCATCACAGATTTACTGGTACACATTCAAAATGATAACAAACTTGACAGAATCAGTTTGTTGAAACATCAGTACCACCTTCTAGCCACTTCAGCGTACCGATTGTGGAGTGTTTTAGAGCTTGTTTTTCACTAGGCAGTATTTTTAAGACACCTTTTGGGATATGGTTCTCTTTATTAAGAATATAATGAAAGTAATTACTGGCTTTCTTGGTGCCCGGCATTACTGTGTGGTACCAGTAAAATATTTATCAAACCCTGCAGACAATGCTGTGTTTGCTTTGGGAGAGAAAGGAGATTTTAATAAGGGGGGGGCTAACACACCAACAGCAATAGCCATAATACACTATAGCATATTAGAATTAGAAAATAAAGTGCTATGTGAGATTTGAAAGTCAATTAAGGCGATCTACCCAGAGGGCACTGGGGAAGGTTCCATTTGTTAGGTTTTCAAGGATGACTGGAGGAGGCCGGGACTCCTAGACCTTGGTAAGGTAAGCCATTAGAGCACACTGGGCTCTGGTGTAGCTGATTATGTTGGTGTTTTGTGTTCCATCATCTCCTGTGGCAGCTTTGAACAGCCTGGCCTTCCCTTCATGCCTAGAATGTTCTACTGTGTTCACTTCAAGGCTGTGCTCACAAGTGACACTCCTATAGAGTCCATAAAATTCTTTTCTCCATAAAATTCCTTTATGTTCACTTTGCACATGTCTTGTTATTACTTTACTATGTACTTTCTTCCAGTTTTGGCTTTTTATTCTTAGACAACTTAACAATTAGTAGATGTTTCTTAACAGTTTAAACTGAATTTTTTCTAGTTCAGTTTTATTTTACTTCAGTCTTAAAATTCCCTCTTCCCTCTCCCTCTCCCAACACAATGAGAAAGCAGCAGAAACAACCCCTTTACAAAAAATAGACTTCAATCTGTCCTCATAGGTCTGTTGTCTCTATCTGAAGTTGAGTAATGTGTTTCATCATGAGGACTCTGAAACTGGTTGGTTCCATTGTTTTAATCAGTATTTCTAAGTCTTTCAAAGTTATTTTTGTATGCAGGATTGTTGTTTCACATACACACACAAATACATACATACATACATACATACACACACACACACACACACACACATACAGAGTTCTTTTGATTTCATTTGCTTCACTTTGCATAGAAGTCTTTCCAGGATTTTCTGAAATCATCTTCATCATCTTATAGCATCTCTCTCTCTCTCTCTCTCTGTCTCTTAAGACAGACAGACAGATAGACACACACACACACACACACACACACATCCACACCACACGTACACCCCATAAATTGTTCACTCAAAAACATCTCACACACACACACACACACACACACCACATGTGCACCCCACAAATTGTTCACTCAAAAACATCCCCTTAATTTTTATTTTGTTACTATGAACAGAGATGCTATAAATATGTTTGTACTTAAGGATCTGTATTTCTCTTTCCTGTTTTATTTTGCATTTTTCTGATAGCGATAGAGCATTTTTTCATATGCCTATTTATAGCTTGAATTTTTTCCTCTGAAAACTGCCTACTCATATTCTCTGGCCATTTATCATTTGGAGTTCCTTATACATTTTGGAAATGAGAACTTTGTCACATGAACTTGCTACAGATGTTACTGTCCCATTTAGGTGCTTCACTTCTAATTTTAGCAGCGTTTGTTTTGCTGTGTAAGACTTTTTAACTTAGGTAATCAGAATTGTGTTTTTTATTTCCTGTGAACTTCTCTGTCTTTTGTGTGGCCCTGAATTCATCCACATCTGTGCATCTTGTGGTTATTTTCATGTATACTGCTCCAATTTGTTTATGATGTCATCCTTTATGTCTTTATTTTTTGGTAGATGGTGTGAGATGTGGCTCTAGATCTAATTTCTGCCAGACTGTGTTTCAGTTTTCCCAAAGGTTTTTGTTCAGTAGTGAGAGTTCTTGCCCCCCAGTAGCTGAAATCTTTGGTAAAATGACTTTCTAAGGTATTTGAAAGAGGGAAGGTTACCAAAAGCTTGGCAAAAAGTCTCAGACTTTGTAGTGGGCCTGAGCCTACTGATTTGCCTTTTTAGGAGTAAAATACTGTTCATCAGTTTTACCCTTTTTAGTATCTTCCTTTAAGCAGGATGGAGAAACCAGGGTCACTTCCATTCCATAAGGAGGTAGCAGGTTCTAAGGCTCTTTTAATGAAGTTTGGAAGTAATTGAGCCGTTTTTCATTTTCTTTAAACGTCATTGTTAATCAGTCAGTGTTCTACCTCCAAATCCATCAGCTCAGTTCCTTTTTTGCAATGTAAAGTTATTTTTAAATTTTAGTAATTTGGTTGGTAGCTTTTTAAGCTGCTGGTTGGGAGGAATTCTTATGTAGTTTTTGTTGTGCTAATTGTGAATGTTAAAAACTCTTCGTTAAAAAGGATTTCTCTCTTTTAAAAAAAAAGTTGTATTGCATGCTTTAATTCTATAACATCATATAAGTTTTAAACTTTTTTTTTTGTTTTTTTCCTCCCAAACCACATCAATGTTTGTCTCATTTTTTCCTTAGCTTTCACCAAAAGGAAAGAATGGATTAGTGGTTTGTTTTTTCCTCTACTGGAATGTCAAGTTCTGTTTCCGTTTTCATAAAATAAATTAGGGATCTTTTATGTAATAACATGTGTTCTTCAACTTATTCCTGAAAACTTTAAGCTACGGTTTAATATACTTAAATTGACAATTATTTTCTTTGTTGGATCTTTACTTTTTTCTTAAAATTTATTTAGAGCGGTATTAAAAAAATTGCATTGTTGCTAAGTGACTTCATGCAGTTCTGTTATTAATAACAGATAGTTAGAGTCTTTGCCAATTAAAGGGACATATGGTGATAATGACTGATATTTATCCAAAGCCACATGCTTTTACCTCCTGGTTCAGCTTTTTCTATCTTGCACCTTTATAGAAAAGTTAGCTATGAAATCTTCTCCCTTCTAATGCCTGCCCTCTGCTGGAGAAAATAGTGAAAGTTTCCAAAGCTGGAGGATGGGATAGTATGGGTAATATATGAGTTTATAAAAACCATTTTGTAATCATTTAGGTGGTAAACTGGGTGTTTCAACGTAAGTACTGCCTGCGAAAGATAAAATGTTTTTTAAAAAATATGATTTTTACATTGGGAAGTACCTCTCTGATTTCTCATAAATGCCTCATTTCAAAGGGTCTTGTTGAAGCATCACAAAATCAAAAAACGGAAAATGAAAAGCTTGAGAAAAAACACAGTGAAACAACTTCCAGAGTTCTGCAGCTGGAGGAGGACCTTCTGACTGTGACCCAGAGAGCAATCACAAAGGAGACTGAACTGGACAGGTACGGAGGGGGCTGGTGTGGACGTCTTTACTGTCAGAAGGGATTTCTTCTCTCATTTAACTTGACTTGATGTTTTCTTAGTTTGAAAGACAAACTCAAGAAAGTGACACTTGAAAAAGAGCAACTGGAATGTCAGCTAAAGACTGAGAAGGATGAGAAGGAGCTTTATAAGGTGAGTGACTGTTTTCATCTTTCTCAATGATAATTAGTTTTGAAGTTTAGAGAACTAGTTGGCATGCTGTAGTATGGGAGAGGTAATCTATTTTTTAAACAATAATTTAATAAATTTAAATGAATATCATGCCAAAAGGGAGATTGTACTTAACTCCAGTGATGCTATTATTTCTTGGGGTTTTTTGGAGTAACTTTTACCATTATTTTAGAGCTAAAAATTGTAACATTCAAGTTTAAAGATGCAAACTTTAGAGATGATTTTGTCTTGACTTTTTCATTGCTACTATAGCTGAAAAAAGTTGGGATCCCAGAGATGCAAGGAACTTGTAAGGTTATCCTGTTAGTGTGTATAAGCTGGCTCCTCAGTCATTAGAGCTCACATGTTATAAAATAGCACTGATAGGGCAGTAAAGCACTTTACATAGATCAGCTCATTGGATGACAGTTGGAGTCTCTTTCAATTTCATCAGATTGCTTTCTCTGTGTTGTTTAAAAAGAAAACATGCTCACGTAGTGACAAATCTTTTCCTTTGTGGGTGGATTTCTTTTTCAAGTCATTAATAGGTAAGACTGGTGAGTAAAGTAGATGTTGAAGCCAAATAATTTTTATTTTGGTCAAAAATGAAATTGATTTTCTTGCTTATCTTTTCATTTCTTTTGAAAGCAGTTCTAAGAGCAGTCCTGTCAATGTTTTCCGCAGTTTCCATTATTGGAATTAGTGCATGTGTTCTTAAAGGTGAAGTTTTGGAAGGATAGTGGTACGTGTGGTGTTGCAGTTCTGGTAGATTGTTTTGAGTAGTCTCCTCTAGGAGGAGGACTTGATCACACAAAGATGTGATACTGAACCCCTCAAAGGAATGGTTCTGAGAAGATGAGTTTGTCTTAGGTGATTGAGTCATTGTGTAAAGTAGGAGCCCTTGTTTTTTGTAGAACAAGCTGGTTTCATTTTTGTTTCTGTAGCCTCACTGTTTAGCACGTGGTAGGAACTTAATGTTTGTTGGTTGATTTGGTATGTGCTCACACACTTTCTGCTTAAAATTTATTGGTAAATGATTAGATTTCCTGCAATTTAAAGTCAGTGGAAAAATCATTCTTAGTTTTTTGAAGTATCTGTTATTTTGGAACAGCTCCAGCATACAACAGGCTGCTAGAAATGGGATGTAGGAATTTAATTAACTAGAACTAAATAGTTTTGTAGAAGACTGCTACCAGGCAATGTAAATTCCCCATTTGGGGAGTGGGAGAAGGAGCAAGTATTTATTAAGCACCTACTGTGTGTTGGACGTTGGGCTAAGTGCTTTTACAGACCTATGAGGTAGGTGTGATATGAAACCCATTATACAGTTCAGGAAACCGCGGCAATGTGACTTGCCCAGAGTCACACAGCTAAGTATCTGAGGCCAGATATGAACTCAAGAGTTTTCTGGTTCCAGTTGGATTCAAGTACAGGTTTCCAAATGACTGCTCTTGTCACATTTCCAATTGTTGTAGGTACACTTGAAGAACACAGAAATAGAGAACACCAAACTCGTCACAGAGGTCCAGACTTTAAAGAATTTAGATGGGAACAAAGACAATGTGATTGCCCATTACAAGGAGGAGGTGGGCCGGCTGCAGCTCTGTGTGGCCGAAAAGGAAAAGCTGCAGAGAGCCTTCCTGTTGCCAGCCTCGAACAAAGTGAGTGCTCCTGTGCGGTTCTGTCAGTCACAGAGGGAGGAGACGTTGAATGGGTTTCCAGGGTTGGAAATTATTAAACCAGTGTTTTGGATGTTAAAGAAAATTAATGTTAGCAATTCACTCAGTATCTCTTGTAGATTTTTATTTCTTAAGAAGACCCATAGTCTGTATGATTGTATTTCATGATCCTTTTATTAGGACAATTGAGTGTAACAGTTACTGTAAGGAGCAGTTTGCTACATTGTAAAGATCTCCTGAACATGAAGTTGCCAGAAATCCAGTGCCTGGGGTTACCAGAGAAAGGGCACTGAAATCTTGGCTGGCCTTCACTTTCCTCATCTGTGAAGTGGGATAAGGTTTATCGAACTACTTACTTCCCCGAGTAGTGGGGAAAGTTATTTGTGAACCGCAGTATACGGATTTGTATTATGTAGTTAATAACACAAGGATGAATTTTCATGACATGTTTAACCTGTTAACATTTGGTTTTTTGGTTATATCCTCATGACTTCATTTTTTATCAGTTTTAGTCCTTGTATTTATTATTTTATAGTTTAGATTTGTAACTCACTCTCTGGTAGGAAATTTGTCACTCAGTCATTAGTTTACTAGGGCAGCCAGGTGGCGCCATAGTGCACAGAGCTCTGGACCTGGAGTTGGGAAGACTTTGAGTTCAAAATGGCCTCAGACACTTACTGGGCAAATCACTTTACCTCATTTGCCTTGGTTTCCTCATGTGTAAAATGAGCTGTAGAAGAAGAAGGCAAAGCACTCCAGTGTCTTTGTCAAGAGAACCCCAGATGGAGACACAGAGTCGGATACAAATGAGACAAGTTATTTTACTGGGCCCCACTTGGACAGACTTAAGGTGTCCAGGTTCAGAACCTGTGTTGGATCAAATTGTAACAAGTTGAAAGGTGTTTCATAGGCTTTTAATAAAAACTGAAGTGTTTGCTATTAGATTAATGATAAAGGTGACAATTTTGCTTAACCACTGTGACTCTTAGATTATAATGACAATACTTGTCTTCATTTTCTTATGTAAAATGATAAGGATGTAAAAGAAGTGGACAGATGAATGTATCATGGAAATTGGAGCTTAGTGCTTCAGAGACCATGGAGTCTCCTTTATCATCCAGGCCCTTTAGGAACCTAAAAGCCCATGAGATGAAATAATTTACTGGAAGTTACATAGGTAATAAGTAACAGTGGTGGTTAACTTTAGATCCACTGATCTGATATACTTTTTTGCTGTCTTATATGTTAGGAAATATATTAGTAAAATCCTTTGGCCAATAGTTTTAGTACTTCTAAAAGAACTTCACAGTGTTCCTCACTGGTCTTAACCAGTCACGTAGCTAATATCACATAGCTAATTATCCAACTGGACTAAGTACTCTGCTCAAAATGAGGAATATGACTGCAGAAATGGAGATTGTCCTGCTCCGGAGTTTCATTGTCAGGACATTGTAAGGTGCTGACTTGCAGGGGCATTGCAAGATCATTGAAAACGAAGTCCTCTGGAGAAGTAAGATGGCGATGCCGGGAGGTCCTGTCAAAGCTTGTAGGTTGTTCTGTTGTGATGGTAGTCCCCAGCATACAGTGAGCATAGGATAGAAGAACGAACAGACACCTGATGAGCTGCTTCCTTACGGAATTTTTATGTTGCCAACTTAGAGTTACATCCATCCAGGGTAAGAGCATCCATGAACCAGAACCTTGACCCTGTCTGCCATTAGCAGCTTGATTTAGACCTTGCCTCTCTCCCAATGATCTGCGTGACTTCGGTGGCCTGTGTGAAAGGTTGTGGTTGGGCTAGATGCCCTCTGCTATTTTCTCCAGCTCTCGGTCTAGAATTCTGGTTCCCATGGATTGGGAGGGCATCAGGGGGCTTATTTCCTTGGCATATTAAAGTTTTGGCTTTCTTAAAAATGAAAGCAGCATTAAGTGTGAAACAGGTAAGTTGATGTTCCCTTCGGTGCCACACTACCATGGAGGTTAAGAGCTAGTGTGTTGAGTTGTTGGTTTGTTTAGGGCATTGGATGTTATTGGCAGGAAGTGGTGAGATTTGTTGATAGAGAATGGGAGACCTCACCCTAGATGAAACTGAAGAGATTTTTTTAATGTAGATACTTAGGGATATTTTTTAATTTTTGTTTTTTTCAGGATGATTCTGCATGTCTGAAAGAGCAGCTTCGCAAAGCAGAGGAACAGGTCCAAGCTACTCGGCAAGAAGTTGTGTTTCTGGCCAAAGAACTGAGCGATGCGGTCACTGTGAGGGATCAGACCATGGCTGACCTCCACAGTGCCCGGCTAGAAAATGAGCAAGTCAAGAAACAGCTGGCGGAGGCCGTGGCTGAGCTGAGAGTCGCCGTTGTGAAAAAGCAACAGGTCAGCCAGCCAGAGTTGAGTTGTTGAGTTTACCTGGAGAATGCAATGGTTGCTCACAGAATATTTTGAAAGCTTAAAAAAGAAACAGAATGTTCTCATAAGGCAGATCAGGGTTTAGATCACAGCATCCTCTGTTTTCGTTTTTAGTTCATAGAATCATTTTGCTTTTCTTGACATTAATTTTGTGGTAAACTGTTAGTATTTTCAGTGCATTCTTTTTATTTATTTATTTGTTTTCAGTGTTCCACAATCATTTCCATACAACCTGGATTTTTTCTTTCTCCCCCTCCCCCCCAGCTCCACCCACCCTCCCCAAGACAGCATACAATTTTATATAGGTTCTACACATACATTCCTGTTAAATACATTTTCACTATAGTCATGCTGTGTAGAAGAATTAAAATGAATGGGAGAAATCATAAGACAAACCAAAATGTAATACTAAAGAAAATGATCTGCTACAATCTGCTATTGAATTCTTTAGTTCTTTCTCTGGATGTGGAAGGCATTTTGCCTTAAAAGACCATTGGGAATTTTTTAAGTCCTTGCCTTGCAATGAAGTTCTAAGTCTACCAGGAAAAATCCTCGCACATTGTGGTTGTTGCTGTATACAAAGTTCTCCTGGTTCTGCTCCTTTCACTCAGCATCAAATCATATAAATTTTTGCTGACCTCTCTTAAGTCTTCCTGTTTGTCATTTCTTATAGCACAATAGTATTCCATTACATTCATATACCATACTTTATTCAGCCATTCCCCAATCAGCATATTCTTAATGGTTATAAATACTGATTCTGTTTTTGAATTAAGTTTTTCAAGAGAAAGATTATAATTTTGTTTGAAATTTCCTGAAATCTATTTACGTTATTAAGGGTTAGGAGTGTTATACGCAGAAATTCTTTCCCTGAAAAAAGTAACCCAGTTTCCTTAGTTTCTTGGGTCAGCTATAGTTTTTAGTGGATATGTGCTTCTGAGATGATTTTACCATTACATTTTGTGCAGTGATTTAGTCATTTTGAAAAACATGTGTTCTAGAGAAGAAATGTATTTCCAGAACAAATACTTGGGCTGTTTTGTTTCTAAACTAGTTTTTATTAAAATCTGCTTCTTAAAGGAGAAAACAGATCCAGTTGAGCAGGACCTGCGCAGAGAGGTGGAGGATCTGAAGCTTCGTCTGCAGATGGCTGCAGACCATTACAGGGAGAAATTCAAGGAGTGCCAGAAGCTCCAAAAGCAGGTGACCCGGCTCTCCGAGCAGGCTGTGAGTAGCCCCGACGGCAGCCTTGCCGAAGGATTTCCTTCAGGCCTTTTTGATTATCACTGATAAAAGCATGTTGTAATCAGTACACGTAGTAAACATCACATTACCTGCACCATGGCCACACACTTTCTGGGACTGGAAGGATTTTTCCTTGCTTTTTTGGTTTAATACCTGGTCCCGGGGATTCCAGTGGAGGAGACCTCCGGAGTCATCTTAACTTCCTCATTTTACAGAGTAGGAAATTGAGGACCACAGAGGGAAAGTGACTTGCCTAAGGTTGCCCAGGGAGAATGTAGCAGGCCTGGGGTATAGACTTCTGCCTATATTCCTAGTACTTTTTCCTCTTAATGCTATGATGAGGAAATTGTCTCTTGACTCTGCCAGGGCTAGTCTGGAGTTGAGGCTCCCAGGGCAGCTTATCTGTGAGCAGCCATCCAGGTTGGGGGGATAGCAGTGGGAGAAGGTTGGGGCAGCCCCCCAAGGCTGCAACTTTTCTGTTCCTGATGCCTCAGAGTTTTGGGTGCAGAATCTGCAGCATATTTCTGCAAAATTGTGAGGCAGAGTTCTTAAGGGAAGTCAGCCTGCAGTTTGGGAATTCCACCTGTGAAACAGTCCTCTGCAACATCAGTGACTAGTTTCCTTCTGTCCTGTTGCAAGTAATCATTGCAAAGGAAAGCAGGGATTTGTGCTGAAGAGACGGTGTAGGGCAGTACAAGAATACAGAAGAATACAGGTCATTAGGGAGAGTATCCAGGACTTTGCTTATTGCTTGGCTGTGGCTCCTGGGCATGATTGCTGCTTTGTAAGGTATTGGGACCTGTCATTGAGAAGCTTAGAAGGCATAATGTTGGGTTCAAGAGGGAGATCTGTGAAGATCTCTCATGACCAGAGTAGTGATTTATAGGAGAGACTTGAAACCTGCAGAGTATTTACAGTAAAGTACAGTATCAGGTGACAGCCCCTTTGTTAATCTTCTTAATCTTCTTGCTACAGTTCTTAAGAAGTTTCTCTTGTAATTATTAAAGTAATTAAATTTCTAAGAATTTCTTCACTTACCAGATTGCTTCATGCAGTATACATTATTTAGGGTTAGGAATGTTGTAGGCAGAATTGTCAGTGTATGTACATTTTCAGTGATAGTACTAAGTATTTTACAATTGTTAGGATATTGAATAGAATACTAATAACTATCTCTCTTTTCATAAAGAAAACTGGGAACCAGCAGAAAGTGATGGATGCCTCAAGCAACACAGAGACAGCAGCCGGCTCTCCTGTTAACATCAAATTGTCGGCTGCTACAGGTATCCTTGACTTGTCCAGTTTTGGTGAATTTTCTTAGACTTGAAAATACCCTTTATCTAGAACAATATAGCAGAGTCAGATAATTGGGCTATTAGAGTAGAGGGCGAAAGCAGAAAGATCATACATGATCTTGGACACATGGGAGCTCTAAATGGTGTAGGAGGCAGGTATGGGCTAGATTGCTTTGGGGAATTGTGCATTATTTTTCATGACCTCATCACCTGGGATGATGAAGTGCACAGCTCTGTCAGCTCTGCCCTGACCTAGTTAAACCAGCTGTTGACACCAAAAGGGAAATGGATAAACGAGCAGACATCACCACAGTCAGTCAGCCAGTCTCCAGAGACCAAAGGAATCCAAAGTGTGCTTTGTCTCCTTGCCGAGTGGTGGGATGGTGGGTAGGTGGTCACTGGGCATCTGCCTTGAAAACTTTAAAAATACAAACCCAGAACACTTGCTTGGCTAGAAGAGAACTTAGCTGTTAGTGTTGTCTTCCAGCAAAGTCTCTTCCATGAAACAACCTATTTGCACCCTTTGATTATTAATAGTGAGATACTCAAGCAAGTGGCATCTGCTTGCTTATGCTCTTTGCTGCTGTCCTGGAGCATGTCTGGCAGAGAAAACAGAAAAGGCATTCCTTAAAGATGGTGGCAGTACCAGCTGCTGATGCTGGCATCAGATCTTAGGATGGGAGCTGTCAGGATTGAAAGCATACGGCCTCCCTACCCAACTAACCACAGGGAGGCATTTGGTGGCTCAATGGAGAGAGTACCAGGTCTGGAGTCAGGAGGCTAGCTGGGTGGGTGACCCTGGGCAAGTCATTTTACCCTGTGTGCCTTATCTGTAAAATGAGCTGGAGAAGGAAGTGGCAAACCGCTCTAGTTTCTGCCAAGAAAATCTCAACTGAGTCACAGAGTCAGATACAACTGAAATGATTCAACAGCCACAAAACCCACACAGGAAAACAAGGCTGGTTGGCGGTGTCTGTTGCCAGATTTTTCTGTATGCTAAGATTGACACCTCATAGAAGTGGTCCATCAGTACAAGATCATGGACAGGTGTCGCATGTAGTAAATAAATTGACCTCTAAATGGTGTAGGTGGTAGGTATAGGCTAGAGTGCTTTGGGGAATTGTGCATTGCTTTTCATGACCTCAAGCTTTTCATTGATATGAAATAAAAGGTTTTCTTTTTCTTTAGAAATATAGTATCACCAGCATTTCCCAGTGTAGCTCCTTGCTTACCTTCCACAGAGCCTTCTCTTATAGGAAGCAATGAAGAAGGGGGAACGGATGGGGGATAGCTGAGCAGACCCATCCAACCTATTGGAAAACCTGACCAAACTCTTGGCAGTGATGCCTTTGAAGCTCTTTGGGGCCAAGCTTGGCCCTTGTAATTTTGTGGGCTCCAGTCTCAGTCTTGCTTCTGTTCTTTATGTTTCCATTGCTGTGCTCACTGGAGATGCTGCTTTCCTGGTCGGCTCTACCTGCATCTAAGTTGTCCTCTTCTGCAGTTCTGTGTTCATTACATTGTTTGTTTCTTAAGGCCTAGGAACATTCCATCCCATCACAACATAGTGGGCCCTGCCCCACTTAGGGGCACTTGCTTTGCTTCCAGTTCTTTGCTACTGCATAAAATGGTGCTACAAATATTTTTTTTTCTATCAAGAATGTTGTCAGTATTCTTTTGGTATGGTGGTGAGGAAAGGTAGCAGTCTGATGAACCAGTTTCCAGCCACCCAAAGAACAGTGGTTAAATGAGTGGTGGGCATGAATAGGCCAAGATATTGTAAGGAAAGACATGTGCCGGGGAAGCTACACAAAGAATTTTATAAGAGAAACTCATCCCTTCATGTGAGAAGAGTGGCAAGGTGTGGACCTGTATTCCATCCTAGTTAGCACCTGTACATAGATCTAGAAGAAGGTCTTCTGAGGTGGAGGATCTTGATGGAGAACATTTATGGGGGGAGGGTGACAGGAGTCTAGAGGATGAGTAGGCATGCATGGGGGCTATTAGAGAGAGGAGCCATGTCCAGTGACAAAGACTTGTTTCTGAATTTGTAAGAGCCTAAATAGTACGTAAGAATTAAGGCTACCCAGTTTTAAACTGAGTTTTAGTCACAATAATACATCAGAATTTCTGCTTTGTGAGACTTAAGTGATGGTGGCGGGCGTAGTAAATCTACTTGTTGCCTTTGCAGGCTAACCATTGTCCAGCTAAGCTGTAGTTAGTTAATTTAGGGATGGCTAGGTGGTGCAGTGGATAGAGCAACAGTGCAGGAGTCAGGAGGACCTGAGTTCAAATCTCACCTCAGACACTTGACACTCACCAGCTGTTTGACCTTGGGCAAGTCACTTAACCCCAGTTGCCTCATCCTGGGTCATCTCCAGTCATCCTGATGAATATCTGGTCACTGGGTTCAGATGGCCCTGGAGGAGAAGTGAGGCTGGTGACTTGCACAGCCCTCCCTCACTCAAAACAAAGTCAAGTGCGAGTCATGTCATTATTTCTCTGATGGCATGGTCCTCTTTGGCAACAAAGGATGAACACATGCAGTTAGATAATTTTAAGAAGTGAAATGGAAGATTTCAGCACTTTTTAATAAATTTTTTTTTAAATAGTTGGACTTGCTACATCTGAGATAATTTCTGAGGTGGTGACAAAGGGACAAGTCTGTGAAATGACCAAAGAAATTGCTGAGAAAACAGAAAAGTACAAGAAATGTAAACAACTACTCTTGGTAAGTGAGTGACTTTGAGAAGCTGAACCAGAAACCAGCTGTGGAGATGCTTCTAGGCCCTTCTTCTATCCTGTTCTTCCATGAATATGTGTTCTGTTTAGCCTTAAGCCTATGCTTATCCTTTTAGATCATGCAAAACTTAGTTTTGCTACTTTCCTGAACAATCTGTCAGCTTGGATTTATTGGGTGTTCATCACTGAGATGGATGGAGGCTTCCTTTGCCCCCTTCCCTTAGGAAAAGGGGGACAACAAATAGAAAGTATTGCTGTGCATCTTAAGAGGTTGTGGTACTTGATTTTATGCAGTCATACTCTAAAGTAGCCAATAGGGCCCACATTAATTCCATGTTCTGTAGTAATTCAATTAAAATGCAGTTTTATCATGTAAGATATAGCATAGTCTGATGGATAGTGATTGAAACCAGCCTTGCCTTTGACACATCCTGCATGTCCCCAGCAGAACACCAGACCAGGGCCCCAGGGATGTATCTAAGACAACACCTTTCGGGGCTGGTATCTTACTAGAAACGTTTGCCTACATTGATGAAGTCCCTGATCTTTTCTCTTCCCCACCATCATGGTGACCACTTTAGAATGATGCCTTTAAGAGGGATACAGCTGATCTGGTCACCATCTGGTCCTAGAGTGTCATCCAGCCCAACAGCCACACTTGGCACTTCATCTCCTTTGGAGAACTTAAGTTTATGACTCACTCTCAGTGTCTTGGGATCTGTTGAGGTAGCTAAAATGCCCCCTTGAGTAGCAAACTTGCTGAGAAGGTATTTCAGGAGGTGAATTGGAAATTGATCATCTAACTAGGTGGGATAAACCAGAAGGGTGAAGGACCCATCTGTAAATCACAGCCCTTGCTGGGTGGTTGGTTGGTTGGTTATTCGGCCTTAAATAGAAGCATAGTTGGTCAGAAAACCAGTTGATAGTAACCAAAATGGTCTGTGTCCTGTAGGACGAGAGGGCCAAATGCAGCAGCTATGCCGATGAACTGGCCAGGTTGGAGCTGAAGTGGAAGGAGCAAGTGAAGATCAGTGAGGAAGCAAAGCTGCGCCTTGCACAGGTGGAGGACCAGTATAAGGTCAGTGCTTTCGGTTGTTTGTTAGCTTCCTGTCCGTCCGTCCTTCCGTCCATCCATCCATCCATCCAACAAAATCTGGTCCTGTACACATAGAACATAGACCTGAGTGAGAGCAGGGGAAATGAGTAACTATTGTCAGCTTGTTCCTCTAATTTCTGGTGTTGAATTGTCTTTGTGTTAATGTTGAACATCCATTATTCTGTAATAGCTCACTGTAATCTTAGGAAACATAGGTGTCCCTTCCATTTCTTACAGAGCTTTGTGCTTAGGGACAGTCGGCCAGGTTTTACACCTTTTACAGGGTTTCTCAAAGTGCTTTGTACAATTTTCAGCTTTCATTACTTACAATGGCATGAAGACTTTTGGGGACATCCTGGATGTCCAGGGTCAGTCTGTCCCTGGGCACCTATTTCACATGTGATACTACTTGGATCACAAATTACATGGTGAAAATATATGTAATCTGAATTTAATTCCCAGAAAATAAGAATACATTCCACTTTAAGAGTCTGCTCTGACTACCATCTTTAGCTAATTGCAAATGGACAAATACATTCCTATTAATTGATTTCCTGAAGGAAATAAGTTACAATCTTACAATTTTAAGAATTTCCGTTTTTTGCATTAGTATTCTTTTTGTGAAGACAAGAAGTATGGGTAGTTAAAGTTTTGGGAAAATGTTAGGAAAGATTTTAAGATTGTTTTAAGGACCTCCTATTTATTACCGACTTGGCCAGTTTAACTGTTTTCTTTACCTTCAGCCATGAAACTCTGGGAGTTTGAAGTCATGATTGAACATTCTGTGTTGAACCTGTATCAGTTTTTTAGACTGCTAGCTAACTTCTTGTGAAATTATTCAACTTTGGTATACTGAAATGAGGTTTTTTATTTGAGTGTGTATTGGTACAATCTATTTGAGAATTAGAGAGTCTACCAGTGTTGTAAGGTAGATGGTAAGAATAAGAGGTGTCCTTAAATCATCTGATTCTTATCCACAAGGAGCTTATGTACTCAGGAAGGACCAGCACGAGAGAGGGAGAGAGAGAGAGAGAGAGGGAGGGAGTGAGTGAGTGTGTGTGTGTATAAATACAGCATGAGAGAGAGAGAGAGAGTGTGTGTGTGTGTATACATACAGTATGAGAGAGAGAGTGTGTGTGTGTGTATACATACAGCATGAGAGAGAGTGTGTGTGTGTGTGTGTGTGTGTGTGTGTGTGTGTGTACATACATGCGTGTGTGCATATTGGGCGGGACAGTTGGTTATTTTGGTGTATGGAGGCAGGACACTTTGCTTTCTTCCTGGAGGATGTGGCCTTGCAACTGGCTCCTGTTCTGGTCAGATGGAGAATTGGTGTATGCAGACAAGGCAGAGTCTGAAAAAAAGAAAGTGGAGGGGGAGGGGAACAAGCCCCTGCTACATGTCTGAGGTATGATTTGAACTCAGATCTTCTTGATTACAGGCCCAGAGCCGTCTCTTCTGTGCCAACTTGCTGGCAGGTTTTTTGGTAATCTGTAGTAAAAGATCTGAACTTGTGTTTTTTCAGTGGAATTGAAGGGCTAGAGGTAAAGGTTGCTCAGAGATGTTGTGAAGAAAGAATAAATTGAGTTATCCAGATTGGATGGGGGAGGCACCAGAAAGAAGTCTGATTTTTGCCTTGGACAGTCAGTGATGGTACATGACCTTAATGGAGAGGAGACAAGCTAAGAGTAAGGGTTTATTTAAGACAGTAAATTGGAAGATGATGAATCACTTTTAGGTGCTTTGAGTTTGAAGTCTTGGTGGGACATCAGTGGCTAGCATATGTACAGAAATCAGGATGAGAGACATGTGTTTACATGCAGTTACATCACCTGAAAAGGGTACTGAATGGAAGTTGTGGGAGTAGATGAGATCACCAGCGGAGAGAAGAGAAGGCAGGCCACGGACACCATATTAGAAATTGCTCATAAGGAGAAGGAGAGGATAAAAGCAACCGGAAGGGATCTTCAGAAAGGCATTTATTGTGCAGATTGCCAAGAGGTCAAGGAGAGGAGAAAAACTGAAAAGCCCTTGGATTTGCCAATGAGTAAGTTACTGATAACCTTCGAGAGTAACTTCAGTAGAGGAATGTAGGGGGCGTTACAGAATGAGCTGGGTGTGCTCAACTATGTTCTTTAATTGGGGTAAATGCTGGCTTTTTATACGGGTTCAGTTGGTGCAGAAAGAACAAGAAATAAATGATCTGACCTCACGTTTGGAAACTAGCAGGGAGAAGGAGGAGGAGAAGGTAGGAAGTAGCTCTTTCGGTGTCCTTACTGGTAGAATAGGATTGCATTAGAAGATCTGTGTATTTCAGAATACAGGTTAAAAAACGGAAATGATATGAAAAGAAGGGTATGACAATGTAAGAGGGCCAGGAATAAATATATTTTGAAAACAATTTCATTGAGACTCTGATCTTAAAACAGTCATATTCGTTGTGAAATGACTTCTGTCTTGTAACGATTAGCTTGCACATGGTGACATCTTTCCAAGTAATCCAGTGTATAGATGGGGTGTGTGTGTATTTACTGTTTTCTTTAGTAACAGGTAGCATTTTTAGAGAAAGTGTGGTGGCATTTCATCACAGCTTTGTTGCCCACTCAGCTCTAGCGGAGGTCAAGTGAGCAGTAAATCGTGAGAGGAAGAGCTGTTAGCCTTACAGAGACAACAGAAGGAGGCAGAGAAAAAAGGAAAAGTCCAAAGCTCTGTGGTGTGCGATAATAGAGAGACAGAAGAAATGTGGAGTTAGAAGTGGACTGCGGTGGGCGGTCTTTAGTGTTTAGTTTTTGTTTGCTGTAAACAAACACTGATAATAGAAGATAAAGAAATGACTTCTGTTGTGGAATGGTCATCCATCTGAATAGTGGTTCCAGCATGTAGCAGATTCCCTTGGCACCTTCCTTGTGTTTGTGTAAAATACGTTCACAGATACTTATCCTACGTGGCTGATGGCCTGTGACTGTCATCCTGACTGTATAAAATGATTTCAGGCTCATCTCATGTTAACAATGTTTTAATTAGGATGAATAAGGTATAAAGGGGCAGACTGTATTTAGTGTCTGATAAACTTGTTCAGAGTTGAATTTTGTCTTAGTGATCACAAGCTGAGTGGGATCTTTGCTTTTAGGTGTTATAATCTTAGAGTTTGCTAAGGTAAGTAGCGAGAATGAATTTTTTTTTTTTAAATTAAATCTTCAGCAAAATCACCCTATCCAGGAAAACAGCAGTGCTGGAAGTACTTTGGTTCGGCTCAGAGAACAGTTACATTGAAGTTAGGATTAAATATAAAACCATTTTGGTCATGTCATAATAGCTATCACCAAAACACACAGACGTTTCATTCAATTTACTTCATAAGCCAACAGAAGTTTTCCATGATTTTAATAAGAGATGTGGATAATTATGTATATATGCAAAAGGATGCACATTTTGGACATTTTAATTTTCTTAGTATTTGTGAGATGAGTAAGTTGCTGATTTTCAATCGAGTTAACTTGATAAATTTAGACTATTGGATAAGCAATTCTCTCATTTTTTTCCCCCTTGTTTACTCATAGAGTGGAAAAGAAACACAAGTTTATCTCCTTAGTACCCCCCAGATTTCTTAAAGTATGAAAGAAAAGTACTTTCAAAAGTTACTGACCTTGGAAGTTGGTTATTCTTTAATCATCTCTGATAAATCCATTCTAGGGGTGTGATTTTGTTTAAAAGCTCTTGGAGACTCTGGTTGCTGTTACTGAAGGATGGATCACAGATAAAGAAGTGCCCAAAGATACACAGTGATCGCTGTTAATTCAACCAGAGGGGCCATTTGGCTTCACACTCTGGGTGGATTGCAGTGATGGTTCCTTTCCATGATTGCATCTTTGAGTATTAACATTTTGAATTGAACTTATTAATCCTCCAGTCTATATAAAGATTTTTCCCAGAATTAAAAAATCCTTATACATTTTCTTTTTAATTTGGAGTATTCGTTAAAAGTAAGCTAATTTTAAAATGTCTTTTAAAAACAATCATTTACTGATTTACAATTTTGTTGTTTGATGCCTTTTTTGTCTTTCTGTGGTCTAGACATTTCTGTTAGCTTGTCAGTTTTCTTTTTTTTTTTAATATAAATTTCTTTATTTAACTTTTTACATTCATTTTCACAAAATTTTGGGTTCCAAATTTTCTCCCCATTTG
>CM053770.1:14769766-14824771 GCA_028658325.1 Potorous gilbertii
AACCTCTTTTTCCACTTGGCTAATTCTGCTTTTGAAAGCATTCTTCTCATTGGCTTTTTGAACCTCTTTTGCCAATGGAGTTAGCCTATTTTTCAAGGTGTTATTTTCTTCAGCATTTTTTTGGGTCTCCTTTATCAAGGTATTGACCTGTTTTTCATGCTTTTCTTGCATCTCTCTCATTTCTCTTCCCAGTTTTTTCTTCACCTGTCTAACTTGATTTTCAAAATCCTTTTTGAGCTCTTCCATGGCCTGAGTACATTGGATATCTGTTTGGGATACAGAGGCCTTGACTCCTATGTCTTTACCTGATGGTAAGCAGTTTTCTTCCTTGTCAGAGAGGAATGTTGGAATCATTTTTTCACCAAGAAAATAACCACCTATAGTCTTATTTTTTTTCCCTTTTCTGGGCATTTTCCCAGCCAGTTACTTGACTTCTGAGATTGCTCTCCACCCCTGCCTAGATCTGCCCACCTAGTGCTTGGGGTCTGAGGTTCAAATGCTGCTCCCTAGCCTCAGGGCTTTCAGCAGCAGGTGGGGCTCCTATTCAGTGGGATTAAGTTCAGGTTCTCAGGTGGGGGCAGAGCCACCTCCCAGGCTCAGTTCCCTCAGGGGATTTATGCTGAGACTTTCAGTAATGGAGCTCCTGCCTGCTCTGCCGCCCACTGCCTCTGCTGCTGCCTTCCGAGGGGGCCTGAGTTATGGAGACACCCTGCTCCCCTCTCAGCCAGTTCAGAAGTCTCTCTCACTGACCTGTGTGCCTGTGGGTGGAGGGATTGTCTCGGCTGCCAGAGATTCCGTCCTGAAGCCTGCTCAGATCTGCTCCTCTTGGGGCTGCGCGTCCAGGGAAGGGCTGGGCCCCACTCCCATCTGGTGTACGACGAACCTTTGGGATTGGTTTTTCAGGGTTCTCTGGAACAGAAATCTCCTTCACTCCATTGCTGCGTGCTTCCACTGCTCCAGAATTTGTGGAGAGTTCTTTTTATAGGAAATCCATGGGCTGTGGGTTTGGAGCTAGCATATGTGAATCTTTCTACTCCACCATCTTGGCACCTCCCCCTCTAGATTGTCAGTTTTCAAAGATGATAATTTTAAAACTCAATGTAATCTTTAGCAGTGATAATAGCTGATCCTTTAGAGAGTGCTTTATAGTTTACAAAGCTCTTTGCATGTAACATAACCCTTTGAAGTCAGTTATATGAACATGAGCTCTCCAGTTTCAGAAGAGCCCTTTCTAGTTATGAGGTGGTCTGCCTTGTTATGGCCTGCTCCCTCAAACATCTTTGAGACTCTTCTTCACCTCCTGCCGCCTCTTCCTCCTTCCTACAGCGCTTCCTAACTAACAAGTATGGCTGCCCCCATTTACCACTGGTGGGAGGGTGTTGTGGCAGACCACTCCCCAGAATGGCTGCACCAGTTCCCAGCTCTATCCAGACTGGGCTAGGGTGCCACTCTCATCACAGCTGTACCATCAGTGGGCACTTCACTTTTCCTCATCTTTGTTATTTTAATTTGTATTGCCCTTATCAGGGATTTGGGATCCATTTTTTTGTAGTAGATAGCTTCTTCTGAGATTTGCCTATGCCAGGGCTCTGACTGTTTGTGCAGTGTCATCAGATATATATCCTGAATCCCTACCTTATATTTCTCCTGTTGCCCTTTGGGCTGTACATGATGTTGAATTTTAGAAGAGCATAGGGCTATAGATTTAAGAGTGCAAAGCGACCTTCTAGGCCACCGAATCTCTCCTCTTCCTCTCTCTTCCTCTTTCTCCTCCTCCCTCTCCTTTTCCTCTTCCTTACTCCCATTTTGCAGATGAGGAAATGCCCAAGCCATTATTTCACCTCTGATTTGTAGCCATATAGTGATCTTGGACAGTGGTCTGGGACCAAGATTGTGTTTGGGAAATCATGTAATGCTTTTAGAATAATCCCAACTTGCTCCCAACTGCCAAATCACATCATCAATCAGCTAACATTTATGCACCTACTATTTGCCAGGCACTGGTGATACAAACTTAGAGAATGAACACCTTTATGCTCAACAGGAGAGACAGAAAATGCATATGTGAGGATCACCATCAGGACTGGACATTGTTAAAAGAAACTCTTGGAGGAGTCAGTTCCCTCCGCAGCATGCTGGCACTTTGTCTACAATTTATAATCTTTAAGAGGTACCCTCAGAATAAGCTTACTGCAGCCACACAGCCACCATGGAAGGCAGGATGTGAGCCTGGCTTATTCCTGACTTTATGACTGTGCGGGTGGATATTTATGAGAGCAACTGCAGTGACAGTGATAGTGACGAGTGTTGTTTTTTGGTCCTGGCTGACTCTTCATGACCCTAGTTGGGGTTTTCTTAGCAGAGATACTTGAGTGATTACCCATTTCTTTCTCCAGTTCATTTTGGAGGTGAGGAAACCAAAACAAACAAGGTAAAGTGACTTGCCCAGGTTCACATAGCTAGTGAGTGTCTGAGGTGGGATTTGAACTCAAGTGTTCCTGACTGTGCTCTGTCCGCTGTACCACCAAGCTGCCCTTAATAGTGATGAGAGCTAGCATTAGTACTTTAAAAAGTTTTGCAAAATGTTTTTCATTTATCTCATTTGATCCTCACATCAGCTTTGTAAGGTAAGTGCTAGTACACACACGCACGCACACACACAATATGCATACACATGCTTGTGTGCACACCCACACCCACCCCCAGTGCACAGAACAACTCCACCCTCAGATATTTACTGGCTTTGTGCCTTTGGGCAACTTACTTAACCTCTCTCTGCCTCAGTTTCCTGTAAAATGGGGATATTAATAGTGCTTCCCTCCCAGGGTGAAGATCAAGTGAGATAATGTCTGTAAAGTACTTAGCACAGTCCAGGCACTTAATACGTGATTATTCCATTTCAGAAGTAAATAGCCACACAGTATTTTGGGAGGGAGGACAGCAGCATTTGAGGGAAAAAAGCCAAGGAAAGACAGTGATTGAACTGTGCTTCAAAGGAAAGGAGGAATTTAAGGGGTGAAGCTGAAAATAATTTGAGCAAGAGTCTCTTTGTTATAACTTGAGCAAATAAGTTTCATTTTTAAATGCAGTGGAAAAAGTACCCTGTGGTCTTTGTTTGGCATTATATATTTGTTTGATGCTATCTTATCCAGAAAACATTTGATTTTTTAGTTGGTTTATGGCTCTTTGTTGTTGATTTTTAGGAGCTTAAAAGAAGACTTGAAAATCAAGCTGAGAGAGCCATGGAAGGTCAGAGTGCCTGGCAGTCCCAAGTGAGTGGCACCTCCAAAGAGCAAAGTGATCCTGTGCCTTCAGTACCAAATAAGAGACCAGTCCTGCAATTTGGAAATCCCTATGCAACCCAGGGCACAAGAGGTTTGTTCAGAAAGAGTTTTGGTTTTGAGTTAAGCTGGGGTATAATGGACCCTTTTGTGTTTCAAGTATGTGAAAGTTAGTGGAAATATATGATTTTCTTTTGTGGGTAAACAATGGGAGAAATATTTCAAGTCTTAGTAGAAATTAAATAACTTGTTTCTGGATAGAGGAATGGACATTGTACTAGGAGTCAGCAGAGATTTGAATTTGAATCCTGCTTCTGACAACAACTGATTGTGTAAGCTTGGACAAGTCGTCTGAGTGTCATTTTCCTCATCTGAATAATGGGAAAAATAATCCAGGTGGTAATTATCTCATTCCTACTAGACTGGCTTGTTTTGAGGATGTGAGGTAATTTGAAGATTTTGTAAACCTTAAAGCATTGCTTCAATTCCAGTTGATTTAAAAAATACTTTTGATTTTGAAGAATTTGGGTATCCCTCAACTATTGACATCTAAATTTTGATAGAAATTTTTTGAGCTTATATAAAAATAAAGACACTAAAGTATTAATGTTTCACTGTTCTTTTATGATTTGTATTTCAGACGGAGCAGATGGTGCTTTTTACCCAGATGAAATTCAAAGGCCACCTGTAAGAATGTCCTTGTGGGAATTGGAAGACAATGTAGTCTGTAGCCAACCTGCTCGAAACCTTAGTCGGCCTGATGGTTTAGAAGACCCTGAAGATAGCAATGTAAACTGAGTTTCTCTTTTCCTTTGCTTAACCTATTTTTTAGAATATTATACGTTCATGGCTACTAATTTTGGAAAACCTGGCAGCATTTAAATTTCCTTTTGAGTTAGAGAATCAGTTATAAAAATGCTTCAGAACCATTTTTTCCGTAGGATTTTCATTAAGTGATATTTATTACATTTATTTATTACTTTAAGTTTTAGATTAATATAACCAGAGGCAGCACAGTATAGTAGAAAGAGTGTTGAGTTTGGAGTCAGAAGTCCTGGGTTCAAACCCTGGCACTGAGACTCTTGCCTTTAATCACCTCAGGTAAATCACATCACCTTTATGTGCCTTAGTCTCCTCATACATCAAATGAGGTGATGTCAGACTGGGTGATTGGCTGAGGTGACCTCCGGGGGGCCCCGTTAATCCAGAAGATACGACTCTTGGGTCCTGTTTAACTGGTTGTCATCAGTCTGAATTGTTTTTATTTTAAAAATTAATATTTGCAAAGTAAGTGAGTAGGGACCTTTGTTTTCAGAACAGGCTAGACTGGAGGGAGCAGTGTTGCAGATCTTAGTTATCTCTTTGCCTCCTTGAAACTTTGAATGATTTGAATTCTGTTAGTGTTTGTTCCCCTGGAGAAGACTCAAGTGTAGTGTTGTTGTGGGAGCTTCCTGTTTTGGAAGACGTTCCCGTAGACATCTTCCTCCTATTCAGTGTAGCATCCCTTGTACTTGGGCAGGGCAACCAGGATGAGCATGGAACTGACTGGTGTAATGCATCACGATTGGCATTGATTGCATTGAAGGGATTTCTTAAATAAAGTGGTTTCTTTCTCGTTGCACTTTCTTGATGAGCTATGGTCTGAGATGGACTTAAATGAATGACTTTATTGTGCTCTTTGAAAGAACAGTGGTATCATGACCTGCTTCTCATTTAATCTAGTTTGCTGCATTTAATTGCTATTAACCTTTGCAGAAGCTGATCAGTGTTCAGACAGGCATGATTTTAGCCCCGGTGCTCAGCACCAATAATGGAGAAAAATGTACTTCTCCCTTCTGCCTTTTGCCCTCCTGTGTCCATTACTGGGAATAATTAGGAAAGCTGTCACAACTTTTGCAGCCTATTTAAGGTCTGGAGTATTATCTTACTGCTTTTTTCCACCTTTTCTTCTCATTTTGCATATCTAATCTGATCATTCTTGGCTCTGACATTACCTGTGACAAGCTCTTCTCTTCCTTAGTCATCTGCTTCAGTTTAATTAGCAGAGAGGGTTCCCTCCCCTCCCCCCCTTTTTTTTGATCTGTGTGCTTTGCCCTCCTGCGGACCCCTGAGAAGCCGTGTTAGAGTCTTGTGCTCATTTGCTGACACACTGAGATTCGGTAATGAGATGGAAAGACTCTAATGTGCTGGAATAGGAAGTAACCTCGGATTACTATTTCACCGTTCAGATCATTGACACAAACTAATTTACACACACACACACACACACCTTTTAGCTTTAAATTTTATGGCAGTTGGAAATGAAAATCAGACAGGAGCACACTTATGAAATGTAATTTTAATTTCTGCACATTAAAAGAAAGATTTAAATCAGTGACACTTGGTTTACTTACAACATTCAAGAATTCCACAATAAAATCATTTTTAAAGGTAAGTTAGACTGAGTGGCCGAGCAGTGTTCATGAAATCAGCCCAAAGGTGTAAAGTGAATCTGGATGCAGGCAGGTCCCCCTCAGGCCGGGACAGAAGCTATTTGGAACCAGGATTTTGAGAAGGAATCTTTGGGTGAAGTGGCTTAGTTTAGTTCCCATGCCACCTTGTCTTCCGTTATGCTGCTGCCATTTTAAGTTTACTTTAGTATTCTCTTCCTGTCTTGGTATCTTTTTATTTTATAGAAACTTGCCCAAGGCAAATGTGATATTCTGTATTATTAATTTGAGGGACAAGTCCATTCAAGTTTGAGGGAGGGTAATGTAGCAGAGATTAATTGGGATTATTAATACAGGGAAAAAGCATTATAAAGGATATAAAAATTCATTCATGTAATATCAGGTTTACAAGACCCTTCGTACCTGTGAGTCAGGCATAACAGATATTATTCCCATTTTATTAGAAAATTGAGACTGTAAATGGGAAGTGTTTTTGCCCTTAATCACACAGATGGTTTCTGAAGTGGAACCTGAAACCCAGGAGAGGACTGTTCCCAACCCTTTGTCTCTGGCTGCAAGCAGTGTGGTCAGTGGCATCAGATCCTGAGTGAAACACAGCTGCTGAGAGGTGGGGGGAGTTAAGGATAAGCCTTTCAGGTTTTAATTTAGGACTCAGACATTAGAGGGAATTAGAAGCAAGGTGATCTGAAGTTTTCTAGTATGAGCAAAAATGTTGGTATTTTAAGAGGTCGGTTTCTTAGCAGAACTGTTTTTATCTCATTTCCTCTTTTTAGCTGGTATGACTTCAATTGTCTCATCCATTGTGTGTTGACAATTTAATCCTTGAAAAATACAGATGAATTCATATTATCAATGATAAGCATAGAGGGAAACTTATCCAGACTTTGCTTCCAATAAAATAGGGGTACTTAGATTTTTCTGAGGTATTTTCTGCAGTGAACTTCTATGGAGCATATATATAGACTGCCTGTTCTTCTGAAACATTCAGAGAACTCTACTCATTATCATTTTACTGCTCCAAAATTTAGAATCGAAGAAATTTGTCAGCTACATAAGTAGGAGAATAAGATATTAGACTATCAGATGCATATTTTGGCTATCACCAGTGCTTTAAAACATGGCATGGGGCTTAGAACATGGTCAGTGTTTGATAAATGCTTTTCGACTTGATTTCTGGAAAGCTGGTAGTCTATTACTAGATATAGAGATCATGAACGAAAAGCAAGGTAGTTAATGGAAATTTCTTTGTAATTGGCAGCCTCAGATTTTGATATAATTAATATTTTAAAAAAGCTAACTGTACCGTCAGGTCACCCTTGATTCCAGGTCTCTCCATGACATATCCAGGCTCTGGAATCCTGAGTAAGTCTCTTGAAGTTCTAGAGAAGGCTTTGCCTGCATTGGCAGAGAATAGTCCTTAAAAAGACACCTCAGAACAATAGCCGAAAGCCCCCAGATGCAAATGGAGAAGAAAAATTCACACCAAATTTGGGCAGCAACTTAGCTATAGTCCCCACAAAAAACTTCCTATACTGAGGGACATAGGAGCAATTGCTTGTCTGTTGAATTAGATACAAAATTTTCTATCAAAAAAAAAATTCAGTCAATACTCACCATATATGCCTGTTGTTTTTTAGACACCAAAGAAACAAAGACAAAATTGAAATAATTGTCTTCAAAGAGCCATTACATTCCTTGGGGGAAATACCTTGTACATGTAGAGAGTGAAACAAAATATATATAGAATGTTGGGGGTGGGCCTCAGGAAAAGGGCACATGTAACATATTCTAAGAATTGAAGGTTGGTTATTCTCTAATAGATAAATGGTTCAAGTGAACAAATGGACAAAATGCAGTGTTCACAGCCCCATGGTTTTACCTCACACCTGGTAATGGGCAAAAGTGACCCAAATGATCACAGTCAGCATTGGAGGGGCGTTGTGGGAAGGTAGATGCACTAATACATTGTTGGTGGAGCTCTGAAATGGTATAGCCATTTGGATGTATGTAAATAAAGTGGCTATAATGTCTGTACTCTTTGAACTAAAGACTGCATTATTAAGTTTTTATACCCTAAGGAAGCCATTGATAAGGAAAAAAATATTGATAGCACTTGTTACAGTAGTGATAAATTGGAAACAAAGTAGAAGCTCATCAATTGGGGAATGACTCGATAAATTGTGGTACATGGTCATAAGATGACTGTGCTGTAACAAATGATGTAGAGAAGGACGAAAAGATGAAGTGAGCCGAGCGTGGAAAACCACACCCACAGCAGCTCTAGAAATGTAAATGGAAAAGGCCAGTGACATCAAAAAAAACTCTCAAGATCCACTTGGGCAAAGAGATGAAAAAACCCTTCAGGCCACTTGTTTAGGTGGAAGGCTCACAAAGATCACGTGTTACATGGATGTTGGATTTTCTCTATGTGTTGGTCCACTGTGCTCTCTGACAAATACTCCATCATGTGGGGTGGCTCTCCTGGAGGTGAAGGACAGATACACAGGATATAGGAAATACTTAAAGAGAACTTTCTGTGCATGAGAAAGCTGAGCAAAGCCACAAGTTTAGATACAGTGGGTCTGAGAGGTTGATGGAACAGTCAGTTGGGAACGTCCCCAAGGCTGGTGGTAATGATGGGCGAGGCATGGGGGATAAAAAGTAGCACGGGAGACTTGAGAGAAGAGGTGATTGAAGAGTCACATTTAGGCCTTTTTACTCACAGTGCCCCTTGTGTTTCAAAATGGACATTTTGTGTACAGTAGTTTGCATAAGGAAAATTGCAAGATACGTGGCAAATGATCAGTTGTTCATTAAAACATTCTTCAGATTGAAGGTTTCCATTTTGCTTTTATGAATTGATTTAGTGGCTAAAATAATCTTGACAAAGCTGAGATACAATCTCATTAGAAAAACAGCCATAATGACAGCCAAGCATCAGCCAATAAATGTTTTCTAATATTGGACATAGAGGATCAGGGTTATCTACTTCTAAAATCAGTTCAGAAACTTACAGAATACATGTGTATTCTGTTTTAGTTAGCACTCCCTTGAATTAGAGCACTCACCAACAGTTAAGTAAAATGTTAGTTGTCTTAATATGGTCAAGGTTTTGTAAATCTGGTGCCCCATTAGTCTTCACTAATGCCTGTCTGGATTCCAAATGCTCCTGTAACATCAGGGCCACGGGAAGAGCCTGATTGTGGTTGATAGCCCAAGCACATTAGTGCCACGTGGTGTGGAACCTCTTTGGTCTAGCCTTTGTATGGGGGGGCTGTTGGTCATGGAGTTCACTCATGGTGTGAGTCCACAGTGGAATGTTTCCATTTCATTTGCTACTTCTGAAGGATGGGCCCAGTAACTGGATGACTTTCTGTGTGGACATGTCCATGTAGTGTTCATCGAGTGCTGTGAGGAATGTTCTTGTTTTCAGGCAACAGTGCTAACTTGTGGTACCCACAGAACAGAGGGGTTGATCAGACACTGGATAGCAACTTTGGCCTAAATTAGTTTATATCTAATTTACATGTTGTACTTCCTAAGCTTTTGAACCCAGGGATGAGCTGGGAGAGACTATTCTGAAAAAGCTGGGCATTTTTGTGGATTCCTAGAGTAGTCATGAATGTGTTATAGGGACCAGTAGTGCATGATCTGGGGTGCAGCTTCCAGAAAGAGAAGTGGCAATCTGGTGGCCTTCTGCCTGTTAGACAACACCTGCTCAGCTTTTGTAGTCGTAGTTTAGGAGCATTATAAGCTGGAGAATGTCTGGAGAAAGGCCACCCAGATGGGCATGGGCATGGGCCTTGACTGTGTCCTAGATAAGCATCACTTCAAGATTTAGGGGTATTTAGTCCATAGAGAAGCCTTGAGAGCAGTGGGTGTTCTGTCCAGCTACCGAAGGGGCCCTCATGTGGAAAATGGGCTACCCCAGGAAGTCTCCCTTGAGAGGCTGGATCACAAGGCAGCTTGGCCAGTTTAGTGCAGTTGAACAAGCTCTGATTGCTCACTGTGTGCAGATACTGTTGGAGGCGCTCAGGATGTGCAGGTGAGATACAAGTGACACAGCCTCTACTTGGAGGGGATGCCATTTTGGGGTCAAACTTGGTAGTCTCTTCAGATTCTGTGCTCCTGAGATTCTCTTTCTGCGACTCGTGCATACAAAAGCATCATGAATATAAAACTAAGGAACTCCAAGGGCAGCCACCAGCGGGCGTGGGGCGGATGGTGGTGACAGTGCCATGGATGATGCCACCTTCATAAAGAGGGTTTCTGAGTGACTTGAAGCTTCTTCTTAGTCCTGAAGTAATTTGTTTATACAATTATGTGAGGCAGTGTAAGTGCAGGGTGAGTCTGACACCCACGACAGGATGGATTTCTCTCTGACCACAGAAAGGAGCCGTGAATTATTTTGGGCTGTAGCATTTTCTGTCTACCTAAGGGTCAACAGTTTTAATCACTCAGAATTATAAAATTGTTAACTGTCTTGGATATGTCTTTGTAAAGGATTATAGAGTTTGGCCTTTTCAACAGTATATCTGGAGTTCCACAGATCTGGATTCACACTGATTTGCACATTCTTCCTGCTGATGCAGATTGTGATCCAGGTTGCCTGCCCACGGTGATTCTTCCACACACATTGGAATGGCCAGTGCTGGTCAGCCCTCATCCTAGGGCGTAGTCAGCCAGTTGTCTTTTCCTGTGCTGCATTTCCCTGATCTTTCTCTTTCTCATGCTTTTCCCTGAGGTTCTTTATTGATCTCAGGTTACCGCTTGTTCATGCCCCTCACACATTGAGGGCCTTCTTGGTGATGCTTTACCCTTCAGACCCTTTCTTTAGCATCTCAGCCTTGCAATAATAGTGTTAGAATGCTCATATTATTTTCTGAAGGCATGAGGCCTGTTCTCCTAATGTCCATTTCTAAGCTTAGCTTATTGTCTCTTTGTATGGCTTGTCCCAGATGCCCATACTGATGAATGAATGAGTGAAAGAGTTTAATGCGGGCTAAATGCTTCAGACAGGACTGGTTCTTAGTGAGCTTGTGTTCCAAATTGGGGATACAACACACATTAGGGGGCTTTGCTGGTGGATTGATCAGAGGGCCTGGTGATCCTAGGGATGCAGCTATATGCAGGAAGGCAAAGTCCATAAGCCCTTGGGTTTCATTGGCAAGCCAGTGGCAGTGTCTAGAGATGTGGAGGGCATCATAGCTAGGTATATGGTCAGGCCCTTTCTCATTCCTAGATGGATCTTGACACCTGTACTCCCATCTCCTTTCCTGTGAAACTGGAGTCACTGCATTGGGAGAAGGGTTGGTGGGGAGAATACTGTCAGCATCTGGTGCAGCAAGCGCCCCTAGCCAGAATCCTAATGAAAGTTTGAACAGGATGGTGATTAAGGAAGGAGAAAGGCTTAGGGCAAATCCATTTTTTTCCTACTAATTTTTTTTTAATGATTCAAAGCACGTATTAAACCCAGGAAATAAAGACAAAGGCCCATTTTGTGATTCGTTCCCCCCATAAGTCACAAAAGTTCCCTTTTTGCAACTTCAGAGAAATTTAATGACAATATTTGTATGATCATATGTGCTCATTTGCCTGATTGTATGCTATTTTGTGTCCCAAATGTGGTTTCCTATAAATCTCAGATTTTGAAACTAGACAACATGGAAAAACCTTGTCATAATAACAAAAGAGTTTGTCCTAGATCCAGGTTGTATTTAAATGAAGTATCTTCATGTTTTTCATCAAACATATGGGCAATCTGAATATCTTTTACTTTATGTTCTTTAAATACACGTTTGTATTTGTGTCTGTGAGAGAGAGAGAAGGGGGGAGAGGGAGTTGTGTGTGTGTGTGCGTGTGCACCGAGAATTAAAGAGTTGTTTGTGCTTCACTTTTCAGCTTTAATATTTTGTACATCTCTAGGCTTGAGGGTCCATGTTTCCCAAGAAAACTCATCTCCCATCATGAGACATCTTGAATTGGATATTTTGTTGATAGCTTAAACCCATCATGTCCCTAAATGAATGTATTCTTTTTCTTTTGTAACCCTGGTACTGTTGAGGGCACAGCTATTTTCCCATCTTCCAGGCTCCCAGGAGTAATTCTGGACTCCTTATCGTCTCTCATCCCCCATCTCCTATCACCTCCCTAACATCTCTCCAGTACTCTCTCTTGTGAAGGCCCTTCCCACCTTGGATCAGGTCCATAGCAACAGCTGCTGGGGGAGGGGGTGCAGAATGCCTGCCCTGAGTCTCTCCACACCTTGGTCCATCCTCCTTTCAGACACCAAAGTACTGCCAGATACTGTGCTGAGCACTTGACGGAACATTCCATTTGGTTCTCATGACTTGGGAAGGAGTGGGGTGTTATCTCCATTTTACAGTTAAGATAAGTGAAGTGTCTTGCCTGGGGTCACACGACCAGAAAGTATCTGAGACTATTTTTGAATTTAAGTCTTGCTGTGCTCAGCACCTTTTGTGCTGTGGCGCCCTCTAGCTGCGTGTTCATATTTTTGACCTTCATGAAATTAGTGGAAATTCTGGAGGGTTATATGTTCTTTTACCTTGATTATAAATATATGAGAGTTTACTGTAAATTAACATATTTAGTGCTTGGCAATAGGTATAGAGGTATATTTTCTTCCATGTGTGGTTAAGGTGGTTGTTTAATGTGAATATTAGAGCGTATTGATACCGGAGAGTAATAGGTTAATATTTTCTCCACAGATCCTTAGATAAATGAAAATAGCTAAGATAGTTGTAAATAAATTTCAAAAATCAATTTTTACCGATGGCAATGCTATTTTCCTGCCATAAAAAAAATGCCTGCTCTTCCTCTCACATCCCAATTATTTATATATCTATCTCAATTTGTACTGAGTCTGTTGTCTCTGCCAGGAAGTGTGTCCTTTAAACATGGTGTCCAAAAAAGTATTTAACCCTTCTCCATTTGATGGGACATCCAGTTGATTGCCAGTTCTTTGCTACCTCAGAAAAAGAGTTTCTATAAATGGTTTTGCATATGAGTCCTTTTCTTCTTTCTCTTTAGGGGTGTAGGCCAAATACTGGTATCCCTAGATTAAAGGGTATGCATTGTTTAATAACTTTGGGTCTTAGTCCCAGAATTGCAAGGCCAGTTTATGGCTGTGCCAACAGTGCAGTAATATACTGGTTTTCCCACAGTCCCTCTAGCATTTGTCATTTTCCTTTTTTTTTTTTGGTCAATCTTTCAATCTCATGGGTGTAAGGCAGATCCTCAGAATTTTCCTAATGTTCATTTCTCTTACTTTTTAGTGATTTAGAGCATTTCCTTCATGTGGCTATATACTTGGTGTTTACTTGCCCTGAAAATGAAATGGAAAAATACCAAAACATCCATATCATTTGATTTAGAAATTGGGGAATGGCTCTTATTCCTATAAATTTGAATCTGTTTGCTACATGTCTTAGAGACCTTTATCATAGAAACCTGTTGCCAAGATTTAGCTTGTCCAATTCCTTGCTTCTCTTCTAATTTTTTGCTGCATTGGTTGGTTTGTGCAAAAGCTTTTAAACTTTATACAATCAGAACTGTCCATTTTTACCTTCTGTGTTCCTCCTGTCTTTTGTTTGATCATGAACTCTTCCCATATGCATAGATCAAACAGGTAATTTCTGTCTCTCAATTTGTTGTTGTCAGCTTTCATATTTAAATCATTATCAGAGTTTAAAATAATTCCTACAGAAATTGACCTTCAAGCTCATGTTCATATGAAACCCTCATCAAAAGATAATAAAAATACTTCGTTTTCCTTTAAATTTAGTCCAGTTTCCTCTGGATTCTGGATTTGTGCATGGTCAAGTTAAATTATCTGTGTTCAGATACATGTAAAATGTATTACATGTTGTGTTTTATGCAGGATGATGATGAGAATGTCCTTCCTGCTGCTCCAGAACCTCCAGGCCAGTTTGGACATGCTCATGGGACAGGCTTTTGCTTTGATTCCAGGTAATCTTAACTTTTTCCGTGTAGAATTGATGCTTTGTACGTAGTTTCAGAAATCCTTAACTGTTCAGTAGCATAGATGTATGGGGAATTTCAAGTTGCTTTCTTCCTTATGGATGATTCCAAAAGGCTTTCTCTTTAAGATTGAAGAACCATTGGATTTATGTGCCTCATTTTACTAATTATGAGGAACCATTTTAGGAGCTCAACCAAAGGTGTGTAAGACCAAGGGTTGAGCTTTCAGTGAATGGGCTTCCCCTTGCTGGATGCTCATCTTGATGAGCAGGGGCTGTGGGAGAGTCTGGGCCTCTGGTGAGGATGCCAGGGATACAAGGGACAGGATTAGCAACTGCAGCCCTGCATGTCCATCCTGTACCGGCCTATGGTTCTCTGAGAACCAGTGCTTGGCATGTTAGCATGAATATGTGTCAGGAACATATAATGACTTCATATTCCTGTCTCTTCAAGCTTTGATGTTCACAAGAAGTGTCCCCTCTGTGAATTAATGTTCCCTCCCAACTACGATCAAAGCAAGTTTGAAGAGCATGTCGAGAGTCACTGGAAAGTGTGCCCCATGTGCAGTGAGCAGTTCCCTCCAGACTATGACCAGCTGGGCTTTGAAAGGCATGTTCAGACCCATTTTGATCAGAATGTTTTAAATTTTGACTAGAATGTCACTTTTTATTATGCATTATTCCAGTTTACCCTTAAAAAAAAAAGATCACCTCTAATAGCTAGACCATATCTGATAAAACATCTACTGCAGTTTTCTGACTACTTACCTGCGATATGTTACCTGTGTACAATGCAGTAGAATTAGCGTCAGGATCTCTGTCTGACTTATCAGCAGATAGGAATTTAACCTGTTTCTCTCACTTGCTGTAAGAAAAGAAAGAAGTTCTTTGTGTGTATGTATCTTTATTTATTCCCTGATTGCGAACATTGTATCAGTAAAAGATGCAGGGATTATTTTAATGTGACACGGAGAAAATGATGTGGTGGCAGGTGACTTCCCTGACTGATAACAGGGTTCTACTGAATAGGTGATTGAGCATGATTAAATATTATGTAATAAAAAATATTTCTGATAGCAGTCTTGTGGAGTAATTCTTTGGGTAACTCTCAGAAAATGATGTAATTTATTCTATGAACATATAGTTTTTTAATCCTCTTTAGAAATTTAGGTGCATATAGGATGAGTTTACCTGCTTGCAACATAGCAAATACCTCTTGTACATGTGAAATGTTTGCCTTAGAAATTAATCTAAGAAAGCACATTTTGCTTTAATCCAGTATTTTTATGAATTGAAAAATATTATAATTAAATTTATCTCCATAATTATTTTTAAATCAGCTTATAGTTGTATTTCTAACTAATGGGAAAGTGGTCTTGGCAAAATCTCACAATGTAAATGAAGAAACCTCCGCACCAAACTCTGCTCAAGGTGGTGGTGTTCCTGACCTACACTTGATGGTGGTTTTGTGCATTTTGCAGTTTTTCTGTTGAGCAAAGTTTGAAAAATTAACGTTTCTAATTAAGCAATTAAAAATGTGACAAACACACCAAAATCAAGGTCATGTGTTTTCTTTAGTTAAAATTTGTTTCTGCCTGTTAGTACTCATTACATTAAAGGTAAACCAGTGCTAGAGCACTGGCTGTTTCATTTCATTATTGTCCAGTTAATTTGTAACTTCACCTGGGATTCATGGATCCCCATGATTCTAGGAGTGAGTGAGTTTGGTTTTTATTTTACATTGTGATAATTTTTTTCACTAGATTCAGTTTCTTTTATAGTGTGCTTTTATGTGTTTGGGAAGATCTCCCTGGTCTCCACTGCCTCTGGGACTTTCTCTTCTGTCTTTGCTCAGTCCTTCTCTAAACCAGTAAATCAGTGCCACCCCTGCTGTTGTGCTGAAAGTCTGGATGTTCCCAGCCGTGCTGTTTCAGTGGTCTCACACTTCCATTATTTATTAGCACATAAGCAGATTGTTTAAACTTGCCCTGAATTAGTCGCCAGTTAAATGATGGAGTCAGACAACTCAGCTTGATTATGGGGTGCTTTCCATTGTTATACATAATGGTCTATGTACATTTTCCCACTTGGATTATTGTCCACACTTCTGAGAACTTGGGCCTGGGGTCCATGGGGTCCTTCTAAGTTCTGAACCATATAGAGAGGGGAGGGCTGCTCACTTGATAGGGCCCGTCTCCCATCCGTCAGTGCCTCAGGCAGTTCTCCAAGGCTGCAGATGAGGGGGGAGAATTTGCTCACTCTTACTTCCCTACATAGATGAAGCTACAAACTGGCACTAAAAATAGAATCCTGAATTGAGGTGGAAGGCATTTTAAGCATCACCTCAAGTTCAGCTGTTTCATTGGCTCAGGGATGCTGTTAGGCCCAAAGTTACAGGGAATCTTCCCAAGACCTACTCAAGAAGGACTTCCTGACTCTGTGAACAAGCCCCAGGCAAGCTGGCATGGAGCAGCATGTGCCCCTTTTTGGAGCCAGCCTTACTGATGGGTGACTGGACAGACTAGGGGCAGGGGGAAATGGGACTTTGGCTTTGAGGAACAGAATGTCCTCCACCTATCGTGTGTGTGTGCACACATGTGTGCATGCATGTGCATGTGTGAGCAAGTGCATTGAGTGCGATGTATATCCATTGGGGATTGTATAGGCATACGTTATCAGGTCCCATTCCTTAGAAAATGTGTAAAATGCCTCGTGGAATTTTTTCCAAATCAAGGGCCACACAAAGTTTGTGTCAAAACAGGACATCTGATCGCCCTCCTGAATTTTTTCACTTTGCTTTGATCTAACATTTTAGGTAAAGGGGGGACCACAGTGTGGTGTTCTTTTTTCAAGTGAAGTAATTGAAAGGAATCATATAGGACACAATCAAGCAGTGCTAGGTGAGCAGATATCAGTCCAGGTGAGACAAGAGTCCATGAAAGAAAGGTCGTTCTTGCTTTGGGTCAGAGGCAGTTTATTTTAAATGTGATTTGATTTACATTTGTAAGCAGCTTTCTCAACAGGAATTTTGTATCAGCACATCACCTTCAGTTCAAACAAACCTCTGTCACTTTCAGACTTAATGTTCTTTCCCCCCAACAAAACATATGAAAATATAATTTAAAGCACAGTTTTCACAGACACAGTACAATACATTCACTATACACGGTGTAACAAAATAGTCCCGTCCTTACCTGTTTAGTAATACTGTCACAAGGAAAAGGTAATTAGAAACTGGAGTTGATTTCATAGCTGAAAGGAAGTCCCATGCATGATGAGTTAATTTTATGACTGCTTAGCTGCTGAGCTATCCGATCCAGCCTGCAGAGCCCGGCCCTAGAACCAGTGTAGCCTGGTTGGTGGCTCTGTTGGGCACCAACTCGGCGCGTCTTCAGTCTGGATCATCTCTGAAACCTCCATGGTAGCACTGTGTGTTCAGAACCATGATCGTGCCTTCAGAGATCTGAGGGAAGTGCGAGGGTATTCTCTTTATGAACACTTAAAAACCCCTCATTAGGAAGGATCCAAGGCTGATGAAAGTGGATGTTTACACATCTGGCTAACAGATAATTGTCATCCTTTCAAAGTTTAGTAAGTGTCCTAAAACAAAAGGGGGCCACCTGCTTCCCAGCTGTGCTGAAGACCTTTCATCCCATGTGCGCAGGCCACAGGGAGAGACCGCTGTCACAAGCAGCCCAAACTCGCTTTTTACCAATTTGTTTTGTGGAAAGTTGGCTGTCTCACAGCAATTTTTATTGCATAATTAGGCAACTGGTAAACTCATGTTTCCAGAATAGCACTTGGGAGAAAAGAGCCCTCAAAGCATGATGGTCCTGTTACTGAGGAAGGCTCAGGAATGATCCTGCTACAGTGGGCCCCCTTGGTCCCCCACTCTCTGACCACCTGCCGCTAGATGCATGTCTTTATCAGTAAGGCTCAATGTCTTATTTCGGCAAAGTGAATTCTAAAGCTAAACAGAGACTTTCAATTGGAATGCACACACCTAAAGCGTGAAGCAAAATGTCTCCCTCCCCCAAGTCTCACAAGTACCAGCCTGGAGGGTCTCCCCGTGAAACGTGCTTAGAACTTTCATCTTGATTGGCTGCCACAGGCACGAGGACAGAAGCTGCAAGAATGGGCAACACATAAAACTTCAGATCTGTTGGCAATAGAGAACTGCAAAGTGCTTTAAGACTTCATCGGAGGATGAAGAGAGAGCTAAGTTTCACACACACAATTTGCACTCTTTAAGTGTTTCAAAGTGTTTCCAAACAGATTTTAGGGGAAATATTTCATTGGGTCTTGGTCCTCAGACATTGGATGGGCATGAATTCAGCATCCAGCACCATGCCTTGCACTTGGTAGGCACTCGATGAATGGATGGAGGGATGGATGGATGGATGGATGGATGGATGGATGGATGAATAGGATACACCTCATAAAAAGTCACCTCTAACATTAAAATGATTGTTTGCTCAGTCACATGGCAAGATCTTCAGCATTTCAAAGGGGAAAAAAAGATTTGCAAGAAAATATAAAACACAAAGCACACCTCTTTATGTATGTTATTTAAGTATGAAAATATTTTTAGCATATTATGTTAAACATTCTTTCTTATTTATATTTCGGATACCTAACAACTGGCTAGCCACGGGTGCTAGGTAAGGCATGTTAACCAGCTTGACAACAGTGGTGGTGTTTTGGTTTTGCACACATGTGAGTTGATGTGTTGAGAAACTTCAATCACATTACAATCCTGAAATAATCTCAGTGCCAGGCTTCCCCCCAAGTTGGTAACACTGCAATATGATTAAACCTATTTGCCACATGCCCTCATTTTTATTTTCTTTTGGGGAAAATGTTCTGAAGAGCCTAGAGCTTTTTTCTGTTTTAGCACCTTATATAAAAGTAATGAAAATGGTGGGTATGGTTGATTACATGTGCAAATGTACAAAATCATTAACTCTACAAAGATAACATTCCAAAATTACAGAAAAAAATTTAAAGCATGCATTTAACTCTTCTTTTAAAGGGTTGCTGAACGCTTCCCTTGACAAAAGGTGGCTGTTTTCAAAAATCAGCAACTGCTGGTGAGGATTTCTTGGCACAGTTAGGACCAGCGGGTTATTGCTGCATCTTCCTGATAATCTCCGCAGACACGGGGGGGTGGAAATTGATTGTGTGGTGCCGCAGGCCCTGAGCGGTCTTGTAACTCTTGCCACAACGGCATTTGAATGGTTTACGGACGCGGATCTGTGTTCTGTGGCCGTTCTTGGCATGGTACTTGATGCCATTGACGTTCTGCAAGGGTGAAAGGAACAGTCAGTCTGAGGACTTGTGTGGTGGGTATTCTGGACCTACTGATAGACGGGCACCTTCTGAGTTGACTCTTAAGGTAGGGCATCCCTTCAACATGACTCCTGGGATCATACGTGCTTGGGGTCTGGCAGGAATGTTTGTTAGAGATTATTTAGTCCAGCCCTGTAATTTGGCAGATGAAGTAATTTCCCCAAGATGTTTGTGAGCCAAGCCAGTAAAAATCAGAATCTGGGTTTAACCCCAACCTTCCTACTTGAGCCAGCCCAGTGGAAAGAGCCCTGGATTTGGACCTGGTTGTACCTCCTCTGGACAAGTGACTTTGCCTTTCGAGCAGGGGCTCAGTTGAGGGCATTGTATCAGGTATCAGTAACCCCCTTCCCAGTTCCAAGTCCAAGGACCCCAGGATTCAACTCCAAAGCTGCTTAGGGTCATTTTTTTGGCTGCATTATATGCTAAGTGCATCTTGGTGGGCTTGAAAGATATCACCACAATAACCAACATAAGGCTCTCCCTTTTCTCATGAGCTTAAAAACAACACAATTTCACACAATTTGAACCGTAGGGGATATGTCTTTGCCCCCTCTCCCCTGCAATTCCTACTTTGGAATAACTGCTTTTTATAAAACTTTATCAGTGCAGGTGGAAATGGGATGCCTTCATCCCATGACCAAGAACAGAAAACACACGTTTTTCTGATGTACTTAGAAGACTGATTGGCTAGCCTCTCCTCAACATTGGAAAATTATTCTAAGAGGAAAGACTGAGGTGGCCACCTTCCACACTTATTTATGGCATTTTGGATGAAATAAAATGAATTTTGGGGAAGTGTGGGACTACGTGTGGAATGTTTCTTACAGCATCAGACTGCTGTTGTCAGGTTGACTGAGCTACTCTTTTGCCTCCTATTTGTCAGACGTTGGCTCCATCTCCCTTGGTGACTGGGTGTGAGATACCTTCCAAAATCAAGGCGATGGCTGAAGAAGAGAGCCAGTGATAGAATACATAAAAACGTGTTTCTGGTGCTCACCTTGCCTGGAGCACAGGGACTGATTTGTGTTAACTCAGAGGCAAACATTTTTCCTTTCCATTCCTGCAGCGTGCTCTCCTACCCCAACACTCAAACATTTAGAAGTCCAGCATTCCTTCTGTGGCGTTTTTATTTCAGCAAACAGGAAGAGATTTCGGGGTTTTGACATTCACTTCAGGATGGCCAGAGGAAGCGCGATCCCAGATGGGATTCACCCCTAACTGGCACCAAGCCCTTCTCTCCACTTACTAACCAGTGTCAGCTGAAATACAACTAACGCTTATTCCAGCAAAAAAAAAAAAAAATAGAAATTTGTAACCAACCAACTCATCTCCCCAAGGTAAAACAATGCCTATTCACTCACGTACTAATTAAAAGATTTTTAAATTAAAATTACCTCTAAACTTAAATAAAATGAGCAATTCCCTCTTCTACCAGCTGAACATGCCCCCAACTCACAATGGAAGGAGAAAGGGAGAATCCCTGCCCTGTTCTATCCAGCATCCTCAGAAATCCCTTCAGCCGTCTTGGTGCTAACGCTGGTGCCAATAGGACTTGACAGCTTACAAAGGGGAGAGAAAAATGAAATGGAGGTGCTGAATACAGAGGGCTTCCTCCAACGTAGCCAAGAAGAGGAAAGATGTCTTCACGGGATGGGTACATGTTGGTAGCAGTGAGAAGGATCCATTAAATAGGGCGAGAAATGGCAGCTGGGGCTACAGAAGATGGGTGGGGATGGAATCACTTGGCAAGGCCCTTAGATGAGACAACAGAGACAGTGGGGCTGAGCTGAGAAGGTGAGGTCTCAATGTGTTGGTGACTCATAGATAAGGTACCTTATCTACTCACCTGAGACAATGGAGCCAACCTCAGAGGATGGCCTTGGAAGGAATTGAGGGGTGGATGGACAGCAGATCTGGGGACTATGGGGCAAAGGGAAAGATGGAATGAGCCAAGATAATGCCTGAGGTAGCATGAGAGGGGTTGATATGGGAGAGACCTCTGTCACACGGACACTGAATGGACCAAGCAAGAAAGGGGTCAGGATCTCCTGGTGCCATCAGATAGCCACGGCGGGGAAGACCAGGGTAGGTTCTGAACTTTATAGGAGGGAAGCTGTTAAGTGATAGTGGCAGAGGAGGCAAGTCCAGAAATGGGGAGCAGGGAGTGCTCTGATTCCCTTGCATGTGTGTGTATGCATGTGTGCGTGTGTGTATGTGTGCCTGTGCGTGTATGTGTGCGTGTGTATATGCGTATGTGCATGTGTGTGTGTGTGTGTGCATGTGTGTGCGTGGAGAGGCTGGGCATGCGTCAAAGAGCATGCAGCTGCAGCATCATTAGGAGGCATCTAGGTCTCAGAGACGATGGAGGGATAAGGGAAGGGATTTGTAGGAAGGAAGCATTCTGGGAGCCCAGGGCAAGGGCCCGCTGATGTTCAGCAGGACGCTGTGTAGGGAGGGTAGAGGAGGATGGGGTGAAGGAGTGGGCGGCTGGCAATGAGGAGTAGGGTTTGTTCCCTGGCATCAGGGGGTTCAGAATCACTTTGTCACAGAGACTGCAGGGCAGTAGGAATATGATAAGCATTCAGTGGCAAGCACAGCAGCGGGTCAGATGGGGAGAGGTTTGTTAAGGAGGCCGAAGCATGTTTTCATTGAGAAAATGCAGTGTTCAGTATTTAGTGGTTTACTGATGTGGCCTATAAATATCATCTCTTCCAAGGGGAGACAATCTTCTCCCTGAAATATTGTGTAAAGCTGTCCCTCAGTGCTTTCAGAATGGTGTCAATGGGGCCCACAAAATGGAGAGATACAACACAACTGAAGTTTACTTTAATGAAAATTTGGGTTACAAAGACAAAGCAGAAGCAGGATGATTTACTTGATAAGGAGGGGGGAGTGGGGAGAGAAGAAAAAGTTTGCCATGAGATCCAATGGATCCAAAGCAATGCCTCCTTCCCACAAATCCCTTCCCTTCTCTCTCCATCGTCTGAGACCTAGATGCCTCCTAATGACGCTGCAGCTGCGTGCTCTTTGATGCATACCCTGCCTCTCCACGCACACACATGCACACACACATACATGCATGCACATGCGCACACACGGACATGCACACATGCATACGTACCTACACATGCATACACACATACAAACACATACGCAGGGGAATCAGTTTTGTGGCAGGCCAGCCTCACAGAAGGCAGAAGCTGGAAGAGATGAGATCCTAGGAAGGCAGGAAGTGGCAGTGGGAGGCAGGCAGCTGAAGAAGCCCTTGTTGGTAAGGCCCTGAGTGAAAGTGGAAGCTTGGGCGCAGGTGGTGGGTATCCTCAGCATGGCTCCAGGGCATTGGAGAAGGCCCCGCATGAAGGCTGAAGTGGGGAAGCCATGTGATCCCTTGCGGGGGCCTCCTGAGGGGAGAGCTCTTAACAGCTGTCCAGTGTGGGATGGGCCACCTCAGCTTTCAGAGAAGGGTCTCCCCTCTTCCTGAAGAGCTCAGTGACCACCTGTCAGGTGTGATGTAGGGGGGAGGGGTCTGTGTTCAGGCCCACGCTGGATGAGATGGCCTCTGGGGAACCTTCCAATTCTGAGATGTGGTGATAAAATTGTCTAGTGATCAGACAGATGGCAAGACTTCCTAGACTCAAGTTACTCAAGCCTTCGGTCTTTCCAACTTCTGTGTGTTTATTCACTCATCCATCCATCCAACAAATACTTATCAAGGGCCTCCAAGGGCCCCTTTCAGGGAGAGTTAGGAAACATTCCCTGTCTTTGTTTTCCAGCAGCGCTGCTGGCCTTGGGATGGGTCATTAAAGAATCCAGTCACACCTTGGGCCGCACCACTCACACCTTGATGAAAACAGAGACAAAGCTACGGCGCCTTCCACAGGATCCACACGGCAGAAATCCCTCTCACTCGGTAGTTTGCTCCTAATTAGCTCAGGGAAGGCTTGGAACCAGAAATTTCTTAAGCCACAAGAATCTCGTGAAATTCATGTGAAGGCCAAGCCCCTTGTGCCCCAGAACCCTGAGAGGGGCCGACTGTCGGGGTGGCGGAGGGCTCTTCAGCCCCCTCCTCATGGTTAATGTAAACATTCACTGCATGTCTGGCATGTAAGCTTGACAAGTCTGGAAGAAAAACGCAGCCAAACCCATAGCTCAGCTTTCCTGATAAAGTTAGCCTGACAATTACATACTCTGAAACCCTCTCTTGTCCTAAGGTCAATTTACAGGAACGTAAGAGTTTTCCAGCTCAGAGGAACCTTAGGGATCCATCTACGGTCCATTCCTCCATCCCCCAACCCCATTTTGCAGATGAGAAAACTGAGTCCAGGAGAAGGGAAATGATTTGGACAAAGTCACGCAGGGCCCGAGACCCTCTGATTCTCAGTCTAGTTGGGATCTCATGGCAAACTTTTTCTTCTCTCCCCACTCCCCCCTCCTTATCAAGTAAAATTATCCTGCTTTTACTTTGTCTTTGCAACCTAAATTTTCATTAAAGTAAACTTCAATTGTGTTGTATCTCTCCATTTTGTGGGCCCCATTGACACCATTCTGAAAGCACTGAGGGACAGCTTTACACAATATTTCAGGGAGAAGATTGTCTCCCCTTGGAAGAGATGATATTTATATGCCACATCAGTAAACCACTAAATACTGAACACTGCATTTTCTCAATGAAAACATGAAAAGGGAACTGCCAAGCTTGGAAAGAGAGATATGTATTCAATGATCTTAGAAGGTAGGCCAAGGAAGGTATTAAACAGGGAGATGTATGTTTCCTGGAGGGTGTCTTGTGAAAGGTCCCAGGGCAAGAGGGATTTCTCTGGGTGTTCCTCTAAACAGACAATGTTGTCTCATGTCATGGAGTTTCCTCAGTGAGATCAGGAATAACGCATGGCCTATTAATCCATACAGGAAACATGACATGAATTTTGTTTTTCAGTTATTTCAGTCACATTTGACTCTTTGTGACTCCATCTGGGGTTTTCTTAGCAAAGATTGTGAAGTGGTTTGCCATTTTCTTCTCCAGCTCATTTTATGGATGAGAAAATGGACGCAAACAGGATGAAGTGACTTGCCCAGGGTCACCCAGCTGCCCAGTGTCTGAGATTAGATTTGAACTCATCAAGCTGAGTTTTGATTCTGGACCTAGGGCTCTGTGCACTATGGTGTTACCTAGTTACCCTCATTAAGTGAATGGAAAATGTTTGTTGTCCTGATTGTGACATGTAGTTAGATAAATATAAAGGTTCAACATTAATTAAAAATATCAATTTCACAAGTGAGAGAAAACTCAGTGGCATTCTTTCTGAAAAAAGATCTCGGGGTCTTAGTGGGTGGTAACTGTTTATGAGTTAATACTGTATCTGGGCTCCAGGAGCAGTCCAGCGATTCCAGAATAGCTTTAGCCACAGTTCACAGCATTGTCCACGGAGATAAGGAGGGAGGGCACATCCACACCTCCTTCCCAAGTCTCTGGTCTTTTGAATATTGAATTGAGGCCCAGACCAGGTCTCTAAAAGGAGGATGAGCCTGAGAGGATTGGGGGCAGGGCACATGAGAGGAGCCAATGAGACCAGGTGTGAAGGTGGCCAGTCCGGGCTCATCTTTTCTGAGCCCCCTCCCCCATGTGTCTGACCCTGAAGCTCAAGGGCACCCCACCTTCCAGGGGCTCCTCCCCTCTCTCCTGTGACCCTCCTCATCCCTGTTGCCTTCTCTGCTCCATGAGGCTGCCCAAAGGACATTCCTAAGTGCTAGACTGCCCACGTCAACCCCTCTTCCCCTCTCCGTGGCCCCCCAGCTCCCTAGGATAAAATACAGATTCCTCTCTCTAGCACAGGAACTTGAGCCTGGAGTCAAGAAAACCCGAGTTCAAATTTGACCTCAGATAGCCTTGTGAACTTGGACATGTCACTTAACCATTGTCTGCCTCAGTTTCCTCAACTGCAAAATGAGGACAGTAATACCTCCTGGGCTGATGGGGTGGCTCTACCCCTCCCTGCCCCATTACCCATCTGCTTCCCCGTCTGACTGTAATGGGATAGATGATGCTGGCCTGGGAGGGGCCAGTGGTGAGGCAGTAGGAGCGGGTAGGACCAGCTTGCTTCCTGGGCAAAAGTGAGAAAGCAGGAGCTGGCGGTGAAGTTGGTCATACAGAAAACACCAAATCACAGGTTTCTCCTATAAATAAACCTCGATTATTTTAAGTGAAAACTTTAAAAAAAAGGTTTTTTGAAATGCCAAGTTACCCTGGAGGGGAGAAGAGACAGGGAGAACCCACAACACTCAGCAATCTCCTTGGCACTTCAATGCTAGTGACCTCCAGGAGGGTCTCCCGCTGGCTTGGCCATCCTTACAAAGGTCCAGCAAGAATTTTTCCTGTAGCGGGGTTTGGTAGAAGGGAACTGGGACAATTTGGGGTGGAGCCCTGGCTCTGACATTTCCTGCTTGGGTCTGTGTCCTACTCTGTAAAATTAAGGGGGCTGGCTTCACTGGCTTGGGAGGGCCCTTCTGGGTCTCTGTCCTACCTCCTGGGTGGAGGGCTCCGCTGGACAGAACACAGTAGCAAAGTGAAGGCACTCGTTACTCCTCTTTGGTTTAACTTCACTGAGAAAGATGGGCTCTACGTTTTTATATCTTGAGCAGCGTCTACGCGTCCTCAAGGGGTCTCCTGGCCTTCTGAAGAGCAGCCACCCCACAAGGAGGGTCTGTCTGGGTGCCTCTCCAAGGCCAGTTCTCCATAACCTGGATAAGCAAACCCGCTCACACCAGGTAGATTTCTGGTTTTATATTTCCGCTATGCATTTCCACAGCTGGTTTTTAAAGAGCTGCTAAAACATCATGGAAAACTTTGCAAATTTGTTTTTGGAGACACTTCTGGTGAGCAGAGCACTCTGGGCCCCCAGCCATTCAGAGAGATAAAATCTGCCAGTGATGGTGGGCTGGGCCTACACTGGAGTGGGGGAGGATGGTGAAATTGTGGGAAAAGAGCAGACACCCTATTCTGCTGCCATCAGAGGGGTCAAGGGTAGACCCAAGGAACGGGAAGGAGCGAGAATATTTTCAGCTAGACACAAAAACCTACGCTCTTGACCATCCATGTCTGTGGATTCTCAATACTGCGAAGCAGTCTGGAAACCAGCCATGGGCCCCTCAGCTGCAGAGGCATGGCCCAGAGAGCAGATAGCATGGTCATTCTTCTTCGGATGAACTCCCACCTTCCTTGTCCCGATTCCCAGAGAAGACATGAATTTGGAAAAACTAAAAATGCAGTTGAGTTTCCATTGCTTAACTAAAGTCAAAGCTGGATTTATTTCCCAGTTATGGAACAAAACTTACTGGTCCTTCTGCTGGGAGAGTGTACGAACCCTGGAAAATGTGTACAACACCCACCATGCTGACAGGTGAACAACTCTGGTGCCATGACCAACCATGATCCATCCAAGGAAGACGTACCTGATGGCCAGAGAGTTGCCAGACTCAAGATGGAGGAAGGAATGAAACAAGGAGACGAGTATAAATGTTTTACACACATACTATGGGTGCTGAACACAACAAGTATCTCATTTGAAAAGCAGGGGCTGTCAGGATCTCCATTTTACATTTGGGAAACTGAGGCAGACAGAAGTGAAATGAGTTGCCAAGGATCACGCAACTAGGAAATGTCTGGATTTAAACTCAGGTCTTCTTGATTCCAGGCTTGGTGTTCTATGAACTACATACTGAGCTGCCCAGATGAGATATGACTCTGCCAGGATATGTGGCTATCCTATCTGTGGCGATAGGTTGTGGAATCCTGGGCAAGTCATTCAATCTCTATCTCAGTTTCTTTATCCGTAAGATAAGGGAGTTAGAGGTCACTGAGGTCCCTTCAAGCTGAGATTGGTCATCTTCTCAGAAGAACCTCGATAACACCTGGGCCATCCCCAGACAACTCTCTAAGACCATGGGGTCCAGACTGGCCATCTATCCGGCCAAATGAAGGGTTTCCACACCAGGAATTCTTGGGTCCAGATCTGAGGGGCAGGAGGACCGTGGGCCCAGTGTGGATCCTGACCCTCCTGCTCCTGGGGCCGGTCCTAGATCCAAGCACAAACAGCCCTCTGTCCTGGCCCAGGCCCTGATGGGAAGCCAAGGACCAGTGAGGGTGCCCGACCAGGTTTGGCCATTGACAGGGCAGAAGGTGTGGGGATGGTTCCGGTTTGGGGTTTTTACCTTGTATCTTTTTTTGCATCCAGGCACGGGGCAGGCAAAAGGCTTCTCATCTCCTCCATTCATGCACATGGAGCTGAGGATGGCCTCGGAGCTGATGGCACTCTCCGTGGTCCAGGACTCATCACTATCTGACTCCTCGTAATCTACCTCCTCTTCATCATATTCACTGCCTGAGGTGGAGAGAGAAGGGGAGAAAGAGTGAGACCACAGTCTGCCCAGAGCCAGTCCTGTGCCCAGGGCATGTGTGACCTTGGCCAGGGAGCCCTACCATCACCCACCTCCTCTTCTGTGAACCAGTGTAGGACAATGGGTAGGGCCTTGAGCTGGAGTCAGAGGTGCTGGGTTCAAATTCTACCTTTGGCACTCCCCTGGACCTTGTTTTCCTTCATTGAGTCAGATCCCCTGTGAAGCCCCCTTCAATGCTGAGCTCACATGGGAGCCACCATCATCATCATTCTCATCAGGAAGGCCCAAAGTCACAGCTGCCTAGGCTGCGGTGTCTAGACTGCTGGAAAGGTGGAGACGACCTTACTCTGCCACTACCCCCACCTGCTCCTGCTGTGGTATTGAAAATCCCAGTTTGAGTTGTTTCTAAGGCTCTTTGCCTGGAGTCTCTGAACTGGTTTTTAAAAGATATTTTGATAAAAATATTTCTTTAAAATTGTTTTCCTTTGTAATCTATTTTTTACTTTAAGAATTTAAAAGCACTATTTGGAGAAACTTGACCAGACCACCAGAGGGGTCTATGATACACAGAAAAGGTTAAAGCTCTCTGAACCAAGGCTTGGCATTCTGCTGACTTGCTAAGTGCTGAAATCAACATCTATACTATCAGTCATGTGCACTTTAGTATGAATGGGTTTCAGATCCCTGTGTGAGAGCAGGTTTTGATGATCAGCAGGGAGAAGAGCATTAAGCCACTGGTGGGTGGGTGGCAGGGGACTGGGAAGCAGGAGCCACCCAAGTGGGGAGATTGAGGCCATGGACACATAATGTTTGCTTAGGGCCGGTCCTGTTTGCTCCCCCGGTGAACATTCCCTGTCTTGTTTATTCACAGAGAACTGCAGACACCCGGTCTCCAGAGTGCTGGGACTGGAGGGGGGCCCCAGAGGTTATCAAGCAACCTTTCATTTTATAGAGAAAGACCTGAGACCAAGAGAGGGCAAACAGGTCCTCAGGCCTCCCCTCCCATCCCCACCAAAATGGCTCCTCACTGCCCAGGTATTTTCAGCGGCTCTCCCTCCATGATGGGCTGGAGTTTCACTCTCCTAGCCACCAAACTGCACCTCCCCATTTCCCACTTGTCTGGAGGGAGGGAGTGAGAGCCCCGACTCCCCTGCCCGAAGGACTTCGTGAGTGCTTTTCATTTCCAGTTGGTTCCAAGAGGCCAGATAGAGGCTGGCCTTTGCACAAGGCGACCCCAACAACCATAATTCTCCTGATCATAAACAGTGTAAAATAATATGGTGACAAGCCCTAATGCATTTAAAAGCCCTGTGGAATAAATAGGAATTAGAACATGACGTTAATAAGAATTATCTGGTGGCAGGGCTGGCCTTGTGAACCACCTCCCCAGGTGTGAGGCCACGGGGCAGATGAATGGAACGACGGACAAAGGGCATCCGGGTCTGCCCCGGGCCCTCCCAGCTCTGTGGCCAACTGGGCTCCCCAGGCCTTCAATGCCAGACTCCTGCTCCATTACTTAACGTCATTGTGATCAGCATTAATGAGACTGTTTGAAAGAACCAGGGCTGTCTCAAGAGCATCCCTAGGTGACTCCTCATTAGCTCTGTAGGAGGAGAGGAGCCCAAGGTGGCCTCCACTTCCTCACAAGTGAAATGCTGGGACAGGGCTTGCTTAGCTCTCTGGGTTTCCCCCACCCTGTTCCAGAAGGGCTGAATTAGGTGGGCAGCAAGGAAGAAGGAGGTGAGGTAAGATGTGTCTCGGGGACTTCAACCATTCACGGCCATTCTTGGCTGCAGCTGGTTTGGGATTGTCCCTGAATCCCTGAGCTGGGACAGGGACCTTGGAGGCCACTGGATCCAGCTGGTATCTGAACGAGAATTCTCTCTACCACAGAGCTGACCAATGGTCCTCTTGGCTCTGCCACTACTCTCCGAGGCAGCTCTGTCTCACTCACTGTGAGAGAGCTTCCCCCTAGGTTAGCACAGTGCCAGGTACTCAGGAGGAGCTTAATAAATGCTTACTGCCGCTATTTCCCTCTTTGTGTAGGCCAAGCAGAATGAATCCAACATTCCAGAATAATGCTGTGAACCAGCATTTCTAGGATGCTTCAGGGTTGGCAGCGTTCCCACATCTCACTTGATCCTCATAACTGCCATGGAAGCACTCTTACTATCCTCACTTTACAGATGTGGAAACTGAGGCACATAGCAGTTACCAAGTGACTGACCCAGGGTCATACAACTCAAGCTAGCCATCAGATGACTCAGACTCCCAAAAGCTGCCTCACGCAAGCAGAGACTTTTTCATCCTTTATCTTTGTGCCCCCATGAACTAGCTTAGCATGAGGCTCAGAGAAGGTGCTGGGGGAAAACTGTTGATTGACTGAGATGCTGAAGGCAGCCCCTCCGAGCCTTCCCTCGGCCAACCATCCCTTGCTCCCTGGCCGGGTTCCCAGACCCTGCTACATTCCAGCTGCCCTCTGCCCTCTCTCCATCCGTTTTTCTTTGTCTTTCCTAAAAGGGACAGATGCCTGGTACAGATCAACATGCTTCAGAAATGGTCAAACCAGCACCTGTGATCACTCTCCTCCCAGGAAGGCCAGTTCGGGCCGCGAAGGTCTGCTACAAGCCAGGCAAGGGTGGGCATCGCTCATGCTAGATGCAAGTGAATTCTCCGAACAATCTGCATAGTTTTGGAAATGTTCCCTAAGCAGGCCACATTGTGGTACATCTAACTCTTAAACAAATGCCACAGGGCAGTGCCCTTTCAGATGGCATTTCCCAAAGCCTTACAAGCAAGACCTGGAAAATTTGGAATCGCTCATTTACTCATCTAATTAGATTAATTTATTAACCTGAATACCAAGAAAATGAGGACATTTAAAAAAAAAAAACCTCAAACCACTTTGGTGTTAAATAGAGCTGAGAGGAACACGAAAACTTGAAGTGCCTTCTTAATGGAGACGGAGCTTTGGGAGCACACACCGTCCGCCCATTCCAGGCCTGGGGTTGGCTTTCCTAGTGCTGTGCGCCAGAGCCTTCATTCTGGTGGCACCTGCCATGGGGCTTCTGTGCTGGTGCCTAATAGATGTCTATTGAATTGAGTGAATAGATGCTCATTAACTGACAACCATCAAGTCTTGTTTTCAATGACCTGGCATCTCCGGGCCCAGATCAACAATACCCTGGGCACCAAAATGTAGGTGTGGCTACTAAAGTCCTGCCCATGCCCTGAGAACAGGAGAGAGACAGAAGGCCCGGAGACAGTCCAGTGGAGAAGACCCTTCCAACCAGTGAGGGCAGCTTGCCTAGGACTGCGCCCAACGTCTCAGCAGTTATGATTAAAGGGACGCTTAGAGAGGGAAACCACAGTCACCCTGAGCCAGCATGGAGGGAGGGGGAGAAGTGGAAGGAGAAAGTGATCTGGATGTGAATTCGACTCGTGCTATGCACAACGGCACTGCTTTGGTGGTGATTTCACCTTTTGGAGTCTCAGTCTCCTCATCCGTAAAATAAGTGGGGTATGGACTGGTTGATGTCCAAGGACTCTTGACTTTAAATCTTTGATCCTAATAAGTCTTGTCACACTGCCTTTGTTTCCTTGCTGGACAGGGTCACTAGATCAGTCTTCTGGGCATGTTTCAGAGAGGGTGCCCGTAGGTCAGAAGGCACCTGACATGAGGCTCTTTCCATTTTTGTGGACAAGGTGGAGAGATGAGGGCTGGGTGATGTACAGTCAGTTGGTGGGTTTGGAGCTGGTTGGATAATTGTGACTAGGAAGTGTTAATTAGTGACTAGCTAAAAACTTTGGATGCATTTGTGTCTATTAACGTTATCTTTGTGCTGGGTCTGATGTGAAATGTACCTGTGTTCCTTATTAGATATAGAGATTGTTTTCCCCCATGAGTTTATATCCCCAGCATCCCACAGAGCACCTGGTATACTGTAGGCATTTAATAAATGCTTGTGGATTCAGTGGTGTCAGCTTCCATGGAGGTCTCTAATGAACTGCCTTAGGGATCTCCCATTGGTGCTACTTTGTGCAATGTTTTTATCAGTGACTGATGAGGATGCAAATGGCATTCTTTATGGAGGACATGAAGCCTGGGAAGCCTAGGTCATCCAGTGGCTGACAAAAATTGAGATGAAAAATCTTGATCTCCAGGAACTCTAGATTGGGTCTAAAGTGATCAAACTCACGAGGGTGAAGCACACAGTCCCAAGTGAATGAGAGAGAGAGAGAGAGAGAGAGAGAGAGAGGGGGAGAGAGAGAGAGGGGGGGGGAGAGAGAGAGAGAGAGAGAGAGAAGTTGAGCCAGAGAAGGTCACTGTGATCAGGCCCTTTGGGGGAGCCAAGAGTCTGCCAGGGGCTGCAGCTCAGGCTCAGACCGCAGGATGGTGGGCATCCAGAGGAGGAAGCCCAGGCTGGGCAGCACAAGGGTCTGGGGATATTGAGCCCATGGAGGATGTAATTTGGGGGGAGAGTGAGGGTGACTGTCTTTAGAAATCACTTGTTCCATTGGGGCTAGGGCTGGATGAATGCTGCAGAGGCAGAAGGAAGGACAGGGTCCCCATGAGAGTGGGCCCCCTTCCCCCACTGGAAGGCGCTGTCACCTGGGGAAGGGAGTTTCTGAACAAATGCTGCCAAAGTCACACATCAGAGACGTGGGAAGAAAGAAAACTGCAGCCTGAGGGATGACTTGGACTGGGTCTAGTTCTCAGGTTTTAGTTCTTTTTGCCAGTGAGAGCTTTTGTGAAACCTCTGCTCCCAGTAGAAAACAGAGATAAGGGGAGATCCGTAACAGAAGCCCTTCCCCAAAGCCAACATCCACCCCTGACTTACACTCTGGAAAGGTCAGGTAAGCGTAATAGCCATCACCCACAAAGGCAACTTAAAACCTTGACTTGTCCAATCCCAGCCAGGACGTGGCTTGTTTTCTGACCAGCCTGATGTACCAGTAAACTTGAGCTTTAACTTCTAAACAACACAAGGGAGCGTGCTGGCCCAAGATGAATCTCAGACTAGTGGCACTCAGGCACCCGACTGTCTGGGCTATTCTGCCAGCTTAATTAGTCATCTGCCACACAGTTGCCGGAATCATCTTCCCAAGGGATGGGTCAATATTCAGGGGTTCCCCTCCCCCAATCTTCCTTAAACTCTACTGATTTATGCCCCCTACTAGAATGGAGTCTTCTCTAGGCAGGGACTATCTTGTCTTTTTGTTATGGGTACCAAGCACATAGCAGAAGCTTAACAAAGGCCTGTTGGATTGGATTTGTGGCATTGGCCGACTTCCAAGGGGAAAATGCCTACGTGGAAAATGTTAACAATCAGCTCTGGCAAGCTGGTACAAGGTGGCTCTTGTACCCCTGCGGGCCGAGTCCTTTTAAAGCCTAGGGCTGGGGGCTGCCAGCAACAGTTCTTGTAAATGCATCTGCAACCACCAGAGATGAAAGGACCCTTTTACATGTTTCTCCCTGGCCATCATTCTAGATTTATCATCCAATTTTTTTCTACTGAGTATGAAATATTACATGCCTCATTTACAGAGGGTGTAACTTCAGGAAAAACAAACATCTGCCTGGAGAAAGCTAAAATGAGGCGATGGGTACTGAGAAAAACACCGCAATGGACAGGGTGAGAGACAACGAGAGATCACAAGCAAACTGCCTCTAACAGGGCATCGTGCCCACCTCTCCCCGGGCACGGCAGTCAGCAGAAAAACCCTTGTGAGGTATATACACAGAAAATACACCACTTCGCTGTGGAGAAATGTCACCAGAAACTCCCCCAAGTCCTAGTGATTCCTCATCAAAACTCTTTGTCCCATGTGGAATGGACAATCAGCATGGCATTCTTGGAGACGGGCCATCTGGCCCCATAAAGCAGCAGTTTCCTCCACACACCAGGGCTGGCATTTCATGCAGTGTGTGACTTTCAGATTCCAAAAATCAATCCAATCAATTCCAAGAATCAACCAATCAATTAATTGTTGACAAAAGCATTTATTAGAAACGGCCTACATTTCCAATACACAGAGAGAAATGAAGCCGTTTCTGCTCTCCAGTAGGAACTGCTTAGATTTTGAGGTTCTTGAGATGCCACGCTGATTCAGTCCTCATCACCTTGAACTCAGACCACTGCCTTCTAGCTGACCTGTCTGCTTCACGTCAATCCCTCTCCAATCAAGACACTTTAGAACTGCCAAGGTGACCTTCCTAAAACCACATCACTCCTCTCCCCAAAGAACTCCAGAGGTTCCTTGGCGACCCTTCAGAATTGGGGTTAGTAACTGGGTGAACCTGGTTATTCCCTAAAGGTAACAATAACCTTTAGAAAGAAACACCAACTCCTCTATTTGGCACCTACAGTCTGCTTCCGGTCGACCTCTCACTCACTCTACCTTCTCACCAAACTGTCCCTCTGGCTGGCCTTTGTCAGACCCACCTCCTTTGCACAAGCTGTCCTTCCTGCCAGAAATCCACTCCTTCTTCCCCTCTGCCTCTAGGAATCTTTGCTGCTGTTCAGTCATTCAATTGTGTCTGACTCTACATGACCCCACAGACAAATTCCATGGGAATTTCTTGACAAAGATACTGGAGTGGTTTGCCATTTCCTTCTCCAGGAATCTCAGGCAAACAGGGTGAAGTAACTTGCCCAGACTCACACAGCTAGGAAGTGTCTGAGGTTGGATATGAACTCAGATCTTCCTGACTCCAGGCCCAGAGCTCTACCCACTGTGCTGCCCCTAAGCCTGAGTTTTGCTTACTTACAAAACGAGGAGGGTGGAAATAGAAACAAGAACCTCTGGGGTCCCTTCCAGCTTCAATTCTGATACTAAGAATGGTCCTTTCACATAAGAATAAATGAAACGTAAACGGTGCTTTGCAGCTTCAAGTGTGAACAGCTCCTCTAAGATAGCTCCAGTTCTTACCATGCCTATTTTAAACAGTCTCACAGAGGCTGATGGTTGGAGGTCTCATACCCAGGATGGGATGGAGCTTGGGCTCAGGAAGGAGGCCTGTGCCCTGGACTTGGAGTCTGGGCAAGCCTTGAGTTTCCCTTCCATGAATGAGGACGTTGGATTGGTCACTTCTGAGGTTCCTCCCAGCTCGGTGTTGATGACAAACTCAAGGCCTTCCTGACTATCACGGCCATCTCTAAAGATTTTCAGGGACACTCGTCCCTCCCCTTGGGGGAATCTCCTCATGGGCCATATCCTGCAAGAAGCTTTCCTTGAACATCCAGTCTGACCCTCCACCACACCGTTACCAGGGCTCTCCCATCAGAAATCATTTTGTATTCACTCACGGATGTAGAGGCTGTTTCTTCTTGGTAGAAAATAGTCTCCTTGAAGGCTTTGTCTCTTTTATATTTTGTTTTTATATTTCTAGCCCCTAGTGCAGTGTCTGGCACAGGGTAGGAGTTTAATTATTCCTTGGAGAATTGAATTGAATTTTAAAAACCCCAGAGTTTGGAGTTTTATCATTGAGTCAAATTTTAAGAACTAAAACACCATTTTAGCAATCTCCAGTTAAGAAAATAAGAATTCCCTTTTGTCAGCACTGGGTGATTTTAATTCATTAGTTAGCTCTACTTTGGCCTCAGAGTTAACACACAGCGATACCTTCTGGACACACTTGAAAACAACCACCAACCACCCTTTTAGTTAATTGAAACAACAGGCTAATTTTAGAGCCCTTAGATCTCGGATCTCAGTGCAGAAGTACCTCAGAGGCCATTTAATACAAGGTATTCATTTTACAGATGGACTGAAGCTAATGGAGGCCATGGGACAGGTTTGGGGTCACAGATAAGCAAGGACCAGATATGAGATCGGAACCCAGCTACTTTGGAGAGCCAATTATCTTTCCACTGACTCATACTAGCTCCCCACTCAAAGCTCCTAACTAGCTTTTCCACTCAATTTCAATGTCACAGACTCAGGAATGTAGTAAAAAAAAATGAGTTCCAAAAGAGACTGAAAGTTTGAAAACAGTTTCCAAGGCCCAGCTTGCTGCCAGGGAGGGTTTCTTACTTTAGGAAGGTAGTGAAGGATGCCAAGAGATTTTGGTTGTTGTTTGGTCAATTAGTCATGTCTGACGCTTTGTGACCCCATTTGGGGTTTTCTTGGCAGAGATACTGGAGTGGTTGTTTCCTTCTCCAGCTCATTTTACAGATGAGGAAACCGAGGCAAACAGGGTGAAGTGACTTGCTCAGGGTCACACAGCTAGGAAATGTCTGAAGTCGGATTTGAACTTAGGTCCTCCAGGGCCAGAGCTCTGATTCCAAATCCTTAAATGAACACAAATTTAACTCATATCCCTTTGGGTTTGACAGATGCCAGAGGAGCACTGGAGTTTGATTTCTGGACTATACCTCATCCATTTTTCAGTCACTTCCAGCCTAGAGGTATCAGTAACCTCCTCAAGGGCCCAAATCCAGAATCCTTGCCCAAGAATGAGGGCACCGCTAATAGGATGCTCAGACTTCACCTTCCAGCCTGAACCTTTCCCGCTCTTTATGTCCCTTCTGTTATGAGACCCAAGGCTTACACCCCTCCTTATCTTAAGCTCATGATATTTTTCAGGCCCTGTGTCAGTGACTCAAGTCCTAATGGGATAATCCACATATCACAATCTATAAAAGAAGTGTTTTCCAGCTGCCTAAATGAGGATTAATGCACAGGTACCCACAAAGCTTTGGGGATGAAGAGACAGCCACTGGCAGGCACAGACTGTTCTTGATGTCATACCCGTATCATACACATTTATAGGGGGATGTCTCAGGGTAAAATCTGCAAACTCTTGCATTCAGAGGTAGGAAAAATAAATCAGAAATGGATTAAAAAATTTAAACCTAGATGGCAGCCCTCTATTGCCCTAAAATTCTTGCTTTTGAGACCTGTCAGCAGATTTTAGGGAGTATGGGGAGTGAGTCTTCCAGTTCAACGAAGCAGACACAGCAGCCAATACCTGGGACAGGCACGGGTGCAGGTCTCGGCCCCACAGCCTCCCCTCTCTTGTGAAAGCCCTCAGAAGGGAGCCATGTGAAGCAGCTGACTGTCCAGCCATCCCTTGACAAAGCATTTGTTGGGCTTTATAGTCACATAGCGCCCGTAGTCTCGGGAAGTTATTCTGCATTCTTATATAAATTCCCTCTTTGCTCCCCATTCCCAACCCCGTACTCTACCAAAAAAAGGGCCTTTTAATAGCACACGGCCTCCTGTTTAGATACAGTTCAGGGAAAACATGATAAACTGAGTAACACAGTCTCAGCTTTAAAGGTATATGCTTAGACAGGGTTTTCAACTACGCCGTCTAAACAAAAATAAGCTATTAACCACTTTCAGGGGAAAAAAAATAAAAATTAAATAGTTTGGGGCTTCCCGCAATTAAGCTGCCTGTTTTACAGTGCAGTTTTATTGATAACAGAAAAAGGTAAATAAATAAATATATAAAAGCCAAACAGACCCCCTCCGCCAAAGGTTTATCCCGCAAATTAACTCCATGGTAATAAAGCCCATGCCAGCTGGAATCCTTTTGGACCAGGGAACACAGAGCACAGGCAGGTATATGGTTGAGGGAAAATAAAGTCAGACATTTTCCACCTTCCATCATGGGATGTTAATTGAACTCTGGCAAATGTTTAAAAATTTCTCAGTTTAAGAAAAAATTAAAAACACTTGAGAGAGACAGAGAGAGAGAGAGAGAGAGAGAGAGAGAGAGAGAGAGAGACAGAGACAGAGAGAGAGACAGAGAGAGAGACAGAGAGAGAGAGAGACAGAGAGACAGAGAGAGAGAGACAGAGAGACAGAGACAGAGACAGACAGAGACAGAGAGACAGACAGAGAGAGAGATGGGGGGTGGGTGAGGAACATCTGTTGTACTCTCCCAACCACAATGGAAAACATTCATAATTAACACTCCTTTGGCTCTTCTCTCGTTAGGCCTACCATCGTGGGTTAAAAACACAAACTTGTTACTGTATCAGGAACCTCTCCTGATACACAAGTCAGAGAGACAGGCATCTTTCTCTCGTTAATTCTGTTTTTTTCCCCTCCTGTGGCTCCTACAATCTCAGGAAACAGGTTTGCGTGAAAGATAAGCAACAGCGAGGAAAAGGACATACGCAAACAGGCTTTTATGAAACGGTAGTCGAGAAATGTTTTATATTGGAGGCTTAAATGCACTTTATGGCTGTGTAAAAAACACAGCGTCATTCTGGGCCCAAAGTAAACATTCCAAAGTCTACAAGCCCAACTTCTGCCCAGGCCAGGCCCCCCTCAGTTGGGGGTGGGGGATGGAGGAGTTGGACATCACAGGTACCCAGGAGCCTCCAGATTTACTGAGTCTGCCAGTAAAGAAAATGGAATCCATTTTCCCCAATATAAAGCACCAGGGCAAAGTCTTCCTTCTCATTCTCTTCAGAGATAAGAAAAGTGGAGCTCCCCTTTCTGTTCTCATCTACCATCAGGCAGGTGACTGTGACAAGTGCCTTCAGCTCTCATATTGATCCTACCAAAGGATTTGGCTCTGAAGTCCAGGTTCTGGAGTCCACCCCCTCCTCACCAGTGACCTGGGAAGCCCATTTCAGGGGCTTCCCCTGATCATACCCGGCTCTCTCCCTCTTAACTTTCATGTGTTACTTTTTACCTGGGACAACTAGGGGGTACCATGGTGCACAGAATGCTGGGCCTGGAGTCCGGAAGACTCATCTTCATGAGTTCCAATCTGGCCTCAGACACGACATACTGCACCCTGTCTGCCTCAGTTTCCTCCTCTGTAAAATGAGTTGGAGAAGGAAATGGCCAACAATTCCACTATCTATGCTAAGAAAGCCCCAAATGGGGTCCGGAAGAGTTGTCCAAGACTGAAGAATGCATTTTCCTTCCTGCATGGTTATTCTCTCTGTATGCTCCTCAAGGACAGCGGCTGATTCACTTTCTGTGCCCAGGCCTGACCTGTGAACCGAATCCTGAAGTCTGACATTTATTAGCCAGGTGGCTTTGAACAAACCCTTTCCCCTCTGCCCTGCAGTTGTGACCAGGGCGCTTGGTAAATAGGAGTTACTATGATCTTCTTCCAAGCATGAGCTACATTTGGGACAGTGTCCAAGTCCAGACTTCCTCTCTTCGTCAGGCCAAGGAATATATTTTTTCTTTGGGGGGGGGATTTTTTTAAAATGTCAGTTTATCGTAGTTTGGCAGAGGGGCTGTGCTTGAAAAAGGCTGAGATCAGCTGATCTGAGAAGGCTTGTCCTATTTTTGGAAACTGGAGCCCTTCACAACTCATTTCCAGCCACCCTTTGGGGCTGAGTGCTTCTGGATGAACCTGCCAGACCGGAGGTTCTTTGGATCATCTACCCAACTTCCTTCAGGACTCAAGTGATCCCCATAAGAAATTAATCCTACCTACAGTCTGTACCTACTTCTTTGTGTTTCCACTGTTTCCCTTAGTACAGCGTAAGTTACTGGAGGGCAGGCAGCTGGTATTTTTGTCTTTTGTCTTTGCAACCTCAGTAACTAAGCATACAGTGGCTGACTTCACCAGGCATTTCATAACTGCTTGTTGAATGAATGAATGAAAGCAAGAATTTATTCTATGTCTCCAACTACCTCCTGTAGCTACACCATCAATTAATCTATCCACTCAGTGCAGGAGAAATGTGGCTGGGAAAGAATCCACAAAGGAGACAGGAACCAACAAAGAATATTTGCAAAATAATAGTATTTTCTGTTGTTTGGAAAAAGTAATTAAAACTCCTTTTGGAAATGGTACCAGTTTCACAAGGTGAGAGTGAGGGTGAGGATAGCTTCCAGCATGTTGGGTAGACTACCTATGACCAGTTTCTGGGCAGACATAGATAAGAGTCACATAGGAAGGGCAGGCATGAGTGGATTGTCATTTGGATCACTGGAGGGAATTTTTATACTGATGATATCACAGATTCATCTGAATATTAAGAAGGTTAGAGGGGCAGGTGTTTCCCTTCTGAAGGTCAGAGCATCACTGCAAAGATCCACATAGGACACTTCTGAGTGTAGGAGTTCGGTCTGTATCTCCTACAGAAGTAGTACAGTTCTCAGGAAGCTGGCTAGTTATTGTTTGAAACCAACAAACCACCCCATCCTGGGAATTTTGAATGGACAGGAAGCTACATCCAACATTCATTTGGGGAAAATTCAACCATTTAATTCAATAAGCATTTATTACATTTCTGTTTGCTAGGCACTGTACTAGGTACTAGTTATATACAAAGACAAAAAAATAGAGCAGTCCTTGCCCTCAGGAGCTAACATCCTTCTGCAATGGTGAAATGCTGAATCCTGCATTTATGTTGTCCCTTCTTCACTTCTGAGGATATTGGGAAACATCTACATCTACAGCCCCTCAATTGTGGGGAGAGAGGGGACAAATGTCTCTTCTTAAACACTACAAAAAGAGATTTGGTTAAATAAAAAATGTTCTGGATTTTTCCTACCCAACTCGTTTAGTTTCTGCCAGACTTTTAGCTCAGTTACTCCAGGATGGTCCTCCCTGAACATTGTCACTGGACAGTCTCTGCTAATCTCAGTCAGCTAATAAATTATAAAGCTTTTCCTATAGAAATGAAGGAAAACAACAACCTGGGTTTTACTTTGCCAGTTTCAGAGGCAAGCTGGGGGATTTCTACAGATCTTTCATAAGCAGAGGTGGATTCACATACAGGAGGGCAACTTCTCCCTCTTAAGGTATCTCTCTGGAAAGGCAGATTTTTGGCTCTAGAGGCTCTATTTCTGATGACTGCTTCCTGGTGTGAAATTTGTAATTAGTGATGGATGACTTTAGGAGCTCCCAAGGTCCAGACAAGAGGTAGTACTCTTGGGTGGAACTGCTCCTGGGGGAAATCACCTTTAAAATCTCCCTATGATTCACTACCATTCCTAATATCTGTGCTACTGAAGGGGCACTGGCCTTTGGAAGCAGTTGTTGAAAAACCACCCCACTCCACCTTCATCTCTAGCCAAAATAGGGCTAGAAGGCAAAGATAGAATAAGGGGAAGAAAGGAAGGAAGGAAGGAAGAAAAGGAGAGAGGGAGAGAGAAAGGAAAGAAAGAAGAAAGGGAAAAAGGAAAGAAGGAAGAGAGGGAGGGAGAAAGAAAGGGAGAAAGGGAGAGAGTGAGGAAGGAAGGAAAAACCAAAGAGAGGGAAGGAGGAAGGAAGGAGGGAAGGATAAGGAAATCTTCCTGCATCTAGAAGAGGAAATTTAGAACCCACCTGATTGGGTCTCCTGCTGAGTATTTTCCAGGGATAACACTCAATGTGTGATACAAAGTTTTTCCTAATTCCTCTCCTTTCCCCACCCTCATTTTAAGTCTCCTTAAAAAAAATTATCACTTAACTTTACAAACATGACCATTTCCATATACAAAGATTGTAAATGACAGCACAAATCTTTCACCTGGCTGATGATTCTGTCCCTCCTGAAATGTGGGTGGCTTTGCATTTCCGTTCTTGTCTACCCACTGTAATATTTCCCACTGCCCCAATAGAGCAGAAACTCCTTGTGGGCAAGGTCTGTTCCCCTGCCTCCCCATCCCTGTGCTGAGGAACAAGGGGCCCCTTTGAGAGGGACCTAACTCTCTGATGGCTGAGCCAATGACTAATCTGGCCATGATGCCACTTTTGGACATGAAACTGCTCTATATAAACTGAGTTTGAACCCACTCTTACTGAGGCTGAGGCAGGATAAGGAAGGAAAGAGCCTGTCTGTCCTCTGGGTTCTGGAGGGAAAGCATTGATACTCTTGTTAATGCTGTGTTTTCAAAGCAAGTATGTTTTTGTAAAAGTGGAGCAGTTATAATAGAAATGTGGTGTTAGTCATTGGCCTCAGGAAGACCTGGCTTTGAATCCTGCCTGTGATGCCTGATAGCTGCATGATAGGGGCAAACTAGCCTTGAGGGACCTGTTTCCTCATCTAATAAATGCAGAAAATAATACATACTCCTCAGGACTGGTGAGAGGTTCCAGTGAGATCAATGAATGGGAATTCCTCTTACTGTTACTAACCTCCTGGTGACCTACAACTGCACAGTACATCAGAGCAGGAATGGGTCCTGAGCAAGACCGTTAGAGGGTATGGCGTCACAGAGTCAAGGAAGGTTTGGAGTACAGGAATGGCAGACAGCTCTGGGGCTTGGCCCCCTGGGGTCCATGTAACGTCACCAGATCTAGAGAAAGGCCCTCAGTATATGGGGAAGCCCCTAGTGGTCAACATGTGGAAGAATATGTATAAGAGCGGCCCAGGATGGGCTGCTATCTGAATTCCTGGATGACATCCCAAATCCACTGTGTCATCCTAGAGTGGAGAGAATGCTCGGTTTGGGGTTCTGAGGATCTGTGTTTGAATTCTGGCCCTTCTGCTTATGTAACCCTTGTGTGCCCTTGGGAAAAATCTTCTTTAGGCCTTAGTTTCCCCAATGTGCCCGATGAAGGGTTAGAGGAGATGGTCACTAAGGTCCTTTCCAATTTTAAAATTTCCCAGAAAACATTATCTGAAATTCAACTACACTGCCACTGGGTGATGGCAGCCTGTCATGGCCCCATGGTCCCAGAAGTAGCAAAGATGTCAGATTTGGGCTGATTTTAGTAAAACTGCCTCAACATAGTCTCTGCTCAAGTCTGTCTAATTCAACCAGGTATCCATCTTCACCGAGCTGTTATATTTCAGTTTTATGTTATTAAGCATAACCTTTAATCAAACTTTCTTATTGTTTGGGAGATGGTTTTTTTCATTTTTTCTTTGGGCATAACATAGCCTAGGTTAAATTATGTTCATGTATATCGTGGAAACCATCTGGCTTTGATGAGAGATTTCTGGAGATTGCCTAATTTTAACGATAGGGAACAAACAGTCTCAGGGCTACCGTGACCCAGAATCTCAGAAACGAGAAGACAGAAGGTCCCTCAGCAGCCACTGAGTCCAATATCTGCCAGAACAAGAATATCCCTCTTTCTAAGCCCACCAAATGACTGCCCAGATTCTCTCTTTGACAAACTCCAATAGAGAACAACTCCGCATCCCTGCCCCGCACACCCCAGTCCCCCCCCTCCCCCAGAGACAGCTCAGGCCACTTCTGCACAGTTCTAATCTCCTGACATTGAGCTTAAATTCCCCTCTGGGCAACCTCCACTGAGTCTGGCACGGGAAGCCCAGTAAAAGAAAAAAAGTTATTATGGTGACATTCTGGGGAAAAAAATGCCGAACACCAACAACATGAAAATGTCCCAGAATCTGAAAAGGGGAGGGTTAAACCAGCATTCTACCTGTTTCTAATGCCATCCCTAACCCTTCTTCATCCACGAAAGGATTCAGGTTTTGGTCGATGGAATTGCTTTTTGAACTTTCTCAGATAACAGACCTGAGGAGTCTAGCAGGTCAGTGGTTAGAGCCCAGGCCAGCTCACCTTCTGTCACATAGGGTCTGGTCTGGGTTGCCTAGAGGCGGGGACATAGAGACAGTGGGACCCCCTTGTCCAGCCTTATAGTTATGGCTCTATGAAAGAATTTGTTTTATTTCCAAACATTCCTAGTTTTAATCACATTAGGTTAACAAAGAATTTTTTTTGTTTTAAATTCGAAAACTTCAAGCTCAATCCCATGGAAAGCCCCATTATCTCAGGTCCCCATGAGTGGTAGGGGTAGTGGGCTGGGGGTGGAGAATGGCTTGACTCTCTTTACGACCTTATTTGGATGATGATGTTACTTTGAAAAATGTATTATTTATTCAAAACAGACAATTCCACACAGATCCAGGACTTAGGTCTGGGGCCAGGGAAGGGAATATTTTGTGTAACCTTTCTTCAGAGAGGGAGGGAGAAAACATTTGAGAAGTAAATTGTTTGTGGCTCTTTTATCAGAAGAACTTGGACACAATAATGATAAAAATATTAACTAGCATTTATAGAGTACGTTAAGGTTTGCAAAGGACTTTACATACATACATACATCGTCTTCACAACAACCTGGGTGGTAGGTGCTGTGTGTGTGTATATAATGTATATATGATATGTAGGTATATATATAAAATTTATATGTATATATACACACATATATTTAGTTTTGATAAATTCCAATTTTAAGGATTTATTTATTTTCAAAAATTTAAATAATATTTACATTTTCCCCAATTACACCTTAAGAAAGCTTTTTAGCATTCATTTTTACAAGATCTTAAGTTCCAAATTTTTCTCTCTCCTCCTCTCTTCTGAAAACAGTGGGCACTATTATTAACTTCATTTTACAGGTGATGTCACTGAGGCTTTCAGGGATACAGAGACTCATCTGGGGTCATGTCCTGAACCCAGGCTGCTTGGATGCTAAGCCTCTCAGTTTTTTTCTACATTATTTTTCCCAGCTCTGGGGATGTCTCTTCTTCCTTATCAAATGCTACCATCCTTTTCTCATTTGGTCTCAGGACGGAGCAGTCAGATCCTACACCTCCACTGTCTTCTGGTGACTGAAAAATGAGTACCCCCAAAAAGAACCTTCCCCTGGCGCAGTCGGCAACGCCTTGGGATCATTCCACTGTTCACCCTCGGCGCACATGGAAAAGACATTAGAACCCACTGCCGGCTGGGAGACCTACCAAGATGAAAGGGCTTCTCTGATTTTAATATGCCAGGTTTCAGACAGGAAAACAGGGACCCTGTTTGGAAATGCACACACAAGAGTTTGCAGTTGCTCCCAACGATTAATGTCTTCAATCTCAGATGTCTCCTAGCCTGAGGGTTGTTTTATTTAAAAAAATCCAGAATCTGCACCGCTTTCCTTGGTCAAACAATATATTTTCCCCTCGCCAGAGGCAGAACTTCTGCTGTGTCTGCTTCCAAAGGAAAATTCCTGTGAAGTCTGTCCTGATGGGTGTTTGGCAAGTGAGCAAGTCATGGGCTCCAGCTGAAAATGAACACATTTTCTTTCTCTTCTCTTCTCTCTCCCACCCCCCTTCTCTGTTACTCTCTCCCTCTCTCTGCTTTTCTCTTTCTCCTTCCCCTCTCTCTTCCTTTCTGTGTCTCTCCCTCCCCCATCTTCTCTCCATCCTTTTCTCTCTCTCTCCCCCCTCACTCTTTCTCCCCTTTCCCCTTCTCCTTCTCTTCCCTCCTCTTCTCTCTCCCCCTCCTTCTTCTGTCTCTTCCACCCTATCCCTCTCCCTGTCCCTCACCTTCTCCTCCCCCCTCTCATTAGTGCAGACCTTAATTTGTAGATCTTGAATTTCAAAAAGTATATTTCTCATCCTGAAAAGTGCCCTGTTGTACCACCCCGTCCAGTAATTTTTCTTGATATTATTCTGGCCAGTGTTAAAGCCCCCGATGAGAGCAGAAAAGCCGCAAAGCCGCAGGGGCCAGAGGCTTGCCCCGACCACATGACCAGCACCAGGTGAAATATGGCTGGATGTGAAAGGGCTCTGAGATTCCTGAAGGGAATTCGAAGCAGGGGCCAGAATATTTTTCTTGAGCTTGGTCAAACATCAGTTACCGAGCGGAGATGAAATTTGGTTTATAACTATATGTAAACAGCCAATTACTCCGTGCCTGAAACTGCAAGAAAAACTGAGCAGAATTTCTCAGACTTGGTCTTGAATGTGCTTTTTATTCAAAGGGAATTATTTCCACTTTGCTGCTGCTGCTTTTAAGTCAGGGGATAAGCGCGGGTTTATTAACTAGGTGCCTCTGGTCGGACTTCGGTTTGTCTGGCTTTGAGGCTGTGCCCAGTAGGGCTTGGCCATCCGAAGCTCTCTTTTCCCTGCTGCTGCCCCCAAGTCCCCTGGGGGTGTGAGGTGCACACCCTTCTTCCCCTTGTCTTAAAGGGGCACATTCAGGGGGCAGGTGTGTAGAGACTTGGCATTCATTTCCCTGGGCACATAGGAGGTTTGCCCCAGGAGGTCGGCTTGCACTGCTGACTTTTTGTCCTATTTCTAGCACAGTGCCTGCCATAGAACCCTCAAGTCTGCCAGGATATCTGTGATCTCACCAACATGGGTAACTCCACAGCCTACCCATCCTGTATAACCCTTGTCGCCATACCCTTTCCTAAATTTGCCTTGAAGGGTCCACTCAGTGAGAACATATTAAGTGACTGAATTAAACTGAATTGTTGAACATGAGGCAGTTTGGTACAGTGGAGTCAGAGGACCTGGGTTCAAATGCAGCTTGGTCACTTACTACCTTGTGCAACTTTGAACAGGTCACTTGGTCTGTCTGGGCCCCAGTTTCCCCAAATGTAAAACAAAGGGGTCGGACTGCTTGACTCCTGATGTCTTTTCCAGATCTGCCCTTCTGTGTATGTCATGGACCCTTCGGGCAGTCAGGTCTAGCCTGTGACTTCTTAGAAAAAACGGTTTTAAATACATACGATAAAATCCATAGGATTACAAAGGAAACCATCCAAGTTCTCAGACTTCCTGAAATCTATCCTTGGACCAGCAGCTATCGCTCTCACTCTAGACTCTATCATTGCTCTCTGCATATCAAAGCAAGCTGGGTCTTCAGGGGAAAGAAGGGAGACCCAGTTGTCCTTGTTTTCTATCAGAAACACGCTAAGCTGTAAATCATGCTCCAGGGGCATCTGGACGCTCCCCTCTCCATCCGTCCGTCTGTATGTCTGCCTTCTTTCCCACTCTCTCAAAGGACAGCTCCTGTTTTATGGGGCTCACTTCTTGCTCAGCTTTCCCCTCTAAGCACGGAAGGTTTCCCCCCACTATCTCTCTCCAGCAGGAAGGAAATCCCAGGGCCTTCCATACTTAGAACCATGGGCTTGTGCTGACCTGCTTTGTTCTTAAATGGCCTGTTTATAGCAGAGGAAATGTTATTTGTTAGTTGGAGGAGCTGATGGAGGAGGAGGAGGAGGAAGAAGGCTTCTGTTGCCCCAGCTTTAATTATACCACCTCAGAAAAGCCCCTTCACATGGCTGGCCTGTCTGGGTTGTTGTCCTCATGTGGGACTCAGGGACAGGTACAGGCCTCAACGCACAACTGGCCTGTTCTGAGAACAAGGGAGGTCACAGGCTGTTAAGAATACCTGGATGGGCTCCTCCCTGAACCTAAAAACACCTGGCCTCCCTTACATGCTCCCCAAGCTCCACATCAGTGGAAAGATATTAAATTCTTAGGATCATAGGCTCTCAGAGACTACTGGGCCCAGCCTTCTGATTTGATAATCTACAAGCATTTATTTACTGATTGTTTACACTGTGCCAGGCACCGTGCCAAGTGCTGGGGAAAGCGAGAAAAGCAAAAATCCAGAGGAGGGAATTGAGTTCCCAAGACATGAAATGACTTATAGGTCATACAGGTGGTAATTGGAAAGCCTAGACTCCAAGGCCTGGTCCTTGATTCAGATTCACGGCATTTCCCCATCACAACTGACTCTCTCCTGTTACTATGTACACTCTATTATGGCACATCTCAGAAGGCATATGTGATCAAGTTGTCAGAGATTGCTTCATTTCCATCATTCCATCTAGGCCCAATATATGCTTGCTGTTCAAGGTAGTGTGTGTGTGTGTGTGTGTGTGTCTGTGTCTGTGGCACTGGGGCTGGAGTTAGGAAGACCTGAATTCCAATTCAGCCTCAGACACTTACAGGTTGTGTGACCCTGGGCAAGTCACTTCACTTTGTTTGCCTCAGTTTCCTTATTTATGACATTTTAACAATAGCATCTACTTCTCAGGGTTGTTATGAAGACTGAGGGAGGAAACTTGTGCAAAGTAGAGTGACATATAAATGCTGTCATCATTGCTAGTAGACTAAAGTACACTTACTTGGGTAAATGTTGATGACTGGTTAATACTGACCATCCCATACAGCTCAACTCTTATGTCCTTTGAAATGTGACAAAACTGAGATTGTGGATGAGCGCAGCTGTAACCATATGCTACCTTGGTTGGAGAATATTTCATCTTATATTGTTCTGGGTTTGTGTGTGTGTGTGTGTGTGTGTGTGTGTGTGTGTGTGTGTGTGTGTTTAATGGGGTCAGTCACAGGACTGCTGTTCCTACCTCAATCCTCCAAAGATCCCTGATTTCACCCATGGAGGTCTACACTAGATAAATGGACACTATAAACTTTCCATCAAAAGCCAGAATTATGGTTGCCCAGAGAAATAGCAATGGTTTCACACATGCAGATGATGCCACTTTGAGGGCAGTGAGTGAAGAAAAATTAAGAAGCCTCTTGATCAGGGTGAAAGAGGAGCATGTAAAAACTGGCTTGAAGCTTAACAGTAAACAAACCTGCTAACGTCTTGGCACTTGGTCCTATCCTTTCCTGACAAACAGAGGGAGAAGAAATGGGAGCAGGGTCAGATCTTATATTCTTGGGCTCAAAGACGGTGACTGCAGCCATGAAATTAAAAGATGCTTGCTCCTTAGAATGAGAGCTGTGGCAAATCTGGACTGCATCCTAAAAAGCAGAGGCATCACCTTGCCGACAAAGATCTATATAATCAAAGCGATGGTTTTTCCAGTAGTAATGTATGGCTGTAAAGTTGCTCTATGGGGAAAGCTGAGTTGGGAAAATCAATGCTTTCAAATCGTGCTTCTGCAGAAGACATTTCAGAGTTCCTTGTGCAGCAAAGGAGGTCTACTCAGTCAATACTTAAAGAAATTAATTCAGGATATTCACTAGAAGGTCAAATACTACAGATGAAGCTTAAATACTTAAGCCCCATAATGAGAAGACGGGACTCAAAGGCAAAGACCCTGATGTTGGGAAAGACTGAAAGCAAAAGGAGAAGGGGATGAAATAGATAGATAGAAATGGATAGAGAGACAATCACAATAACCCTTCCTTGCCTCAGCTGAAAGTTTTCATGAATTTCTGTCACCACAATAAGAGTTAGAAGGGAAGGACCTCTGTGGAACTCTAGTACAACCCATTTCTGAAAAAACAATTCCTCCCACAACATGGCCAAGCATTTCATTGAAGACTTGGAGTAGGTGAAGCCAGCTCCTTCTCAAAAGAGTCCAGAAGAAATCCCCACCTCGAGGGGTCTGTGCCAATGATGAGCCCTTCTCAATCCATCCATCACTTGTTAGATCCGTTGTCTCTCTTATATCCTATCTATCCTTTTCCAGCCACTCGCTGTGCTACCTATCTTGGGAGTGTACTTTCCAGGGATGTACACATTGACAATGAGGGTGACGCATACATTGCTAGCGCTAGCTCAGTGTTTAGGAGGCTCTGAAGAAAAGTTTGGGAGAGAAGAGGTGTTAGACTGACTACCGAACTGAAGGTCTACAAAGCCATTGTGCTGACCTCATTGTGGTATGCCTGTGAAACATGGATAGTCTACGAGCACCATGCCGGGAAAGAGAATCGTTTCCACTTGAATTGTCTTAAAAAGATTCTGAGGATCACCTGGCAGGATAAGGTACTAGACACTGAGATGCTTACTTGAACTAAACTGCCAAGCATTCAAACTATGCTTCAGAGAGCGCAACTCCAATGGGCTGGCCACATTGTTTGAATGCAAAATGTACGCTTGCCAAAAAGACCATTTTATGGAGAACTTGCATGGGGCAGGCAATCACATGGTGGCTGGAAGAAAGGATACAAGGACACTCTTAAGGTCTGTCTCAAGAACTCAGGATTTGATTGTGTGACATGGGAGACACTGGCACAGGACTGCTCAGCATGGCATGCCCAAATCAGAAAGGGTGCTGTGCTCTATGAGCAAAGCAGAATTGAAACAGCACAAAGTAAACATAGGACGTGCAAATTTGGAGTAAACACCCCAAATATTTACACAGACTGTCTGTGCCCAATCTGTGGTAGGGCATTCTGAACTCATAGTGGTCTGATCAGCCATAGTCGGACACAATGAAACTTGACTTTATTAAAGCAATGTCATTTTGGTCCTCTTTGAGAACAAAGAACAGCCACCACCACATTGTCCATCTAGAATAAGATAATAACTTGTGGAAAGAGCACCAGACCTAGAGCTAGAGGCCTGGGTTCAAATTATAACTCTGTTCCTCACTACCTACATGACTTTAGGCCAGTCATTTCAGTTCCTTGGGCCTCAGTTTCCCTAGTTATAAAATGAGGGGTTTGACCTCTAAAGTCCCAGTTCTCAATCCAGGATCCAGTGGGATATAAGCCCCTTGAGAGCAGGGATTATTTTATTCATTGTATTTGTACCTCTGGCACATAGTAGGTATGTTTAATAAACATCTGTTGGGTGACTGATGAATTCTTTAGGCCTTCCATACCTTCCATTTCAACCAAACTGTTCCTTGAACTTGACAGTGCAAGTTTGTTGATTTGACTTGAGTTGATTTAGGCAGGCTAGGAGGGGGTTGGTTGGTTCCTTAGTTTGATGGGAGCTGACCTTGCCTTCCCTCCTCCAGCACAGTCTTTGTGTCTGAATGCCTCAATAAGGCAATGAGAGCTTTCAGAGGAGGCCCTTATTACCAATGGAAGCAGATGTAAGTCCAAGAAACCCCCAAAAACACATCAAATTTTTTTGTCAACATCACTGAAACTAGAATTAAAGTCTTAACTTATGAAGGAATGTCTTTTATGCTTCACATAAATCAATCTACTAATTATTCAATCTATAAGCATTTATTAAGTGCTTAATATATAGGCCAGGCACTAGGTTAAGTGCTAGGAGTCAATGTTTTGAAGTGTCTATTTACATAAATAGACCATCCAATTCTTGGGTCTACACATACACACACACAAGTGTGCACACACACACATATGCCTGTTCGGCTTTTTCCTTTTTCCCCAAACTTTTTCCTTTCCCAAGTGAAAAAGGAATGCAAATTTCAGATCATTTGGCCAATATAGACAGTGTTCTAAATAACTCATTTATGCCCACGATCCACAGGGGCAAAAACCACTCTTGGAGGGCCCCTGCTGAGCAAGCACTCCCCTTGGAGCCGTTAATTAGCCAACACCACTTGTAGCTCACCTCCTGGCCGCCATCATTGGTGGATGCCAGCTCACAGACAGAAGATAAACAAATAAAAGCAACAGTGAGTCCTGCTAATAAGCTCCAGTGTGCACAGTCCAGTCTCTGCCAAGCAGAGCAGGGCTTAGTGAAGACAGAAAGGTGTTTTCTCAGTTCTCTCCTTCTCAGGTGGCACACAAGTCAAGAAATAGAAATGACTAAAGAGATTAGGTTGTTATCATCTATTATTTCCGAAGTTCATGGTGGTAGTGAGGTGGGGGAGGGGAGTCACAAAGCAGCTGAGGCACAAGGGGAGGGAGGGAAGGAAATATCATTTATAAGAATCAACATCATAACAACACCTCAAGAGAGCCCCTTCCCAGGTCCTCATACTTCGGGCATTTACATTTTAAGCAAAGGCAGCAGTAATGGCAGCTCTCTATTTTTCTATTTCCTTCTGTATTTATTGTGTGGGTCTCACAATTAGCATTTGTTCACAGTGTTATTTTTAAATGTTCTTGAATGATAATTTATGACTTTCCCATCTGATCAACTTAATATTTTGAGTGAGGATAACCAGTTTTTTGAGGGAATTAACCTTACCTTAAGACTATCACAATGCACCACACAATGCCCAAGACTGTCTTCCATAAATAAATACATGACTGAAATATTAAGGACTTTTAAAAACCTCAGATAAAGTCTATCTAATTTACTTTTAAAATGTCATCTTTATTGGTATATTTTGTTTTGACATCCCCTTCATTTTTAATGAAAGGATTTTCTCCTCCTCTCCGTTTTCTCAGTTAGCCATGTCTTACAATAAGGATTTTAAAAAGAGACTGAGCAAACCCATCTATCAACTGTGTCAGGCCGTGTGTGCTTCTCTCCTGATGTTTTTATAGTATAATCTTTAATGTTAAGGTGGGGAAGTCACTTAGAATGTACTGGGAAATGTGGTGTGAGGTGAGGGTCTAAGCCTTATTTCTGCCAGATTGCTTTCCAATATCCTCAGCAGTTTTAGGGTGTTCTTTCCTAAGTAATTTATGTTTTCTAGTTTATTGAACATTGGGTTACCCTGATTTCCATGGTTTCTGAATCTCATTTGTCTAGTCTGCTCCACTGATTTACCTTTCTATTTTTTAACCAATACCAGATTGTTTTGTGGACTGCTGCTTTTGAAATATAGTTTGAGATCTAGAAGAGCTATTTTTCCTTCGCCCCTTCCTCTTTTCATTAATTTTCTTGATCTTTTATTTTTTCAAATAATTTTGTTATTATTGTATTGAGTTCTATAAAGTAACTTTTGGATAATTTTATTGGTATAGCTGAAAAGTTAAATTAACTTTATTAGGTAGATATATTATTTATATTTAATAATCTAATAATATAGTAATTCAATATTATATATCATATTACATTATATTAATATAAATTTGTTAATTGATATATTAACATAATATATGTAATATGTTATATATTATACAATGTAATATAATATGTTAATAATTTAATAATAATATTAAATTATTTAGCATTATTATTTTGGCATGGTATAGACATTGGCACTGAATATTCCTCCTGCTATTTATGTAAGCGGCTTCTTCCTTTAAGGGGCACTTTGTAACTGAATCTAAACAAGCCTTTCATGGGCTTTGGGAGGCTGATTTTCCGATACTTTAGGCATTTTGTAGCTTTTGGAAAGGGATTTCTCTTCTTTTATTGCCTCTCGGATTTGTCATTAACACAGAGACATGCCATTGATTTTTTTGGATTTATTTTGTAGTCTGGAATTTTGCTGAAGTTGTTAATTGTCTCAATCAATACCTTTGCTGATTCTCTAGGATTTTCCAAGTTAATGGTTTAAATCACAAATGGGATAATTTTATCTCCTCTATGCCTTTAATTTCCTTCTCTTGTCTTACTACTATGGTTAACATTTCTAGAAGTTTATCAAAAGTTAGTGGGGAGAGTTGGGTAGTCTCACTTTGCTCTGCTATTTTGGGGGGAATTCCTAGTTTATCTTCATTACCTAAGATGCTTGTTTTTGGTTTTAGATACCTTTGATGACATTTAAAAATCATCTCTTTATGTCTATACTTTGTAGGGGTTTTAACATAAATGAGTGCTGTACTTTGTCAAAAGCTTTTTCTTCATCTCTTGAGATAACCATACTGTTTTTTGTCTTTATTTTTAATATGATTAATTAGGTTGACTGTTTTCCTAATGTTGAACCATCCTTATATCCCTGGTATAAATCCAAGTTGGTCAAAATGAATGACTTCGTGGATGAATCATGGTAATCTGAAAGGATTTTATTTAAAAAATTTAAAATCTGTAATTCATTAGTGGGATCACTCTGTATACTTCTCCAGGACTTGATCCTTCCCTGGCCTGGGTATTAGGACTATATGTGCCTCACAAAATGAATCTGATCAAGTGCTTTCCCCCCCAATTTTGGAGAATAATTTGTGTAGCATATGTATAGTACAGACAGGGAAGGAGAAGGAAATAGCATTTATATATCAAGCACTGACTGTGCTAAGCATTTGATAAACATTACCTCATCTGACCCTCACAACAGCTTGGAAGATAGGTAGTGTTATTATTATATCATTACATTATATTATTAATAATAATTAATTAATTAATACTACTAATAATATTCTCATTTGACAGATGAGGAAACCAAGGCACAGGCAACTTTCTCAGGATCACACAGCTAGTAGGTGTTTGTGACTGGATCATGAACACAGACCTTCCTGACTCTGGACTAAATGTTCTATCCACTGAAACTTCTCTTTGAAAGATTCGATGGGATTCTCCTGGGAATCCATCAGGACCAGGAGCTTTTTCACTCTGGTAGTTCCCTTATGGCTAATTCTGTTCTCTTTTCGGAGACTGTGTTATTTATGTAAGACGTCTCTTTGGTCTAATGTTAGCCGAATAATTTCCATTTTTGAAGGTATTATTTTATTTCTTTTGTGCTCTCAGTTTTGTTAGTATATAATTGTATACAATAGATTGCAATGCTTGTTTTTATTTCTTTTAGATCTGATGTGGTTTTACTTTGCTAACTGCTATTTTGCTGATTTTCTTTTTTACTCAGATTTGGCTAAAGGTTTATAATTTTATTAGTCTTTTCAAAGAACCAGTTTTTAGTTTTATCCTTGGATATTTCTGGCTTCCAATTTACCCATTTCTTCTCCAATTTTTGATATCTCCTCTTGTATACTTATTTTAGATTTATTAATTTATTAATCTAATATTATTATGACAATATTATAATAACATCTAATGATAAATGTCTAATTTGTTAACTTGCCTTTCTAATTAAAAATACATATTCAATTTATGAATCCTCTTGTTTTCTGTTTCATTGTTTGTATATTCTATACAATTTTATGCATTCAAAGTCTCTTTCTTCTGAAAAGAGAGGAGGTGAGATACATGTTCTCAGTCCTTTGGAAGGTTAATTCCAAGACATAGTTGTTGTACTGCAAAGTGCTCAGTGAATTACCTGGTCTAGGCCTCAGCTGCCTTATCAATATAAAGAAGGACTTTTCCCACATGATTTTCAAGCTTCTTTCTAAGTTCTTATATTCATGTCTGTGAGTGTGATTTCATTGAAACAGAGCTGTAGCTGCTGCCATATTGTCCTCCTTGTCTACAGCTCTCACATCTAGTGGAGGGATCCGAAGGAAGACTCATTGGCAATTCTTGAGCCCCAAAGCCATGGGGGTATGGTGGAGCATGATTAAGAGGAAATAGGATTCCTATTCAACCATGGTTCCCCCAGATTGTGCAACAAACACACAATTTATCTAATCACATGGAAATTGTGGCAAAATGGTACTTTTGCTGGGGCAGGTGCACAGCGCCCTCTCTGTTATTATCCCTCCACATTAGGAAACAGGAATATTAAAGCATGACAGAGATTTCTGGAGGTGGAAGACAAAGTTCAGGTGCCAGGGGGAAATGGATGTGAATGCTGGGTGTGTGTGTGTGTGTGTGTGTGTGTAACAGAAGGATTTTTGTGAAAGAACATTTTTGTAGTTGCTCAAACATTAAAAACTTAGTCCAAAAGCCCATTAAGAATCCCCACCCCCACCCCAGGAATGTGAGTCATAAACATCCCTCCGTCTGCAGTCTTTTACTTGGAGCATTTCCCGTTTCATCTGGCCTTCCCACCACCTTCATGCACCATTATCATTCTTTCCAAGATGGTGCCAATTCCAGACTCTCTTTCTCCTCTTCTTCTCACTTCATCAGCTCTGGTCTATTGCTTTAGCCTGGGCTTTCTTCTACCTTTCTTGTCCTCAGGATGAACTTACTAAACTTTCCTTTTTTCCTACAAATAGTCTTTTTTTCACTTTAAAAAATTATAAACACAACAAACATCAAACACCAGCATTTCCATTCCAAAAGGATGGAAAAAGAGGATCAGACCAAGACAGCCTAACATGGGAGGGAGAGCTGGACTTGCAGTTGAAAACATCTGGATTGAAGTCCCAGCCCAGAACCAGGCTGGCCCTGTGACTCTTGGCCACGCATGCATTTCTAAGTGCCCTGGCCACCTCGAAGTGGAGGTGCTGC
>CM053770.1:14825271-14840558 GCA_028658325.1 Potorous gilbertii
CATCTCTATCATCATCATCATCATCTCTATCATCATCATCTCTATCATCATCATCTCTATCATCATCATCATCATCTCTATCATCATCATCATCATCTCTATCATCATCATCTCTATCATCATCATCTCTATCATCATCATCATCATCTCTATCATCATTATCTCTATCATCATCATCATCAACATCTCTATCATCATCATCATCATTTCTATCATAATCATCATCATCTCTATCATCATCATCTCTATCATCATCATCATCATCTCTATCATCATCATCATCATCTCTATCATCATCATCTCTATCATCATCATCATCTCTATCATCATCATCATCATCTCCATCATCATCATCATCATCTCTATCATCATCATCATCATCATGATCTTCTTCTCCATTACCATCATCATCATCATCTTCTTTTTCACCATCTTCTCCTCTGTCATGATCTCTCCCTCTTCCGTCATCAATTCTTCTTCTCCTTCACCATCATTGTCATCTTCTTTTCTTTCATCATCATCACCACCATCATCATCGTCATCATCTTCTTCTTCTTTTTCATCATCACCTTCTCCTACATTATGATTGTCTCCTCTTTCATCAGAAAGACTTGGTCTGATCAAGATTGTCTCATTTTAACAGGCAGAACTCAGCAAATACCAGAAATAAATGAATAATGAAAGAAATTTTCCCCTCCTTCCCACTTTTGGTGATGCTGTCAAACTGATATCTCTATGCCTCATACAGGACTAAATTTCCCATCTCTGTTGTCCTTGCACTAACTGAGCCGCATGCCTGGAATGCAGTCCAGGCATGGACTCCACCTCACTGAATTCCTCTTCTCCTCCTACCTGAAGCCTTTCCTGTAGCCCCCAGCTGTTAGTGTGTACCTTCCCTCCCTAATTAACTTGTATTTAAGTACTTTATATTTATTCTTTTTATACTAATTCAGTATGTATGTGTATATATCCTAACATCTCCCCCATTAGAACATAAGGACTTCAAGAAGTAGAGGTAATGTCATTCTCTGTATTTATATCTGTAGCACCTAAGACAATACCTGGCACATGGTAAGTGCTTAATAAAAGCTTGCTGGTTGACTGACTGATTGACTAAAGATAACTTGATATCCTAGGATGTCTGACTAAGCTAATACAGCTTGTTTCTACAGGCTGCCAAATCAGTCTGTTAGTTAAATAATCTCGATCAAAAAAAAAACTCTGGCCAACAGTCTATTAGTAACTGTGTCGAGAAATGGGCACTGTTCTTTGTCAGTGACTTAAAAAAATCTCACTTGAAATTTTAACAATATTAGGATTTGTCAAACCATGAGGCAGTTCAATGTTGCAGTGGACAGAGCACTGGGCCTGGAGTCATGATGGCCTGAGTTCAGATACAACCTTAGACAGTAGCTGTATGGCCTTAGGCAAGTCATTTATGCCTCAATTTCTTCATCTGAAAAATGAGCTAATAATAAGCATCTCTCTTAAGAGGGTTATGAAGGCCAAATGAGAGAATAATTGTAAAGCATCATACACAATGCTTTCTAATAGTTAGCATTTATAATTTATATATAAAACATAATTCTAACAGTTAGCATTAATTATTATGATAGGGTAGCTAGGGACAGTCAGCCCAAAAAGAGCCCATCCTTCAGATTTTTTCAGAAAACTGAATAAAAATCCAATCTTTTTTTCCTAACCTGAAGGACGAGAGGAAAGGAGAATCCCTCCTCCCCACACAAGACCTGGTCATCAATACACAAACCAAAATAGCAGATGATGATTTAGCCTTACATTATACTTTTGTCAGTGTCTTGTGTTCATGCTGTATTCCTCCATTGACTATAAGCTCCTGGAGGGCAGGCAAAGTATGATGTTTACCTTTGTATTCCAAGCACTAAGAAGAGAAATTTTTAACCAGGAGACAGTTAATACATGTCTGCTGAACTTAATGGAATGGAATGGGTGCCAAACAAATTGATAGGTAGCAAACAGTTTTCTTAGGGAAAGAGAGAAGCAACCTGAAACTTATACCCAGAGGGTGGTGGGTTGTTTCTCCCAACATGGTAGGGTCCGAATAGAGCCATAAAGACTTACCTGTTGGTGTGCTACTTCGAAAGGAAGAGGAGGGAGTGATGGGAGGGGTGACAGGAGGTGTAAGGCTTCCACTGCTGTGGCGAGGTGGAGTGGACACATTTCCTCGAGATACCGAGCTGGACAAGGTCAATGAAAGTTTAGGCTGAATTTTCTTCTTCAAAGACTCTTGCTCACGACGAGCAGCATCAGTCATAAATCTGAAACATTTAACAGAAGGTGAACTGAGTCGTTAAGGTTTGGGAAATCATCAGATATGCTTTTCCCAAAGCAGGTGCATTGAAAATCTCCCAAAATGAATTTAACAAATGTTGACTGAAAACTGCTCTGTTCAAGTGGGACTCCTTGAATCAAAAAAATTGTCATTTTTTTTTTACTGCAAAAAAGAGAAATGTTAGTCAAACACAGCAAGAATCAGCTCAACTTAGCAATTGAAGCAATTTTCAAAACAAGAGCTATGTTCCTCAAGGAATTTTTATGGACAGTCCCTGAGAAAGAAAGAAAAATATTCAAGTTTATCATTCCAAAATTGTGAGTTAGGTTCATGTAAGCATTCCTACTCTCCTTCATAGATACTGAATATATATAGTGGGACAGTGTGACCCAGACTTACGCAAATCTATTTATTATTCCTCAATCGGCCTTACAGGAGTAACACTGTTATTCCACTTGTTTTTTGTCTTACTGATAAGGAAAAGGATGTAGTGAAGATGTAAATAGGTCATCACCATGAGCAGCTGTATTTGTGTAAATAGAAGCACACTGGGAGGGGCATAAAGGCTAAAGGGATGAGAAGAGGAAGTGTACTGCCTTCCCCCCCCACCCCGCCCCAATCAAGTTACCCTTAGGACCCTGAAAGAGTGTGAGTGTAACTGCAGACCTGCCAGTTAGAGAGAGGAATTCAGCTCAGAGAGTAAGCATCCACAGACCTTACGTGAAATGTGTCAGATTACACATTGGGCAGAAAACCTACACATCTGTTACAATGAAGAGGCTTAGCTACTTCTCCATCAGCTACATTATAAGTGATGGAGAGATGCAAAACCAGAGGGTGCAAGATCCTCTCTGCTTAGCTATTTGCTTGGCAATTATTATGGCGACAGTTAAGTGACACAGTGTATAGTATACCAGGCCTAGAGTCAGGAAGGCTCATTTTCAGGAGTTCAAATGTGGCCTCAGACATTTAGTAGTCGGGTGACCTGGTAAAGTTATTTCATTCACCCTGTCTGCCTCAGTTTCCTCATCTGTAAAATGAGCTGGAGAAGAAGCAGTATCTCTGCCAAGAAAACCCCAAAAGGCATCATGAAGACTCAGACATGACTGAAACAACTCCATAACAACAAATTATTAAGGCAGCATTAGACAGTCCCTGATTCAGTCAGAAGTTTTAAGTTCAAACACTGGCCATGATCCTTGTTACTTACATGAGAACTTGGGAAAGTCCCTGTCCTGTGACTTGTAATGTCTTCATCTGTGAACGGAAGGGGTTGGATTAGATGACCCTTACGGTTGGCCCTGAATCTGATTATTCATGATCTTGCTTCATGGCCCTAAAGCTCCCAAGAGATGTTCTTCAAGATTCAGTAGAATCGTGATTGTCATTCATGAAGCCTTTCCCGGTCCGCCGTGCAGCAGGACATCCCCTCCCAAAGCAACCTTGTATTCACTTTGTTTGGATTCTGTATATATTTATTTGTATGTATGTATCCTGTCTCTTCATCACAATGTAAGCCTTTTGAGGGCAGGGCCTAATGCAGTCATTTTCTTTTCTTCTCCGTGCTATCTAGCACAGTTCCTGTCATAAAGCTGATGTTTAAATAAAAGGTTGTAGATAAGGGGGAAATGAAGTCTTTTCTAAAGTGTTTATCTGAGAGGGGGGTTGTCCACCCGGGGTCCATGAGCTTGATTTTTTAAAAAAATACTTTGATAACTGCATTTGAATATAATTAATTTTCTTTGATTCTATGTATTCTCCTTTATGCATTTGCAAACACCATTCTGAGAAGGGCTGTGTATGTTTACCGGGTCTAAAAGGGTGGGGGCCCCACACTAAAACTTTCAGCGCGTCATCTGTTTGTAACGGGAATCTTGTGTCATTTTCACCACTGCATCCATAGACATGATAGAAATCCTTTACAACGAAGTTTCCTAAGTACGTACAAAGCTGCCGATAGTAGATCAACCTCGTTACCGTTACGGGACGTCAGAAAGCAGGGTCTCATAGGTCGTGGGGTCGTCCTTGTGGTTTTCACTGGAGGTGGGTTGGGGAGCTGGGCCCTCTCCCAGCATCTTTCCCAGGTTCCCTGGTCCACCTCCATCCCTAAGCGCGCTACAAAGTTGTTCAACCACCAGCTCAGTGGATGGGCCGCGAACACGGGAAGGCCCCGCCGGCCTTTGTGGACGCAGGTACTGCCTTCAACACGGTGAAACGAGAATCACGTTGTTGCGGCTCCTAATACTCTCCGTTAACCCTGGGATCACCTCGACACACTCCTGCCCCGGAGATGCCTTCTGCAACATAATCTCGGGGCATAAAGGGACTTTGATATGTTTAAGCCAGTGGCAATAAAGCATCAGGCTGGAGAGGATGGAGGGGCCCCTGAAACAGAAAGAGGGGAGAGGGAAAAAGAGATGGGGACAAGAAAGAGAATGAGAATGAATGGGGGGGGGGAGAGAACCAGAGAAAGAGGAAGAAGGAATGAGAGCAGGGACGGGGGAGGTGAGAGGGGAAAGGAGAGGGAAGAAGGGAGGGGGGAGATAAGGAGAAAGAGGAAGGCAATGAGAGGAAGGAGGGGGAAACGAGAGAGCGGAAGAATGAAGCCCCCACATGGAGCTCTTTCAGTTTGCCCTTGCCTCTGCCTGAATCCTCTCCCGCTTCTCCGTAGCCCCCCTCCCTAACTACCTGGTCTTCCTTTTTATTTATTCCGTATATCCTTATAACCGGTGTAGACACTCTCTCTTTCCTGCCAGAACACAAATTCACTGATTGTTTCCTCTTTGACTTAGTGATTTTTCTAAAGCTGAGGTCGGACTGTGCTCCCCTGGCTCCCCGCCACCTCCCTCCTTAAAAAGCTCCCAATGACTGTTACCTTTAGGATTAAATAGAACATGCAGTTTGGCAGATAACGCTCTTTCCAACTCCGACTCTACTTTTTCAGGCTAACACACGAGTTCCGTCTACACACATCAGGGTCTGGCCGCACCCATTCTCCTTCCCTTTGTACTGGCTATTTTCCATGCCCGGAATACTCTCTCTCCTAACCTCGGACCCTAAATGCTGGCATCTTTGAAGTCCCACCTCCTGAACAGATGAGCTTTGCGGTGGACAGAGTTCAAATCCTGCACCATGTGACTCTCAAAGACGCCTCAGATCACCTCCCTTCCAGGACTCTTAGGCAGATTAAACAGGACAGCTCACCCTATAAAAACTGCCTTGGGAGGTGATGGACCCATCCCCACCCCTGGGTGTCTGCTTGGCTGTACTGCCAGCCCACGTTTCCGTGACACCGCACCCAAGAGGCTGTCCTTGTCTTCCCTCTTCCAGGGTTTACCTGTTTCCCCCTTCCCTCAATTCTCATAGCCACAGGCTGGACACTTGCTGACTGATATGACTGATCAGAGCAAGGCAAGACATTGAAGTTCATCAGTGATGCATCGGATCAAAGACACCCAGCCCCCCTCTCCTGGAGCAAGGACAGCCAGGGTCATGGGGCATCTGTGCCGCCACCGTCTCCATCCCCGACTCCATTTGTCCAGGAAGGAGCAGTAATTCCTACTTAGAAGTCTGGGTATTCATTTTACTTTTTGGATGTGGGTCTGGTCGTAACTAAGATGGAAACCAGCTCCCTCCCTTGCAGACCGGTCGTAAACGGTAGATTGTGCAAGATAAAAAAAAAAAAAGGGTCTGCCTTTTGAGAGGCGAAACAGACCTGAGGGAGCAGAATGTTCTTGAGTCATCCCCAGATCTTCCTCCCATCTAAGGGAAAGGGAAGAAGGCTCAGGCACTGAGATTTTCTGAGATAAAGGGCTCTGGTAGATCAGTGATGATTGCCGGTGTCTTCCTTCATTCTGCCCAAATATGTCAACCAATAAGCATTTATTAAGCACCTATGATGTACCAGGCCCTAGTCTAGGTGCTGAGGAACCAAGACATACATGAACTGGCCCCTGCCCTTGAGAAGCTGAGAGTAAGAGACAAAATGTGCATATGAGGAAACATACAGAGGATTGCAAAGTAAATGGGTATGAGGGTTTTGGGGGGTGCCCATCTCCCCACCTCCTGCTTTCCATACTCTACTTGCCAATCATTGACTGGGGATATCTTTGCAGCCTTCCCCAGTGAACTTCAATTATTTCAATAATGAGATTGCTGAAATAATATTTGTAAAGCTAAGCAGCCCCATGCCTAACACATAGTAGGTGCTTAATAAATCCTTGTGGATTGGTGGATTCCCATCTCTAAGTCTGGGGCTCCATGCACTGTCCCACACTGCCATTAGTTGCTCTCAAGGAGGCTGTTGAAGCTGATCTGGGAACAAGAAGAGACTTGCGGAGATGCTGGCTTCAGGGGGAAGCTGATGGTTTTGACTGAAGGGATTTGGTGCCAACCATGAACCAAAGACCCCCCCAAACCTGAATGTCTCCAGAAAACAAGACATCTTCCCATCTAAAAGGCCAGCCTGTTACTAAGCCCCTGTGGAGTTATAAAGACTTCTTGGCTGACGTGCCTTGTAAAGTGGATCTCTGCCAGGATACATGATGTCACTGGGACATATAATAACCAGTTTGGGGCTTTTCTATCCAATTGCAGAATTTTGGAGATAGGAGGGGCTTAGGAGGTGTAATGGTAAGGGAATCTGAAAATCTTCCCTGCCCCTTAATAGGCCCATGTGACCTGCTCTGAGCTATGATCCAGCCATAGCCTGAATCACATGGAGTCCATGTGGGAGGAGCTTGCTGAAAGGGTGGAGCAGGAAGGGAGAGAGAGGTGGAGCTGAGAGAGAGGTAGCAGGAAGAGCAGCTAGCAGTGAGTGAGAGTGGGGCATTTTACCTAAGGGAACCTGTTTGTGGGGAGGCCTTGGGGATGGTTGTTCTCCCTCTATTGGTAATGTGTACAAATCTCCTTGTTACCATGGTAGAACTGGCTTTCTGGTATCTGAGTAAATATTTTGGTTTCTTCTTTGAGGAAGACAGTTAATATTCTGCAAATTTACTGTGGAAATACACTTGCATATCCATGGTGGCTGCTGTGGGTATTGCACTGGCACTACAGAAGGTTGTCTAGATTAATGCCATCATTTTACACACAAAGAAACTGAGGACCTGGAATGGGACATGACCTGGTCACATATCAGGGTTTGACACAAATAGTCAGGACTCATGCTGAGGAGCTGCCTGACTCCTGGCCAGGGAAGTCCATTCTCCACCTCCCACTACACTGTCTTTATTTCCTTCATGTTTCTTCTAGGCAAATGAACTAATGTTCTCTGTACAAGCCACTTTATCTTTTGGGATATGATTCCCTCACATCCAGATCTGAAAACTGGCAGAGCCCTCAAAGGTTTGCAAAGCACTTCACAGTTACCATCTCGTATAATCCTGACAAGCACCCTGGGAGGTAGGTACTATTGTGATCTTCATTTCACAACTGAGGCAAAGAGTGGTTTGGTGACTTACTCAGGAGCACACGACTGGTATCCAGCCTGGTCCTGATCTATCTTTCCAGCTTCATTGACCATGAATTCCCCTCCTACACTCTATACCTGTGTGAAAATCACTCCATTTTCTGATCTCATTCATATGTTAAATTGAACCTTACACAAACCTTGGCAGTCCACAAACAAGTGGAGGACCAGAATTGTGAAAGAAAATTCTTATTGGGGTCTCCTACTGGAAGAGGCCAGTCAAGGCCAAGCATGCCTTCTCATTCATTCATTAATTCATCACAGGATTAGAACCTAACAGTACCAGGGACTGTGTAGCTTGACCTCTTCATTTTATAGAAAAGGACACAAGGCCCAGAGGAGCAAGCAACTGGCTCCATGTCTCTCGCATCTAGCAATGGCAGAAGTGTTCACATCAAAGTCTTCCAAACCCCACCTACCTGGACAAGGCAGTTGGTAGTTTGTTACCAGATTGGTGGTGCTGACCCCTTGTGGCTACTCAGATATTTGAGTAACACCATTTCTTTTTTTTTCCCCAATTAATTAATTAATTTTTAAATGTTCTACAATCACTTCCTCAAAATTAAGATTTTTATCCCCCCCCACACCTTCCCCCCACTACCTCCCTCCCTCCCCATGACAGCATACAATTCTGTATAGGTTCTACATATACTTTCCTATTGAGCACATGGAGGGAAATACACAGATTGTAATCATGACTGTGAATGGAATGAATTCTCCCATAAAACGGAGACAGATAGCAGAATGGATTAAAAGCCATAATCCAACAACATGCTGCTTACAAGAAACACATTTGAAACGGGGGGATACACATAGGATAAAGTTCAAAGGATGGAGCAGAATATTTTGTGTTTAGTAATACCATTTCTTAAGGTTCATGGGCAAGGGTGACTATGTGTGACTTTCTAGGATCCTGACTGTAGGGGAAGATCGAGCAAGGAGGGCAGGGGGAAGAGGTGAAGGAGGCTCCTCTACAACCAGAAACAAGTGTTCCTTGGGGAGAGGGAATGGGGAGTTTTTAACCTTAAGCCCAATCTTTTCAAAGTTGATGAAGAGTCCTGAAATCTTGTCCCTATAAAAGTGATATGCTCATTTGAAATGAAAGATTCATTCTGACTTTGCTTCAACTGGGAAATACCCAAGCTGTTTAAATTTTAAAATTATTTGAAGAAATATTTGCTTTGGGTAAAGGACATAGGCCTTAAGCAAATTTTCACACCTGAGTTAAAATTTTTTAAAATCCTTAGACCACAACGTCCATTCAGTCCAATATATTAATTTAGGGTACCACAGGAGGAAGAAAAAGTGACTTGTTCGAATCACTCCCAAATTCATGAAAATGAACAATTAAAGCCTTGAATTTCTGGTTGATAAGCTACTATCAGCTCCTTCATTCAACAAATATTTATAAAATATTGGCTTTCAGCATGGTTTGGGATTTAGAAATGGAAAAGATCAATGATTATAGATTCCTCAGAAGGCCCATGCTTGTGTATCATGAATCTTTTAGAAAGTTATTACAAATTTAACCAACATTAACATTTTAATACACAAAAAACAGAAAAGAGGAATGTATACAAAACTATAAACTGTTGAATTCTTTCTTCAGGAAGAGAGCTAGAAGGAACTAGACATGATAAGCACTGAACAGCGTCCTCCCAAAATGAAAATGACTGTCTTAATGGACATGTTATAACTGGCTACTAATGGGGAAGGCTTCCAAATCAGTGAGTGCCCTGTGCAGTCAGATCACAGACTGGTTAGAGCAAAAGTCAAAACATACGCCACACATGGAGAAAAGACAAAGGTAAGATGGTAGTTCTGTAGGCAATTATGATAGCTCCAATTTGACCTATTTAAATAAGCTACTGAGGTAAAAAAAAAATGGGAAATGGTTAAAGGAAAGTCCAGTGGAACCATTTACCATTATCTCTAGATGTACAACTGGCATAAAATGCCATGAAAAAGAGACCACAAAAACAAGAAATGAACTCAGTTGGCAAACATTAGAGCAAACATTTGGCAAACATTAAGCAAAGGAAGATGGCGGCCTAGGGTTAACAAATCTGGTTGACAATATAAACTCATCTGTGAAATATTATGGAGGAGAATGGTGAAAATTCACAACCTGTTTCATTTTGGAAAATAAGAAAGAATGCTGGGAAATAAAATGGGTCTGCTGGAAGGTTGGCATGAGACTCAAGTAGGATTTATCATTATAAATGAAATGGGAAATAGATCAACAAACAGACCAAAAATGGAACAGATCTGACATCATTTCTATAACATCTCTTCTTTTATTATCTTGGACAGTCATATCACTGCATTTAGATATTTACTTCTCAGTCTCCACCATTCTATATGAAAAGTAGAAACAGCTGCTAAGATGATTAAGTTTGCAAGAATGGCCAGACCAGGTGAATGGTCCAAAAAAGAAACAAATGAATTAAAAATCATTTATTAAGTTCTTACTCTGTACAAAGCAGTGAGAATTAAAAGCAAAGGAAAGATGGTGCCTGAACCACTCCTGTTGGGGAAGAGTGGATGGGGAAGGGTGTTTTGAGCTGGGATGTCACAAGGATAGTTAGTTAGTGGAACTCACGAGGGCAGCCTACCAGTTCAACTTTCCAGAGATAAAGAGGGAGGAAGGTAGGGGCCATTGTAGAGCAGGAAAATAGCCAGGGTGCAAATGAATGTGCCTGGTCTTAAGGAGTCTAGAGCTGAGTGTTTTGGCTCTTTCCATACATGGTTCCTGAAGGTCTGTATGTTTTAGAGGATGTAGCAGTGACAGCATGGCAGAAAATAGCTGATATATGTTCTAAAGGCAATCAAAGCTTGAAAGTGCTGGGTAATTTTTGAAGATACCAGAAAGAGAACAACATAGCATTTATTTATTTTTTTGAGACTGTCTCCTTCTCTTGTCTAGGCTGGAAGTTCAGTGGCCAGACATGGATCCGATCCTACTGCCGATCTACACAGAAGCTTTAACCTGCTCCATTAATGACTTGGGCTGTCTTGCCCCTCCCTAGGAAGCTTGATGTTCCTGAGGGCTCGCCATATTGGTGATAGACTTACTTCAGGCACCCAGTTGGTTTCAGCCCTCTTGCAACTCAGTACTCTTAAACTCCAAAGCAATCCAGCAGCAGCAGTCTCCCTAGTAGCTGGGATGACAGGCGTGGCCCACTTCTCAGCACCTACACAAAGGTGAAGGGGCATCAGAGGAGTGTTCCTGGTCAAAGGTCCAATGCAGACTCTTCTGCATTTGGGTTCAAAAGTGTGGGAATGGGAATTAAAGACTCTGTACTTGGGGAGATGTTATAAAGTTCTCCAGACATGATAGAGGGTTGTGTTCAAGCCTTCCTTTGAGAAGCAGCATGGGAAATTAAAACAACAGAACATTTAAAAGCCTTGTTTTATACTTTCCATGTCCCTTTGGGCACTATCATTTTTTTCAATGAAAATCAAATTTGTGAAAGCAAGCTTTAGGGAAGGAGGTGGGGGTCTGGCAGACACTGTAGAATCCCACGAGCTCCAAATCTGGCAACTGATCCCTCCAAGCAATGAGATTTCTCAAGTAACAACAGCAGTCAGACACTGGTGCATAGAGAACCCAACTGACCAGTTTCATGGGTCTTTTCTTGGGCTACTATTATGCTGGAGCCTGTGAGGATATAGGAAGAAGGTGGGCCAGGAAGAAGACTGAAATATGCTGCATTGCACTTGAACAGAGGGCATGAGAAATGTCAAGAGGATTACAGGGTATGTTTCAGGATGCAGTCACGTGTGGCCCACATGTCAAAGAATCCGGCTGCTCTCCACTGATGAGCATTCAGACCAGAAGGCACATCTGTGGGCAAAGCCAGGGGCTGCCTCCCTATGTCTGAGCAGCAGCTTATTTCCGTGGTTAAGCTGAACATGGATTGGCTTCAACAGCCGGCTGGTGAAACATAACCTGGAAACAGCAAGGAGTGTATATTTCGAGAGTGTTAATTCATTAGGGGGATTTTCTGTTTGAATGATCTGCAGAACATGATTAGAAACATATTCCTTTTTTAGGAAGTGGAAGGAAGATCATATAAAAGAGGGAAAAAAAGAGAATAACTTTAAAAATATTTTTATTTGTTCCATTAACTATTTCCCAATTTCATGTAAAAATTTCTAACAATCATTTTTTTAAATTTTGTCTTCCAAATTCTCTCTCTCCTTTTTACTCTTGACCCCTCCTTGAAAAGGAAAGCAATTTACTTTCAATTGTACATGCGAGGTCATGCAAAACATATTTCCATATTAGTCATGCTGCAAAAGAAAACACAAACAAAAATAAATAAATTCTTAAAAAATCTGCTTCAATCTGCACTCAGAGTTCACCAGAGATAGCATTTTTCATTATGATCCTTCAGAATTGTCTTGGCTCAGTGACTTGATCAGAGAAGCTAGGTCTTTACAGTTGATCATTGTACAATATTGCCATTATATTTCTGCTGGTTCTGTTCACTTTACTGTGCTTCAATTCATGTGAGTCTTTCCAAGTTTTTCTGAAATCATCTTGCTTGTCATTTCTTGTAGCGCATTAGTATTCCATCACAATCATATACTATGACTTGTTCAGTCATTCCCTATTTGATGGGCATCCCCTTGATTTCCAATTCTTTGCCACCACAAAAAGAGCTGCTACAAATATTTCTGTTCAAACAGGTCCTTTTCCCTTTTCTTTGATCTCTTTAGGATACAGACCTAGCAGGGTATATGCAGTTTATAACCCTGTGGACACAGTTCCAAATTGCTCTCCAAAATGGTTAGACTAGTTCATAACTCCACCAATGCATTAGTATCTCAATTTTTCCACATCTTTGCCAGCATTTGTCATTTTCTTTTTTGTCATATTACCCGATCTGGTCAGTGTAAAGTGGTACCTCAGCGTTGTTTTAATTTGCATTTCTCTAATCAGCAGTGATTTAGAACATTTTATATGAACTAACTGATTTCTTCTTCTGAAAACTGCCTGGTCATATCCTTTGACCATTTAGCAACTGGAGAATAGCTCTTGCCTTTATAAATTTGGCTCAGTTCCCTATATATTTAAGAAATATGGCTTTATCAGGGAAACTTGATGCAAACTCACCCCCTCCCCCATTTTCCTATTTTCTTTCTGATTTTGGTTGTATTAGTCTTGTTTGTGTAAAAGCCTTTTAATTTCTTGTAATAAAAATCATCTATTTTATTTCCTGTTTGGTCATAAACTCTTCCCCTTTCCATAGATCTGACAGGTACATTTTTCCAAGCTCTTCTAATTTACTTATGCTATCACCCAAAAAAGTGTATTAGAAATTGATAGGAGTTCTAGAAAGTTTTAGATGACTATGGCTGAGGCTCCTATTTGGAATGGTAATCTACAACCAACACCATCTTTTCAGGAATCTGACTCACAAAATGACAACCATAGCCAAAAGCTGATACCAGCTTAGATAGGAATAATTAGTAAAAATCCTACTGCAACCTCACTTTCTATGGCACTAGCTTTCTTTATTGATAATAAGTAGCTCTAAATGATTGAATGGAAGTTCCCCAAGAACAGAGCCTGTCATTAAAAGAAAAACTCTTTTCATCCCCAGCACTCAGTACAGTACCTTGTACACAGCAGATACTTAAGACTAGTTGAATGAAATCTGTACAGATTCGGCCCAAGATGAACTATGTAACTAGCTCATTCTAATGGACATTATTGGATGGGCAGAGGCTGGAATTGAAAGCCTAAGTCCAAGTATCTGTTCAGTTCCCAAGAACCTGTGTGACTTTGTGAAAATTAAATCATTTCTCTGGGTTTTTGCAAACCTTAGAGAGGTTTATATACACATGTATACATAATATATATTCATAAAGAATTTTATAAATGCTAGCCACTGTTCTGTGCTCTTATTAACACTATCCATGAAATAAGGGGTTAGAGTGTTGGACAAAATCTCTACCAGCTCAAAATTTTTAGCTTCAACTATTTTAATTCACAGGTGAATTTAAGTGAGCATGGATGAAAATGACTTGAATGAATGCCTCTAAATGTGTGATTTTAGAATATTAATCATCTCTCTCAAAGCAAAGCACTAGGCAAGTCAATTCTATTCTGTAGGGCTTGGTTTTCCAATCTTTAAAATATGGCAGTAGCAGACTAGATAATTTTTAATGCCCCTTCTAGCTTTAAATTCCTATCATTAAAGTAATTTCTGAAAATGAAGCACAAAATCAACCAACGTTGTGATTCAACAGGACAGTGTATGCAGCTTTCCAATCCCGGCACCTCATCTGTCTCTCCATTTAGAGGAAGGCTCCTCCATTATTTCTTTGGAACAAGATCTGTCACTTAATTTGAATTCAGGTGCCTTTTAAGTAGTGTTTTCATTTCTAGGTCTCTGTGTTCACTCTTCTCCAGGTTCTCTCATTCCAATCTGTCTCCCACCTTGCTATGGGTGATCTGACTATATCTCTCTCCCCTACTTGACAGACTAAGACTGCCATGGCCCTCTAACACCTACAGCAGCAAATACCAAATCTGATCAGCATTTAAAGTCATATGGTACCACTCTTGGAATACCAGTATTAAATAGATGGGCCTATGTTTCCATGGGAAGTTTCAGCTCACTAAAAGAGCTCCATAAATTTCTCAAAGGAAATTCAATGCACTCTCCTCCTATTCAACTCTGGGCCCAAACTGTCCACCTCTACTGTCTGTCCCAGATGTAGCAACACATAGAAAACGCAAATGTCTATTTTCACTGAAGTAGAAGGCATCCTTCAACCACTGGGTCTTTTCTGTGGGGTCCAAGGATTCTTGATGGTTACAGATCTCCTCCAGGAGGCTCTTTAAAAGCAATCCAATGTCACCCACGCAGGAGCATTTGGAGGATCTCGCCATCCCCAGGGAATCCCTCTCTACAGCTTAGGTTCTGGGCTTGACTTCCCTATCACAGCACTGAACACATTTGGCAAGCATACATCACCCTGCTTTATGATTCAGTTGGTGTTATGACCGGGGATGTTGAAGAGTGTTATATGTTATTAAATCTTTCAAGCAATTTTGAATGACTTGTATGGATGGATGAGAAACAATCCTGTAGGGCAGAGTTCTGATCTATTGAATTAAGTACTTTTTCATAATTAACAGTGGATAAGCACAGCATTACTCAGCCCACTGCAAAATGGTAAAGATGAGGTCCATTGGTTAATGTTGCCTACCAAGTCACACTTCTCCTCTATTAAGGGATGGCTTCTATTCATGTAGATCATGAAGGTTTTGGATAGATGGGAGAATAAGCATACAAGCCAATAATCATGGATGTTTCTCAGTTACCTTTTGGGAGTATTGATAAGATTTGGGATTTCTTTCTAGGCCTTTTGCATCCACTCCTCCTTCAAATGCCTTGCCTGGTGATTCCTTAGAGCTCTCTCAAGTGTGCTGCCCTGGCATGGATCTGTAGATACAACCAATTATGCTGTTTTATCGCCTTTTTTTTT
>CM053770.1:14841058-14912813 GCA_028658325.1 Potorous gilbertii
TTTGCAGGCAAATCCTTCCCCAGACACTCACCAAACTATGTGTTTGCCACATAACTTGTTTCAGTCTCAGTTTCCTTATCTGTAAAATAGGGAGAGTAACAGCACCTACTTTACAGGGTCATGCTAGGCTCATACGAGATAACACATGTAAAGCACTTCAAGCCTTGAAGGCCTTAAAAATGCTAGCCACTTTGTGCTGACAGAGCCAGGGCTGTGGTGGCTACTCTCCATTCAATATCAAAATGAACACCTTCCCTCCACCCCCTTCCTCAAGGAGGTCCCACAGTGCTGAGGAAGGAATGGAACCCAGGACTTCCCAATTCCACATCCATCACATGTCTTCAAGTATGACACTAGGCTATAGAGAGGATTCTCACAAACTGTTTTACTGAACAATACATTTAATCACATTGCCTGAGCCTGTTTGTGCCCTGTCCATGATTTCCAGTCTTTACCAGCAGCTGGTTCACTTCCAGGGTGTATGTGGGTCCTTCCCAGCTTTGTTTATGGTGGCCTTGTGTCCCTGATCACGGTCTTCATGGAGAGGCCAAAGTCCCAGGCCTAATGACCACAAGGCATCAGTAGCTGGTTTGGGTGCGGGCAAGCACGTAAGCCCACCCTGATCCGGTGTTCTTCTCTGGGCTCTGCCAGCACGCTGAGATGCCAGAGGGCTTCCAGCACAAAGCATTCCTTCTCCTCTGTCTTGAGCAGGCTCTTCTCACATGCACGCAGGCCATCACTGGTGCCCAATTATGCTCTCTGAATAAATACTGACAAACAAAAACCCAACTGTCCCCTCTCTATGTCTCCGGGAAGCAGACAGGCAATATTCCCACAGACACTCTCCTGGGCTCACACTGCATCTCTCCTGCCTTATTATGCCCCCGGAAATGAGGCCCATGCCCAGGGGAAAACATAAAGTGGATGCTATAAAATCCTGGCAGCTCCTGATTACAGAAGAGAGCCCCCCATCTTAGTCATCCCCCCATCCAGTTAGAAAAGTTCATTTTTATTTGGCCCTTGAAGGGAGGCCCTCTAGGTGACAAGCATTTGAGGTAAACAGAAAGGCAGTAGCAGAGCCGTGAGGGTGGTTTGTCCAAGGAAAGCTGCCAGGTGTCAGGGAAAGGATCCAAACCCCAAGGACTGCTGCCTCCAAGGCTAGCAAACCTTATGCCAAGCAGTGGGCTGTGAGCTCTATGGTACTGGAGGGAGAGAGCCATCTCTTCTGCCCATGGAACCTTTGTCTGGTTCTTGGCATTATCCAGTGACCCTGACTAGGGGAGGGTGACCAGGATGGTGAGGGGCTGGGCCCTGTGCCAATCAATTGATCAATACAAGTTTATTAAGCACCTACTATGTGTTAGGCACCTTGCTAAGCCTAGGAATACCAAAAGAACCAGCCCCTTCCTCAAGGAGCTCACAATGTAAGTGGGGAGATAGCCCCCAAGCAAATATGTACAAAGCATGTGACCAACTGGGAGACTAGGGAATCATTAACAGAGGGAAGGCACTAGAACTACAAAGGGCCAGTGAAGGCCTCAGCAGGAAGCCTTCGTGATGGTAACCCTTGATGAGTGACCCCAAAATGGTCTCTAAATATCTGAAAGTTTATGTTTGGGGTGCCAGGTAGTGCAGCAGATAGGAGTCAGGAGGACCTGAGTTCCAATCTGGCCCAAGACACTAGCTGTGTGACCCTAGGCAAGTCACTTAACCTAAACCAAAAAACCCAAATTCAAATAAATAAATAAATAACAGAGAAGAAAGAAAAAGTTCCTGTTTGGAAGGATTAGATTTACTCTGCTTGTCCCTAGAAGGCAGAAAGGACTGATGCAGGCCAAATCTGGATGGCTGGACATGATAGAGAGGGAGGCAGATTTTGGCCCAAAACAATAAACAGAACTACCCCAAACTGGGCAGGCTCCGTGATAGGTAGTAAGCTTTCCAATACTGGAGGAACTCAAGCAGAGGTGGCATGATTCTGGCTGAGGACGCTGAGGGAAACACTGACCTCCCTGGTCTATTCTAAGACCAAGCGTATGATTTAACGGATAATAGGAGTAGAAGCACAGAGGTGGGGAACCTGGTGGTAGAACAATGAGAAGCTTGTAAAACAGGGGTTCTTGACTTGGACATGTGTCCTGCACCTATTGGAAAACAGTCTGGGGAAGCCTATGAACCTTTCTGCAGAGGAAGGTTTTTAAATGCACAAAATAAAATATATAGGTTGACAAAAGAAACTAGTAATGTAATAAAATTATTCATGGACCACAGTTTAAGAACATTTGATACAACTCATAAAGAGGGATGGTGGTAGAAGAGCCAAGACAGGTCTGGCAAAGAATGCCAGTCTTGTGTTAGAGTGTGCAAGAACCTTGAAAGTTCCTGGGCAGAGGAATGGCCTGACCACAGCTAAAACGAGGAAGGAAAGACATGGCCCACCTGGGTGCCCTCCTTCAGGACAGGCTCTGATAGAAGCCCTCCATCTTCCAGTCAGAGGGAGAGAGAGGGTATCCCAGATCAGGCCTGATGGGAATCTGGGAGATGGGTTAGGATATAACAGTGGTGGTCAAGGTCAATGAGAACCTAAATGAGGATATTGGCAGGGGGAGGCATGGGGATTGATAACTTATTGGATGCCGGGGGAAGATAAAGGAAAGAATTGAAGGTAACCTGTGGGCTCTCTGTGAGGAAGAAATGCAATCTGGACTCATTTGACCTTGAGTTCAACCTTGGAGACTTTCCTCTAAGAATACTCTTCCATTTCTACAGACAATACCTTTACTATCTTTCCTTTGGTAAGGAAGACTCCGCCTTCCTTGGGAAAGTCCAAACACACGGCTTGTGTCCTTCAGGGGCTCTCATCTCTCAGACAGGCACTAACAAATATTGAATACAAGACATATTTTTATTTGACTTGACAAAAACCACCAGGGACTTGTAACTGAACCCATAAACATCAAAATAGCTCGCTTTCTTATTCCAGCCCCTCTCTTTTCAAGGAACCCATACCATCCTCTAGACTCATAGTGTTACTGCGGAAGAGCCTTCCGCACAAGGGAAAAGAACTTAGGGTTGTTAGGGGCAACTTTCCCTTCTTTCGGGTCCCACCTTCCTACAGGACCTACACAGTCCACATGACTCACAGTATTAGCAAATGCCAAACTGACTGACTGGGAGAATGGGGGATATCTTTAACAGCAATAAGAAATTCAGAAAGAGAAGCGATTTTCTTTTTGGATAGGAAGGAAAACTTTATTGCACTCTGGGCATGTTAAAATCTGCTGTACCAATATAACACTCATATGGAGGTATTAAGCAGGCAGTTAGTAAAAATGCAGGTGTGAAGGAGACAAAGAAGGAGCAAACAGAGAGATAGAAGAAAAAAATTTAAATGTCCATTATTAACAAAAGAACCCAACCTATCATGAAAATTGAATTTCTACTCCTACTTGAACATTTCACAAACTAGTGTACCATGCTATGTCTCAGGATGTGCCTCCTGTCATGATACATACAAACACAAACATTCATTCATTTTCCAAATATTTGTCTACTAAGTGTACAGTAATCCTATTTCCAACCTCCAAATTGGGACTCGCAGTGGCCTGACAAAACATATTGTTTGTGTGAAGCCTCATAAAAAAGTGTCTTCTTTTCTTGAAAGTGGGATTGTCCTAGAAAATTGAGGGATATGTATCTGGAGGAGGGGGGAAAGACACAGAATCTGAGCCTTTCCAACCTGGCTTTGTGAAAGGGGTTTTCTTTATATATCTGGCACATGAGAAACAACCTATTCTGAACCTTGGAATATTATGTTTTGAATAAATGAGACAGGGCAAGACTCGACAGCAGAAGCAAGAAACTCTTGGAATTCCATTTAAATCTGTTCACCAACATCTCTCAATACAAAATCTTCCCCGCCCAGTGAAATAAATTGGGTGCCTGGTCCTTGCAGGATGAAGCTTTTAAGATGCTTTTCTTTTAAGTCTCATTTTCCTTTGGGGGAGCGGGGAATGAACCAGGAAGTTATCTGGCCTCATTTTTTTTTTTTTTACTATACTATTTACACCATGCAGAGCAGATGAGGAAATGTCTAAAACCATTCCTCCCTGGAAGTAGAAATTCCACACTATTGTGCTCTGAGGGATTTCTCTTTAGGAGGGAATTTGAACAAACATTGTTCAGATGGTTTTTTTTTGTGGGACAGGGTGAGAAAAACTCTGAGTCAGTTTCCTCTATGGCCCTACATCCTGCAGAAGTGATGGGCACTCGGGCCTCCCACCGACTTCAAAGGGCATTTCTTCCCGAGCTCAGTAAATGGAGGCAGAGTAGGAGAGGCCTTAACAAGGCGATAAGTGAGGCCAGTCTTTGTTCCACAATTTATTTCCTTTGATTGGGGGGGGGGAGGAAGGGGAGAAGACAAATTATTTAGGTAACTCCTCCATGGCAGCCTCAGCCAGCTGGGAAATCTGACCCTGATATTTATAAAAATCCCAGTAGTAAAGGAAATATTTAGGGAAAAGGATAGAGAAATTATTAAGATCAAATCTGTCACTGAAAAGATTTTGAAATTTCAGTTTCTTAGAAACACATTTCTAGTTTTTATTTCTTCTTTCATGTCAATAAAGGTGTAAGATAATAGCAGTAAATAATATAGTAGGGTCATAAAAGTAAAAATGGAGTTCAAGTGCAAATTTTGGAAATGTTTTGTCTTCTCTTTTCAGCTGGGAAATTACATGCATTAGCCACAGGAGCAAAATACCAGGCTTGTCCATTTGAAATGAAAGCTAAAAGTGCAAGCCCGTCATTTGCAGCTGAGAAACCTGAGGCCCAGAAAAATTACATTTTGTACCCGAGATCACACAGCCAGTCTCTAGCAAACCTGAGATCTTGTGCTCCTGTTTTCAGAAGTCTACTTATTCTAGGATTATTTCTGCTAAGATACCAAGATGCCTGGAGGTCACCCCTTCCCACCCAATTGTCACCCCACCAGACGGACTCTGGAGGATGGAAGGCTCCAACCTTCAAAGAGAGGGAGCTGAATGTGCCACAGACTCTTCAGTTCTAGGTAGCATGGCACATGTTATTAGGTGAATGGTTGACTTTACAATCAGAAAAACCTAGGTTAAAGGATTGCATCCAATCCTCATTGGTTTGTGAGCCCAGGCAAGAAATGGGACCCAGGAAACTCTGTAAGATTAGAAATGGAAAATGCCAGTAGCTTAGGGTGTTTCATCATATGATGAAGAGATGCCATTCCCCCACCAAAATCTTGTGTAAAGATACTCTGTGTCTGTATGTATATACATGTGTGTGTTCAAATATACACAGACTGTATAAAATAATACTGATAGCCAGCATTGATACCAGGCTTTACAGTTTGTGAAGTGCATGGCATCTGTTATGTAATCTTTATGACAGCCCTGGGTGGCAAGTGCTTTTAACATTATTGTTACCATTGTGTGGATACAGAAACTGAGGCAAACAGAGGTTAAGTGACTTGTCCAGGATCACACAACTAGGAGGGGTCTGAGGCTGCACTTGAACTCCTATGCAGAGCTCTGTCTCTTAGGTCACCTAAACCTCCCCATGAGGGATACTGATTAGGCAGAATGAGAACAAAACTCCCTCTGAAGACAGTCAGCAAAAAGTCTCAGGGACTATGGATTCCAAATATATTTCTCAGGCATGGACTGTCTCAACTTCTCAGAGCACAAACGGCAGTTTTTGGTTCAATGTTAATGGTCCCTCCCAGCACAGTTATTGGTTGATCCACACCTCTGAAGAGCGGATCAATACCCTCCTTCTTCTGATTGAACAGGAGTCTACAACAGAGTCCTCCTTTTATCTGCAGAGATTCCTGCAACTCTGGGCGATGTTTGACAGGCTGGTCCTCAGGGCTGAGAGGGCCCGGCCCTGCCCCTCTGGCCTGCATGGACAGAAGCCTACCCAAAGACCCTTGACTTTTGTGAGGTGGGAGCTTCTGTGTGTGTGTATGTGTGTGTGTGTGTGTGTGTGTGTGTGTGTGTGTGTGTGTGTGTGTGTGTGTGTGTTGGCAGGTGTGAACGACTTCTGGAGACCCTCTGGAGATATTATCACATTTTGTCTGACTCATTCACTCAGTCATTCAGATATACCCTGCACCACACTAGGTGGGGGAGGGGGAAGAGAGACGCCAAAACACAGACATTTCCTGCCCTCCTGGGGCTTAGAGTCCAGTAGTAATTGGCCTTCCTTCAGTATACCAGGCATTTACAACAGGAGCCCAGGGAGTATAAAGTGGAATGTGGGAGAAGAAAGCGTAGGCTAAAGTGGTCAGGGCTTAGGGGGCAGGCTCATGTTTATGGAGCCGGGGAGGGTGTGGCCGGACTCAGGAGGCTTTTATGTGCCTGAGAAAGTGAGTTTTCATCGGACTGAGGATTAGAGGCAGGTGTCCTCTGCCAGTCTGTCTGCTAGGGGTTTCATCCTCCCTCCCCCAGCTCAGTCCCAGGTCAGTGCCCAGCAGCCCCCAGATGCATTCTGCGGGTGCCCAGTACTTCCACTCCAGAAGGCCCCCTTCCCCTCTAACCCAGATCTCCCCTTGCTGTGGCTGATTCTCTCACTGAACCTTCTCAATGTCTTCTGTGGCCTGTGCAAGGACACAGTCTTTGCTGCCCTTTACATGGGGAAATGGGGTCTATAATCTATGTTCTGAGGAAACTGAGCTCTGAGGCATCCATGGCAGAGGGATGGAGGGCTAGCCCTGGAGTGAGGTCAACTGGGGTTTGGGTTCCACATCAATGCTCAGCAACAAGGCTTTATTCCCCTACAGGGCTGCTTACCCTCTCTGGGAAGGGGTGGAGGGGACAACTTGGAACTCACAATTTTAAAAAATGAATGTTAAAAATTGTTTTACAAGCAATTGGGAAAAAATAAACTATTATTTAAAAAGAAACAAAAAACCCCAAGGATTTATGAACTACCTACGTGACTCTCGGTAACTCCACGTCTGAGCCTCCGTTTCCTTATCTGTAAAATGGGAGGGTCATAGTATTGCGAGGCTTAAGTGAGACAACCTGTTTCAAATGCTTCGCAAACTTTAAAACCACAACCCTGCCCTTTGCTCCTGACTGGTCTCTTCTCTCTCTCCTCTCCCCCAACCCCACCTCTTTACCTGCTGGGGATACCAACAGGTGATGTTTGCGTAAAGATGAGCCTCACCTTACACATGTAGTCTTAATACTGACTGAAGCGTGGGACCTCACTCACTAAGACTTCAGGGACATTCTGGACTTCACTGCCCCACCCCACCCCTGCCCCACCCAACAGCTCCAAGAAGGAGGTCACTCATTTCTATTTGTAGTGAAGGGACTTTCTGCTCCACAGAGATGAAGGAATCCGAATTCTGGCTCCTGTGTCAGCAGCTTTGCTGAGCAGAGGAGCTTCTGGTTCAGGATTACTCCCAGAGGAAAACACTCTCTCCACCAGCGACATGTAGAGGCTCACACTGGCTCAGTGCTCTGTGGCTTTGATCCTAGGCTCTCTGACGCCAGGCCAAGGAATGCAAAGTCTGCAAGGTCCCCCAAGATGAATCCAGGGTCCAGCCGAGCTAATCTAGATCAGAAATAGGCTCATTCTCACAAGGGTAGCTGCAGGCTGATGTATTGAGGATCCACCAAAACAGCTCATGAAGAGCTCTGCCTCATCTAGAAAGGGCTGCTGTCTGTCACAGTGGAGGGGCAAGTCACAGATAGTTGAAGATGCGCATGCACACGTTTTTTCTTAAAAGCCACTGGATGCTGTTTTAGTATGATTTTCATGTTCTAGGGAAAACGTTCTCTCTTTGTTATTTCATATAAGATAAGGAAATATTCCATTCAGACTCTGATATGCCTAGGTGCCCAGGGCTTTGTTTTATCATCTGAAGCTTTCAGGTGGGCCAGCGGACCTGGAAGGGAGCAAAGGAATGAAACCTGAGCATCCAAGCTGCACGCTGGGGAACAAGCCTTCTCTCTGACAACAGCCAGGATGCTGTGGACGGTCCATGCCCGGAGTGTGACTGCAGGAGAAGGGAGGCAACTCCCAGCCTTCTGAACAGTGATCTACCCAAGTCCCTGCAGTGGGGATGGTCCCTTCATGCACATCCCATTAAAACGAAAACAGCTACAGCTACAAAACCCATTGTCTGCTACAAAACCCATCTTCTTTATTAACCTGGCCATTAATTACTGCTAACAACTAATTCAGCCTAGGTATTTTACTGCATAATTATCAAGGACGCTGGGTAGGGTATCCAGCAGGCTGGCCAAACCATCTTGGACACGCTTAGCGTGGGATATTTTAAAAACTGCTATGTTTTGAAAACAGCTTGTAATAAAATGCCAAACTCCATTTAATACGGCAATTATCTTCTCAAAATTCATCCTTCCTGTAGTTAACGGCTGCCTTCTTAGCGCTGAGCTCAGCCTGACTTTTGCTCGGGTCATTAACTAACAAACTAGTTGTCACCCGCTGGTAACAACACATCCTTCATGGGCTATTGCTTAATTAATCCAAGTACATGATTTGATAGCTGCCCCTCTCACACTCAGTGGGATCACATAACAATCCCATGTTATTGTCCAGTAGTAAAAAAACCCAGAGAAGCTTAATGCTCATATTACAGTGAGTTTACTGCCCAGGATAAGGCAAAGTGCAAAATTTTACAGATATGTTTTTCAACTAAAACATTCAGGCCAAAACATTTATTTGAAACACATCATTAATTTAATAACAGACACCACCAAAAGAAATCATAACTCCCCTTTTTATTGCAAAAGTAATTGGGTAATGTATAATGAATAGCACCTTATGAAAAGGGCAGTAAATATGTTGACTTTAACATTAATACTCAATTTCTGTTAATAAGTCAGCTATTAAATTTAAAGATGGTAGTCCTGATTTATTGACTTGCTATGGGATAATTTTAAAATAGTATCTAATACCTATCAGTGATCTAATTCAAAAGCAGATTTGATTATTACTTTAACAGAAAGTCCCGCTTAGATTTCAAACAAATATTGCAAGTGCTAAGGTCTGTCCCTCTTCTTCTCTGTCTTGGATCTCATAGGCTTCTAAGGCAACATTCTGCAACTCCTTGCCATATGTGTGTGTACACACACACGCACACACACACATGCATATATATATATATATATATATATATATATATATATATAACACACATATAAAACACACACATATTCACATATACTGTGAATCAGCCTATCGTTAATGTCAGAATTTCACATAGATAACTTCTCTCATTTAGCCACCCAACAGTCCAGTGATATAAATATCAAAGGTACTATATCTCTGTTTAATAGATAATGAAACAGGGCTGAGTAGACAGGAAGTCACTTGCCTTGGGTCACATCACATCTACTAAGTTTGAAAGGGGGAATTTGGACTCAGTTTCTCCTAACCCCAGGCCTGCTGGACTGTAAGCCACTATGCCCCATGAAGACCCACTGTTAAATTATTCAGGAAACAATATAATTCTTGCTAAGGCAGGCCTATCTTGTACCTCTCTCCCCCCAACCCCCTTTTCTGAGCCCCTCTGGAGAAGGGTAGGCCAGAAGGACTGGATTTTCTTTAACCAAAGAGATTCCAGAGAAACCATCTTTACTCAAAGGTGTCCTACAGTGACCCACCATTGATGCCAACAAGCCTCTTACTCTTCCTTCAAATATTCGTTCCTTTACTCTGTCATCCAGAGATTCTGTCTCTTAATCTTTCTAAAGGTGAAAGGATTCAGAGCATAAAAGGAGGGACCTTAGAGAGGATCTGCTCCACCTCCACAAGTGACAAATGGGAAAACCAAGGCCCTAAGAGAAGGGACTCACTTGTCTGGGGCCCCAGGGTACTGTGAGTGGGAGAGCTGGACTCTGAGTCCGCACACTTGGTGTTCACATACCTGGCAGAAGCAGCTACACACAGCAGTCAGCCTGCAAGCATTTATTAAGGGCCTACTATGTGTCAGGCACTCTACTAAATGCTGGGAACATAAAGAAAGACAAAAAACTATTCCCCGTTCCTGCTGAGCTCACAGTCAAATGGAGAAGATGGTACAAAAGTTGGGTGGACAGATAACATGGAGAAACAGAAAACCAGCAGCCAGAAGGCAGGGCAGCCTCTGGGGCCAGCGCCCCTAGTCAGGACTGTGGGATGGTAAACATGATTCCAGCAAAGGCCAAAGTCAATTTCTTTAAAACTGTTAAGTTCACACCTGCATTCACAACATGTTTCCCAGATGTCGTGAGGTAAGCTGGCAAAGTAACTGGTAAACGTTAGAGGGCCAAAGAGAGTATCTGTTCCCATTAGGTGCCCAGGCAACTTGATTTGTGCCTGACTTAGAAGCCCCTCTTGAAGGATGCTGAGTCTGTCACTAAACGGTCATGTGTTAAAATACAGAATAATAATAGCTAACTCTTCTGTGGCACCTCCTATGTGCCAGGCACAGTGCTAGGTAATTTATGGTACCTACTATGTGCCAGGCACGTTGCTATGTGCTTTACAGGTATCATCTCAATTTGCTCTTCACAACAACTCTATGAGGTAGGTTGTCCTTTGTTCTTGAAGTGGACAAAAACAATGTCACTAGGCTAGAGACAAGTTCCAATGTGTCAGACTGTGGTATCAGTTGAGGAAACTGAGGCAAACAGCAATTAAGTGACTTACCCAAGGTCACACAGCTATTATGCTTCTGAGGCTGAATTTGAACTCAGGTCTTCCTGACTCTAGGCCCATTGCTCCATCTGGGTGTTTTCCTCCGCCCCGCCCCCCCACCTCCAAATGATCTTCCTTTTATGAACAGGGTAATGACACATGCTACTAAAACCCTTTGTACTCACGTAAGAATGCAGGAAGAGCCACAAGCTTTCTAAGGGCAGAGGCAGTCACACCCTACAGTACAAGAGCTCATGACACAACGGAAGATGAATCCAAGCACCAATCAGGCATTTATCTACACTGCTAGGTCCTGTGCTCAAAGCTGAGGGCATAAAAACAAGAGAGAAACAGTCCCTGCTCTCAAGGTACTTACAAGGGGAAAACGTCTATAGATAAGACCTATTAAGTCGATATAAAGCAATGGGGGAAGGTGTCACTAGTGATGGGGTAATGAAATGAATCAGCACGTTATCCTAAGAAATCTCCCCCCATCCCCCTTAATCTTAGTGTCTTTCCTTTGAGATTTTCTCCAACATCTCCTGTATGTTTCTTTTGCAGGCAACTGGGGTTGAACAACATGTCCAGGGTCACACAGTCAGGAAGTGGTCTAGGGCTAAATGTGAACTTGGGTCCTCCCAACTCCAGGACCAGTGCTCCATCCACCACACCACCTAGCTGCCCCTAGTTCTTCACATCTCGACTTCATGTCTCTGCTGGTGTCTCATGCCCTGGTGTCCTGGAATACCCTTCTGTGAGGCCCACCTTCCTCTCCCATGGGTGAATTCCTCCCAGGGCTGCCATTTTGCGGAAGGTCCCAAGCCAGTCTGCCTTCACACTCCCCCCAGGTCTGTTCTTGAGCTCTCAGACTGCAGAATCATGGCGCCTCCATGTCTTCACCTCCTCCCCTTCCAGTTTTTTAGGTCCCTTTTGTGTGTTGTCCTCCCCCATTAGAATGCAAGCTGCTTGGGGGCAGGGGTCGCCTTTCTTTATAATAATGCCAGCACATAGTAGGTGCTTACTAAATGCTTGCTGATTTTACTTAACATGTTGGTGTCTATCCCCACTAGATATATCAGAGGGATCCTGCCTGATGTGGAGGCCTTGAGCTAAGTAGAATAAATGGAACATTGACCTTACTAGATAGCATCTATAAGACATGCAGACTTTCAATTACTGGGAAAAGAAGAAGGAGGAGGGCCTACAGTGTGTTTTAAGGGGAATTTGGGTAATTCCTAACGTGGCTACTTGAGGGGGGCAGTCTCTGAAAAGAAAGGCACCATGGGGATGATAGAAGGGACAATGGATCTCAAGTCAAGTAAGATGTGGTGTCGGTTCCCACCGGACATTAATGAGAAGTGTGATCATGAACCTGTTTCCCCATCTGTAAAGATGTGCCTACTGCCCAGGGCTGCTGTAAGGATTCCATTTAAAGTACTTTTCAAACCTTGAAGGATTATGGACATGTGAGCTGTAAACATACTTACTTATTCACACACCTACTTTCTCAAGAGCCCTAGGATGCCCTTGAATGACCATGGTCAGTAGCTTTGATTACTTTAACCAAAAATATACATTTGTCTGTATGCTTTTCTTTTTGTCTTCCATTTCAAGGTTTTGTTACTCAAATTATTGGTTAACAGATGATTTTCACATGACTTGCTTAATAAAAAGTTTTAAAAGCTTCTGTCTTCTTATCATCTGTTTTCTTTTTCTATCTCATAAAAGGGCAACCATTGCTTTCATCCTTCTCTTAAAATACCCAAGTATTTAAAGAAGAAATGCTTTTTAAAATTTCTTTTGTGTCCCTGACAAATGGCTTGGCTCTTGGTTTTTCTTCTTTTATCTAGAGGAATCCTCCTTAGGTATGCCAAAGCACCTTGCCCTCCTTCCAGTGCTTGATGATGTTTCCCAAACCAGAATGCCCATGTTTATTTTCTCATTACTTCCTATGTTAAGATTTAAGTTTCCTTTATTCCCCTCCCAGCTGCAGTCATGCCTTTACTACCAGACATTTTCAAATGTTGTGTATCTTTGTGACTTAAATTTCTTCCTAATCACATAAGATTAAAGATTTGGAATTGGAAGAGTCCTTAACAGGCAGCTGAGGAAACTGAGGCTTCTAGATGTTAAGCAACTTGGCTAAGCTTACTCTCAGAGGAAGTATATGCTGCCTGGTTATGGCTTGACTGACAGAAATGAGAATTTTAACTGTTTTGAGCTGGGAGAGATCTCTCATTGAAAGGATTCTGCACTTTGCACGAATACACTGTTCTAAAAAAAGACTTCAGAGCTGACTGGTGGCAAGAAGTTATTGACTTTCTCTGCCCTGCCATGGGGGAGGTTGAAACCCAAGAGTGCCCAGTCAATAGTGGAGAACTCAAGCTCTGCAAAACCCAGGGTAAGGGGCTCTGCCCTATGTGAAAGAGCACAACAGTGCCCTCTCTGGCAGTAAAGAGGAGCAGCCAGCAAAGGACCTAGACCAGATGGCACACTGTGACAATGCCTTGGCGCTGGGAGCAGCCCGGCTTGGTAGCTGGAGCCAAGCATCTTAGACTGACCCCTCTCCATCAGGGAGTGGGCTTTGACCTCCTGAGAAAAGAAGAGAGGACACCAAAGCCCGATGTTTCAGAATTGCAGCTTGCCCTGGGCCCCGTGCCTCCCCACCTGGACCTTACTAGGACAGGACTTTAAGCCTGTGCCCACTTTGTGTGCCTCAGATTTATGGGTGTAATATAAGGCTACAACTTATGTTTGCAAACTGTTGTGACTAAGAATTAATAGAATCACTTGCGTTAGTCACTGGAGTCACAAAAACAAAAGTGAAATAAACAGTCCACACTCCACTGAGAAGGAACACACACTGGGGTGCATGCAGGGGGACATAAAATAGATACAAGGTAATAATTTTCTAGGGGGAAAATAGGATGTAGCACTTGAGTGGAGTCTTGAAGGAAACCAGGAGTTCCAAGAGTTGGAGGTAAGGAGAGAGTGAATTCCTGGCACGGAGGAAAGCCAGTGCAAAGGTGTGAAGGTGGGAGATGGGAGTGTTTTATACGAGCAACGGAAATAAGGATAACTGAATGTGTGAAGGGGAGGAATGAGCTAGAATCAGATGGTGACGAGCTCTGAATGCAAAGGTCTGCAGGAAGCTGGAGCAGATATGGGCTCCCTCTCCCTTCCTCCCCTGGGACTCCATCCTGTCACCCTTGGGGGTGACAGTCAAGTCCTCTCTCACTGAGGGGGTAGCCTCTTCAGCAAAACCCTCAGCTCCATTCGCCAGCATGTGCCTCTTGGGGACCAAATTACTAACATCATTAAAACTTCACTGAGTAATCATTAGTCATTGTAATTGTTCCACATAAATAACTGGCAGTAAATAAATGGGGAGTGATAAATCATCTTTTCAATAGCTCTAGGGAGTCGGTCCCAGCTATGCTCTGAAATACAACCCTGGGCTGCACATACTCAGAGTCCTTTAAAGCTTCCTCCCCTCCCCAAATTAATGATAACTTCTGATGTGCTTTAGAACAGTAAGAATCACTGAAGGTTTAAAGTTAGAGCAGCCTCCTTCTTCAGCACAGATGAGGAAACTGAGACCCGCAGAAGGAAGAGATGTGAAGCTGAGAGGGGGATAGAGTGCACCTCAGACCCCAAATCTAAAAGCAGTTTCACATCTCCCAAATCCATCCTGTTTATCTCCCAGGGAAGTCAAAACGATGGGCGAACACCAAAGATATTTGTCCCATTTCCCCTGGATTTCCCATAGGGTTAGAGTGAAGGGATGAAACAAATTGAAACAGAAGGAAAACAGATTCAGGGCTGAAAGAGCCTTAAGAGGCTGTCTAGTTTAACTCTGTCATTTTACAGGTGGGGAAACTAAGTCTCAGACTGGTTGTGGCTCCCCAAGGTCACAGCAGAGCCAGGATTTCAACTCATTCAAAAATCTAGCATTCTTTCCACAAGAGCAGGATGGTAAAAAAAGAAAGAAGGAAATCCTGTCTCTCTCCCTCCTCTGTCTCCTTCTCCCTCTCCGGCAGAGGGCAGGAAGTTCCTCTCTCTGAGTTTTATCTCCTTCAGTAGCCCTGTTGCTCTGTGCAAGCTTTTCATTGGATGATTACTACCCCCCTTTAAAATCCAGCCCCCCCCAACAAAATAAGACACAGCCTGCTAAGTTAGATTACCAATGTACCATAACAGAGTGATGGAAGGGGAAACAGATGCTGTCATCAGCATAGGGCTCACACTTGCAAGTGGAAAAAAAGTATAAATGACGATTTTAATTAATTTCCTAATGCAAAACGCAGCTGTAGGCAGGCTGGCACAAATCACCTGCCCACCTTAAATCTGCTCAGTGAAACCATGAGACTTAATTGAGCCTTAATGTACGAAAAGATGTTTTATTTACTCTTTTTATGGGAACACCAGCGTTCGACTCTGCTCGCCGCTGCCCAATGCTTTAGAAATGACTCGGATTACTGACGATCCAGAATCCAAGAGATCTGGACTTACAATGCTCCAGTTTCAGTTTCAACAATTAAATGGCCCTTGGCTGGCCTGCCTCCCACTGCTATGTGAACTGGTGGAGGCTATTAAAATAATGAGTCCGGCCTGAGTCATCTGATCTCATGCTTGGTGCAAAGCCCAAGGAACAAGACTTTGCCCACAATCCCCAGTCTGTTTACCAGACTGGGACCAGGCTGCTGGAAGCATCAGGACCTTGACTCCCTTCCCCCTTCCCTCCTTCTAGCACTGCTCCATTTTCCCTTTCCAAGAGCGTGGCTGGGGAAAATGTGGTGTCACAGAGCCCTCTACAGGTCCGGGGAAGTGGGATGCCCTCTCTGGGGCTGATCCCATGGTCAGAAGTGGGGGAGAAGGCCTCAAAGAGCTCCAAGTGAGTAAATAAAATCTCATTAGAGAGAGATTTATCATCGAGGCAGGCTGACATTGGCCGCTGGCTCTGCTTCTATTAAATAAATCATTTAGCAAGGGGAAAAAGTCTGCATTAAATCATCTGAGGGCCGTTCCTTCTCAGAAAAATGTTTTTAGGTCAAGGGGGTCTGGTTAAGAAGGAATCTCCAGGCTGCCGTCCTTGAGGCCTCTGACGTCATGATCACAACAAATGGATCAACCCTTGTAGCTTGGGCAGAAAAGAAGTATTACTCATTAAGCCTCGGTTTCTCAATTTCTTTCTGTTATTTGTGGAAAGACATAGAAGGCAATTATAGAGAGGAAATACCTTTCCAGCCAGGGCGTTTGTTTTTTTAAAGCTAGAATGAATGAATTCAGATGCATAAGCATCAAGCATGCACCTGTGTGTGCTAGACATTGTCAGGTGCTGGGAATATGATGGCAAAGAACCAAAGAATCCCTGACCTTAAGTGGTTTCTATTCTAAGGTATGGATCCAGAACGTCACCAATCAATATGGAAAAAGGAACTCCCAGAGGACTGAGGCAGTTTTATTTTTGTTTCTGTATACCTAGGGTCTAGCATAGTGCAGGGTATACAGTCAGTGATCAATAAACTCTTACTGATCAAACATGTCCTTCAATTCCAGGAGATTAGGTGGACTTCCCAAAGATCTCACTGACAAAAGGAGAAAATTTTAAAGTGTGCTTCAATCTGCACTGGGAAGAAGATTTTTCTTTCCTTTTGGGTGGATACAGGACTTTGGGTCAAATCGTCCTTTGTCGCTTACTCCTTGGATGACCCTGGTTAACCAACCCCTGTGGGACTCAGGCTCCTCATCTGCCAAATAAAAGGGCTGGACTGAAGGATCTCTAAAGTCCCTTATAGCTCAAAGTCTGTGATTCTGTGAAATAATTATTGAGGGAAAAATCCACTCATTCAAGTGTTTTAATCTATACATTTTTCAGAACCAAGCTAAAGAAAGAGCCCTTTAAGCAGTAAGTGGTGTAGTGCATAGAGCCTGGGGCTGGAGTCAGGAATCACTCCATCAACATTTATGAAGCATCTACTATATGCCAGACATTGTTCTGTAGGTGACCTGAGTTCAAATCCACCTTCAGACACTTGATACCTGTGTGATTCCGGGCTAGGCACTGATGCGCTTCAGTTTTCTCATTCATAAGACAGGGATAACAATAGTCCCTACGTTCCAGGGTTATTGTGAAGGTCAAAGGAGATGGCATTGGTAAAGCCCTTTGCAAACTTCAAATGTGAATTCTACTTTTAAATAATTCCCCTTCTTATAAAAGTGAATATTTAAAAGTAAATAAAAAGGTTACCAATAAATAAAAAGATTACTTGAAATAGTCCAGAAGTAACTGAGGGCATAGATTTTTTTAAAAAAGGAAGTTCTACACCAAAATCTATCCTTTCACTGAATACTCCTTTTGACAAGGAGGGGGGGAATTCAGGAAAGTTTCCACATGGAAAGCAATACCTGAGCTTTGGGCATCTAAGAAGGGGTAAAGCTGAAATACACTGCAGGGGTCAAAGGGGAAAGGATCTCTGCCCTCAAAGAGTCATACTTGACTGAGGGAAAAGAATATTTGCACAGAGAAGTAAATATAGAATCTATAATAAATACATTGCCTGGGAGCAATTTCAAGGCATGGTTAACTCTCTATGCCAGTAATTCTCTGAGACTTTTGGTCAAATCCTCGTCACCCGCTAATGGAATTTTGTTCCTTTGGCAAATCCACTGGATGATTCTCATACAAAATTTATAGAGATGGGGAAGTGGGCATATTGGTCTGTTTACTGATTATTTTCTGTGTTTTCATTTTAAAGGTATCAATGAAGTCTGAGACTTCACATGCTTCTGCCATTTTTCTCTCCTTAAAACACTGGGGGAATCGATCCATCAATGCCCTTATAACTAGGTAACTTGAAGCAGGGATCTCTGAATAAATGTCAGAGTAAAGGACACCATCCAGAAGATGTAGGCTAGGAAAAGAAGATGCCTTGGTCATGAACCAGTGTGCTCACTCATCCAGCTCCCCTTCAAAGACAAATGAGACAGAGCAAGAAGACTGGAATGGTGGATGGACCCTCTGTGGCAAACTTACAGGAAGCCATGGACAGGAATTGAATGGAACAGCCAGGTGTGGGTGGGTTGCTATCTGTATCACTGGAGAGAATGCTGACATAGCAGAGACCATAGATCCATCTTAATAACTCTGACAAAGGATTGACCCATAAAGGTTCACTGCATTTTGGAAGATTTGATTTGATTTGTTGGAGTAGACGCAAGAAGAGTTCTTAAGGGGGCCATAGGGAAAGGTCTTTGTTCTACCGTCGGGACTGATCCAAACACAAGCCCTGTATTCAATAAAGATTGATTACCTTGGGGTTCCAGATCTGTTCATTTCAGACATAAAACCCAGAGACAAATACTTTTGGTCTGAATTGTCAATGGTCAAAGTTAAAATAGGCAGCTGTTGGGTCCTTGGGAAATGATTCCCAACCCTGCATCCCAACCCTCCGGAGTTTAATGTCAGACTTTATGCTCTCAAGACTCCACTTTGGCTGCCAGACCAGAACTTCCCCTACCCCCTTAATTTTGTGCATCTCCCACTGTGAGACTGAGTCCAGCTTTATAGTACACCACGCATCCCAGCAGATGTTAGGCTGCCAAAAACCAGGAGCTCGGCAGACACTGGCGCCATTTCTCGGTCTTTAGCCCCAGTCATATTTACAGTCGTTACGCCCACCCTTACCCGCCCCAGCTCAGCCTTGGGGGGACCCACCCTAACTCCCCCCAAAGCCAGGGAGGACAGGTGACAAGGATTAAGGGCAGAACATTTGCATATTCTTGACATAGCAGAGGGGAAATTAACACCGCATCTCCATGATTTAGTGGTAATGCATAAACATGGGAAATGGCCAGGCTAAGAACCAGCCCTTTGGCCTGCCCGGAAAGACTCACAGAGGGGAGGAGGGGAATGTAACAGATCAGGCAGGGCTGAGCTGGACCTGAGCTAATGGAAGAAACAGAGGAACAAGGAATGTAAGTATTCAAAGGAGAGCCACTCACTCATATTGAAGTCCGTAAAAAGCAATCCCTAACTTCAGAATCCACCTTGTTCATTCAATGCAATTCAACAAGTGTTTATAAGTATATGAGACTTCACCAGGCTTCAGACTTGAAAGTACCTAAGTAGACATGTACCTGAGCACTAGTCACACAGATGGCCTTCATTTGAAGATCCCCAGAGGGACAGGGAGACCCCAGGATGTCTCAAAGCAGACCACTTGACTTTGAGGAAACCAACTGTTCAGAAGCTTTTCCCTCTCTGAAGCCTAAGTCTGGGTTTTTAAAACATCTCCCTTGGCTCTTTATTCTACCCTCTAAGGTTATAAGGGCCTTCCACAGGACACACCTTCACTACCGAGAGAGAGAGAGAGAGAGAGAGAGAGAGAGAGAGAGAGAGAGAGAGTCTTCTCCCTCTCCTCACCACTCAATCTTCTCCAGTCCTTCAACCAAGATCATTTGTTATCATAGACACCCTACCTTGGGGATGCTCTCTAGAGCCACCCTCTGTTTCACTGTTCCTGGTTATTAGACTTCATCACATTTGGGTAAACCATGGCTGGGGTGTCAATATTACTTTCTGATATAATGGCTGTAATAGGGAACAGAATTACATTTTTGACTTTATAACACTCCTGTACACTACAGGCAAATAAAGAAAACAACTAGGCACCAGAATATTCTGCCCCCAAAGTGGTAAAAATGAGTCCATTGAAACTCTTCATCATATCATGAACTCCTCAAGATGGGGAATGTTTTTGCCTTCTTTGTACACTCAGCTCTCAGCATAGTGTCTGGCATACAGCAGGCATTTACTAAGTGTTTGATGACATGAGATGACTTATTTTACATAAATGCATAAGTTTCATTGAGTTTTTAAAAATGTATAAAATTAGAAAAAATTAAAAGTAAATCTTATTTTTTGAGGCTGGTGTATTTTATGAACTGGATGTCTTACAGACTGATTTCAGTTCCAATACTTAAAAGTATTAAAGGCTTTTTTTCAAAGAGCTCAAATTTAGTGGATGAAAACAATCAGCCACTGTGATGATTTGTTTTGTCCATAATTACACATGAAAGCAAGACCTTTGTCGCTGCTTTCTTCGAGTGGTCCAGCAGGGTCCCTGGACAAGTCTTTACTGTGTGACGTCTTCAGATCTGCCATGACTCCCTTGGGCCAATCCCCACCCTGTGATTTCAGGTTGCTTTGTTCAGGACGATATGGGACTTGGCCACAAGTGAGTAGAGTGGCACACCCAGCTGTGTGCGCTCTCTCCTAGACTGTCCTGAACATATATACACTAATAAAAGGTTCCATCTGCAGAGCCCTTTATAGTCACAGAGCCCAGAAGAAAGTGCTTTGTAAAGTATGGCCAGGTGGCTGATTAGTTAACAAACAGAACCAGACTGGAACCAAAGTGGTGTTGTCTCCTCCTGAGCAGTTCCCTGGGGGGAGGCTCCACACACCCTTTCTCCAAAGTCACTCAAAGCATCTTTGGAACTACTCCTTAAAAAAACATTTGAACCTGTGATACACACTTTTCAACTGCCTTGGTGCTGGGAAAACTTCATTTGAGGGTGGATTTGGCTTTTGGAAAGGACTAAAGGTGACCTGGAGCCCAGGCTGGTAAATAAGGCAAGGACAGGGTGAATAATGCCATTTTTCATTGAAAAATAAATATATGAACCAACTACCCCCAACCCCTAACCCAACATGGTATGATCATAAAGAAACGACATCAACTTTGAGAGGATTGGTTTCAAGGCTAACTTTGTTGACCAGTCCTGAAAGCACTTTCCAAAGTGGAGTATTCCAAGGATGGCTTCAGCAATAGCAATAGCACAAGAATAAGTACATTGCTTTCTGAGGGGGACCACTTTGAAAAGGCTCATTTGGAAGGAAAACTTGAATCACTGCTTTGCAGTCACCATGGGTACTCTCCATTTTCCAACAACGGCTGTACTTGGTTTTCCTCCCCTGAAGTACATGCCTCCTCCACCCAGGATAAGCTCATTTTCAGAAATCTCATCACCAGGATCATCTCCTCTGATGGGAGGGCTGGAGGGCGGAGCAAGAAAGTCCCTCTCCAGGTAAATTCTCCATTTCCCCTGGCTGCTCCATTGGATCCTGCTTCACACAGGGCATCATGTCCTCTGGGATCCCTCCTTTCCTTCCCCTTTGTTTTCCCTCATTAGATTATAAGTTCCTTGAGAATAGGGAGGGACTCTCTTTTCCTTCATGCCTTTCCTTCTCATTCATGGTTTCTTCTGGATGAGCCCTCTGTCTATTCGTGGTTTCCTGGGATGACATCACCTAGCTACCATCTCTCTGAGTACCATGGCTTCTAGGCAAGACCACCAGACTGGGCACTGGAGGACTTGGGTTCAAATCCTGGATGGGTCGTTGCTTAGTTAGGTCACCTTAGGCATATTATTCCTCAGTCTCTATCTGTAAAACAGTGATGGCACCTGCTCTTCCTACCTAAGAGCTCTGTTGTAAACATCAAACAAGACCACCGTCACCATCTGCCAACACCTACGAAGTGCCTACAGTCTATAAAATAATATCTACATTAGGAGCTAGGCGGTGGAAGGGAGAGAGTGCAAGTCTTCCAACCCTCTTGGCTCTGGGGTTCCAGGCTGCAGACTATCAGCCTAAATCCTGATGACTTTTCAAGCAAGGGGACAATGTCACTGTCAATGGGACAAGGCAGATCTTTCTAGCACACAGCTCATTTCTTTCTAATTTATAACTCTTGGGTGACTCCAGACAAATCTGGGAAAGGGGTTAAGGTGTGTGTGGGTATCTTTCTATTCCATAGATAAAAATCTTCCAGGAAATCTCTCCCATGAGTTCTCCAAGCTCATATGTAGTCTACATCTTCCCTGATAAGAATCTTCTACAATCCTGGGATATGCTCATCAAATTTGTATTAAAATAAGTTTCATTACTATCTTTTATTTATATATCATTTTAATTTCCAAACATATCCCTTCCCTCTCCTTTACCCAGTGAGCTTGAAAAAAAAGAGAAAATATGTTAATCTGACAGGGTACCCAGTGTTCCACACCCCAAGACTCCCTATCCAAAGGCAACCAGTGCTTTCAATATCATTCATCTGCCCATGTTCCTTTCAACCAGGGATTTAATGGAAAGAGAAGCAGAGGACACACCCCACCCTCCTACGCACTTCTTGAGAAGGTTTTATTTCTGGTTCCTCCTTCCCCAGTCATCCAAGCCCTTGAACTGGGCAGGTCCACCATTTCCCTTGGTGTTTGGCTTGAGTTTATGGAGTCAGAGAGTGACTGCAAAGTGAGACAAATTTGCACCAAATGCATCTGACTTTTAAGTTGAAATGTCCCGATGATTTTCTCGTGCTAGTTTTTATAAGTCTCGGCTTATCTGGTTTCATTTAAGCAACCAACAGCCTTTGGCTGGGCACTTTCTGCTACATTTAAAACTGTCGAAGAATGAAGGATAAAAACATGTAATTTTCGGCATGGCTTCGGTTGAACACAGATATAAACACAGTCTGGGGTGCTTTATTTAGGTTGAGCTTTACTACTCTTCACTTTCATAGCAGAGCTGAATCATGCTGCATTAACAAATTTTTATTGGGTTTCCCCAATAGAAGGCTAGCTGTAGAAGAAGCCTTTTACTATACTCTCCAAGACAGTCTTCAAGATTTACCGTTCAGTCGAAGAATCAAACTCAACTGTTAAAAGCTTCCTTTTGGTAAGACCTGATTTAGCTGCCTCTAAAGTAAACTCATCCTTTCTGAGAGAGTCGGTGCCCTCCCAGGCTGACTGTTCAAGCCGGCTGTCCAAGCTGGACCTCCATCTTGAAGACAACTTCCTTGCTGATTTTTGTCTGAGTTACTGCCCCCGATAAAGCACTGAGTGGTTGGCTAAAAGGATGGGAAGTGGTGGGGGTGGGGGGTCCTGTAAATAGAGAATAGGGAGGATATTGAGCTGGAGGGTGGTTGGGGATTTGATTCAAACAGGCAATTCAATTCTCCAGCAGTGGATGTGGTCACTTCTAGGGGAGCTTATCGATATCCCTAAAGCCCAGGCCTGGACACACTACTCCCCAGCTCCACAATCTCCAGTGGTTCCCTATTGCCTCTAGGAGAAAGAGTCACCCCTTCTTTGGCATTTAAAACTCTTCACAGCCCCCCTCTTCAGGTTTACTAAGGAGTCTGTACAAATACCAGCCCTGCTGTTTAACCCTTCCCCTTCTAACCTCCTCTCCTCCTGTTGAAGGCACCACCATCTTTTCAGGATCCCAGGTTCATAACCTTGACTCTATCCTGGGCTTTTCACTCTCCGTGACCCCACATATACAAACAAATGGTCTTTTTCCAAGAAAATTCCAAATGGGATCATGGAAATGGGGCCAAGACAGAAATGACTCAACAACAAACAAACAAAAAAACCTTCATGGTATCATCAAACCTTTAAATAACACAGCTACTCCCTTAGTTCCAGCCCACATTGCCTCTCACCTAGACTATCCAAGGGCCTCCTAATCATCTCCAGTGTCTCCCCACTCTCCCCACAACCTGGGGAGATGAGTACTAGAGTCATTTTTATTCCCATTGTATTGATGAAGACACTGAGCCTCAAATATCCATCACATTAAGTGTCTCAGGTTGGGTTTAAACGTGAGTCAATCCTGACTCCAAGAATACAACAATTTCCAGCTAATAATTGACAGTTATGACAAGTGGAAATTTCCTCTTAAGGCTGATTACCACTCAGTGACTCCCTCTCTTCCCCATAGCACCATCTAATTATGTCATAGACAGCCTGGATATAACAGGCCTCCATGATGGAGTGTAAGCCCCTTGCCACAGACCACCACTTGTTGGCTAATGTTATGGGGGGATTCTTTCTGTGTCTGACATCCTCTCCAAGACTTCTGTGATCCCTTGATGGCAGATACTCTCACTTCGGTCTTTGTTTTCTCTAGTGACTACCCTGGTTACTGGCACACAGTAGGAGCATGATAAATGATCAGGCTTTTTCCTGACTTTTATTTCTTGGATTTTAATACACATGACACTCCATCAAACTCAAGGGCTTGTGTCAGATGGGATCACTGTAGGTCCCCCCATGATTTTCTGAAGGGTCAAATTTGCTTCCAGAAAGAAGGTGAGCATGAACACTCATCTTTAAAATTTCAACAAGACCCAGGAAGATTAAGTGATTGATCCAACCTAACATGGTGGGTCAGGGCAAGCTTTAAAAAGTAAAAGTGATCCTTGACTCCTAAAGAGAACCTCCCTTTCTCTATGGGTCATACACAGTCGCTCAAGATGTCCTTATGACCAAATCCTATCTTTAAGAGGAAAATTACAAATGTGAATATTAGTATATGGCTGTCCTGTTAAGATTATGACTTATAAGTGGGAGGAGGGCCAAAGTTGTATTTACTGGGTATTTTCTTCTCTCTCACCCCTTTCTCTTTCTCTCCCCTCTTCTCTCTCTTTCTCCCTTTTCTCCTCTCTCTCTCTTTCCCTTTCTCTTTCCCCTCTTCTCTCTTTCTCTCCCTCCCTCTCTCCCTCCCTCCATCTCTCTGTCTCCATATCTCTCTTTCTCTTTATATCAACACTCCCATCTATTTTTCTATTTAGATAAGCATATATCTAAACATATATAGTACATATCTTTATCATATAGAGAGTGCATGTGTGAGGTACAGAAAGGCTCACCAACCTAACAAGATAAAAAGAATAGGTCTCTGTTTTAGCTTTGGAGTTAAATGTATAGACATTCCCAACAATACCTTATTTGAGACTTCAATGACTCCTTCCACATGAGATGTGATGGATACCGTTTCACTCCATCCATCCATCCATCCATCCATCTATCCATCCATCCATCCTTTCATTCAAGGAGGATTTATTAGATGATTACTAGTTACCAGGTAGTGCACTAGGGATAAAAAGGCATTTGGATTAACTATAACCCTAAATGAAAAATACAAAGTATATGAGAGTGGCGGGTCCAACAGATAAAGAATAGGGAAAGGCCCTGATGCAGGAGGCAGGGATCTTGAACCGTGCTCTGAGAAAGAATCAGTGCTGAGGAAGCTGAGAAAATCCAGCATGGATAACCATCAAGGCAAAGGCATGGAGGTTGGAGATGTGACCCCATGTCCTGGGAACAGCAAGTAGACCAGCCTCATTGGAATTGAGAGAAAAACACCTGGACAAAGCTGCCTGGAGACTGGAATTGGAGGAGCAACAGCGGACAGGTCCATGATGAGGGGGAGCAAATCTGACCTTTGCTATTCACTATTACTGTGAATATTCACTATTATTTTCTAGTCCCTAATTATAAATACAGCTTTGTGAACTGGAACAGGGCTGGGGCAAGAGGGAAGGGTTGACTCTCTGGCAACCCCACATGTGTCCCCCTTCCAGGAGAACCCAACCAGGGTGGGGCCTGGCATTGGAGGACCTGATTTCAAATCTCAGCTCTGTCTGAGTAACTTTGGCTAAGTCACTGAACTTTCTTGGGTCTTGGTTTCCTACTCTATAAAACAGGGGGAAGGGGAGAAAATGACTTGTTGACCTCCAAAGTCTCCAGCTCTAAATCTCTGCCTAAGAGACTTTTCATAAGTGGTTATCAATTAATTATCAATCACTACTCATTGATTAAATGCCACTGTGTGCCAGGCACTGGGCTGGTGCTGAGGATGAAGGACAAGAATGAAAGCTCTGGCTCAGGGGAAGGAAGTTTTGTTTTTATTTTTTCTATTTATTGTAGCTAACTTAGGCTCCATGTATTCTGCAGACCCAAGGACATTGTTGCTGTTTTGTCTTTGGTTCTTGAAGAGGATCGTGATGCCATGACAAACAAGTGAATTGGATTTAAGTGAGGCATGGCTGGGCAAAGTCACCAGCCTCATTCTCTCCTCCAGAGCCATCTGGGTCTAGAGGCCAGATATAGATTAGGATGACTGGAAATGACCCAGGATGCAGTGGGAGACCTTGGCCCTTTTAAGCTGAGATCTTTAATAGGTCTCAGTTTGACTGAGGCAACACCCATTCTGTTTAAGGCTAGGTAAGAAGTCAGGCAAAGTCTGCTTCTGCCTAAGTACACAGATAGGGAGTAAAAGTCCTTCAGTTCTTTCCATAGGAATCTGGACCTGGATTCTGCATTCAGTATTCTGACCCAATGTCACTCTCTATTCAGAATACTGTCTATGAGCACTCTTGTGTTTTCAGGGGAGATCCTTGGTGGGCGGGATGAGCCAAGGATTTGTAGAGAGTCACCCAAGATTAAATGTGGTGAATGTGAGGTCAGAGCTGGCATTCGGAGTGACCAGTTGTATGTGTGTATGTGTACATGTGTGTATGTATGTATGTGGGCATGTGTACCCACGTATACAGGAAGAAAAAAGGCAGGGCTGGATGATCTCCACAAGGGAGAATGCAAAGTTTACTCTCTGATAGACTGGAGGCATAGTCAAAAGAGAGAAAACATTTGCTATTACTTCAAAACATGTAAATAGAACTTTTCTTTTTAGATCAAGAGAAATGGGAAAATTGGGGGACAAAATGAAGAGACTCCTCAGGGTCATTTTATTCCACGTTGGAACACAGAGATGTCCTGGTATAATCTGAGGGGCTTCCATGCTGCTTGAGGCCCTGTCACTTAAAATAGTGTGAGTGCTGCATCAGTCCATTTATAAACAGAACCTAGTTCATCTGGGCATCATCTGGGAGAGTCACCACAGTTGTGGGTAAGCAAAAAAAAAAAAAGCTGGTTTCCTAGACACACAGAGACACAGAGAGATACAGATACAAACACAGACATACACAGACACCCAGGCACACATGTAGATACACACAGGCACATGAACACACACACAAATACAGACAGTTACACACAAACATACATACACACATGTATACAGATGTAGAGATATAGACACACAACTATACCCTCATATACACCTATACACATATCCACATGTACATATAGACACATATACACGAGGTTTTATAAACACATGGCCACATCTACAGACTTGGGTGCTTGGAGAAAGGTGGGTGCTGGTGGGAGACACCAGCTGCCATCCTTCCCAACCTGCAGAACACTGAGGATGTTCCAGGCAGGCTGCTGGTAAATCCAAACTCGACTATGCCAAACATGAAAAACACACAGATCTGACCTAGAGGCTTTCCTCACACATGGACATTTCTCACAAACATCTGGATTTGAATTCATTTTCCGCAAACCTCATCTTTTCTTTAAATAATAACAGCCAAGGCTAAATCAAGACCAAAAGATGAACATTTAAATTCTTCAAGATGTCAAAATAAACTTGCGTCTAATTTTAAGTCTTCTTATAGGAAAGAAGGTATGCAGGGAGGGAAAACAGAAAAGGAAGAAAGGCAAATGAAAAGAAGGAAGGAAGAGAGAGAGACAGAGAGAGAGAGAGAGTCAGAGAGAGACAGAGAGAGAGACGGAGACTAGCCAGGATGGCGATGCTCCTTGGTCTTTGGCTACCTCTGTCTGTCTCTACCTCTGGCTCCCTCCTCAGCTCCTTCTCCCAGCCTCCCTGATTCCTTCATGGTCCAGCTAACTCTCACTTTCTGCAGGCAGGCTTCAGTTTTCCTGATTAACGTTACATCTTCTCACTGCAATCATCCCCAATATCCCCATCTGTAGCTTGTTTGTCCATAGTTGTCTGCATGTTTTCTCCACTGACTAGAGTGTGAGTATCTTGAGGGAAGGCACTGGTTTTTTTTCGCCTTTAGTGCTGGCACTGAGTAGGTGCTTTATCCAGGCTTGTGGACTTCATTCTTTCTGTTGCAATCCCCCTACTCTGTTCCATCCCGAGGTTGGTGGCCCTAGGGTTCCCCCCTACTCCTTCCTCTCTCTTGCCCCCCCATAACCAATCTCTCCCACAGTCTGTGCATCTCTCCCCTGCTCTCTAGGCACATGTCACCCTGAGGGGAGTCCTTGGTCATCTCTTGGCTAAGTGACCACTGCAGATGTCCCCCCTCAAGTCTCTTCCAATCTACTCCCAACACAGCTTTCAAACAACAAGATGGACCATGGCGCTCCCCTGCTCCAGAAGTTTTACTGCTCACAAATAAATTGCCGAGCTCGAGGCATTTAAAGTTCCTCCCAATCAGGCTCCAAGCCTACCCTCTGGACTGGCAGCATGTTCTCATTCTCCCCACTAAACTGGCCAACTTGCTATTCCAATCTATACAATGTCATCTGGATGTAGGGTGCCCTGCAATCAGTAGGCACTTAATAAATACTTTTTGAATGAATGAGGGAGTTTTCCAATTCTAATAGCTCCATGGGTGTCCTGCGTCCTGGCGGGTCCAGAAGGGTGGATGGTGCAGTAGTCACATACTGAGGGTTGTGCTAGTTCTTGTTAAGGCATCCTGTGCAAACCATGAAGCCCAGGGCAAGGATTGTACAACTCAAGCAGAGGGAGACAGACCCACATACCAGAAAAGGAAAGCTTCATCTTGAGAAAACCAGGACTTTGTGGGCCTCCTGGAACCAGCCCTTTCCAACACACATCCTGGGAAAGCCACCAAAACCCCTCCCTTGTTTGCACTACCCCAGGGTGGGGGGCTTTGAACTCTGGGGAAGAAAGATCCAGTGTACCCTGGCCATGCCTCCTCTCTGGGCAATACCTGAGATTCCCTGTCCTCACAGCAGAAGGAAGAGTACTGAGTTCAAACTCTGGCTCTTAGGGATCTAACCTCGTGTGACCTTGGGTAAGTCACCCCACTGGGCCTCAATTTCCTCATCTGTAAAATAGTGGTACAGGGTTACCATCACAAAGCGAGTTTTCAGCCTTAAAGTTCATATAGCTAATGATTAGTATTACATTAATAGCCCAAGGATCTGAGACTTTATGTCCCTGGGGTCTTCCAGCATGGAACTCTCTACCTGTGTGAATCAAAGGGAACATCCATGTCCTGAGTTTTGGAGGAGTGACTCACCCAGGGTCACACCACCAGGAATAAATGCCAAAGAACCCCTAAATCCATCCCTCTGGCCACTGCCCCTCAGCCTTAGCAGAGGCATGTAAGACCCTCAAAGGCAAGGGCTGTCTGCCTTCCGTGTGTCTGTCACCATCGCCTAGCACTCTGCCCAGCACACAGCAGGCACCTCTGTGCATCCTGCACACCACATAGTAGGTACTTCTGTGCACCCTGCCCAGCACACAGTAGGTGCCTCCGTGTACACTATCCAGCATGCAGTAGGTGCCCCTGAACAGATTCACTTTCGCTCTAAGGCAAACTAGGGCTGCATGATCCAAGATTGCTCCCAGGGCCGCCGCATCAGCTCTTTTGGGAGTGCAAACAGCTACAAGCATCTCACTTGAGAGGAGCTGCTGAAGGAGGCCTGCCACCAGATCCCAAACCCTGAGCTGGACTGGGCAGTGCCCAAGGCGGGGTCATGCCGCCACCTGGTGGAGAGAGTGAGGCACTGCGCATGTCAGCTAGGCTCTTTCCTCCCCTGGCTCAGATGGAGGAGTCCAGCATGACTTATATCAGGGACCACATTGATACCAGGGACCACTGATAGACATGGGAGCACTTTTTTCCAGCATCCATGGCATTGACCAAGGCAGCTGGGAGCTGCCCTGGGGACCCTCCTCTGCCCCCTCCTCCTCCAATGCTGGAGGGTTGATCCTTGGGGCCCCCACCCACCCACAGGTAGACCCCCGTCTCTAGGCCTTCTGGGGCTGACCACCTGCCTGTCCAAACCCGCATTATCCAGATGGGGAGACAGAAGCCAGTGGCTAGGCCCAGGTGGCTCAGTGATAACTGTCCAAGACAGAGCTGGACCGAGACTTCATGGTATTGTGTTCAGTGGTCTGGACGCTACAGCCCAGACTAGCCTGCTGACCATCCCTGTTTTTCATGCCTGTTTCTCTCTTCCTGGAAATACCCAGAATTTCCTGTACGACCCCAAACACCCCTCTCCCATTTCTTCTAGTGGAGTTTGCCTGTCCTAACAGCTGACCGCACCACCCACTGGCCCTTTTATGGGCTGTGGACCATTGGGAGAAGCCAGGCAACATCCCTGGGCCAAGTGGAGAGCTGAGCTTTCATCTGAGGAGACAGAGCCACTAACGACCTGTGGGGAGGATGAGGGGCCCATGGGGAGGGGACTGGGACCTGTCTTGAGGCATCAGAAGGAAAACACACCTTTTATTTATTAAACAATAAGTGTTTCCTAAGGGCCTCAACAGCAAAAAAGAGACCGGAGGAATGAACGGGACTCTAGGGAAGGCAGTTACTACCCAAGGCTTTAAAATGTGTGATGGTTGTAGTTTATAAAATACAGTCATCTCTATCCCCATTCACTCCCCCAAGCCTAAGCTGGCTGCCCTTATACTAAAGAGCAACAATGAACCCAAACATGCTCCAATGAGTGGCTGTCTTCTGATGAGGCACACCATACTCTGCCCCAGCAGCCCCCCACCTTTCTGAGGCGAGGAAGCAGGGCTGCTTCCTCTTCACCTCTCTGGCCATGGCTAAATCTCTCAGCTCTGCCCAGATGCCTGCATGGCAGCCACAGGGCTTGCTCTCCTGGCTCTGACCCTCTCACTCTTCATGGCTCTAGACAAATCTTGTCCCATTTCTCTGAGTCTCATGTCTTCTGGCATAATCACATTCTGTTACATCAGTGCATCATGGCTTGTGGAGCCAATCCTAGATGGCAAGGCCTGGTCTGTGTGATGTACTCCTGAAGGGCATGAATCCCTCCCAGCCAACCTGCTCCTGTGACAGAGAAAAGCAGGGAAGTACAGTGAGCAGCAAGTCCCGCATTGCATAGGATGGTGTATGTGCATCCTGCCCCTGTCATCACCCACCTCTTTACAAAAGCCTGGCGGTGCTTCACTGACTTTCTCTGGACAAAGATCACCTGTGATCAGAGAGGGAGACAAAGAGAAAAGACCAGGTAGACGGCAGACCTCTGTGACGCGACCATGCCCATCAGCCAATCGCCAGTCATTCACTAACACCTACCATGTGGCAGAAACTGAGCCAGGCAGCCACAGAGGGCAAAGCCACCTGCAAGGAGCTTACACTCTGTCAGGGGAGATGGCACATGCAAACACACATGTCAATAAAATGCATACAAATTTAATGTGCAAGACTGTGTGTGTGTGTGCATGTATGTGTGCGTGCATGTGTGTGTGTGCATGTGCATGGCCAGGGTTCTGTCTTGGGGAGTAATTTCTACTGTGAGGAGAGAAGGAAACAGAGCTGGTGGCACACTGGGAATCAGGAGTGCTGAGTTCTAATTTAGCCTCACATGCTGGATTAGACCCTGAGCAAGGGAGGAAGGGAAGGAAAGCAACATTTATTAAGCGCCTACCGTGTACCAGGCACTGTGCCCTGTGTCTTCTCAATATCATTCCCTTTGACCCTCACGACAAAGCAGGAGGTAGGTGCTATGACTGAGGCAGGCAGAGGGTAAGGGACTTACCCAGGATCATATAGTTCGTATGGATTTGAATTCAAGTCTTCCTGATTCCAAGCCCAGCCCTTTACCACCTAGCCGCCTCTAGATGTAATTACTCTGTGCCTCAGTTTCCTCATCTGTAAAATGGGGATGCTAATACCAGTATGTACCTCCCAGGATTGTGGTGAAGACCACAGGAGAAAATATTTGTAAAGCACTTTGCAAACCTTAAGCTCTACACAAGTGCTAGCTATCATTATTGTAAACAAGCTTTTCCACTCCTTGCTCCACATTTTGGAAATCTTTGCAGGTTTACACAGAAACACAGAATTTCTTTTACATTTAAACCTAGTTCCCATACAAGGAATTCCTCTTCCAGTTCCGGCTGGAGTGGGATTCAAGGCTCCCAGTCTAAAAAGAGATGCCAAAGAACCTTTTTGCTACTGAAGGCAGCCGTAGAAGTTAACTTTCAGTAATGCATCCAGCAGGCGGGCAGACATCCTGTGCCATGGCCAACCAGCCCTGCGGCCATCTCCTCTGGAGTAGCTGCTCCCAGACTTTGATTTGGGACTCTAGCGGGAGGCAGGGACTCCATCTGTCTGCCTGGAGCTTTTCTCTGGATTTAGAAGCATGATCTTTGAATTACAATTACAACGATACAATCATTCTCCAAAAAAACACACCAAACCCGAGCCCTTGCTTGCTCCCACATTTGGGATGCCTGGGCCAGGCCAGGGCTGCTGTCCTTCCTGCACACTTGCAGACAAGATGTTGGCTTGGGTTTACGGCTCACATCTTGTTCCCATCACGGGAGCTTTCTCACGCAGACCTGCATACCATGCAGGCTACCTGCTGAGTTTTGGTGAGCCTGGCAAACTACAGAATATAATGGACTAGGCCGGTGTAGTGGGGGAAAAAAAGAAGAAAAAAAAAGAGAGAGAGAGAAAAAAAAGAAAACCTTCCTGGAAATTTTCTTTTAATAATGTAGGAAAGAGAAAAAAACCCAGCCAGCACATGGCTTCCTAAGTTGCACATTGAGAGCTGTTGGCAAGGGGCAAGATAATGCCGGAAATTGCATGTAAAAGTCCTACAGGGATTCTCAAACAGAGGAGGCGCTTTGTGAGTGACCGAGATGACACACACACACTTCTCTTTGAAAAACCAACCACTTGAAAGTTCTACTTTTTAATTAGCCTCATGGAAGTTGAAAGGGAAATGAGCTGGGGTCCTCATTAATTCCACATGGAGGGTAAGCCTTGACTTGCTGAGTTCTCCTCCAGTTCCCATGTTCGTTTGGTGCTTTGGGGCACAGACATTCAGGGTATCCTGGGCTAGAGGCTGGAAGGGAACGTCTGGGGCCCTCGTTTTATAGTTAAGGAAACTGAGGCCCAGAGGCAGCTTGAGGAAGGTCCCACGAGGGATAAATGATTTGGGATTTGAACACACCAACTCCTAATCCAGGGACTCTCTGTCTTCCATTTTCAAGTCATCAGCTTAGATTGGAGGAGGAGACTCATTAAGCTCTGTAACTTGGGTCACCCTTGAAAAAGGGGCTGCAATTCCAGAAGGGAGGATGGAGGTCATGTAGTCTGGTCTCCACATGTAGTGGGGATACAAGTACAAAAATGAGATAGTCTCTGCCCTCAACATGTTTCCATTTTAATAATATTTTATTATTTATAATAATGTATTTATTTTATAAATGTATAATGCTTATACATTTATAAAATTATAATTATATAGGATATATAATATTTAATAATTTTAAATAATAATTTGGAGCTATTAAAGCTTAACATTTCACTAGGACTTTTGGGACATCCTGCATTTAGGGGAGGGTTGGCTGGAGAAGGGAGTTTTGGTGGGCAGAATGAAGGGGATTGTAAGTGAAGCCCTGGGTCGTTAGCAGACTTGCCTTTTATGGTAGTAATGGGTCCTATTGATTGGCTGACTGTTTCCATGGCAATAGTAAGAGATGTGAGGAAGCTTGGAGGGAGGAGGGGGGCTGTGGAGGGGTTAGGTGGACTGTTGGGTTTCCTGGTGGGTAGCTGAACTAGAGGATCCCTAAGGATTCATCTAGCCTTCAGTCTATGCACACAGTAGGTATTTAAAAATATTTTCTAATTTAACTGAATCAATCCTTTGAAGACTGATCAAAATCAACTCAACAACAAACATTTATTCAGCCCCAATCTGTGGCTGGGACTGTGTTCGTCCCTCACCTCTACAGGCTTTGGGAATTTCACTGCGAAGTCAACCATGCATTGTTTGTAATTTTCCTGAGAGGACAAACACATTTCCATGACAGTCAAGTAAATAATTTATTAAAAAAATAAATCAAAGAAAAGTAGCTGCCGTCAGCTCACTGACCCTGTCGCCATGGTGCACCTCTTGGAATGTCAGAACTGGAATGGACCTTGGAAGCATCTAGGCTTTGACAGAGGAGAAAACTGAGGCTCTGAGGAATTGATGCTAGTTAATGAAAGAGCTGGGATCACAGTCCAGGAAAGGAAGGGACTGTCTCAACAAAGTTCATGTACAAATGGATGCCCGTCCCAGGACAGGTCAGATGTGACCAATGCTCATGGCACCCTCTGACTCATAAATGTGGGATCCCCTAAATAGCCTCTCCCTAGCTCTTCCTGAAATCATTCATTTTTTTGTTTCAGTCCCTTACTTAGATCCTGCATCACAACTCTGAGAGCAAAGAAAGTGACAAAGGTTAAAACCCTCTCTCCCTCCTTGCAGGATGGCTTATCATCCTGGCCTTCCCAGTACAGTTTCTGACTTACTAGCAGCTGGAGTGGGCATCCATGCTTACCATCCCCTCCAGCGGGAGCACCATGTTTCCAACTCAACATATTTCATGTCATTTCCTTCTGTGTTCATGGTCATGCTGGGTGACTGTCAGGGTTCCATTACAAGTCTATTAAATTTCTATTTAGCGTGGGCTTTGTGGCTTGATCGTTTAGTCTCATTCTATCTGTTTCATTAGATCAGGATTTTGCCCATTTTCCACTATTCAGGGACACTCTGCCAAGAATGCGATGCTATCTCCACTGGCTACATGAACATCCCTTTCTCAGGATGTTTGCTTCTCTGCTTAATGAAAACGGAGCTCCGATGACCTCTAAGGTCCCTTCTAACTTCAAAGCTATGGTCCTATGAACTCCCTCCACTATCTTCCACAGCCAGTTCCAAGTCTGATGGGTTAACTCCTTAGCTGAGCATATTGGTATGGGGGCTGGAGATGGACTCATCCACTAGAAAGCCTGGGACCTCTTGGTCACTCCCATCATGTGAAGCCTGGCTGCTTCATGCCAGGGCAGTAAGAGCAGTCCGGTCAGTGAGAGATGACTGTCCTGAGTTCTGAGGTTGAGGGGCAAAGGGCAGTAAAGGAAAGCAACCTCGGGGGGGGGGTGGGCTTTCCCTAGCCACAGAACAACGCTGTCTGGAACCTGAGGCATGGACTTGGTAGCGGGGGAGCCCAGAGGTCATCGTCCATTGTCTCTCCAGCTCCAATGTTTCCCCTTGGAGGCTACCCCGACGAGATCCTTAGAATGTCTCCTGTAAGGATCTTACTATTTAGGTGTTAGCTCCTTGACCACAGAGGCTGTCTTTGCCTTTCTTTGTATCCTGATCATTGTAAGGTCCTGGCGCATGGTAGCTGCTTAATTAATGCTGTCTGACTTAGTCACATTTGACAGATGACCAAACTGGAGCCCAGAGGTGACAGACCTTGATAAAGGTCAGCTGGCCATGTGGATACCCCAAGCTTCCCAAGACATCTGAGGGCTCCCCAAGAGTCACGCAGGACAGGCACACATGGGCAGGTTGTGACCAGCATTACTGGAGGGGGGCACATGGATAAGGCGACATCTTTCATCTGATGCCCCCAACACAGTCCTTTGGATTATGCCCCAGAGCCTTCCCACAATGCTCAGAGAGGAGATGACCCTCTTGGCTTCCTTGAACACATGTGGTGAGTTCTGTCTGCCTCTACAAAATCCTGAGCTCCAGCGAGCTCTTGTCTTGGACCCTGACTCCCAAGCTGCCCATGTAGGCAGTGGTTTAATGTTTCTGGTCCTGTTTGCATCCCTGGTTTCCCATGCCCTCCTGCCTCCATCTCCCACAGGTAACAAGGCATGGTAGAAAGATGTCTGAATTTAGGGTCAGGAAACTCAAGGCAAGCAGAGTCTCACTCTCCTCATCTGAAAAATGGTGACGATGATCCCAGTAGTACTGCCCTTGAAGAATAAAGGATGTGGATGGTATAAATATTGCCCATTGCAGTCACGTGTCTCATTTCTCTCCTCTTTTTTGATAGCATCCTAGAATATGCTGCCATCTTTCTATTCTCCTTTAATAAGGTCCATGAGCTTCAGTGCAGCTGTGGAACAGCCTCCCTGCCTCCTGTAACTGAGCAGAAATATTGGGATGTAAGCCCACCATCTGCAGGGTCCCTGGAAGCATCCTTGGGACAGAACTCGCAGCAGACAGGGGTGACCTGCATCTTCTGTCTTCTGACTTTGGAGTTCTTCCCCAGCCCTCTGCATTTTCAAAGTCTTTCATTCCATGTAGCTTGGAGCTGATGAGAATTCAGCCTGGAGGCAGGCATTAAAAACATCAGTCTTCAATTTTTATGAAAGTCTTATTCTGGGGTGGTTGACAGCCCTTCTGCAGGTGTTAAAATATTAATTTTCTTTTAAAATATAAATTTACCAGTCCAAGAAGCAAACCCAATTTTTGCTGTGGATTCTATATCTGACCTTTTTACATGGGTTTTGTCAACAAAATTTACTGTATTCATGAAGACAGGATTATATATTTCTGTTTCTGCTCTTTTGCATGGAAATATCTTGGTCATTGGGCTAAAGCCTCTTTCTCTGTCCTTTGAATGGCCTGCATAGTTTCACAGTAGTTATTTTAAATGAATATAAAGTGACCAGAGCTAGCTGTGTAGAAACCAAAAAAAAGTGAAAATGGTTTCATTTCCTGTGGTTGGAGACAAATGAGGCTAGGTTTTCCTGAGGACCCGTGCTTGATTAAAGTCTGTGGGGTACCAAGGGAACACAGACTTAGAGCTGGATGGGGTGGTAGAAAGAACCCTAGTAGTCCTGGGTTCAAATCCCCAGCTCTGCTACTTATTGCCTACATGACCTTGGGCAAGTCCCTTATCTCTAAAACGAGAAAGCCGCAGGAGATGCACTCTAAGGTCTCTTCTCACTCTCAGCGATAACCAGGTGATATTTATTCCAATCTCCTGGAAAGGTGAAGTGCTTCCCCACAGGGAGTAAGGGATAGAGGTTTGAACCTCAAATTCTGCATTTATTCCATTGTACTCATCAATTTGGAAACTGAGGCTGAGCCTACCTCCCCTCCGTACACCCTATGTTTGTTATTAATTTGGAAGATTGCCCCCTCCGACGTCCCTACTCCACCCCTTCTCTGGTCTCCTCCTGAAGGAGCAGCCATTTAGGGCTCTGATCTTTTTGCCAATATCATTCCAAATTAGCACTGTAAATATTGAAATCCGGTGGCTGCTTCTCAGCCCCTTTTTCCTCGCAGGCCACAGTTAATCTTTATTCAGCCTTAATGAGTATTTATCGTCCGACTCTGACAACTTGCAACCGCTGTGATAAATTATCTGACTCACATTCGATGAAAAAAATGCAACCCCGCACGCTAATTATCTGCACAGCCCTGCTTCATCATGCGCCTTCTTGTCAATGACCGGCCAGCTCTCAGAAAGGCTGTCAGCCGCGCCAAAGCCCTGCCTGGTGCAGGAGGCGCGCTTCCCATGATGCTCTCTTACTGGACATATGTAAATCAGAGCGTTTTTGGTGCTGTCCCCATGACCTTTTATTAGCAACCTGTCAAAATGATAAAACAAGCCACTGGGCAGTTTCAGTGATAGAACAATTAGGGGCTCAGGCCTAGGACAACAGGAGGTCAGCTGGACGTGCTCATTAGCGGGCATCTTGCTGCTGGGCCCTGGGAGCTGGCATGACCAGCTGCTCCCACTACCTAGGGTTGGCGCCTCCATTTAAGCACGGCCTGCCTGCAGGAGGGGGGCTCTTGGGAGATGAGGGCACCGAAAGCATCCTCTTGTTTTGGGGGGTTCTGGCCTTCTTAACCTAAGAACAAGGCTTCATCTTCAGAGCACCCCAATGCTGGTGTTTGGGAGAACCAATGACCGGGATGCCTCCCCCTCACAATTTAAGGCAGCCCCTGTTTCCAGGCTGATTATCTTAGATGTAAAGCAGAATAGATGAAAATAACACTAACTTCCATCATTTACATTACATTTCCCATGAGCTATCTTATCACAAACCCTGTGGGGTAGGTACAACTAATATTCCCATTTACAGATAGGGAAACTGAAACAAGAGTATTATACTAGTGAGGGATCTGAGTCAGAATTCAAACTCAGGTCTCTAAGGCCTGCATTCTACCCATGGCACCATCTCACTGCCTATAAAAATGTGCTACAGAGGAATCTTCAAATTCAATACTGAAATCCAGTCACTAAGAAGAGGGATTGGCTTAGTTCTGCTTGGGCCTAGAGGTCGGACCCAAAAGTAACAGGTGGAATCCAATTCAACTAAAAAACAAAAAGTTTATGACATGCTTGGAGGAAGATGGAGTCATAGGCCCTGACTTCAAATCTTGCCTCTGATGTTTATTACCTGGGTGCCTTTGGGCAGATCATGTGGCCCCTTTAGGCCTCAGTTTCCTCATCTGTAAAAAGAAGGCTCATAAGGTCCCTTCAGCCCTAGGTTTGTGATCCTCTCCTGCTTTCTGGTCATTGAAGGCACAAAGCTCCGATGAAAACCATCCAAGACACAGCTTTAAGTGATCTAGGAAGGGCCGTCCCACAGTGGAAAGGCTGTGTCTGCAGGGAGCAGGATGGTCACCCTCTGTGGAGGCCTCCTGGTGTGGACTGGGTGACTGCCTGCTCAGCATGTTGGAGGGGAGCTTCTGGCTCTGAGGAATGAGGTTCTGCAAAATCCAGGATGGAAGGACCTAAGCTCCAGGGCTGGGAGGGGCCTCCTGGGATCACCATGTCCCAACCCTTCCCCACAGTGTTTCTGGAGTAGCAGCCCCCTGTCATCGTTGGCTGCCGGGACAAGCAGGGCCTGCCTTGGGACACATGCCAACATGTGGAGGACCTGGCTGGAAAGTCCACTGTATGTAGGGGCATCGGGTGTAATTCAGATGGAAAAGCAGCCTGGGGAGGAACAGCGGTCTCCTCAGCCAACATCTCACCCTTAAGAAGAGGGAGCCATTGGAGCTCGCTGGGGAGCACAGCACATGGTCAGATCTGATCGACATCTCAGTGTCTCCTTCAGCTTCGGAACATCCTCTCTCTATCCCACATGTGTTACACATGTGAGCCATAAATCCACACTCCCCGCTTCACACATGGCACAGGCAGCCAGCTCCCCCAGGGACCAGACTCCCCCTTTTCCTCAGTGACTGCCCCAAACACCATTTGTAAACCAGAACAAGGTTATGAGGAACCTGATGCAAGGGAAGGAAAAAGGGAAACCCACCCACCCAGCTCAACCCAGCCCCAGGGCTTGGAGGATATGGGCAGAACTCAGCCACTTAACAAGGCCCATATGAGAGGCTCTGGGCCAGGGATCTAGAGGGGGAAAGAAATGGAAGGCCATGATTTTGGATGAAATAACGCGCTCTCTCTTCCCCTAACACCTCAGCCTGGCTTCATTACTTCCTTCACAAATGATCTGAGAGCGTGGAGCTCCATCCCCTGTGTGCGAGCACACACACACTCCCCACACGAGTGCCAGAAGGGTCTACATCAGAAGCATCATCATTGCAATGGGGACTCATTCTTTCCGCTGTTCTTGGCTCAGCCCATCCCCTGCTTAGGAGCCCCCTGGTTCCCCTGCAAAGGAAATAATCCCTTTGATGACTGCTAATTGTCACTTAGGGCAGATGCTGAATGCATTTCCTATCCCTTGGAGAGACAGACCCAGAGGCAGAGAGCTCTGGACATGGGAAATATCTCATCATCTCACACTGTCAGGTGAAACCTGGATTTCAGTTAAAGACGGAATCTAGAGTGTTTACATGATTTACACCATTTAAAAATGTCAACGATGCGACATGTGGATGTGGAAATGTCAGTGCGGGAATGATGCCAGCAGTGACAATGATAGCTTACACTTACATAGATCTGTAAAGCTCACGAGGGCTTTGCTTGACATTATCTAAAACATTTGTCATTTTACAGCTGAGGAAACTGAGGACCTGAGAAGTCAAACAGCAACTTACCTGCCTTCCTTGTACAGGCCTTCCCCACCTGCTGCTCCATCCACCAAACTAACTGTCCAACCTCTTTTCTGATATGTGTTAAAGTAATTGTTCACATTCCTCATGACTGTTTCCCAGGGACCATGGAAACCTACCTTCTATAAGCCGGATTTTTGGCAAAGAAAGATGTTGCTTCCTTGAGCAAAGTCTAAGAGCCTAATGTTGCTCAAATTTAACTTTCATGTTTTATCAGGGTTGTGGGGTGGGGATGAGACTAGGGGATGGCAATGAGAGCTATGTCCTAGGGCACGGAAATTAGACGATGCAGAAATATAACCCTTCCTCCCACTTCTGCAGGGCAGAAATACGCATTACCAAGAGAAGCTTAGCACTGAGTAAGCAAGGACAATTTGGTAAAAAGAACACTACCAGATCTAGCACTGTTAATGATGCCCACCTGGAAGCTATGAGACATTCCCTCGCAGCTGAAATGGTCTGAGCTACTTCTTATATTCAGGGCGGCTTGGTGGCGCAGTGGATAGCGTGCTGGGCCTGGAATAAGGAAGACCTGAGTTCAAATCTAGACTCAGATACTTACTAGTGTTTGAACCTGAGCAGGTCACTTAACTTTGTTTGCCTCAGTTTCCTCATCTGTAAAATGAACCAGATAAAGAAATGGCAGCCCACTCCAGTGTTTGTGCCAAGAAATTCCCCTCCCTCCTCAAAAAGGGAACATGAAGAGTCAGAAACAACTAAATAGTAACAATAAAGCTCTTACATCATTTTCACCTCATAGATTACAAGGTTGGCTGGAGAGCCTGGGGCATGAACTCCTCTAGCTGTAGCACGGCTTCAGGTTATTGTGAGGGGCACTAGCCTCATTTACAAGTCTTCTGGGAAGACGAGAAAGGTGGGCAACTCATGTTCCCAATGTGTTCTTCTGACTCAGGAGTGTTGTCGGAATCCACATGACTCTGCACCCAGAAGGGTCTCCAATCTGTATCTACACTGGATCCGGCCTCATTGTCAAGGACAGCGCACAGGCTTCTTGGGCAACCAACTACTTGACCCGAGCTTCTGAAACATGGCTCCTAGCAGTTGCCTTTGTCCAGTAAGTTCCTTGAGGGCAGGAGGGAATGCTTCACTGTCATCTTCATACCTCTTCATACCTGGCACGTAGTAGGTGCTTAATACATGCCGTAATACATGAAAGACTCAACGATCTGGAATGTGACCTCCGACTAAAGTCATAGGATCTCGTTTGTTGTGTATGTATCTGCCATTTTGGTCCGGTTATTATCCATCTTTCATTTTATAATGTTGACCACATCTTAAAAATTAATTATGCCTGCGATGGATTTCACAGGGTTGGTCCTGAGCCAATGAAACATTCTCTTGAAATGGGCTGAAACAGATGGAAGCCCGGTTCCATTTATTATTCTTGGTAAAGTCAGATTTCTCTGCCGAGCGTGCTGAGGTCACGTGTGAGACTTGGGTGCCGCCATTGGCCTGAAGCTGTTTCCATTAGCAACTCTATTTGTGAAAACACATGTCAGTGGTTAGCTTTCCATGCCGGTGCTCTGCTGAGGAGCTGGGCCAGCCGAAAAGGAATTTCCTATTTCTTAGGCATCATCTTAGCCTTTGAGACTATTAAAAAAAGTAGATTGTTTGGATCTGGTGTCCAACATTCCCTTTGCTCCCAACCATCCCTCCTGATCCCTTTGGGGGCTCTTGAGAGGAGCATACTGGGCAACTGGGGAAACATCCTCTTAAAAATACCCACTAGGCTTCTTGCTATGGACACATCACAAGACTGGCCAGGGTTAGCTTATGAGAATTGAGGCCGGGGTGTCCTATGACATGAAGGCACCCAGAAGAGGAAGAGCAGCTTGCCCCAGCAGGATGTCACTTCCCCAGTGTTCTCTCCTCCCCCCGGCTGAGCTCATGTTGTGTCCTCTCAGTTGGATGCAACGTTTGTGGGCAGGGACAGTGTCATCAGGCTTAGGGTTAGATTCAATGCTACCCTTAGTGGAATTTTTTCTTTGTGTTTCTGGGGTCTGGCATGATGCAATGTTTACAACAGGAGCTTAATAAATGGTTGAACTCCATTGCATTGAATACATAGTTTTGCCAGTTGGGCCTGGTTATTAGAGCATGTCTTTGAGCAAGGCGGTGAGCTGATCTATAGCAAGCTATCAAACACAGATAGAAATAGAGACCACTGAACAGACCCCACACTGACTCAGAAAACCACATCTTAGCATCATCTGCTCTATTGTATTTTTATTTATTTAGTTAAATATTTCTCAATTACATTTCAATCTCCTATGTTTTTTGAACTTCAGTCTCCTAATCTGGTTAGATCTTGTTAGATGGTTAGATCACTTTTAGTTCCAAATCTATGAGATTTATATGATTTTGGATAAAAATGAATGGGACAGTCTGTTCCATAAAAAAAAAATGACATCAGCTTTTCTAGTTAAACCTGAAGTGAAGGAAGGAGATAGGCCTTTATTAAGTACCTACTGTGTGCCAGGTACCATGCTATCTAAGCACTTCACAAACCTCATCTCATCTGATCCTCATAACCCTGGGAGGCAGGTGCTGTTACAAGTTGAGGAAATGGAGGCAGACGGAGGTAAAGTGATTTGCCCAGAGTCACCTAGCTAGCTAGATTTGAATTCAGGATTTCCTGACTCCAGGTGCAGAGCTCTATCCCTGGGCTACATGGCTGCCTCTGAAGGCCTCTTCCCTGGGTAAAGGCCCATGCATAGGTTTAAGACATCTACTATTTCAGCTCAAGGTCCTCCTCTTCTCCACTTCCCCCCCCCAAAATTTCCTGGTTGGTGCCCATGTTCTAGCTATTAGCTAGCTGATTTCTGGATAGGTGAACTAGACTATATATCAGGGGTTTTTACTCTTTGTGTATGTGTGTGTTTTGCACTCCTAAGGCTACCAACCCCCCTGCCCAAGTTTACTGACCTCCTGACACACCACCAGGGTAAGACCTTCTGCTATAAAGAACAGAAAAATGTTAGGTTGTGTTTGGGTGTTCCCAGTATTGCCTCTTAAAATGTTTAAGTGACATGGGTAACCTCCACACCAAGGGAGGTCCCAAGCCTCTCGTTGCACCTTGGGAGAGGACCTTCCCACGCATCTGGCCTGTCTGGTGGCCTTCCCTTCCGTGGTGATGCCCTTTGCACTCAGCCAGAGTGGTCAGTCCTCTTATGACACACAGACTCAAACTCAGAGAGTCTGGGACACAGTGGGAACCACATGACGTTGACCTTGACCTTGGCTGGCATAGCCTTCGAGGCTCTGGGGTCACCTCTAAACCACAGCGAGGCATCTGAGATGATGTTTAGATTCAGAACAAAGTCACTTGGCTTGTTCCTCACTGAAGCAGCTGTGGGCTGACTTCTAGTCTTTTCAGATGGGAGGCTGCCCCCAAAAGCCACTGACCCACTGAAGACCATCTAAGAGGTTCAGTCTACACAACTGCATCCACAGCCCTCTGTCTACGTTGGTTCCCTGCCCAACCTCTTCTTGCTTTTAAGTCAACTCAGTCAAAGCTTCAAGAATTTCAGTGGGAAATCATGAAGCATTTCTCCACCCCCCACTTCTCTTCTGAGATTAAATTAAAACCTATTTGTTAGTGAAGTAAGCCACAGAAACCACATGAGGCGTGACCAAAGGATGGCTGCTCAGGCTTCCCACGATCTGATTTTCTTTCAAACTGAAGCCTGATGTGTATTTTTATGCTTACTAGTGACCAAACCTGGGAACAGTCATAATTGTATAGGTTTGCTAAATATCTTTACCTTGCTTCAAAATCTGATTTTGACTAAAATAAATGTCATTCCTTGCTGAATTAGATGACAAGGTTATTCCCTAATAAGGGAGCATGGGATATTGGACAGGGAACTGGACAATGTGACCCTGGGAAAACCATATCACTTCTGAGCCTCAGTTTTCTCTTCTGCATAAAGTAGTTAACCCTTTTAATAATCAGCCATCCTGGGATCATAAGGAGGGATCACCAGGGGTCATGGGGTCCTTGTGCAGTTGAAGAAACTGAGGTTAAATAGAGGTTAAATGACTCGATCAGATTTACAGAGCTAGAAAGTATTTGAGGCTGGATTTGAACTCAGGTCTTTCCTGACTCCAGCCCGAGTGCTCTATTCCCTGTACCATCTAGCTGCCTACGTTATTAGTAATTATTATTCATATTAGGAGTTATGAAAACAAACTCCTTGACAAAAAACTTTCTTAGGTTTGAGGAGACCCAAAGCTCCCAGTGCCAACTGGCCTAGTTCTAAAAATCAAATGACTTTTTAGGGCACCTTCCCTGATACCATTTAGCAAAGACTTCAATTTGTTTTCTGGTTTTCCTACAGGACAAACTATCAACCCAACCCCAGAAGACTAAGTTTCGCCCTTTCCCTTCCTCCTCTTCTCTTTCTGTCACTTATGACCAAGAGCCTGTCTCATCCCCTCCTCAATCTGGCCAAAGCCCTGATAAGAATCTACAAGCCTCCTGCCAGCCGGGTCCCCATCGGTGGTTCCCCGGCGCTGCCTTCAGCTCAGTGATGGTGGGAGTTGTGATAGTGAACAGCTGGCCATCAGAACTGGGCATCTTAGTCTCAATCTTTGAAGGGCCATACTAAACTCAGCCTTTCCTACTGTTCCTTCCCTATATCCGCTCTCTGGTCAACGTGCAGTGAGGGCTGCCAAGGACTAACAAAGATACTTGAGGGGAATGCTAGGAAATAGTAAACCCCAGCGGTGAGGCAGGGTCAAGGAGGGAATGTGTGCTGCCTATGTGTTGACATCGGGAGAAAATGCAGCCAGCAGCATGAGTCAGGTAATGGATAAGGTCTGGGTGGGTAATGTGCAGGTTAGTCAGTCCAGGGCTACTTAGGGATTCCAGGAATTAAGAGGAGGCTGAAAGTTGGTGTCTGGGGAAAAAGACCCACTCTCTGAGGGGAGATTTATATCACCCAAGGGTATGGACATCTGTGCTCATTTTAAAACATTTTACTTACAGCCTTTTGCCATGGCACTCCTCAACACAAAGAATGATCAAATAAAAACAACATGTTGGTATTTGGTAAAATTTATACAGAAAGGCAGCTGGGTTTTTTTTTCCCATGAAGTCTAATCCAATCCAACGGTCCTGGCAATAAATATTATGGATGTTAAGGTCCAGAGGGAGGACTGTTTATTCACAAATCCCACTCCAGTGCCTAAGGAATCACACACTTCCAGAGCTGGAAAGAATCTCCATGGCCAACCCATGGCCCCCAAACATCCCTTTCCCAACATTCACAGGAAGGGTCATCACACATTGGCTTGGAGACCCCTAGAGAGGGGGAGCCACCTTTCCAGAGGTAGCCCACTTGAGGCGGGGCAGCCTCAACTGTCGGGATGTTTTTCCAAGCCTAAATTTGATTTGGCAATTTCTACTTTTTTGCTTCTACTTCTGCTCTCAAGACAAACAGAACAAGTCCATTTTTGACTTTGAATCCCTAGCTCTCAGCACAGTGCCCAGCACACTGGACGAGTTTAATAAGGGCTCATTGACTGACATAGCACCCACAGTTCCTTCACCTCATGTGTCACAAATTTAAGACCCTGCTCCATCCTAATTTCCCTTCTTGGAATGTTATCCACTCTCAGAAGGTGGTGGTCAGAGAGGAAGACAGGCCTCCAGCTGGGAGCTAAGTACAGAGCCTCTCCAGGGTCTCATTTAGTCTTTCCCCATGGGATGTTCCAAACCCCATTGTACGTTTAACCCCTAGAATCCCCAATGTAGAGCTGGAGGGATCCTGAGAGGTTGCTGAGTCCAACCTGTCATGATACAGAAGGGGAAACTGAGGTTGTGTTTTAGTGGAGGTGTGATTTGCCCAATGTCACCCAGGCAGTAAGGGCAAGAGGCTGGATGTGAATGCAGAACTTTCTGACTCTAAGACCACACTGTCTGTACATGAAGTGCTGTGCTCAGTTCTGGGAACTGAATTTAAGGGAGGACTTTGATGGTATGTAAGGCATTCAGCATGGCTGAATTCATACCAGGAAAGGATCAACTGAGGGGAGTTGTGGTGTTTCTCCTACAGAATAAAAGGTGGTGGAGGACAAAAGATGTCTTCATGTAGAAGACAGATATTATACTGGTTCTGTTTGCCTCCAGAGGGCAGATCCAGAGGGAAGATCTGGGTTAAAATACTCAAAGAGGTGGATGTGGACTTGATATCTGGAAAAACTTAACAATAAGTTTCCCAAATCAGAATATGTGACGGTGATGGGTAGTGAGCTCCCTGTCCCTGAAGGTCCTGAACCTGAGGCTAGATCATCATTTCCATCTGCAAAATTCTGAACTTCCCTAAAACTGCATCCTTCTCCTGCCTCCCTATGATAAAAGTAAATTATCAAAGAGGCAAAATGTCCCTGTTGGAGGGGCCTCTTCTGCATGGTGTGTATGAATCACTGCAGACAAAAAAGGTGGGAGCATTCAGAGAAGACATCAGTGATCTGGGAGAACCAAAAAAGGCATTGAGAAAATCAGTCGGCTGCCGGAAAATGCAGCTGGATGGGGGTCTGTACAAAAGAGATATAACCTGGACAGTGAAGTCATGACCCAGGAGAGAAGGCAAAATCGTGAACCTGGATCTTTCCTGGCTACATGGGCCGGGTGGGGTTGGGGAGCACTGAGCATCACTTATCCCTGACTTGGCTGGGCCAGTGAAGGCAAGCAAGGAGCACCTTTCTGAGTGAGATCCCACCTAATGGTGTCCCTGGCACTGGGCGAGCCCTGAGAAGCTGCCAGACATGGGCAGCCTGTGGCCACAGAGCCTCACCAGCATGATGCCTGGTTGACTTGTATTTCTACTGCTCAGATGGGGCAAGGATTTGATGAGAGTGCAAATTTGACCAAATTAACGCCCTTCCAGCTGACAGGTCACAACCTAAAAGGCAGGGCCTTGGCCACCAGCCCAGAAAGGGTTGTGGTCAGTGGGTCACTCCTCAAGGCAACATATCCTGGAAGGCAACGATGGATACGTTTTAAGCTGCAACAACCCAATGAACAGGTAATGCACAAAGAGGAACCCAGCCTCTGTTGGGTTCTGGAGTTCATCTTGAACACCATTTGCATCTCAGCATTAAAATAACCCGTAACGGCTAATATGGAAATATGTTTTGAGTGATTTTCCATGTATAATTGCTATCATGTTGTTTGCCTTCTCAGTGGTTGGGGGAGGGGCTGTAGGGAGGGAGAGAATCTGGACATTTAAAAAGAGTGCTATAAATAATAAATTTGGATGCCCCAATCCTCTGCCCCCTGTTTATTCCAGGCCACCCCCAACTCTCAAACCCTATAAACCATATGTGGAGTCTCAGATATGCTTGCTTCACCAATGATGTGAATTTTAAAAGGCTATCATTCTTTGATATCACCAGGCAATGGTGGAAAGAGCACAGAATTTGGAATTCAAACTTCAGCTCCAAACAAGTACTTCCCTCCATTGGTTGAGAGAGAGAGAGAGAGAGAGAGAGAGAGAGAGAGAGAGAGAGAGAGAGTGTGTGCGTGTATGTGTGTGTGTGTGTGTGTGTGTGTAGAGACTATGACTGCAGGATGTTATATACATTGTCAGATGCAGGTGATGAGTTACTTGATTTTATTAAACTGTGGCTCATTTTCTGCTTTTTGGGAATGGGAAGATTCAGCTGGGGGTCGGGGGAGGCATTCAGAAATGATGCCATGTACAAATGAAAGACAGCTCAAACACGAGGGGAGAAGGGTCAAAATTCAATTCTTTGACACTCTAATGGAGAGTTTTCTCATCTCTTAAAGGAACTCCTAGGCCAGATCATCTCCAAGGTCAAAGGGTTACCGAAGGAGAATGGGAAAGGGTCTCAGAGCTCAGTCAGCTCAGGGGTTTAACCTGGCTCCATGGGCCAGGAACAGATTTCCAGGGCTCTGTGAACTCGGATGGGGAAAATGGCACCTTCATTTTCACTAAACTTTGGTGTCTTTTGCAATTCTACGTATTTTATTTTGTGTATTTAAAAATGTTATTTTGAGAAGAGGTCTGGAGGAGGTTAACACAGGTTGAGAAGCTTGATCTAGCCCAACACTTTTACTTTACAAATGAGGAAACTGAGGTGCAGAGGGAGAAGTAATTTGCTTACAGCAGCACAAAGAGTAAGGACTAGAGTCAGGATTGGAACTCAGATCTTCTTTCCCTCTTTCCATTCTCCACCATGGGTCTCATCTACTTCTACCACTCCAGAATCTTCTGTTTTCCCCCTTCTCTCATTAGAAAACCTTCCATCCACTCTTCAATCTATCATCTATCTCAGCCTGGTTTCTTAAAAATATTCTGACAGTCAGTCCCCCAATGATGGAAGACGCTTCTCAAGTGCCTCCAACAAGTCCAGTCCTCAAGGCGGGTCTTGTCTCTCAAAGATGCTTGGCTCCGAAATCGACAGAGGCCGGCCAAACAGATCGAGTCCTGGGGGCTGGAGGGGTTACCACTGCAGGTGGCTCGGTAGGGCTATTTGATCTAAGTTACAGAATAAGACCTGCAGAGGGAGCTCCTCAGTGACAGCTGTCTTCTGATGAAATCACCACTCAGTTACAAATACATGTCTAAAAACACTGTTACATACACATATCCACTACACGTATGATCATTTTATATGTGTATACATACAGGTATGGAAATCAACTCTCATCTATCCATCCATCCATCCATCTGTCCATTTATAGTCCCTGTCTGTCTGTCTGTCCATCCATCTACCAGCATAGGAATCAGGAATTCCAAGAAACATAGAAAGCTGAGTATGAAATTACACAAAGCAAAGAAATCAGAACCAGGGGAATAATATTCATCATGACTATAATAAAAAATAATGAAAAACCAACCTTCTATTTTATATATACATATATAAAGTACTATAATAGCATTAATAATTACAATTAATAGTCACAGTGAGCAACCTTAAAAGGTGGCTGAGCTCGGGCTCTGGAGGTCACAAGACAAAGCACATGCTCTTCCTCTAAGCAGAGGTGGGGGCCTGGAGGTGCAGAATGGTGCACTTGGTGCTCAGTGAGGTGGCTTCATGGATGGGTTTTGCTTCACAGGTTTCTTTCTCATATTCGATCAATCAACAAGCATTTATTAAGCACCTATCATGTGAGGGAAGGGATGGTCATTTGCCTCTTTTACTATCTCCAGTGCTTGGCACATAACAGGCATTAAATTATAGTAAAAATGGCCAGCCTCAAAGCACCTGTGGTCTGGTCCGGCAGTCCTCCTCAGGGCCCTGCCGTGTTAGTGAAGTCATAGGAAAAAGCTGCCATCCGGCCAGCACATCCTCTCCAGTTCCTAGGAAAATGAAGCCAATGCCTTCCCTCAAGGTGGAAGGTTATTTTTTTTAAACGAGGTGTGACTTATATAGTTTCATTTATTACAGTACTAAATTAATGTGTTTGGCTGCATTTCACAGAGGCCCTTCCAATCAGACTGCCCATGATTTGTTTTCCCCAAATGCCTTTGGTATTCAAGAGATTTTTAATTAGCTTTCTCCTAGAGTGTTCACTGGACGGACACCCACCTCCTTTCTGTTAGCCTGGCTCCAGGCCAGGGCAAGGAGAAACTGTGAATCTTGTCTGCTTTGGGATGTCTTTTGACTGGCTAGGACCAGAAAGACAGACCTACATACCTGGTCACTTCAGGTGAACCTGGTTATTAGGTAGGCTGGTTAAAAAAATACCACAGATCAAACCCTGCCAAGCACTGGGATTGGTTGTTTTTCTGGGGTGGTGATATTAGCGCATGAGAAATCCCCAGTTTTAGCAAAGGAGATGTATCCAGTGTGATCTGAGAGAGACCCCATTCCTCATTGGGTCCTCATGGACCCTGTCTGAAATTCCCAGTACGCTCACTCTTTTGAGTTAATTAATTTAGCCTCAGGTATTAAAATGCAGATGTTAGAAAGGAGAGGTAATAAATACATGAAGTCACTATCACCTATTAATTATACATTAATATCTCATCTCTAATTAGTTAATTAGATTCATAGGGCCCTCAGGCCAGTTAGGCCATTTTGGGCGATGCAGGAATCAGTTGTGGAGCTAAAATGAGACTGCAGAGACCCTCTTATCTCCTTCTCTGTAGACTTTCCCACAAGTCGTTGTACAGGTTCAACATAAAGCCTTCTAATGACAGGGAGCTCACTACCTCCTGGGGCAGACCATCACATTCTCAGAGAATTCTGATGGTTCCATCCTGTCTCCCGTGGCTCCTGGTTCTACATTCTGCAGTATGAGGGCATGGAGGCGGGTGCAAGGGGAGATGAAATTTAGGATGAAGTAATCCTGATAATGTATTTGAACAAACAAATAGATGACAACCACTCATTAAGCACCTACAAAGTGAGGAGGGGCTAGTTCTGGTCTGGAAAGTCCCAGGGCAGGGCAGTCAATATGCTGGGGGAACAAAGAGAACCATGTTTTCCAGAAGCAATGACCGTATTGATTGATGCCCACGCCCACAGAGGCTAACGACCAAGTCTCTGGCATGGCATACAGCTGACTCCAGGAGTCCAAATCTCTTTTCCAAATGGACAGAGTTCCAAGCACCGGGAGATAGCCTGACGTCTTCTCTTGTCATGTACTGCCTGAGATGTGGCATCAAGAACAGAGCACAAAAGTCTAGAAAGATACAGTGAAAGAGGCAGCATTTGGAGTCTGAGGACCCAAGTTCAAATTCTGCCTGTGTCAGGGGCCACCCGTGGAGCCTTGAGTGAATGACTAACCTACCTTGAAGCTGCCAAATCTGTGAAATGAGAGAGGTCAACCTGGAAGACCTCTAACAGTCCTTCTCAGTTCTAAATTTATGATCCCACCACCTTGGGTGTCTAAGCATATGAAAAAGCAGAATTACTCCACTACAGTGCTGAAAACCAGCCCCTAAACTAACAAGAGCTGATGAATAAAGTAGGATAGAACTGGGTAGATAGCAGTGTCTACTGAGGGGCCACAATAATCATGGCCATAACATGCACACACTTTACAAATAATAGCACTCAAATACTCTAACTGATTTTGGGGTGCCTTCATAACCGTATTACCTCCAGTACCATCTCCTCCAAGAGATCTAATCCAGCTGTGTTCCCATCTTGGTTCACTCGAGGGCCATGTTTCTCTTCTCTATTAGCATATCTGGGCCTGTGATGTCAGAGTCCAAGGATGGGGGCTCCTCTGTCCATGAAAGTGAAAAGTCACTTGGAACGTTTTTGACAAATCTTTTCCATTTTCATCTTCATTTTCACCTCAAAGTGACTTTATTTAATTAGAAATTTGCTAGGTATTCTTTAAATGGTTTTTACCCTCCCCTTTTATGAGGTGACACTGTTCATACTCACTCATCATCCTTTTTTGTAAGATTTTACAGATTGGTTTATGTCCTGCCCTGGTGCTGGCTTTGGCAATCATTGCTACCTGTTTAGAAAGGAAGTCTGATCTTTGCTAAGTCATTCTCTAGGCTCTCTAGGCCTCCTTGTTGTGTTGACAACAACATTATTGAAACTTTTGAGAGAAATTAATATAGTTCGTGTCATTTCTATCATCCAGCGATTGCTGGTATTTTAAATGGGAGGTTCTAGTTCAATACTCAAAAGAAGCAGAGGCGCCAAATCATTTGAATCTCAACATTTCTTGCTAGATGAAAAGCCCGAAGAACGCTGTTGGAGCTAAACTGAAGAAAGATTTTTGGAAAAGGCAAAGAAAGGCAACAGAGGGTGGCTCTGTTGACAGGAGGGCTACACGCAGCATCATTTCCTGAAATCTTTGGTCTTCGTGTATTCTACTAATAATAGAAGTTCCTTGGGGGTGAGAATTACCCCATTCTTTGTACCTGCATCCCCACGCCTAGCAGAGGCCAGGCACAGAGTGCGTGTCCAGAAAAATAGAAATACTGATTGAGCAATAAATATCTGTCAGAAGGTCACCCTAAAAGTAACTGCAGCTGATGCATCCACAAAGGCCACCGAATTGAAGAAGTAGAAAATTCTAAGAACTTGCTAAAAGCTCCTGTCTAACCTCTACCCTCTGCCAGGAAATCAGCATATGCTCTGATATTTGGGGACTTTGATGGTAAAAGGCTGAACTAGGGAGAAATATATGGGGAAATATGTGTCAGGAGAGGGGTCCATGAGAGTGTCTAAAGTGCATAGATTATACAGAAACTTCATGTCCCTATGTCATGCTCCTTACTTCAGAAAGATGAGAGATTCGATGAAGAGTCAGAAAAAGACTCATTATTGATGCGGGACTTGTTACAAGAGGGGGGGCCATATATGGCCCAACTCGCCAGAGCTAAAATCAGAATTTGTTTAAAAACAAACAAACAAACAAGGAAGAATAATAATGAGAAAAAGATAGGACATACAATTCAAATGGTTTAATTTTCAATTGACTGGAAATAAAAAAACCCACGAATTTGATAAATGATAACTGACAAAGCCCTTTAAAGTCTATAAGGAACTCACAGCAACCCTGAGAGGTAAGGGCTATGGTGTTATCACCCCAGTTTGTGGATGATCAAACTGAGGTCCAGAGAAATGAAATGATTTGCTGAGGATCACCTGGGCCCAGGTCCTCCTCACTCCAAATCCACTTCTCTAACCATTTTAAGACCCTACCTCCCAAGAAGGCACAGCCCACAAGAGCCAAACTGTATAAAGTGAACAATTCCTAACTTGTGTCTAGTCCAACAAAGTCCTGCGCTCAGTTTTAAGTGTTGCTTCAATTCCCAACCTTTATCTCCTTGCTCTGTGAAATGGATCAATCCCAGGACCAGAGATGTGGAGGCAGAGAAACACCAGGGGCTGCAGGATTCAACCACCTCTTTTTTACGAAGGAGGTGCCTACAACCAGGGAACCTAACATGACTTATCCAACATGACATAGGGAGTCAGTTTCAGAGGCAGGATTCGAACCCAGGTTTTCTTATGCTCCAGCCAACGCATTCTTTCCACTGCGCCACACCAACTATGTGGAGGCAAGGCTGACAAGGAAGTCTGGAGCCAAACTCTAAATTCTGAAGAGGCCCTAACTGCTGAGCTAAGAAACTTGTATTTTATCCAGCAGGTCATAGTGGGGAGGGTATATTCAGAAACCCTGGGAGTTGGAGGTGCTATTAAGTTCTTGGTGTTTCCCCACAATTCTGCCCCAAAGGGTCAGAGGGGAAGGATTCAGGCAAAGTGTTTTGCCTCACTGTGGGGACTCCCTGGGAGACACCCAGCATGCGTCCCCCAACATCCAGACCCACAAGGCAGCAGGGGAATGAGGCACAAAATAATGCTAGAGAAGCAAGAGAAATTCTCTCAGTATGGCTCCAAATGATCTGGGGGTTATCTCTTGTTTGGAATCATCTCTAACATCCCTGCCACCGACTGTATTTAGAAAGTGAACCTCTCTGATGGGATTATCATAGCCAATCTAGTCCCCACTGCCTAAACTAAGGCACCTCCTTTCAAGAAATGCCCTTGCCCTGGACCCCTAGTACTATAATTACACAGCTAAGCAAGATTAATGGATTCCCAGGGAATTCCTCAGGAATTAATGACTTATTAACAGGATAGGGGGCCATACACAGCCAGAGGGTGATGGAGAATCATAAAAAGCCTCTTAATAAGAACTCCCCCCATTTGTTCATTAAAATGTGTTAATTGAAAACTCCAAGAACAGCATGTGAAAATATTCCAGACTTGGAGATACACACAATAAAACTTTTATTCAGCGTTTCCAAGCAAAGACTGCTCACGCTTCCATGTGATGCCAGACGGTGAGAAGGGGAAATGACCAGGGGACAAGAAGCCACCAAGAACACCAGTGTGTGTGCGCCCAACAGAGCAGAAAGAAAAGGAGAATGCAGTCATGTTTGTCATGCAGGAAGCAGGTGCCAAGACCTGGACTCACCTTTGTTAAGTCACTCCCAAGTCTCTGGCTCCTCGAGGGAGCAGCAATGTATCTAGGCCACCATGCTGAAGAAGCATGTGGAGTGCAGCTTCAGTTCAATGTGAGACAGCATCCACCAATAAGCACCTACTATGTACCAAACAGCTAAGTGCTAGAGATAAAATGATGAAAAAGTCAAGAAAGAGAAAGAGAGTTGGGGTACAGGGAAAGGAAATTAGAGACAGGCTCTGATCTGAGTCAGATTTCTGCCCTTCTGGGCAGAGTGGAAGCTAGACCCCTGACCCACTCACACAGACCTAATTCCACATCCTGCCTGGTCCATTCAGGTGCCATGTAACCGCGAGTAGGTCACTTTCTCAAACTGGACACCGTAGACGGGTCATGATATGCCTCTGTGGAGCAACAGCACACAGCCTTTCTCTTTTGAGAAATGGAAGGTACTCATTTTATAGATGAGGGACCTGAGTCTCACTGAGAAAAAGTAACTTCCCTGGGTCACCTGGACTCAAAGATCTCAAGCTGGGATTGAGCTTGCATCATGCTTCCTGGACATGGCTGATGTTCAAGGTGGCTTGGGGAGAGCAGTGGGTGCACAATGTCTAAGATGTTCACTCATCTTTCTGGATCTCAAACTTAGCTCCTGTGTCTACATGAAGTTTTTCCTATGTTATAATGAACTAGGGAAGGCCCATGGTGAATTAATCTGGCATGAGAAAGGACACTGAGGACAAGCTCGAACCTCTCCTTTCTGTTCCAGGGTTGTCAGGTGCTTGTAATTTCTGATAGCTTTTCACAGTGTGCTCATAAATGTGCCATAGAGCATTTTGTGAGTCAGGCTGCAATGTGAGCACATGTCACTCTCTCCACTCTTTGTTCTGCATGTTATGGAGGGTGGGCAGAGCCTTCTGGGGCCTGGCATCCCTGAGAACCAGGACAGAAGGGATGCTGGGTAGTCTGAATATGAGCCCAGCATCATTCAGGGCCTGCCTACCTGAGACCCTTGAATGTTCCTTTCCTTTTTCCCTTCAGATCAGGCTGCTCCCCTAGCTAGGTGGCACAGTAGTTAGAGGGCTGAGCATCAAGAGTAGGCAAGATTTGAGTCTGAATCTTGTTTCTGACATTTAACTAGCTGTGTGACCCTGGGCAGGTCAAGTAACTATCTTGAGCCTCAAAATTCCTTGTCCATAAAGTGAGAGGACTGGACTCTGATGCTACCTGCTGAAAGAGAAGGGCTCTCTTACTGCTGACAGTAATAGAGGCACCATTTATATAGAACATAACTCCTAAAGTACTTTGTTACTTATCGTTCCTCAGGTGATGAGAAGGATCCTGTGTGGGTGCTACAGGTCCTATTATTTTCATTTTGTAGATGAGATGAGCTCAGAGAAATTCCATCTCATTTTTGTAGAGAGGTGATGGATAGAGAGTAGGCCTCAAAACCAGGCAGGGACAAACAGGTTGTGTGTCCCTGGGCAAGTCATTTAACCTCTTGGTGAACAAAGCAACTCTCAACGGTACTAAGAAGGTACTGACTTACACTGGTAAAGGGAATTTCCTGACCTGTAAATCTTTTCTTTATCAATGACATCAGAAGCATGGTCTTTATTGCCCTTATTACTTTTCCCTTAGTATTCTCAGTATTTAGAAAGCTGTCTGGTACACAGAAGGTGCTTAATGAATGCATATTAACAGATTTGCCCAACCACATCACACTCTTATTCTGTAAACTCCAGCAGCTCCCCATTTCATCCCGGATCTGATATAATATCCTTCAATGGGTATTTGAAATTCTCCACTGTCTTGCCCCCTTCAATAATTTGTTATCTCCATTTTAAATCTGAAGAGAATTGATTTCAGCATATGTGTGTGTGTGTGTGTAAATGGGCCCAGGGTCACACAGCTAACAGTGCTGGAGTTGGGAGGGATCTCAGCTTTTGATTGGCTCCACGGACTTCTCATCCTCCCCTGTTGCAACCCTACACCTAAAACTTTTGCTGATACAATTTTTCCTCCAATAAAGTCATTTTTGGGAAATGTGGATTTAAATTAGGCAGTTCAATAACAACCCCACAGGGTTACATGGTTGGAAAAAAATAGCTTCTATCTATAAGTTCCTCCTGGCACCCCTATAACTGTGACACTAGAAGCAAATCCGTGGAGACGCTGATTTTCTCTAACAACATAGGCCTTCACGCTTATCCCTGGACCCTAGAGACCCAGTTATTCTTGGGGGCAGAGTCAGGGCACATGCCTTGGTTACTGACTTCCATATTGGACATGGAATTCTTCAATCCCCAACAGACTTGTTGGCCTCACCGGCCTCATCTTCTGATGCTTGGGAGATCATAAATTCATTATGGTCCATTTTCGGACGTTGGGGAGAGTCAAGGAGAAGGGCTTGCCTGGGCTATCTGTGGCTTTCATTTTGGTATTTAGCACCGTGACTAACAGTGCTTCTTAATCAGTGCAGTATGCATGCTTTGAGTCTCCCTCCTGCCTTTTAACAGTGAACACACTCATGGGGGCATTTCCCTCGATATTCTGGGGAATCTGATCTTTGGCCCCTGCTGCAGAATCAAGCCTACGTATGCCTGTCATGAGACAAAACGTGAGTCTTTGAGGGCCTCTGCTGAAACAGCAGACTGGTTCTCTGAGTGCTCATAACCCAAAGCCACCCTTTAAAGCTGGGACTAAACACAGTCTGGAATTCCATACTTTAGTGGGACAAACTGAGCACTAGCAGGGAGCCCCAGAATCCTGGGCAAAGAGGCGGACAAAAAGGAATGAGCCATCCTAGGATCTGGGGTCCTCTCTCTGATAGGGATCTCCTGGGGGTAAGATGAGTGAGAGGGCAGGGACAGTTTTGCATGTTACAGTAGGTGCTTACAGTTTTTGATGTGAATTGAATCAATGTCACAGTCACTACGCTGGGGATTCTGAGAATATTTCCTCTCTCTTACACACTTACCCTACAGGCACCAACCCAGACGTGACATCAGACGTGGACCTGGGTCTGTTTGTCGGAGAATGGTAGACACAGCCAGTACCTTCTTCCTATGTGGGCATGCCTCACAGCTAGCTGTCATGTGGCTTATCCACTCCTTGTGATCCATGATGGAATTTTAATTTGTGGCCAGCTTCTCTCTCCTGCCCTTAAAACGCTGTCTCATCCCTTTGACCTACTTGGGGAATCACTACTAATTCTAATTCATTTGGTGATATGGATCTGTGATTCCAACTGTGCAGGGAACTTCTGGTGTGAAAACTCCTTTCTAGCAGCTCACCCACAACTGAAATTTGTATGGAGTTTGGTTAAGCCACTGAACCAGGATGAACCAGCTGAGTCTTACTGACTTCAAGAAAGCCCGGCAGGCACCAAGCCCTGTACCTCTCTGTCTGTCTGTCTGCCTGTCTGTCTCTCAATCCCAATGTTGGTAGGAGAAAAACACATGAGGGGAACAAGGTCACAGAGTTTGCTCCAAGACTAAACACTGATGATGATTAGTACACTCTGACGAATCAGTCAACAAACACTTAGGAAACACTGATGATACAACCATGTTCTGGGGGTACAACTATGAAAATGTAGCAGCCTGTATCCTCAAGGTGTTTAAATTCAATGGGCATAGTGCATGTATGTGTGTGTGTGTGTGTGTGCGTGTGTGTGTGTGTGTGTGTGTGTGTACTATATCAGAAAGAAATGTTTTCTCCAGTATAATGAATAAAAACAGGAGAAAAATCACAGGATGGACAGCTGGAAGGAACACCTTAAAGCTACCTTTTGCAGAAAAGGAAACTGAGGCCCAAAGGGGTTAATCAGCTGGCTCAGTCATAGAGTTAGGAAATAGTAAGAAAGGATTTGAATCCAGAGCCTGTGGTCTTAGGTCACATCTACTCTGCCACACTCATTCTGTGACAATAGCAAAGACATGCTATAAGTTCTAGCCTCCCCTCTGGCCTGCCCTCCCCCCACCCTAGGCTTTAAAAGCATGAGCTCCATCCCACATGGTATCTGTGGCTGATCGGGCTGCTTCAGATTCCAGCAATGGCAGCTCATGAATCTGTAGGTCCTTAGGATATGAGCTAAAATGGTCAAGCTAATCTCATGGAAAGTAATTGGGGAAAAAAGAGGCCCTTTCTCAGTCTATCTTACAGTCTGGAATTTTTCCTGATAGCTGTAACTGTGTGTGTGTCTTTGTGTGCACAAATGTGATGCATGTGCTACTTTTTTCCTAAACATTATCAGCTTGAAAAGACATGTGAGATGCCCTATCGATTTTTATCCCCTCACAGAAGCCGAGACAGCTGGGACAGCTCCAGGATTTCATTTGTGGACACCCATGCCATCCGTGTACGTGAGTCTGGCTCACGCAAAAGTCTCCTTGACTGGGAATTACAACAGAGACCTCAGCTTCTACAGAACCAAAATGTTATAGCCATTGTTTTTCTTATTAATATTCTTCTTATTGTTTGCAAGCGGCTGTGAATGTGAAAATGTCCCATGATGCTTTCTTTAAAAAAAACTGTTTTAAATGTATCTCTGAAGGATGAAGAGGTTAAAGAGAAATGTTGACAAAGAGAAGTATCAGGAGATTTTAAACACATTGACTTTTATGGTTAAAAAGTCTCCGTGAGCATACGGACATGTGTTTTAACTCGAGGTGATAGTAACGTGGTCAAAAATCTATTACTCAAGTTAAATCCTCTGTCATGTCAGACCAACTGTTGCAGAGGAAGAAAGGATGGTCAGGGACCACTCTTCTCCCCACACCTCCTCCAATCTGAACGTGTGGAGAAGGCTGGTGAGCATTTCTCTCCTAGCCTTTCCAGATGCACCTTTAAACCATATTACAGGAGGGATTTTTGCAGTGTAGCTCTCTGGGAATCATACCTGAATATGTCCCTTCTAGGGCCAGGTCACCCTTCATAATCTTTACTCCTGACATGAAATCACATACTCTTGTAATAGACAGATAAATCTTGCGTGTGTTTGATTCTGCTAAGTCTAAGCAATGATGAAAAATGAGGGAGGGGAAAAAGGAGACTGAGCCAAGAGCATAAATCCATCTGGGGATGGAGAAGGCATTCCCCTCTCTCCAAACTGAAATTCAAATCTTCACATCTTGTTTGCATTTGGTGTTGGCAGCCTGTCTTGTCCCGTTGCCAAACGAGTCAGATGGCAGTGTGTAAAGATAGGAGGACATGAATAAAAACACATGACCAATGGCCACTGTGAGCAGAAAAATAAGATGAGGCAGAAAAAAAGGATCTGCCGAGTGACAGGGCACTTGGACCCATCTGTTTCTGCATTCTGTCACAAATGTCTAACCCAATGGCTACTGGATGGGGCTGATGCTGCCTTTACCTTCCTTGTTGTTTCAAGGTAGGATAAGGTTCTTGGCAGACAGCTTGCCTTCCACAGGGCTAGCACTCTTCAAGGGCATGGAAAGAAACTTTTCTTTTTGACTTGAGAAAAAAAACATTTTTTTTAAAAAGCAAAACTGTTTTGAGGAGGATAGGAGGGAAAGCTCGTGATTTCTTTGCTCCAGGGAACCTCTGAGGATGAAGCCTCTTCCAGTGTGGGTCAGCTCTTGATCAACAATTTTTAACCTTCAATTGTTGCCTAGGGGCCCTGAAAAGGTACAGGATTTGTTCAGAGCTACACAGTCAGGATGTGCCAGGAGTGTGATGCGAACCCAAGTCTCCCTGACTCCTGGGGGACCTCTCTACCACACCATGATGACTCTTATGATGATAGAGTCACAGATCTGGAGTTGGAGAGGACCTTTGAAGACATCTAATCTGACCTCCTTCTGTTACAAAGAAGGAAAGTGGGGTTTAGAGAGTTCATAGTCATTAAGGCAGAACTTAGGTCTTTCTAACTACGATGTTGATATAATAACCACTATACCACACTGCTTGACTCTATGAGGACAGGGATTGGGATTGAATTTGTGGCATTATTGTTATAGGGAATTTCTGAGTGAGGAATTCCCTCTAGCAAAGTAGACCAGCCCCTTCTTTATAATTTATAGTCTTAGAAAGGTGTTTAGAGCACTGGGAAGTTAAGAAATTTGGCCAGGGTCACACTTGTCCAGCCAATATGTGTCAAAGGTGGGACTTGAATCTGCCTCTCCCTGGCTTTGAGGCTTGTCTCTCCTTCCTCTGCGTCACTCTGTTTCTCATTCACTCCATTAACACTCCATAATACATTCAACAACGATCTAATGACTAGAAGGGATGTTTCTGAAACCTCTCAGGTTCTGCTGAGGACGACTCTGGAAAGCAGATGCGAGGCCTGAGTCAAACTTGTGAAGAGAAGAGCTGGTGGAGGAAGATTTATGGTGATTTTATGGCAGATTCCGTAATGAAACTTGTTCTAACTGTATGGGAAAGTGGTGATGAGGGAATGGCGCAGGCTGCTGGGGTGATGGAAGGGGGCGGAGCAGGAGATGCAGACATGCATGCCTTCTACTAAGTGCAAAAACAGGAGGTGAGAAGTCTCAAAGACAACATAGACCGAAGGGACACATTAGGGTCAATCAATCTGTCATCTTACTAAAGTGACAAAAAGGCAGCCTTCTTCTATAGAGGGGACTTGGGTTTGAATCATGATTCTGGTGTGTGCCGTGTGATGCTGGACAAACCAATTCTCTTCTCTGGGCTTCGGTTTCCCACTGTAAAAGAAGGGGGTTGGGTCATCTACAAATTTGGTCAATTGTGATTCATCCCTAGTTGGGGAAAGTTCAGAAAAGCAATTGGACAGCAAGTTGCCAAATGATGATTAGCTTTGGTCCAATCTCCTTGAGGGAGAGGAGAAGAAATTTCTGGTACCTTTTGGTATTTCCTGAAGGTCTTGACTGAAAAAAAGAAGTTCTATAAAAACTGGGGCAATCTCCTTTAAAGCTAAACCTGATGCTGCAAAGGTCGTTTTCCCTTCTGTTTCTCAAAGGGAGTTCTCTCCACAGTGGCCAGTCACCTCTTGGTGGCCCCCTCCTCCTGCTCCACTTTGTGTGGATATGGTCCAGTGTCTCTGGAGGCCTGGCCAGTCTCTTCTCTGGGGCTTTGGTGAGAATGCTCTCTCTTGGGGCTCCTCCCACCTGACTGATTACTTCTTTTTGGGCTCCTCTGCTGATCCATTGTCACCAACTGAGGCTTTGTCCTGGGTCATCCTTTTTCCCTTCTTTCTCCACTCTCAATTAAAGGCATTAGTTCTATGGGCATCACTATCATCTCTATATTGATGACATACATATAATAACATGTATGTATATACATTTATACTTACCTACATACATCTAAATATACACATAGAGATAGATGGATGAAAAGATAGATTTGACAGATTGGTAGATACATGTGATAGGTAGAAAGACAGAAAGACATAGATAAAAATACAGATAGATGGAAGGATGGATAGATAGATTAATAGATAGATCCAATCCCACTTTCTCTCCTGAACCTCCTGCATTAGCAACTGCACATTTCAAAATGAAGATTACAGGGACCACCCCAAGGGCACAAGCACAAAATTGAACCCACTATCTTTCACTCAAACCATCCCCTTCCAAGCTTCCCTATTTCTGTCAAAGGCACCATAATCTTTCTGTTCTCCTGGGTTCCCATCTTTGGAACAGTCCTTGTCTTCTCCTTCTCCTCCACTCTCATCAGTTGCCAGTTCTGGCAGCTGATCTCTCTGCCCTCACACAGATGCCACTTCCGTGCCCACCCTCAACACCTTGTGCCTGCATTACTGCACTGGTCTCTTGACTCTTTTCCCTACCCTGAATGTCTCCCCACTCCAGTCCCTTCTAGATTTGTCTATCATAGTGATTTTCCTTAAGTTCAGACCTGATCCTGGGACTCTCCTCTGTCGTTTACATGTGATTCTCCACCTCCCACCTCTGGCCTTTGCTCAGGCCATTCCTCCAGTGTAGAATGAACTAGGCATTGTCACATCCATCTCAGAGGGTCTATCTCCCCTGAAGCTACAGCTCAAATATCACCTCTTAGAGGAAACCTTCCCTGACCATCCCCAGCCATCATTGCCCTCCCTCACAAGCCACCCTGTATTTAACTACACTCTCTATCTTGGTGGCAATTAACTTTATATTCAGGCTGGGGATATTTCTTCTGAGTGTACTTGCTGCCTTTACATTAGAATATAAACTTGTTGTGAGGAAGTCCTTGGTATCTCACCTGTCTTTTGGAAGAGAACTGTATGGTGTCATCATAGAGAAGAAGAAGACTCCACTCCATGGCTTCTGGTGTCCCTCCCATCCCCCTACTTCTGTATCTCTGTCAATGCTATGAGCTGATGCCACCTTAATGGCCAAGACCAGGCGCCAGTGGGATAGCAGGAAGAGCTCAGGACAGATCCTGGCCAATGCTAACACTTTGGGGTTTCTGTAAAGTGGACTTTGGGGGTTCCTTCTAGCACTGTTTCCCATGACCTCTGGTCCCGACTAATCACCCCAAATTGGATTGAGGGCTCCCATTTCAGACACAGTCATGTGGGCTCCTCTGATCTCCCATGAGAGCATGAGCTCCTCAAAGGCAGGGGCTGCTGAGCAGCATCTGGCACGTAGTAGACACTTAATAAATGTCTACTGACTGACAGATCATTCCTGGGTATCAGTCTCCCCATCTCTTGATGAAAGCGTCAAACTAGATGCTGCTAAGGTTCCTGACAGCTCTAAGCCCTGCTTCTCATCCCAGACAAATCAAGTCAAGAAGCATTAATTATGTACCTACTTCGTACTCTGGGCAGCAAAGTGGTGCAGTGGTTACAGCACTGAGCCTGGAATCAGGAAGAGCTACATTCAATACCAGTCTTAGATACTTATAGCTGTATTGACCCTGAGGTCAAAGGTGTGTGACCCTGAACAAGTCATTTCATCCTGCTTGCCTCAGTTTCCTCATCTGTTAAATGAACTGGAGGAGGAAATGGCTAACCACTCCAGGATCTACCATGAGAACCCACAATGGGGTCACAGAGAGTCAGATGCGACTGAACCACTCCACCACAACCACTCTGCACCCCGGTATCGAAGGTTTTGGAAATCCACCCCCAGCGACAGCCTGGCCATTGTGAGCAGATGGTGGAGGAGCCAGGAGACATGGTGAGCTTTCTGCAGCTTTGTTTCCACAGCCAGGAAATTTAACTTGGGAATCTGGACTCCTCCCAAGTCGTGTGCCCTGTCTCCTGCAGGCCACAGGACAACCCCCAGGCAGTCTGCATTCCAGTGCCTTTGCCCAGCATGAAAGGCCAGAGGGCAATGGGGCATTGTCCCCATAGTGTGGTGGCCCATCAGGTCAGAGGTGGGATCTGAATCCAGTCTCCTTCCAAGTCTAGCCAGTGACCCAATAACTACAGTGAAAGCTCATGTTCTGTGGTTCCAGTCTTTGTCTGCTTTACAAGCATCAGTCATGGGGGGAGACGCTGCTCTTTATCCTCATCTCACAGATGAGGAAACTGAGACTTGCCCCGGGTCACACAGAGGACGTGCCCCTCCCCCTTCCTGCCCTGGAACTTCCCTACACAAATCTGTTCTGTCAAAAGGATGTGTATTGATGGGCACTTTTAAATACCACGCTAGGGTGTGTGCTCGTTACTCTGTAGACAAGGCACTTTTCTGTTCCAGTGAAATGCAGATTTCCTGAGAGCATGGATGTTACAAGCACTTATTAAGCACCTACTATATGCCAGGTGATGGGGCTTTCTGTACAAGGAATGTAACAATCTCTGCTAGCAATGGGAGTAAGGGGAAGAGTCTAAAATGGCAAGGAAGGACAGGGGATGAGGGGAGGGGAGGCCCGGGACAGCATCCACTTCCAGGCTGGCACTGCTGAACTGTCCCATTAGAGAAGCCAGAACCTCGGCCTTCCCTGAGTCCCATCCTGGCCCCAAAGTCCATCAATTCCATGGAGGCCATGGGTCGTTGCAAGCCTCAGAGCCTTCTCCACAGTCTGAGGTCCCCCAAATCCCTCCCTGCTCCACATGTTTACCTCCAGGACAGACAAAGCAGAGGAGCAAGCAGGGGGACCCGAGGCTTGGTTCCCACTCTCCCAATGCAGGGACCCAAAGCCTCTGCCCTTGTTTTGGTTGTACTAGCAACTGAAGGCGGGTGGCAAAGATTCAGGCGGGGACATGAAGCCTTCAAGGCTGGGGATGCCACATGGGCTAGAATGTCCACTGAAGAGGGGCACATGAACCATTCCACCAGAGAGAGGGAAAGACAGAGATGGAGAGAGAGGAGATGGGAGGGACAGAGAGGAAGACACAGAGAGAAGAGATAGAGGAGAGGAGGGAGACAGAAAGACAGAGAAAGAGGAAGATAGAGACAGAGACAGAAGAGAGGGGAAAGACAGGAGAGAAGGAAAACAGAGAGAGAGAGACACAGAGAGAAGAGATAGAGGAGATAGGACAGACAGAGAGAAAGAGAGAGGAGGGACAGCTTAGCTCCAATGCTTTCTCACTTGATGGTGCTTTGGGGAAATGGAGGCACAGTTTTGTCACATGTCAGTGAATCAGAGCTAGGAATGAAACCATCATATGCGGCTTGTCCATGCCAGTTCTCTAGAAGCTCCAGGAGACCTGGAATTGGGCTCTGTTGGATTTAAACCCTGACTCAGGCACCTGCTGGCTGAGTGACTGGATAAATCCCTTCACCAGTAATACTCTGCTCATCTGTAAAATGGTCAGGAGAACAGGCCCCACCCTACAGGGTTGTTCTGAGGCTCAGGTGCGATGATGCCAACCAGCCCCTCTGTAACCTTGAAGCACTACAGAGATGCCTCTTCTTCTCACATTTCTTGGCAGCTTGGCATCATGGAAAGAGCTGGTGTAGTGTCAGGAAGACCCAGGGTTGAGTCTGGCTTGAATGCGGCCTGGCATGGTGACCCTGGACGAGTTACAATTTGCAGGACAGTAACTGAACTGTATCAGGAGCCCCGATGAAGCCACAGGTCCAGGTCTGTACAAAGTGACCACTTTAATCGTTTAATCAGAAGTGGTGGCACAGCGTAATGGAAGCTTCTGATGCTAGTAACCACACTAACATGGCCAAGTGCCCTAAACCTCAATGTGCCTCAGTTTCCTGCTCTGCAAAGCCGAGATGGTGATAATGCCTATGGCTCCCCACTCATGGGCTTTCTGTGGGGCTCCCTGGAGAGGAGGGTAGCTGGGTGGTGCAGTGGACAGAGCACTGGACTTGGAAGTCAGGAAGACCTGAGTTCAAATCCAGACAGTCATCATCTGTGTGACCCCGGGCAAGTCACTTCACCCTGTCTACTTCAGTTTCCTCATCTGCTAAATAAGCTAGAGAAGTAAATAGCAAACCACCCCAGTATCTTTCTAAGAAAATCTCAAATGGGTCACGAAGAGTCAGACAGGACTCTGTCTCCTCCCATAATCCTGAGTCCGAACTCTTCCCCAATCACTCTGGACCTTCATATCACACTTCTCTGTGTACACAATCCATCCATCAATGAGTATTTACTAAGCACCTACTACATACTGGGTGTTGGAGACATGAAGACAAAGGTAACACAGTACCTACCTTTGGAGAGGTTTCCATCACATCTCTCAAGCAGGGTGAAAGCTTCTTCAGGGCAGGGATTATCCTGTGCTTGTCTCTGTATCCTGGTGGCTCAGTGGCACATAGTTGGTGCTTAAGAAATCATTGAGTGGAACCAATGAGCCAGCCAAGGGTGTTTATAATGTCTATGGGGGGCACCCTATGGGTGATCAGAAGGGCAGAGGCGAGAAAATGGGCAGTATCTGGTGTTTGTGCCCCAATAGTATGACATGTTTATGATGTACATTAAGTAGCAAACTCCAGGCCATATTTGGGGACATAGGGTCCAACACTCTGGAGCAAAACACAGAGCCACCTGTAATGGATCTCCCCACCCTGGGACCAGGTCTGCCCTAAGCAGGTGGTTCCATGAAAGACCTGGGGGACACACAGGGAATGGGAATGTTGGCAGGCTGGTCTGAATCTCTCAAAGAGGAGGCCAGTGTAGATGACCAAATCCCAGCCTGTTTTGTTTTTGTTTTTGTTTTTTTTTTACTCGTCAGCGTTGAGTCTCCAAAGGAAGGAGACCTGTTCGATGCAGGTGGGATCAGGGGGGAGCAGGAATCTGGGACAAGGATAGAAAGAACCATGAATCCTCAGGATTTTTCTGAGGAAAGCATTTTATAAAGGAAAAATGCCAATAGCGATATTTAGCATCTATGTATGCATGTATTTGTAATTATCATTTGCGCTTTCTATTGTTTGTAGTAACTTACAATTTTTTTAAAAATTCTACTTTATTTTACATTCAGGTCAGAATTCTCTCTCTGCTTCTTGGGAAAAGTCAGAAAAACAAAATCCGTTAGAAACACACAGAATGAAGTTAATCACTAAACTTTTAGAATTCAGCTACATCACGAAAAACACCTTCCCCGGAGGCCTCCTCCCAAGCCTGAGATGCGGATGGGCCCGAGACCCCTAGAGGGTGAGCCAAACGCACCACATGTGATCTAAGCAGGGTGGGTGCCGAAATGACCAGGCAGCTCAGGGGGCACCATAGTGCACAGAGCGCTGGCCCAGAGTCGGGAAGACCTGGTTTCAAATCCATCTTCAGACACAACCAAGCAGTATGAGCTTGGGCAAGTCACTCTACCTTGGTCTGACTTGGGTTTTTCATCTGTAAAATGGGGATCACAATAGCATCTACCTGCCAGTGAGGACGAAATGAGATCATATACGTTACTATTACTTACTAACACTAGAAACCATGCCCTGAATGAAGCCTGAGACCACATTCCCCTTCTTGACCAACACATCTCACCCTATTGACTAACCCTCCATATTGGCCTTCACTGTCTTCTAAATTATTTTGTAAGTCAGTCAGTCACGGACAAGCTGTGTACCTCTAATTCCTTTCTGTCCTGAAATAGAGCCAAGTTGAGCCCTGTACACAGTGGCCAGCTGAGGGATAGATGACCAAGGTAAAGCCAGACAAGGAAGCAGAGACCATCTGGGTAAAGGACATGACGGTCACACCTCAGCACGTCTCTGCCTGGCCTTGGGCAAATCACTTAACCTCCTGAGACTCAGTTTCCCCAGCTGTAAAATGAAGGGGTGGGACTAAAGGCCCTCCAAGATCTCTTCCAGTTCAGTGTATGAGCCCATTATCTCCCCTGTCTCTCTCTTCTCTCTTTTTCTCCTTCTGTATCTCTCCTCTCCTTCTATCTCTTGGTTCTCTCTCTCTCTCTCTCTCTCTCTCTCTCTCTCTCTCTCTCTCTCTCTCTGTCTCTCTCTTTTTCAGCTTGGATTAGGGCACTGCTTACTGTGGGACCCAAGTCTACCCTGCCTCAGTTTCCACATATGAAAATGAGGGGCTTGCTCTGTCTTCCCTCCAAAGCTCCTTCCCAGTTCTCAGTCTACAATCTTGAGAGTTTCTTTGGTAGGGGCCAGGAAAGGTTTTGAATTTACAAAGGGGCATATGGGATTATGGCCAGTAGCGTCAATGCGAACCAGACCTCAAAAACTTCATGTTCTATTTAAAAATAATTTGCTTAATAAAATACCCCAATCCAAGCTAACCCTCCAAAGAACACCATTAAGTTCTGTCCGCTTGACCCTGGAGGATGGAACGCTCATGGACTGTGGGAGTGCAGCGGGGTGGGAGCTTGCCCCCACCTCTGGTTTCAGGCGCCCAGAGTCCAGGGAGGGAGAACACTCCTCACCTCACATGAAAGGGACCTCCAAGGCCGTGAGCATCCCATGCCCCTGAGTTATGAACAGCGAGCTTTCCATTCAGACTGAAAACCAGCCTCCCTCCTACCTGAGTCTCTTTCTAATTATGTATATGTTTTCTTAGCTTGAGTGAGGTGGGGGCTCTCTGTCTGGGAGGAGGAAAATCCTGTCTCCCTCCTTCCTAGAGCTGGCTGAGGTGGAGGTGAGAGCCCTGCAGCATTGATTGGTGCAGTGGTTACGCTCAGAAACCCAGGCTCAGCTACAAGTGCTCCTGCCTCGCTGGTCTAAATCAATCTGATAAACATTTATTAAGCACTTAATGCATACACGGAGGCAATGGGGCACACATAATGCTTACAGGACCAGTTCTAAAGTCAAGAAGACCTGGGTCCAAGTCGGTCTGACCCAGGGAAAAGGGCCCTAAGTTCAAACTCTGTCCCTGCTGTGACACCAATGCCTTTGTGCCTCAGTTTCCTCATCTGTACAATGGTGGGGGGGGTAAGACCAGACAGACTCTGGTTCTCAGTGTATAATTCTATGAATCTAAGTCGTATCTGCGATCCGCTGGCACAGACCAAGCATGACCACGTCATGAGATCTCATTGTTTGCTTAGCACCATAAATCCACAATCACCTTTGAGTCTCCCAAGTGCCCAGTGAAATGACCTTAGATGTTCTCAGCTATGCCCATGCTGTCTCTCCCATAGAATAGAGGCTCATAGAGGGCTTGGACTGATGCAGCTTTTTCTCTGGATCACCAGAGCTTAGCACCAGGTCTGGTACACAGTAATCACTTAATAGATGCTTGCTGATTGATTACAGGTATTATTATTTTTATTTTACAGATGGGAAAACTGAGGCTGACAAAGGTGAAATGATCTGCTCCTGGCTGCATGGTTAGTCAACGCCAAGGCACAGTGAGGACCCAGCATTTCCTGACCTTTCCTCCAACTCCCACAAATACTTTGAGCCACCTATGAATGCTGGCCAGAGCTTTCCAGTTCACTGCCTCTAATCCCAGGGGCCCCAACCCTAGTGCAGAGACCCATGGGGAGAGAAGACTACTCTAACATTACATGCAGGGTGGCCAGTATGGCACAGAGATGGGCCAGTTCAAATCTTGCTTCTGGTCCTATGGGAAATTCATTTCTACCTCCTCATCTATAAAATGGGAGAATGAGACCTGTGTTACCCACTTCCCTACCTACTACATCCACCTATCTATTACACATCCTGAAGCCCTTTGGGACAATTAGAGCAGGGCAGAAATGCCAACTGTTACTATTTCCATATTCAGAGCCAGAAAGGGCCCTGGAGACCCTCTCACCCAGAAGGATTTGTCTTGGAAAGATGTTAATAATCATTCTGTAATTCAGGATGGTGGCTACTTTATTTGAGCCACCTGAAAACCTTCATCTGCAAAGGTATCTTTAGGCTTCCTCAGAGTGTCACCCAAGAGGTCCACGCCACAACCAAGGGGAAGAACACATACTCTGGTCCAATAAGTCCATCTTACGAATGCGAAAACTGAGACCCAGAGATTTGGCAGGGGTTGTCTGAGCTCACACCAGAAACATCCCTTTTTTCATCTACATCCAGCCAGGACGACATTTTGAGTGAAATGAGTAAGCATGCCTTCAAGGGTGCCATTATGCACTCCTGGGTTTAGAAACAAATACACAATTTTGTCCATGGTCCATCACCATGTCCGTCTATTAAACAGATGCCTTTTAGAAATGACCATGTAGCAGGCAGAGGTGGTGGCTGTAAATTCTGAACTGTGCTTACCTGTTAATGTAACTGAGAGCAACGTAGGTCGGCTGCTGTAACTCTTGCTTTTCCAAAACACGAGGATCTGTGTCTGTAAGAAAAACACAATAAGGATTTTTCAACATTTGCCCGAAAAAAAAAGATATGTAGCTGCCTAATGTGGAGTGAGTGGGCTGACGCACAGAAAACAAGGTTAAATTAAATGTTCCCCTTTTCAGAGTGAACCCAGGCAACCCAAGAACACTCCTCCATCCACTCATTCATAAATAACAAATATTGCATTACTGTTCAGGGGAATTCCAAACATCAACAGTGATAAAAGGCCCATATGTCATGCAAACTTTCACAATCCCCTCATAAATATTAGTTTTCACTGCTTACAGTTACAATGTCGGCATAGTTTCCACTATTTAATCCGCTTTAAAAAATGGCGGGGGGAGAATGAGAGGAGGAGAGGGAAAGCAATGAAGTCTCTCTTAATTAGGCTTATTTCAATGACTAGGCCAATTACAAGGCTGTTTAAAAGCAGGATCTGAAAACCCATGGCTTATTCATCCATTAAATGTGCTTCTATGCCCCTAGCACCAAGGACCTGGCAGGTTATGATGGGCGCCATGTTTGTTCAATCTGTTTTTTGAGAATCTCAGCCAAACCTTTCTGGTATACACTGTCCCTCAGTCACTCAACAAACATTTACTGATGCACCTACTCTATGAAATGCCTTTAGGAGCTGTGCGGGATACAAAGATGACCAAGGCATAGCGTCTGCTCTCCAGTTATTTACAGCTTATCCCTACAAATAACTAGGATACAAAGAAGCAGGCATCAAGGGAGTAAAGCAAACTGGTATTGGAGTTTTTAAAGTTATTTTTGGATCTGCCTTTTGCTGCTATAGCACATTCCCTTCCCAGTCTATTATACTCGCACCCTCCCCCTATGGAGCCATCCCCCACAGCAAAGACTGAAAAAGTGGTTCATCCAAAGCACCCAGCACTTCCATTTTCCCCAGTTACACCCAATATTATACACTCTCCATGGACAAATATGGTCACTACCTTTCTAATATTCTTATTCACTTGAACGTTTTTCCTATATATGATCTTGTACTCATGGTGTCAATTGTATTCAAGGGTTTTCTGACTCTACTCTGAATTAGTTTATAGTGCCCCAGTGCCTGGCACATAGTAGGTACTTAATAAATGCTTGCTGGCTACTGACAATGCTATTGGCACCATCTAGATAAAGATATGGAGGCTGGAAGGTACAGATATATTTGGGAAGCTGTGCCCAGCTCACCTGTTGCACATGCATGGAGCGGAGGACCAAAGAATGACAGATTTCAGGCAGCCTCACACTACAGTAGGTCCAATCAAACCTTTACAAGAACTCCCACCTATATCCCACAGCATCTAGGGCAGGCATTTGTTCAGACTTCCTGTGAGGGGGAGCTCACTACCTGATGAGGCAATCTTTACAAGATTAGGTAGGAAAAGCAAGTTGGCCTGAACTGTGAAAGGCCTTGAAGGAATTTACGCTTGATTTGATGGGCAAATGCATTATTTTGTTTCTCTGAGAAGGCATAAACCAACTTAGGGATTATCCCCAAGGATCTGGCTTCCATAATTCTAGAGAATGCAGAAAAGGCCCCATGAAGAAAAACAATCCTTTGAAATTAAAAAAAAAATTAGAAAGACATTTGTTTCATCAGAATAAAAGAGGACAAGATGAACACATTATATTTTTCGGGGGGCAGGGAAGGAAACCCTTCTGATGTCTGGCCCAAGTATCTTTTTAAATGAACAACGGGATAGTTTGAAACTGCATGTTGTAAACAGAGCCCAGCTGCATTTGGCAGTAACTCTGTCTTTGATGCGAGGACAGATGCGGTTTTAAGCACCCTGGGATGGAAAGTGTTTACTGCTGTGGGGCGCATGGGTACATGTATCAGTGGGTGTCTGCATTTCAACAGGGAAGGAGTGGACCACAGGGACATCAAAGATGCAGAGATCGATGGATCGGCAGGACGGAGGAGGATGGGAGTTGAAAAGGCTCCCTCTCAGCTTTCCATCCCTGTGCAACGATTCTAATTCCACCCCTGAACTTATCTCCCAGATTCTCAGGGAATGTCTGGTCCTGCCCCTCCCTCACCAGGGATCCCCTCCAAGGTGTCCCCCCAAAGCAATCATGCAGCATCTGTATGAAGACCTCAAGGGAGGCCCCAAGAAGGCTGAGTCTCTCCTTGAAAAGCTTGGATTGTGGGGAAGGTTTCTCTTGATTTTGCCTCTTCTACCACGACTACCCAGGCCCAAGTCTATTTTCAGTCACATGAATCCTCTGGCACGGTTGTTTCTTGGGCCTCTGATCTACAGTCAGTGTCACACTGAGAGAACAGTCCAGGAACTGGGTCAGAAAAACTGGGTTCTTGGTCCCAGGTCCATCATTTGTTAATACCAAGACCCTGGGTACCTTTCTCCCTTTCACTCTCAAGTTTCTTCATCTGTAAAATGAAGACAATGACATTTGCACAACCTTCTTCTAGGAATAGGTAAAGCACTTGGTGGCCCATGAGGTGCCATGAGAGTGAGACAGTCAATGATGGGAGGGGGCTTCTCTGAATCTTCTCTCCCAGCTGAGACTCTGGAATTGGGGGCTGATGCAAAAGAAAGTGCCCATCAACTGGGCTGGCTCAACAAGCTGTGGGGTGTGGATGGAGTGAGACACGTTGTGCCTAAGAAAGGCAGAAAGAGATGGTGGTGTTAGAGAAGCCCAGGGAGAAGTGCAGGCACCAGTGCAGAGGGAGGGGAGCAGAACCAGG
>CM053770.1:14912913-15005694 GCA_028658325.1 Potorous gilbertii
GTTTTACGAGTCCAACACAAATGACAGTGGTAGACAGACCCCATCACCTCTGGCCTTTCTCAGCTAGCACACAGTAAGTGCATCATTAATGCTTGCTGAGCAATTAACTTTTCTGAGCCTCAGTTTTCTCATCTGTAAAATAGGAACAATGATACCTGTATCATGGATGCAGCCCATACCTATGATGGCCAATGCTAACACTGTTATCATGCTTTAGGATTGATGAGGCATTTCCAGAAAAGCAAAGGAGCTCATTGTTGGAGGAGAGCGACCTAGGGCTGCCTAGTTTAACTCAGCTTGTGTCTGGAAAAGACTTACATTCCCAACTCATGGTCATCCAGACTCCAATATGGTGGAGCTCACCTCTTCCCAAGGTAGTCTGTCCCACTTTTTACCTTCAATTATTAGAAAGGTTTTCCTTAACATGGATGCCAAACCTGCCTCTTTGCACCTATGCTGTCTGCTTTCAATTCTGCTCAATCAGAACAGGACATTTTTCCTCCAGTACTCAAAGCCAGTTACCACATTCCCACTAAAGTCTTTTCTTCTCCAGGTTAAACACTCCCAGTTCCTGGAACCTATCACTGGATGTCATGTTTTTAAAAGCTCTTCATCATGGTTGCCCTCCTTGGTATCACAGGGTTTTGTGTTCATAGGATCACATATCTCCCTAGGGCTTCTTGTGAGTTGAGTATGTCCAGCAGAAGGGGAAGAGAAGGTGTGGATAGATGTGCCCTGTACCAACAGGTGGTACCCAGGGATGAAATCTTGGATCCAGTCATCCCTCTGATGGCCCATGTCTTCACCAGTCCCTGGTTCATTTTAACTTTCAGGTTCTTTTTCTGTTATTGAGATATACATTTTCCCCTTACTTAAGCTAGTGGTCCCCTTCCGGGACCCAAATCAACATTCTCTGCCCAGCCAAAACTCAGTTAAGGTTGATGACTGGCGTGCACACATGCAAAACCTACATTTCATACCCTTCTCAGAAATAACATAAAAATGTCTGGCACTATTTGTAAGACCAAAGTAGGGATTTATGAGTTGGCTTTACCACATAAATTGTGTTTCTTATATTGGACACGGCTCGTGTCCTCAGATGGCGAACATAGTGACAGACAGCTGGAGGCTTTGGAATGTCATCCTCTCCATTACAAAATAGCCACTTAAAAGCACCTCGACAAGATTTTCCATTTTTGGGTAAGAAGCTAGGCGCTAGTCAGTTCATGTGGTGCGGGAAGTAACAGAGCCAACATCAACCAGAACTTACACATGTTTTACTGATTAAATGCATCCTTAGGCATACTTCAGAACATCAATTAGAATTCTGGGCTCTTGAAAGAAAGCTCAGTCCCAGGTGGGGTGCCCAGGAAAGGGAGAGATGGGCCAAAGTGGCTACTTGGGAGCTAGATCACTGGCTAGTCACAAATATGTATCAGTCCTGAGAATCTTAGCCAGGGTCCTAACCTCCATGTACTTAAATACACACATATACATATATAATATTTAATACGTAAGTTACATCTATTTAATAACCATATATCTCTTCACCCTCCACGATCTGCTCCTAGCTGCTCCCATACCCTGCTGCCTTCTCACCCTGGAAGATGCCTCTGCCCCTGTGGTCCCCTCCACTTTACTCAGTTACTCCTGTAAAGTCCATTTTAAGGAAGAACCCAGGCCATGCCTCTTAACCCCTGACTTTCTACACCTTTCCACCATCCTCCTTCCTGCCCTCACTAATTTTGCTGTCCCTTTTTATAAGCTGTCTTATCCCAATTAAAATGAATTTCTTTATCAGCACAGTGCCCAGCACCCAGTGAAGACTTATTAAATGCTTGTTGACTGAACCTTATGAGAGGGAGGAGAAGCAGCAAAGAAATGTGGGAGGGGGCCCAGGTGCAAACCATAAAGGAAGCCCCCCAGAACACTCTGAGCTACAGTACAAAGTCCCCTTCCGCACTGCCTTGTCACAGCAACAAAGACCTGAGAGATACTGAAATAGGGCCCTCACTGAAGTGGGCCATGGCCTACTGTCACCCAAGTGCTTTCCGGTGGGTTTGTTTATGCTGCCAGTAAAAACTTGAAACTGGAGTGTGCGCTAAGCTAAAAATGCCGAGAGATTTGATCTGCCTCAGTAACTGGTTTGCAGGAATATAAACCTTTCTGTATTTCAAGGGCAGGCAATGCTCCTTCAGCTGGCAACTCAACAAGAAGTGTCAGTGTTTAAGCCATCTGGCCCCCGGCACCTATATATAACCCCACTACCCCCTCTTTAGAGGGCATGAGAAGAACCCAGTTTTTTCATCACGGCAGCTGAGATGAGGAGCTGGCCCAGTTGAGCTCCAAAGGCAAGGATCAGGATCCTGTTCCTTGGTGTCCCCATTCTGGGCACGCTCACCACTCTCACCCTCCCACAGCAATCACGTGGCCTGAAGGTCACAAGAATAACAGTGGATTAAAAGCTTAGGAGGTCAAATCTATCCCATCACTGTAATTTTTCTGAAATCTAGCTTTCTTGGAAACATGATGACCTTGTCATCTGAGGAGAGATATTTTCTATAAATAGGGAGACAGCCTAGGGACAGACAAGATGCTGGACTTAGAAGTCAGAAAGATCTGAGTTCAAATCCTATCTTTGATTCTCCCTAATTGAGTGACCTTGGGCAAATTACTTAACCACTCCCTATTTCAAGCAACTCCCTAGTAGTATCATCTTATAAATTACAAAATTAACATCTGTAATATGATTACAGGTTAATTATGTTATTGTAAGTATAAACACATATAATTATAATTAAATAAAGGAGGAAAGGCTTCTCATAGAAGGTGTCAGAAAGACTGGACTTTGAGAGAAGGCAGGGATTTGCAGAAGCAGAATCGGGAGTGGATGTGTTCTAGGAATGGGAATCAGCCTGGGCAAAAGCAGAAGTGGGAGAGCAAAGTAGGGGAGAGGCATCTAAGTAATGCATTGGTCAGAGAACTGGACAGAAACCTGAATGTAAATGTTGATACTATCAGCATGGTCATGGGCAAGTCAGTTAACCTTTTCTTAGCCTCAGTTTTCTCATTTGCAAAACGAAAGTAATGAATGCCCCTGGGCATTCAGAGTATATTTTCAGAAGCTCATTTATTCTTTTTTTTTTTTGTAGCAGCTCTTTTTCTGTTTATTTTTAGTTTTCAACATTCATTTCCACAAAATTTTGAGTTCCAAATTTTCTCTCCAATTCTCCCCTCCTCCCACCCCAAAATGCCATGTATTCTGATTACCCCTTCCCCCAATCTACCCTCTCTTCTATCACACCCCTCCTTTCCCTTATCCCCATCTACTCTCTTTTCTTGTTGGGCAAGATAGATTTCTTTACCCCATTACATGTATTTTTTATTTCCCAGTTGTATGCAAAAACAATTCTCAACATTCATTCCTAAGACTTTGAGTTCCAAATTCTCTCCCTCCCTCCCTCCCCACCCATCCCCACTGAGAAGGCAAGCAATTCAATATAGGCTATCTATGTGTAGTTCTGCAAAAGACTTCCATAATAGTCATGTTGTACAAGACTAACTATATTTCCCTCCATCTTATCCTGCCCCCCATTTATTTCATTCTCTCTTTTGACCCTATTTTCCCCCAAAAGTGTTGACTTCTAATTATTCCCTCCTCCCATTTGCCCTCCCTTATATCATCCCTCCCACTCCACTTATCCCTTTCTCCCCTACTTTCCTGTAGTGTAAGATAGATTTTCATACCACGAGTGAAGCTCATTTATTCTTACTGATTTATGGATTTAATTAAATAACCCCAAGCAGGACCACTACAGTACAAGAACATGCTCTGGGTGCTTTCCTAAGGGGGGAAAAAAGGAAAATTATGCTTTTCACAATTTGGTGTGAGCAGAAAACCAGTAGTGACTGAGGACAGGGTCCCTGGCCCAAGAGTGTCTAAAGGGGAAGGTCAAAAGCATGGATGGGGCTTTCAGCGGTGCCCAAGAGGTCATGGTCATGAGATTTCTATGATTTCATAGAGAAACTCCATCAGAGCAAACACCTTCCAGAATGTGCCTGACATTTAGGGCTCCAGAAACTTCATTTCCCTGAGTTCTACTCTGCATGGCATGGATCCAGGTTTCTCCAAGACTATGCCAACAGGGCACTGTCGCTTGGGCAGGTCCAGGTTCAGGGCAAAGACCAGCCATACTTCATTCAGACAGGCTGGTTGCCTGGCTTAGGAATCAGAAGACCTGGCTTTGAGCCATGTCTCAGTCCCTTCAGTATAGTACAGTGGGATCAAGGGACCTGGATTAGAATCTCCTCAGAAACACATGACAGCTATATGACTCTGGCCATGCTTTTTACCTTTATGGATCTCCATTTCCTCATCTGTAAAATGGGGGAGCTGGCCTTTAAGACTTCTGAAGTCTCTTCCAGCTCTAAGACAATGGTCCTATGAATGTAGATCTCTAGGTCTCAGATTCCTTGTCTATAAAACAAAAACACTGGACACAATATCCTTTCAAGCCTCTTCCAGCTCTAAACAGAAGATGCTAGATTTATTCCAATACGTGTGTAGAGAGAACCCTTCTTCAATATCCCTGATGAGTGGTGTGGTTGAAAAGGAGAGGCAGTGGAGGTCAGATAACCTGGACTCACACTCTGGCCCTATTCCCTTCTACCTGTGAGACTTTGCACAAGTCAATTCCCCTCTATGGAACTCAATTTCCTCCTATGTCAAATCTTTCCAATTCTAAATCAACAGCTTCCCGGTCTCTTAGGTTGTCACTGACCCCACTTAGACAAACAGCCACCAGGCTACATATAAACATTCTTTATATTGATGAGGATTGGCCAAGGGGTAAGTGTAGAGGACTTATTCACAGTACTATCCAAATGGAGTAAGAGGCATCAGTTTTCATACAAGTCTTCCCAAGTGTTCTGGCCGGTCCTTCATATCCAAGCACTATAGTCTCTGCAGTACTGAACCTTCCTGTGACACCTCCTTTGTCTGTCTCTGGTACCAGCCTTAGAGCTCTCCTCTCTGAAAAGCAAGCAGCCTCCTGTTGGCGTCTATCTCCACTGCATTTTAATAATTGGATTTGATAACTGTCTGGAGCCAACCTTTTGCTAGTTTATTATAAATATTTCCGTTGGCGAAGGCCCTTTCCAAAAAGAAAAGAGAGACCCCCTCCCCCCAATCCTCCATAGCACATAAGTAGCCTTGGAGTGGATCAGCTTTTCCTGCCTTTATAGACTTGTCATTTGAATCATTTCCCAAGCTATCATTTCCATTACGGTCAGTCAGTGCAAATTACAGTGAGATTCTTGCTTTTCCCCAATCCGATGGGAAATCCAGATGCAGTAAAGTGTTGCCGTAAACTTTACGAGTTTGAGTATCTTAAAGTTGGGGACATTTCGCAGCTCTATAACCTCGCCCATTAAAAAGCATCCATGTTCATCCTGGAGGCCCAGGAACAATCTCATGCCAGGAAGAAATAAACACAGGGAGACAAAGGAGTTGACTCACCTACCCAGTCCCTATGTGGCAGACACCCTTTGTCTCTGAGCACAGGCTGGAGGCAGTGAACTTCACTACCAAGACACAGTTTCAAACAGATTCATCTCTAATTGTGAATTAGCTCAGAGAATCTCAAAATTTAGAGAGGGGAGGGGCCTATCTGGCAGCCATTCCATGCCTGAAGGGCACCCCACTCAGGGCATACTCAAGGAGAGGCTGCCCTGCCTCTGGAGGAAGAGCTCAAAAGAGGGGGAGCCTCTCACCTTCCGGACCCATCCATTCCGCTGAGATTGTTAGGACTTTGTTTTTTCTAAAATTAAATGCAAATCAGCCTCTTGGTGACTTCCATTCATTACCCTCAGTTCTGTTCACTGGAGACAAACAGGATGCAGGGAATACTTTTAACTAACAGCCCCTTCAAGCACTCAAAGATGGCTCTTACTTGTCCGTTCCTCTCTCCCTGCCCGCTTGTTCCCCTACCTCCAGCCTTCTCCTCGCTTAAACACTGCCAGTTCCTCGAACCAATCTTCATGGGACATGGTCCTGGACACGTCACCCTATTGCTCACTGCCTCAGTTTCCTCATTTGTAAGTGCAAAAAGATCCCTTCCAGCCCTAACTCTATGAAGTCCCTTCACCATCTTCCAGACTCTTCCAGACACCTTGCAGAGCTCAACAGCCTTCTTCTACGCTGGTACCTAGAACCAAAGTCCAGACCCAAGACGTACCAAATGCTGGGGCTGTGTCTGAATCCAGGGAGCCTACTGCTCTGCTGTAGAATGACCTTGAAGATGAAAGGAGACAATTCACACATGCTCTTGAGAGCGAATGGTCCCACTGTTATCCTGTCTCACTCCCATCCTCTTCTCACCCTGAATGGCATCTACAAGACATTGATAATACTAATACCCAGCATTTCTATATCTGCGAGGTTGGCAAAGCCCTTTACAAATCCAATCTCATCTGATCCTCACAACAACACTGGGAAGGAGGGGTTACTATCATCTCCATTTTACAGATACGGAAATGGAGGCAGACAGACAACTGGCTAATAAGTGAATGAACCTGGATTTGAAAGATTCCTTATTCCAGGTCTGGTGCTTTATCCACTGTGCCACCTTGCTGGATTCCACACCTGGAATGTTCCCCTAGAGGATTAGTCCCTTTCTTCCTTTCAAGGCTGGGCTTAAGTACCTGTTTCTACAGGAAGCCTTTGGTCTTTGCTTCAATGCAGTGCTAGTGTCTGCTATCCCTACACAATCCTGTATTTGTTCTGTATATTAGAAGGTAATCTCCTTGAAGGCAGGAACTATTTACTTTTTGTCTTTGTATCAGTGTGTTATTATGCACACAGCAGGTGCATAATAAATGGCTCTTGATTAACTGCCAGTTGATTGACAAGTAACCAGAGTTTGTAGCAGGGGTGGGGAAACTGTAACCTCAAGGCCACCTAGGTCCTCGGGTGCAGTCTTTTGGTAATTTTGGCAAAACAAATCCTTTCATTAAGGGGATTTGTTCTGATAAGCTTGGATTCAGTCAAAGGGTCACATCTGAGGTCCTAAAGGGTCACACATGGCCTCTAGGTCATAGGTTCCCCACCCTGGTAGGGGCTTAGGTCTATGGCCATGAAATGTAATGGAGACAAAAGACCATGACCTTAATCACAGGAGCTCAAGGTCCTTCTTGCTCCACATCTCAACCCTCTCCAGTTCACCCTAATATGGCAGCCAAACAATTCTCCTCCAGTGTAGATCCGACCACGGGACTCCCCTACTCAGATAAGGCTGGAGAATCAAACAGAACCTCTTCTGGTTAGCTACACAAACTGCACCCCCATCTTTCTAATCTCCCTCCCACACACAGCAAAACAGTCAAGCTGGCCTTCTCTCTGCTCCCCACCAAGGACACTCCATCTTGCCTCCCTGAGCCTTTCCACCAGCCTGTCCTTCCTAGAATGTGCTCCTCGCTTACCTCTGCCTCAAAACCATCCCCTCCCTTCCTTCAAGACTCATAAACACCACCTTCTGCGTGGACTTCCCAAGCTGCCCCCTCCCCCTGCTCAAGCCTTCCCTCTCCAACCACTTTGCATTTCACTACTTTGTAAAAGTGCGCTTTTATTCTCTAGAGTTACACTCAATGATAACAAATATTATCATGATGCTGTATATTTGGCACATACTTCTGTTCCTCATCAGAATATGAGCTTTCTGAGACTAGAAATGGCTTCCTTCTTGGTACCTGGATCTCTTAGTGCCTGTCCTGCGGATATTAAATGTTGGCATTTCATAAATTCTTGTCACTTGAGAATATTAATTTTTGTCTTTCTTCACAGAGTAGCTACCACTATACCTGGCCTGTTCAGGGTGTACTTCACCCCCAAAGCTCCACCTTGCACAAGGACTTTTGGGACACCTTGGTTCATAAACACTTGCTGAAGAGAATTCTTTGACAGCAGAAGTGAGGCTTCCACGGTCTGGGAACTTGTGTCTTCTTTTTCTTAAAAATACGTCTTGATAGCTGCATTTTTATATAACTGGTTTCCTTTGTAATACTATGTATTTTATTTTATTCATTTAGAATATTGTTCTGAAAAGGGGGTTAATAGGTTTCATCAGACTGCCTAGAGGGTCTGTAACACAGAAAAAGGAGAAGACTACTTGGTCTGAGGGACATTTCTTAAGGTTACAATTGTTCACACAGCTATAGGAGTTGATCAACGTTGGCGTCCCCCCCTCCCCAAACTCCAAAAATATCACTGAGGCATTGTGAGGTCACTAAAGTGATCTGAGGCCAAAGAGCCCTCTGAATCCTGACAAAAGCTGGTACACAGTAGGTGCTTAATAAATGCTGCTGGTTAAATGACATAATACCTGTATGACTTTGTGGAAAGCTCAGTGATAGGCTATTTGTCTTCCAGCCTACAGAGGAGCCACGGTAATCAACTTCTACCTGACAAATGAGATGGGAACTTACTCAACTGTAGCTGTTTTCTTCTTCAAAGATTTTATGCTCCAGAATGGGAGCCTGGAATGGGGTTCTCTGAACCTGCCATTTTCAGTTTTGTCCCTCTTTGGGCTGAGGGGATCTGAAAAGAGTTTGCCTTAGAAGACCCGGGTTGGTGACGCCCAAGGGGAACCAAGCAGGGCCAGAGGGATCTTCTCCCTCCCTGCCCACTCCCCTAATGGCCAGCTCCTCCTCAGGGATGGGGAGGGCCACCGCTAGCAGGACGATGGCCCCTCTCCTGGCCAAGGACTGGCTGTTAGACACGGTAATGAAGGGAATAGTACATGCACGTTGCTCCTGAGCTCCTTGTAACCTTTGCAGCTGTCAGGGGCTCCTCCAGCGGGCAATTAACGTGAAAAATGAGAGGACGCATCACTTCCACCCAAGGTACTATATGTAATATCACAACGTACAAGCCGTGATGGGAGGCTCTGATTAAGGCAGGCGTGCTTCTTCTCATCCCCTTGTCTCACGCGGAACACACTCGTGCCCACCCAGAGCACCAACGCTCCAAGCTCAGCAGCCAAAATATCCCTCCCCAGCTCAAAGACATTCCATAGCTCCCGACTGCTTTTAGGATAAACTACCATGACTGCATAGTCTGGTATTTAAAATCACTGATTCTTAGAATCACAAATGTAGAACAAAAGATTGCATCTAATGCAGCCCCTCATTTTACAGATGAAGAAAGTGAGGTTCACAGAAGGGAGGGCAACTGATCAAAGTCAAAGAGAAAGCAAGTAGCCGATGAAGAATCTGAACCCTGCTCTTGTGGCTCTAGATCCAGAAATCGTTCCATTGTCCTAAATACCTTCGGAGCCTCCCAAAGTCAAGCTCCAAGCTCACTTTCTAATCTTACTTTCTATTATTACTATTTCTAATATTTCACACTCCAATCATGGCCAATTTTTTTTGTTTTGTCTTCCAGAAGTAAGTACAATCAAGAATCTGGTAGGAAGGAATCACTCTAAAATTTACCATATACCAGTAAAAGCCACATTATATCAGAAAACAAAACAACACAAGAAACTAAAACTAAAAAGAAGAGATGACAACGTGAACGGATATTACAGGATGGGTAAGTGTGCAATGATGGCTTGACCTCCACAAGACTCTGACAGGCCCAGCAAGATTCATTCTACCCAAATCTCGGTTGCCTCTGCCTCTGCCATCACACCTCATGGGGGTTATATAAAGTCTGTTCCCTACAGTTCTTAATGTATCATTCAACTGTTCTAGTTACCCATGAGGTAGGAACTGGGCAGAGATGCAATGTCAATCCATTGCCATGGGAAATTTCAAGTTTAGCCAACAGTCAGCTCATTTGGGGCACCTGGATACTGTGCCACCAGCAAGTCAAGTTGGCAAGCATTTATTAAGTTCTTAGTGTATGTACCAGTCACAGCATTAAGGACTGGGAACACAGACTCAAAAGTAAAAATCTCTGCTCCTTTAAGGAACTTGTCATAACTTAAATATGTATAGGATGTGATTTGAAAAGAGAGAAAACAGTAAGAATGGGGCAACTGGGAAAGGATCCCCACAGGAAGTGAAACCTGAACTGAACCATCAAGGATGCTAAGAATTCTGAGTCAGAGGCATAGAGGGCGGGCATGCCACACTCAGGGGACGTGGGCAAGGGCACAGCAGTGGGAGAGAGTAGCGATTTCTGGGAACAGCAAAGAGGAAAGTTTGGCCAGAATGGAAAATGAGCAAAGGAGAGTAATGTGGAACAAAGCTGGAAATATAAGCTAGTGCCTGACTGCAAAGGGCTTGAAATGCTCAGCTGAGAAGTTGGTGCTTCACCTAAGAGACAGCAGAGAATCACTGGAGATTTCTCATCAGGACAGTGACCACTGTGCCTGAACATTAAGCACCCTCCCATTTTGTTCTGGGCCCATGAAATAAATTTGGATCAGGGGCTCCCCCCATAATGGAGGGCCTTGTAGGGATTTATGGGTGCTTACATCATCTCCATCCCACATTAACTTGTAGCCTTTCAAAATCTGGGCCACCAACTATAAAGTCAACTCAAGTTCTTGAACTTGATGTCACTTAAATAAATGAATATGTAGCATGGAACCCTCTGTCCAGACAGACTTCTGGAAAGGAGACCGGGCAAGTCCCCAAGACGACACCTTATACAGCCAAGATCACTGGGCTTGGGGTCAAAGGCATACAGGTTTTGGCCCAAATCTTGCTGCTCTGTGCCACCTGTAGAACCTCACTGAGACTAAGTTTCCTTGTCTGTAAAACAGAGGTAGACAGAATGAGATCTGTGGTTCTTAATCTGGGGTTCATGAACTTGATGTAACTGTATGACAATATAATTGGCTTCCTTTGTAATTTAGTGTATTTTATTTTTTTGCCTATAAGGGCAAAGAGAAGGAATCTGTATATGGGATTCCCTCGGTGGTCAGGGGAATCCATAATTTGCTCAGTCCACTCTATGGCCCCTCTGAGCAACCCATCCCAGGCCTATTTGGAACCAAATGATACCAAGAATACTGAGAAGAGTTTCCCTAGTCTTTCTTTCAGGGAATAGTGGAGAAGACAATAAGAGCCCTGTGTTCAAATCCTGCCTCAGATCCTCACTAGCTGGGTGACCCTAGGCAAGTCACTTTATTTCTGTCATCCTCAGTCTTCTCCTCTGTGAAAGGGGAAAATAGTAGAACCTTTTCCCCAGAGTTGTCTCATATAAGGATCAACTATTACTATTGCTATCTCCTTTTAGAAAAAAACACTCCCTGAGAATTTTGTTTTAATGGAACTTTTTCACACAATGCTCCCAACTGTGTTCTCTCCTTGATATGTTCATAAAACCTATTCAGGAATCCAGAAAAGGAAAAAACTCAAATTTCATTTTAAATAAGGCTCCATATACACATCTCAACAGCTCTGACACTGGGGCATTTTTCATTTGCAGTAATGCTCTCCAGGAGTAAAAATAACATAATTATGCCCGAACTCTTGGTCAGCTAAATCACAACCAGACACACACAGGCCCGCGGTTCATTCTCTGTCAAAAAGTCTTCATTTCGGACCATCAACAGAACACTAAATTTCCATCTGCCACTGGAGACAGGTCCCTGTACTCTAGTCGCAAACACAGCTCCTGCTTCACCTGATGTCTCTCCACCTCACCCTGGATCGAGCAGAGAACAGCCCACTGAAGGAGGGATTGTTTTTAGAATCGTACTGCCCTACACATGCCCCGCTGTGTTCACCTTCTCTCCTCTACCTGCCCCCACAGCTCCCCACCAAAGATGGGCCCCCCTCCCCTTTTCCTGTGCAGGGTGCCGGGGCTAGATTCCCACTCGGAATCCAGCAAAGATTACGCAATTGGCACCGTGTGGATGTGGGGGCTCCAAGGATTTTAGGAACTGGAGCTCGAAGGAGCCTTGGAGATCGTCCGGTCTAACTGCCTCCTTTTACAGACAAGGATGTGAATCGATAGCTTTGGAAACAACAGACCAGGCTCGAGTCTCAGCTCTCCAACTGTATTGCCTGAAGGAGGTCACCGCTGGTCCCTGGGTTTCGGTTTCCTTAAGTGTAAACAAAGTGTTAGGTAACTACAATTAGGAGATTAGTGTCCACAGGGACAATTCAACTGATCTTCCTACGAAAGAGGTGCAGGGGATGCCTTGCCTTCAAGCAGACTATTGTGGGAAAAGACTGTGTACGGATGACTAAGTAAGATGAGCCTAGCTTAGCTCCCTCTAATTTACACAAAACACAGAATCTGAGAGGGAAGGGGCCTCAGCAACCACCTAGATCCACCAGCACCAGATAGCAGCCCCTTGGCATCATGCCTGGATATGGCCACCCAGCCTCCAGTGAGAGACTCCAGGAACTGCTACCTGCCCAGGGACCTCTACTGGACACTCCTACCATCCAGAAAGTTCTTTCTGACATCGAACCTGACTATCTTTTTCCAGTTTGTACCCATCGTTCCTTCTTCTTTGATCTTGCCTCCCTCTAAACACTGCAAGCCAGCTCTGAGCCTTTTCTCTTCAGTGTAATCACCCTGGGTCTTTCACCCAGGCTCCCCAGAGCAAGCTCTCTGGGAGCTCGAGTGTCCCCGCGCCTTGTGACGGGTGCCCAGACCTCATCTGCCCAGGCCACGGCCTCATCTCGCCTCCCAAGACCAACACATCTTCTACATGGGAAATGTTAGTGGTAAGAGCTGGCTCTTAAGGGGCATTTTCGGGGTTGCAGGTTCACACAGTCCAGAGCTCACCTGATGACTGTAGCAGCCCAGTGAGGAATCCTATGATCCTAATAAGATGATCTTATCATAATGACCTGTCTCAACAGGGATTTGAGGTTTGCAAAGTAACATGGACAGTTCACACACTGTAGAAGGCAGGGCAGCGGGCACAGGATGTGTTTAAGAGATGTATCTGATAGAAGAGGAAACTGTAGCAGAGGCAAGGTGTGGCTTGCCCAGGGTGACACAGCTGGGATTTGAACTTAGGTCTCCAGATGCTGAGTCCAGCTCCGCCCACATCTGAATTACTATCGATCATGAGAGCTGAAAGGAAGTGTCCATCAAGTCCACCCCTAACTCTACAGAAGAGGAAGCCAATGTTCAGAGATGTTGAAGCCACCCAGAGAGGCCTCGTGTCCCACTCACGGCTCTGTACAATTATTACAGGTACAGATTTAGAGCCATGAGGAAATAGAGTCTAAGAAGTTTTACCTCTTATTTCTCTCTCTTATCTGTTTGTTTGTTGAGTCTTCCATCACAGTGACCAGGTGGACTGTCTTTTGTCTTTATTTGTACACCCAGGCCCTAGCACAGTGCCTGGTCCCCAGAGAAGGTGTTTAATAAATGCATGCTGAGTAACAAGTTCACACAGAGAGCGTTGGAGGTGAGATGGGAACTCAAGCCTTCCTGGACCTGTCCACCTTCCTACCATGGCCTCCCCTCATATAATGGGAGTCTGTGAAACTTCCCCAGCAGGATCGCAGGGGACAGTCATCTAGAGATGAAGGATCTCAGAAATGTTTAAAGAAGAAATAAAACTCCTTTCCTCGGGTAAGGCCTTAGACTCAGGCCAAACAGCAAACCCAGACCTGCTTGTTAAATGAACTTGAGTCCTGGGTTCTTCAGCTGTAAAAATACCAAGGTTTTTAATCCCCACTCTCAAATAACCACCCGGGGGATCCAGGTCTCAGAGCCCTTGGGGAGGGCTGTGTTCTTCTCCACTGATTTTCTGCGGAGAAAAAACTTTCCCAGAGAAAAAGTGGGGAGCACACCCAGCTCCCCTAGGCCTCCCCACCCTTGCAGGAGGTTTCCTTTGGTTCCTGGTTCCTGGGTTCTGAGTTGGAACCCTCAGGAATGCAGCTCCAGTGGCCCTGGCTCCACCGGAATGCTCACGATCTAACAGTACACAAAGGACGTCATTGAGGGTCAGTGGGCCAGGCTGGTTATCAGCCCTTGCTCAGTCCCGCCAGAAGTCATAAATCTGGGTGACTATATGTTTGAGAAATGGTTCCCCTTGGCTTGACAGCTCTTTGTCCAACAAGATAGGGGATTCCGCAGGACAGAAGGCCTTGGAATCCTGGTGCCTGATAGCTGGCAGCTGGATCTCTTACACTCTCCTGCCAATACCTCCTCAATGTCTCTTAACAGTCAAGAATTGTACCCCAAACTGAATTACCAATGGTTGGAACTAACGGGACCGACTGATTTTCTGAACAGGTAATAATGAGGCCTGCATCGGTGGAAATTTGTTATGATCCAGGTCTAGTCCCTGGTCATGAGATCTAGGATCTGGAGTCAGAAAGAGGTCATCTGGTCCAACCCCTCATTCTACAGAGAGGGAAAATGAGGCCCAGACAAGGTGAGGCAACTTGCCAGTCACTTGGCCCCATCAGGGACTGGGTCAGTGTGGTGCGATGGAATTTCATGCTGGATGTAGAGTGAGAGGAGTTGAGTTTGGCTTTGGTTGGTACTTACTACTGATGTGACAGTGAAACATGTCATTTAGGGGCTGGACATCAGTTTCTTAATGTATAAAATAGGCACACTGATGCTGAGAGTCTCTCCTCAGAGGCCCAAAGGAGATGCAGTGGGCAAAGAGCTTTGAAACTTTAAGGGTGAGTAAATGGCATTTCTGACTACTACTCCTGCGGCTGTTTCTGTTACTGACTGTCAGTCCTTTGTTTCATGCCAATAACATTTAGTGCTGGGAAACATTTCAGGTTTTGAGTGAAGTCTGATCTTTCCTTCTTGGGCCACTGAGAAAAAAGCCCAAATATAGTACCCAATACAAGGTGTGAAGGTGGGGCAGAACAAATGACCTGGGCACCTTTCCAACCTGGGCGAACAATTATCACAGAGGGTCAAAACTGGGGTACCTGGAGGAGGACAGGACAATCCACATTCTGAATAATAATCTCAAAGTTGGTTGAGAGTCAATGACCATAAATTCCTACATCTGTGCCCTTGATCAGGCTGTGCCTCTCTCCTGGAGTGCCCTTCCCTTAATTCCGAACATCCTTCAGGGCTCAGTAAATGTCCCAGCTCCTCTAGAAAGTCCTCTGTAACTGCCCTCATTTAGTTGTTTCTCCCTCCTCCAAACTCCTATAAGCACTACAGGTCTATTTTATTCGTGTAATGATATTGTATCATACTCAGCACTTCTACTAGACTGGAAGCCCTTGGAGTTCAGGATGATCTCTTACCCATCCCTGCATCACCCCAGAGTACCCAGCACAGTGCTGCCACACACCTGGGCACTCAGTAACTATTTGCTGAATGACTGATGGAGTGCATATAACTGAGCTCATTGCATCTATGCCCAGCTCATCAATGATTTGAAATCAAAGGACTAAAGAGACCTGAGAGAACATTTAGTCCAAGTGGGCCAACACTCAGTTACTCTCACGGGTTGATAACAGCGAACCCCATTACACAATGGCTCATTACCCAAACATCTGATACACCTAAAACAACGAGGATGTGCAGTCAGATCCTGACACCCCATTTAACCTATATCAGTAGCTAAAAGGGTTCCATTCTACCATTTTTCAAGAAAGGAAATTCCAAGGTTTAACAACCTCAAGATCTTCCTTGTATGTAATCTACATCCCTCATGCTTTGGCTTATATACTGTTTCCCTCCCCAGAGGAAATGTGCCAAGGATGTGCAGCCTTTACCATTTTCCGGCCTGGGAAGGCCCTTGGAGATCGTAGACCAACTTCCCCCTCCACTTTTCCCAACCACTATCCCTTCACACTTTCTTTTATAGCCAATCCGTTGATTTGAAAGTTTCCTATTCTCTACGCTGATGAAACAAAGAGCTGATTTAAAAAAAAAATCCCTGGCTGGTTCTCTATCCAATATAAGTAAGTTTAATTTCTTTTGTGTACCAGCCTTTCAAATACTTAAAGGAAATGATCATGGGGGCCTGGGATCCCATATTTAAGTGCTATAAGGAACCTCAGAAGTCATCTAGTCAAACTCCCTCATTTTACAGAAAGGGAAACTGAGGCCCAGGAAAGTGAATGACCTGGTCATGGTCACACAGGTAGACAATTACAAAGGAGAAAAAACGGTCTGTAGAACAACCCTACCCAGGTTGGGACAGAAGAGGCCAAATGGTGCTTTTATTTACTGTGGCTGAAAGATGATTAGCTAAGGGCATGTAAGGAAAAGTCCGAGTCCTTCCATCCAGCGCTGATCCGATACTGACATCTTGTGGCTATTGCACGTCAGAGCGGCTGCAGCGGCTCCGTGCTCCCGGGACAGTCTGTGCGAAGGGGTGGAAAGCAGCGCCCGGCCATGCCCACACCATGCACAGCTGGTCTCCGACTTGTCAAATGAGACTGGGCTGGGGAGGGACTTAGCACATTCTAACGCACTGTAAAAACGTTTGCTGTCATTATTTTCATTCTAAATGTGCTGGGTAAAGTCAAGCCCTTGTGTTCCTCTTGGTTCTGTCTATTCAGCATTCTGGAGACAAGTGGACACAGAGATACAATGTCTGCTTTTTGGAATCGCATAAAAGTCTGAGTTCATCTTGTGTTACCGTCCCCACTGTTCTAATGTTGGTCTCCTCTTCGGTGGAGGTCCAGTACCAATGGCCTGGGGACAAGTGACTCTCTTGTTAATTTACAGTGAATGAACATGGACTCTTGTACAACTGCCTTTTGTAAGGTCAACTGTGGGCTCCTGAAAGCATCTCCAGACAAGTCCAATGGCATATAGGATGAGAAAGAGAGAGATCTATTGGTCAAAAACTTTCATTATGGTTTACTACATTCCAAGAAATGTGCGGAGTGCTGGGCATACAAAGAAAGGCTACAGTGTGGTACTTGCCCTCAGGGAGCTCAGTCTGATGGGAGACCTGCCCATGCAATAGCCAGCCCTGTACAGCAAGCTGGAGATCAGGGCTGGGATGGATGGACCAATCAGGATCTCAGTTAGGTACAGAATAGGCTGCATGGCTGGTTCCTCCCTCCTTATCTAGACCTCTCAGAATCCTAGCTTCTTACAAAGGTCAGTAAACAGTGCTGCCTCCTAAAGGAAGTCTTCTCTGATTCCCTTAGCTGGCAGTGCCCACCCCACCCCTCCAAACACCTCCCCCTCACTGTCTTTACATTTTATATAAACGTTTTATGCAGGGAGACCCTTTCCTTGCAGTATAATGTGCACTCTGTGAGGGCAGGGGATTGTTTCAATTTTGATTTTATATTACTTGTGCAGCGGTTCCTTGTACACAGCAGGTGCTTAGTAAATACTTGCCACCTGAATGATTTTCTGTCCTCAGCATTCTCTGCTTGCAGGGAGATCCCCGAAGACAAGTGACTCGAACACAGAACACAGACATGGCTCTGGCTATTTTGGTTCATTTCTAGGGGTTCTGCCCTGGGGAGCTGAAGCAAGGCTGGAGGGAAGGGGGGCAGGATGTTCTCAGAGGACCATGAGCTGGCCAGGGACCAGACCGTGACCAGGCGCTGCAGCAGAAAGATGGGAAGTTCTGCCCAGAGTACACTCGACAAAACCAATACAAAATTCCAAAGGAGAAACCAAGGAAACACAGCCTGGCTGACCTCAGGACGAGGATGGCCCTCAGATGAGAAAGGGGAAAGGCCATACACCTGGCACTGACCCTCCACTGGGTGGAGTTTGTCAGGAACAATACCCAGGTCTCCTTATTCTTCAGTCATGTGTCTCCAAGTTTGTGGCAGAGACTTCAAAAACAGGCAACTTTTACATTAAACATACATATGTATATGTGCAAATATATTTCTATTTACTATATGTAAATATTACAATATATATAATATATACATATATGTATACTGAAAATATATGATGTAAAAATATAAATCTATCTGTCTAATCTATTTTTTGTTTGTTGTCCAGTCGTTTCTGCCTCTTCATGACCTCATCTGAGATTTTCCTGCAAAGATACTAGAGTGGTCTGCCATTTCCTTTTCCATTCTATCTTATCTCTATCCATCCATATCCATGTCTACCTACCTACCTATCTATCTATCTATCTATAAGCAATTTCAGAGGCCTCTAGGGAGGCAGCCTGGTTGAGGGACAGGAAATTAAACAAGGAAGTCTTGGGTGCGAGTTCTAGCTTTGACATTTATCAGCTGTGACCCTGGGTAAGGTAATGTGCCTCTGAGCCTCAGTGTCCCCATCTGTAAAATGGGGATAGTAAGAGTATCTACCCCACAGGGTTTTTGTGAGACTGAAACACTGCCATCTCCAGGAAGTTTTCTCCCTTGTCCAGCCAGCTTCTAGGGCTTTTCTTTGTGAGCTAATAACAAAAACACATATATAAAACACTTTATGGTTTTTTTTAAATTTTCACCAAAGCCCTGTGAGGTGGTTGTTATTCTTATCCACATTTTACAAAGAGGGAAACTGAGGCTGAGAGCAGTTACAGATGTATTCATACACACACACACAGCTTGGGGTTCCAAAGTCAGCAGAGGGCGCATCTACACCAATAGATATCCCATCCCCCCCATGCTCAGAGAACTTAAGCATAAACCTACTGTAATAACTGTGATAAGAAAACCAGCATTTTATTGAAACAAAACCATAACTCATTTACAGAACACTTTAAGGTTTGCAAAGCTCTTTAGGTATGATTTTACATTTCCATCAACCAACAAGCAATGATTTAGTGCTTACTGTCAGCCAGGCACTATGTTAAGACTGGGGTTACAAAAAAAGAAGAGACAGCCCTGCCCTCCCAGATTTCTAATGCAGGAAAGAACATGTAAACAGCAAGGCACATTCGAGACAGAAGGAGAATTGGGGCGGCTCAAATGTCGGGCACTGTGGACTGAGCCCTGAACTTGCAGTCAGGAAGACCTATGTTCAAATCCAGCCCCAGAGACTAGCTGGCTCTGGGACCCTGGGTAGGGCACTTGGCATGTGCCTGCCCACCTCTAGACCCTGCACTCTGCCCACAGCGCTGTCTCCGAGTAACCCTTCTGCTCAATCTACTCAGTTAAAGGTGTCCTCTTTTATTTACGAGGAAGGCAAGAGCAGATCACCAAATTGGGTAGAAAAAGAAGCCCCAACATGTCCCTTTCCTCCACAGAAGACTCTTGGCAGGCTCTCTTAATGTGGGAGAGTCTCTACACATCTCTGAGATCCCACAGTAACCTCCAAGTCGAGAGCACCTCAGAGACCAGCCCCACGCATCTCTGGTTCACCCTCAGAGCTCATCCAAGTCTCCTGATCACTGTGGGGTTAAGCTGGATTTCCGTAGGACTTGCAGAATCCATGATCATCACTTTGTTAAAGAGGATGAAGGATCTCTTATTATGCCTTGGGTCGCCCCATAAAAGGGTTTTCATTCCATTCCCTGCAATTCACCAAACAGCTATGAAACACCTTGGGGCAGCTAGGTAGTGCAGTGGATAGAGTACCAGTGCAAGAATCAGGAGGACCTGAGTTCAAATCTCACCTCAGACATTTGACACTCACTAGCTGTGTGACTTTGGGCAAGTCACTTAACCCCAACTGCCTCATCCTGGGTCATCTCCAGTCATCCTGATGAATATCAGGTCACTGGATTCAGATGGCTCTGGAAGAGAAGTGAGGCTGGTGACCCACATAGCCCTCCTGCACTCAAAACAAAGTCAAGTGCAAGTCATGTCATCATTTCTCTGATGGCATGGTCCTCTTCAGCAACGAAGGATGAACACACACACACACACACACACACACACACACACACACGAAACACCTTCTAAGTGCCAGGCCCTGATCATTCTACTGAAGCTACTTTTGACATCCCATAAATGACCTCAAAAGGCCTGGTTCAATCAACACATTTTATCTCCCATTTGTGTTGTTAGGGATGAAGACAATGAGCCACAGATAGAAAAGTAACTTAGCCCTGAGTGAAAAGTTGGTTGGAGAATTGGAAACAAATAACCTTCCTAGGTGGCTTTAAAGATCTCCAGACAATTTCAATGGGCTCTCTCATTTGGCCTTCACAACCAGATGGCAAGGCCTGGCCTAGAGGTGGCCATTTCCATTTTACAGAAGGAGAAACTGAGGATCAGAGACGCAGCATGATCTGCCGATGGTCACACAGCTAAGTGAATCAATAAGATCCCTGTGTCTGAGTCCAGCTGTCCTGCTACTGGGACAAAGTGGACTCCAGGAAGGCCCAAGTCTCCAGATTCCTGGTGTCTTTGATGATGATGGTGATGATGGTGAGAACAAGCATTCATACAGCACAGAAAGGTTTGTAAAAAGCTTTGCAACCTGATTGGATCTGTAAGGCCACATCACTCAGGAGGGTTGTAATTCATCAGACAGAAGAGTCTTGGAATTCTGGACATGCCTACCCATTGAATCATCCCATTTCCAAGGGAATGCACAGACTCAGAATGTCAGATCTGGAAGATGCCTTTAGACAGGGAGCCTCTCATCTCACCCACTCATTTTAAAGCAGATAAAACAAAGGACTATGAGGATGAAGTGGCCTCCTCACATCATCGAGCTTGTTAGTGATGGAGATGGGGTTTGAGCCCATCTCCACGTCCAGCAGCTACCTTTGTTTTGCTATCAAGAAGGCCTTAAATTCCTACATTCATTCAACAAATACAAATCATACGGGAGGGGGTGCAAAGAGCAATAAAACTGAGTCACACCCCTGGAGAAGTTCCCCACAGATGAGGCTCAAGGCAACGTCCATCTGTGACCATCACCTCAGTGGACAGACATCCAAGCCCTATGGAATCTAGAGGGACTCAGATCAAGATACCTCCTCATTTTATGGGTGGAAAAATTGAGCTCAGAGAGGACAAGGTCATGCAGGTAGTGAGGCAGCCAGAGCTGGTCAGTGCACGTCTTCAATGACAAGCATCTTCCCAGGGGTCTGATGGATAGGCTCTCTCCCACTCTTTCCTCCTCCTTCTTTCTTCTTCCTCTCTTTTCTCTGTCTTCTCTCTCTTTTTCTTTCCTGTCTCTCTCTTTCCCTCTCTCTGTCCCATTTCTCTCTTTCTCTGATGTATGCATGCATTTCACTATCCAATCTTTTTTATAATTTTTAAACATTTATTCTTGGTTCCATCTCCTCTCCCTCCCTCCAGACCAGGGGCACCCAACGAGAAGGCACATCCCATAACACCCATCATTGTTGTGAAGTCGGCCTGCAGGTGTGTCTACACCTCTATCTCTATGCTCTGTGTGCACGATGCTGCACACATGAGGATGGCTCACAGACAGTGACCGGTGGGGGAAGGGTAGGAGAGGGGGTAGGGAGCCCCAGAGGCCGTTCCCATTCATTCCCTCCCATCACACAGTCTCTTTCATGGAGCAAAGGATGTAGGAGGACGTGGCTTCACCTTTCATCAGTGAATCCCACAGATGCTGGGCAGGATGCTGATGAACCGAGCTGTTTTCACTGGCCATAGCACGGACCGAGCTCCTTGGCAAAGTGGAGCTTATGCCTCTCCCTAGCATTTACAGGACTCTTGGTGAGCCAAAAGCAAACCACCAGGAGCTCAGGGAGAAAAAAAAGGCAGGTTCACTGCCCTCGCCACTCAGGCTAAGGTTCTGCAGGCTGGGCCTGCTAAGAGGAAAGCTTGAAGGACTGTGATCCACATAAAGAGGTCTGCCCAGAAGGGTCCCAGAAAATGGAGGACAAGACAGAGCTTGGATTGGTCATTAATGGATGCACCCTGAGCACTGTGGACAAAGCACAGGAAGCTATGAAAAGAGAAAGAGAAAAGATGTGTTTGCAAGGAGCTAGGAGGCAACCAGCAGCAAGTGCCTGTCTGCCCTTCTATCTAGGACTGAGTAAGGGGCCATAAGACAGTGCAGGTAGGCAAGACGTGCAGACAAAGCCAGGCTGGCAGGGGCATGAGCTAACCAGCACCATATGCCCCAAATGAGGATGGAGCCTTGGCAGGGGAGGCTTGGAAAGCCACTGTCCCTCTGGTTCCAGGGACGGGGCTCCATGGAAAGTCTGAAGACGATGGGGCCAGTAAGGGCCTCGATCAGAAAATCTGGGCCCTGCCAGGCTTGCTGTGGCTGGGTTAAGTCTAAGGGTCACTCCTCTCCATGTCAGCATTCATTTTTTGGGGAGTGGGGCACAAGACGGACTCTGTGGCTTACAAACATCTATTTATCTCTTTGTCAGGCAGGGACCTGGGTTCTGAATGACGGATCCATCCGACTATAATGTGAAATCCAGACTGTTGGCTCACATGCCAATGCTGAGATGATTTTAAAAAGTACATTTTGCTCGTTGTTTAAATAATCTCCCTTCTGGCGGGGGACCGGGAGGGGAGCCGGCAAAGGAGGGGCACACAGGCCGCTTTCCACTTTGGTTCTGCCAAGAGAAACATCATAAACATTCCCTGAAGAGCAGGCCGAGTCCAAGCCCTTTCCACTGCAAGGAGATGGGTGGATACTGGAGAAATATGCGGACAACAAACTCATCATCTCGCTCCTCTGTTATGATTCAGAGGCCACCAGAGTCCACTGTGCTGGTCCCTTCTGGCCAACAGCCTGACCAGGGAGCCCCTTTCCGTTCAAAGGAGGGCTTGTACATAGATCTCTTGGCAAGCCCTGAGTGCAAGGCATGATGGCCAGATTGGGGCTGGGCTGCCGGGTCAGGGAGATGAGGGTGACCCTGGGTAAGTCAACTGAACTCTCAGTGTGCAGAGATGGCCACACGCACCAGTGGAGTATCTTGTCTCTCTCCTGTATGATTCATTCATTCACTTGACAGATATTTACTGAACATCTGCTATGCACAAGGCACTGCAAAGGACCTAAAGATCATGTGTGCAAGGCTCCAATCCACCTTGGACCTGTGGTGCCTGTGTGGCCCTGGACATATCGCCTGTGATCCTGGGGGCTTTTACAGAGTTTCCTCCTCTCAAAGATGAGGGGGCTGCCATGGAAACATGAAACATTACTGACCCACAAATGACCACATCTAACTTCCCTACTGAGAAGAGGGCATGTTCTTTTCCATTGTGCCATGTTGTGGAGACTTGCATTCTCAGTCCTGGGCTCAGTCCCTTACATACAGTAGAAGCTTAATAAATACTCAACTGATAAACCTGTTCTGCAGAATTCAGTAAACAGACCAATATTTTCTAAAAGAAAAACAATACTGCCATTCTGAGAATGGCATTTCTTGAGTTGGGGTAAACTGAATTTTACACCACATGCTCTAAGAGACGGCTTGAAATCTTGCAGAGGCTGCCCTAGTTCCTGCCATGTGCCCAATGCCATGAGGTAGCATTTGAAATGCTGGGCTGTGAGGGTGCATTCTGTCCTCTGGGGCTGGAGAGCCTCCCCCTACCCCCAACCTTGTGAGGCTCACCAGGCACGGCTGAACAGAGGCCACCTTGTATCCCCAACACAGTGTCTGGCACATTGGGGGCCAGGAAGCTTAGTGAATGTCTGCAAGGTGACGGATAGACTGACTGATCCTGGAGAGCACACACATGCTCACAACAATTGAGGCAATGAGATTTGGGGAAAGGTCCAGCTACAAACATGTGATTGCTCTCCAAGATGGGGAAGCTCACTTCCTCCAGAGGAATTCATTGCATGACAGAGCAGCATGAATTGTTAGGAAGTCCGGTCTCAATGTGTGTTATGGTGACTTGTAGTCACAGCTCGCATGACCTTGAGGGGCCCAGAGGAACCAGACTAACCCCGCTTCCACAAGGCAGCCTGCCAACAGGGTGAGAGAGTCTCACACTTTCCCTACACTTTCTCCTCCCTGGATCCTTCAATAGGTCTGCATATGGGGGAGTCTCCAGAGCTATCACCAAGGCAGGGCAGAGAATGGGATGCTAGACATGGATGAGGAAGGGACATGGTGTGAACCCAGACTGTAAGACTTATCAAGGTCAAGGGCACGGAAGAAGTATTGACAGAGCCCCGGCTGTGTGCTCTTACCGGGTCCTCACCACAGCCATTTTACCAGTAACAAACTGAGGTGCATAGAGGTTAAGTGACTTGCCCAGGGTCACAGAGTCAGGAGGGCATTGAAATGGGGTTTGAACACAGGTCTTCCTGTCCCCAAACCCAGTGTTTATCCCTATCCTACCAAGGTGCTCACATCAACTCTGCGGTCATCCCTCAGAGAGATGCAGAGAACCCTCAGGTACATTAGGCGTATCTGCCGAGAAGCCAGATGTCAACAACAGACATGTTCTTAGGGAGAAATGGGCCTTGGACATAACAGGAAGAATTGCGGAGAAGTGGGAGAGAGACAGGGGAGGGGAATGCTATAACAAAAGAGAGGTTGAGAGACACAGAAAAACACAGAGAGAGAGAGACATGAAAAGGGACAGAGAGAGTGAGAGTGAGAAAAACATAGAGAGAGAGACATAAAGATATGAAAAGAGAAAGACAGAGAAACATAGAAGAACAGAGACATGAAAAGAGAGAGAGAGTGAATGAGATGGGGGGGGAGGGAGGGAGGGAGGAGATGAAGAAGATGGGGAGGGCAGCGAGCAGAAAGGTGAGCTGTGAGACCAGGGGCTGGAGCAGATGGAGAGCAGGGTCTCAGGGAGAAACACGTTCCTTACAATTTTTTCAGGCTCCCTGCCTGAGGTTATCATAGTCAATTAAAAAGCTCCCTTGCAGTTGGGCTGACACTTGGAGCCATGGGCCCAGCAGGAACATTCCTGGTCTGAGCTTCTCACTCTGTAAATACCATCCCGAGGGTCTGGAGACAGACCCCCCCCCCCTTGTCTGGCAGATGCCCGGCTACTGGAATTCTCTTCCCTTCTTGGTGGGAAAGCGCTGGGCCTCTCTGAAGTTTATGGCCCAGCTGGGTATGGGGCCCTTCCCTGGATCTTGCCCCCCGCTTGCCTCCTCGGGTGCTGGGCCCTCACTCTAACTTGGCTTCCTAAAGGTCTATCCATGGCCAGATCAGTGTGGGGATGCTTCTGCGTCCTGCCTGTCCCAGGAAAGCCTGATAAAGAGGTGATTCACAGAGGGGGAGATGTTGCTGGTGAATCTGAGGAGCCAGAAGGTCCAGGATGGGTAGATGCTGGCCCAAGGTTAATGAGAGGGCTTATATCACCCTGGTCCAAGAGACAGAATCCTGGGGTGTTCCAGGGGCACCAGTGCCAGGGAGACCCACACAAAGCTTTCTGATTGTTTCCTTGTTGGGTTGGAGGAAGCTTGGCCCCTGAGGCCTCTTTGGTACCCTGTGTTTAGATGAATCTTCTGACATTTGCTCTCTGTGTGACTCCTGCTCATGTCAGCCCTCAGTCTTTCTTCATCTGTAAGGTGGGGATAGTGATGGTGCCTCTCTTCCAGGGTTACTGTGAGGATCAAATGAGATAATCATGGTAAAGAGCCTAGCACAGTGCCTGCAACATAGTAGGTGCTATGTAAACGCTAGCCATCACCATGAGCATGTGTGCCTCAGTTTCCTCATCCATAAAATGGTGATAGTAATTGCAGGGTTATTGTGAGATCCAAATGAGATAACTGCGAAATGCTTCCCAGGCACAGTGCCCAGCACATAGTAGGGGCTGTAGAAATGTTATTTATTATTATTATGGAGAAAGGGAGAGCTCTTCCTCTCCATGCTTTGGATGTATCCCAGATCCTCCATGGGAGCTTCTGAGAAACCCACGAACAGCAGTGGAGGAGAATGACAACATCAGGACTGGGGGGGATCCAGGCCAGCCTTGGGAATGTCCACATCCATGAGCTCACAAGACCCATAAATGTAGAAAAGTACTTTCAGGAGGAAATAACAATATTTGAGATTTATTCTTTCTACAAAACTTTTCTGCATCCTGGGTCAGCCATAATGCTTTCGACCCCATCTCTGACACCAGCCAAAAACATATTTCTCTTTTTCCCTGATGTTGACTCTAAGATCTGCCAAGTTTCTAGACCAAAGGGAGACAGGACTAGGTCTAAGAAGTCATCTTGGCGCACGCAGGGACTTTTGGGGTAATTCGGCTCTGTGCCAGGAACCACCAGGCTGGGGGAAGGATCAGGTGTACTCAACCTCAATGAAAACACCTTGAAAAACTTGACACCATAGCAGAAAAGGAAAGCTGCCATGACCACCAAGGAGAGATGGAACTAGTTGTGGGCAAGATCAATGCCTAAATTCTTCAGCTGGATTTCAAGGATACCGACCTGCAGGAAGCTTTGTCAGGAGACTCTGGGACTACTTGAGTCAAGAAACGAGGTTTTTATTTGGAAGGAACATAGCCACTTCTTAGGAATCCTCATATAAACATTCTTGAGACTGGAGCCTGCCTCTAGAGCAACATGGGAACACGTGTGTCTACAATGGAATGTATACTTGGAAGGAGACCTAGACTAATGCAGGAGTCTTGATATTCCAAGAAGGATCTGGGTTGTTCCAGATGCTAGGCAGTTATCAATAAGGCTGCATCATAAGTTGTGGGGCACCTGTAGTAAAGAATCACCCCCAACACCCACTCTCTGATCTATGTTACAATGGTGATCCAGTCAGACGATCAGCAAGCATTTACTTGGCACCTACTATGAGTTCCTCAAGAGCTCACAGGCTTATGGGGGAACCCAAAGGAACCTATCTACGTACAAGAAAGCTATGTAAAGAATTGGAGATAATTTAAGAAAGGGAAGGTGTTAGAATTAAGAGGGACTGAGAAAGCCTCTCTGCAGAAAGTGGGAATTTAGCTGAGACCTGAGGGAAGCAAGGAAGCAGAGATGAGAAAGGAGAGAAATGCAGGCATGGGGTATGTGGTGGTCACCAGAGAAAACATCCATTGTCTGAGTAGAAGACAGAGTATCTTGTGTGGAGAAATCTGTGTCACTGGATGGAAGAATCCATGGTGCGGCTGCTGGTGGTGGGGAGATGTGAGGTATAAGGAGACTGAACAGAGATTTCAGATTTGGTCCTGGTGAGCATATGGGTATGTAGATGAGATAGTCAGATGGACTTAGGGAAAATAAATGTGACTATTTTTATATCTGTCCCTAATAGCAAGGACCTGGGAGGGCACACGATAGGCAATGGCACTCAAGGCAGAGTCAGAAAGATGTCAAAAAGTCAAGACTTGCTCCCCACCCTTTCCTCTCCACCATGATCCAGGACACCGGCACAGCACAAACAAGGCCTTCTGACAACTCTGTTTTACTTTCTTCTTTTACATTTTCTTTCCCAAAAAAACATGCATCTGTGATAAACTGAGAAGGAGTAAACTACCCCTACCCCAGACGTGAGAAGGCATTTGCCGTTAAGCTGAAATTCTCCATTCTTGTCACTTCCAGTCAGAGCAGAAACATTAATTTATTCTGAAACATTAATTAACTGGAGTTTTTTGCATGTAATTTTCTCTGGCATTTTTGGAATGTATTCCAGGCCCCGTGGAAATGGCAAGGCTGACGTGATTAAAGTTAGCCTTTCAGAAAGTCCTCAAACAGACAACAGGAATATATTAAAAGGTGGAAAAAAATTGCTGAAAATCCAGATGGGGCAGATTGAAACTGTCCTTGGGAGGGTTTCTGTACAAGTGAAAGAAAAACCTTACATGCATTAAAGCCTAATTCCACTGTTCACTGGGATATAACTGGCCATAGTTCATCCTTCCAGGGGTGAATTCCACCAGAGAATCTCTCAATAGCTCCTTGAGAAAGACCCACCAGGTGATAAGGATACCAACCTCTATGGCATTTTATATTTACAAAGTACCAACCTAGTAACAACACTGTCGTGTAGGTGGCTCAGCTAAAGTGATCCCTAGTCTTTCAGATAAGGAAACCAAGGCATTCAGAGGTTAAACGAATTGTTCTGATTTCACTCTACTTCAAGACTGCTCCACTCTACCTCTTTTAGGGAAATACAACAGGGCAATAAGAGAGAGGAGTATTCTCTTACCCAGAATTACTCAGGATTTAGGGTTAGACATCCAGTGGCACCCTCCCACGTACACTCAACTAGAGGACCCCATTCCTGTATCAAGTTTTATTTGTCTTGTAGCTTTGGATTCAGATCTAAATGTTATAATCCTACTTAATAAGCCAAAAGAAAGAAAATGGTAGATATTTCTCTTTTTTTTAAATTTATATATTTAATTAACATTCATTTTTGGAAAAAAATTGAATTCCCAAATTTCTCCTTCCCTCCAGACCCTTCCCCAGCCTAGTGAATAGGCAAGAAATATATATCTATTACATATGTAAAGTCATGCCAAACACATTTCTAAAGAATTTCTTAATTTTCTATCAAGACAAAGGAAGGACAAGACATAGGAGTCAGCAGAGATGGCGCCCACAATACGTCTCTATAGGTTTGGAGTCTATTCACAGGAATTAGATTTCATTCCCCATTGGTACCAGGAAAGAGAGACATGCCAGCCAAACACACATTCCATCTGACACCTCTTTGTTGGCATCTTTGGAATCTCTCACTCCCTTAAGGCTCTGTAAGATGCTCAATACCCTCGACACTCTCGAGCTGTTGGTGTTCCCTTTCTACCCCATAATTATTTCATATTGATGTATCTGGACACACAGAATGGAAGCTCCTCTGGACAGGAATTATTTCATTTTTATTTGATCTCTGTATACCTGGTACCCAGTATAGCGCTCTGAACATAACAGATAACTGATAAAGGCTTGTAGAATTGAATTATATAATAATGAGCTGCATATGAAAGATCAAGAACACATTCTAGAAGCAGAGCCCAAAGATTCCCTCCCTTTATAATTCTTTTCATTTACAGATGAAGAAACGGAGGCCCGGAGAAGTTGAAGAGACTCCCCTAGGGCCACACAGCAGGGCAGACGTTAGAACTCGGATATCCTGTAACTGAGACACCCAACTAGGTCCCACCACATAATGTATTGGTGGAGTTAGGCAGACAAACCCCACCTCCCTCCTGCGATGGTTCACCTTGTGCCTAGGATAGGGCCAGGAGAGTGGGAGGGGCTCAGACTACATGATGTATGTGAGATACTGCCATTAAAACCCACCCTTTACAAATGGATGGAGAGCATCCATTAATGATGCCTGAAGTGGGCAGCTAGGAGGCACACTGACCCTGGAGTCAGTAGGACCTGAGTTCAAGTTTGACCTCAGACACCTGATACTGACTAGCTGTGCGACCTTGGGCAAGTCACTTAATCCCAATTTCCTCACCTCCCCACTCCAAAAAAAAAAATCCACAAAACAAAAAAAAAGTGCAGTCTGAAGGTCAGTGGAATGGAAGCGCCTTGAGGGAAGGGGTTGTTTTGGTCTGGTCTTTGCATTCAGAACATAGCACAATGCAGTTTTTAATAAATGCTTGTTAAATGAATATTATATCCATCTCTGAAAATGTTACTACGGAATCTGCTCACTGGTCTAGTGGGTAATGGCAGAGAGTGTCAAACTTGGGAATCAGAGATTTAGAGTTCAAATCCTACTTTCGAGACTGGCAGCTAGGTGGTGGTGCCATCTTGCATAGAGTGCTGAACCTGGAGTCAGGAGGACCTGAATTCAAATCAAGCCTCAGACACATAACTGCTATATGACCCTGGGCAAGTCACTGAACCTCTGTCTACCTCCATTCCCTCAGCTGTAAAATGGGAATAATAGCTGCACATTTCTCCCAGGGTGGTTGTGATGCCACTTATCCTCTGTTTGCTGACAAATCTATGCTCTTTAGACGTGACTACAAAATACTAATTCCACTTTGCCCAGCTGACTTTTTAAACGGAATTGCAAGATTTATCCCTATTAAATTTCCTCTTCCTAGATTTGGGGCAATATTTACAGAAGCAGAGTGTGGCTAGTTATTTCTGTCTATATTATGCTAGTCATGACTTTTGCTCATTCATTCTCTCACTTATTTGTGGAATTTTTATATATCTAAGCTATGTATCCATTTGGAATGTTTTTTGGTACATGGTGTGAGGTGCTGATCTAACCTAATTCCTGCCAGACTGCTATGCGATTTTCCCAGTAGTTTTTGTCAAATAGCGAGTCATTTCCCACTAACTAGTGCCTTTGAGTTAATCAAACACAAGACTACCATGTCCTTTTGAATATTGTCTACCTAATCTGTTCTGATCTGAGTAACAAAAAATAGTTTGAGAACTGGTATGGATGAGTCCTCTTCCTTCTGACTTTTTTTTCATTATGGCACTTGAGATTTTTAACCTTTTATTCTTCTGCATAAATTTTATTATTTTTTAGCTCTATTAAATATAAATTTATTGTATTTATTATATTATATATTAAATATAAACAATTAAACTCCTTCGGGAGTTTAATTGGTATTCATTCATTTACTTATTCTTTAGCTTACTTACTCATTCACTCACTCATTCATTTATTCCTTCAACAGATATTTTCCAGATATCTGCACAGAACTGGAGCAGGCAAAGAGGAAGGAGAGAAAAGAAACCCAAGCTACTATCTTGGCTCTTCCCAAGTTCAGCAAGATGATGATGGTCGTGCCCAAGAATATTAAGAACCTACTTCCCATGTAGCACATGTATTTTTCTTTAGTTTTTAATTAAAATTGACCTTTCTGAGCCTATGGCTGGAGGCAGCTCCAGCAATGAAAAATGATGGCATTTATTGGTGATACTAACAATGTGAAAGTAGAGTGAAAAAGGAGGTTATAAACTGTTCAGAAATTCTCATGTTTCAATGCACTCCTGAATTGTTAGAGAAAAGAAAAAAATAACCTAAAAGATTAGTGTTGAACACAGTGAAATGTGAACCAAAAGTGCTTTTTCCAAAGTCCCACTGGAGTAACATTTGGGTAAGACACCGTCTTTCTTCTGCCTTCATCAGGCAGGCATCAGAGCCATGGATTTTGAGTTCAAATTCTCCCTCTCCAATAAGCTTCTGTCCCTTCCCCTCTTGGACCTCAGTTTCTTCAGTTACCAAAGAAGAAGGGGAGACCAGATGAACTCTAACGTTCCTTATAGCTCTCAATCCTATGACCAAGTTAAAGGTCTAGAAAAACATTGGATAAAAAGTTCAGTCTTTTTTCTAAGTGTTGCTGAAACTTTGATAGCAAGGACTAATCACTCCTGAGGGATAAATCATCCTGGGCCAAAGAATAAGGGAATAGGAAAAAAGAAGAGAAAGGGAAAGGACCAGGGAGAAAAGGAAAGACAGGGACATTAGGAAGAACTTTTTTTTCCCTTCTATGTGGAAAAAGATTTGGGAGTAAGAGACAAGAAAAAACAATTTAGATAGTACAAGAGATCCATGCCAGCCAAAACACTCTTCCTACATGCTAAATGTTATGACCCACTCAGGCTTGCACCCATAGCTCATCTACTCTTCCCCTGATTTCCTAGCTGTCACCACCACCACCATCACCACCTCCACCATCATCACCACCACCATCACCACCATCATCACCACCATCATCATCACCACCACCATCACCACCACCATCACCACCATCATCACCACCACCACCATTTCCATCACCACCACCACCACCACCACCACCATCTCCATCACCACCACCACCATCACCACCACCACCACCACCACCACCATCTCCATCACCACCACCACCATCACCATCATTATCACCACCATCACCACCATCATCACCACCATCACCACCACCATCATCACCACCATCATCACCACCATCACCATCACCACCACCACTACCATCACCACCACCACCATCACCACCACCACCACCATCTCCATCACCACCACCACCACCACCATCACCACCATCATCACCACCATCACCACCACCACCATCACCATCACCATCACCACCATCACCATCACCACCATCATCACCACCATCACCACCATCATCACCACCATCACCACCACCACCATCACCACCATCATCACCACCATCACCACCACCACCATCACCACCACCATCACCACCATCATCACCACCATCACCACCACCATCCCCACCACCACCACCTACATAGCATTCTAAGGCTTAGAAAACCCTACACAAAAATAGGATTTCATTTGATTCTCAGAACAACTATATGATCTAGGTGCTGTTATTATCCCCAATTTACACATGAGGAAACTGAGGCAGGTTAACTAGTACATGTCTGATAGAGGACTTGAGCATAGGTTCATTCACTATTTCATCTAACTGCCTAATACCTATATATTGTCCTTTCTTTCTGGTGGGGGAAATGCTACATTCCAGAGACCTTCCTTCCAGTTTAGGCCCAAGGGTTCTCTTTCCTGCAATATTCTACACTATCCCTTGAACAATACAACTCACTATACAGAGACTGGCCATGCTATTTATGAAGCCCCTACTACGTGCTGAGCACTGAATTTCAGAGCTGGAAAGACCTCGGGAGTTGCCTGTTTCAACCACCTCATGGGATCATAGACTTAAAATTGAGAGAGATCTTAACCCTAACCCTTTCCTCTGGAAAGTGAGAGGCTATTGGCTGGACAAGGGCCACACAGGTTATTTTCATAACCACAGGATACATGGCTAGTGATATATTTCACTTGATTCTGCCTATTTGTTAAAAGTTTGGTTCTTTTGTTTTCCCCAATAGGAGGGGGTAGGGTGAGAAACAAAATGTTTGTTGATTGAAAAAAATTATGAGAAAAAACACTGAAGTTAAAAAAGAAATCACTTAAGGTCACACCACAAGACTACAAACTGAACAGGACCATATTATTGAACAGGCAGGTCCTTATTTCTGGGTATAACTCATTTTATGGATAAGGAAACTGAGGCCCAAGTAAAGGAATGCCCAGTAAAGGAACTGGCACATTTTGTGTAAAGATCTACGACTTTATTGGTACAGGGAACTCCCAGTGAGGGAATGTCTTCTCCCACTGCAGATCACCACCTTCGCATCAACTTAAAGAGTAGAGAAAAAAATCCATTAGAAAGGAAAAAAATTAAGTTAGCTGGAGCACTAAGGTCAGATGACTTTACGGAGGCTCATATACCAGAGAGAAAGACTTGAACCCAGTGTTTCCTACTGCTAAGGAGGGTTCTCCATTCACTACACCTAGCAGCTACTTAACAAACTGAGTTAAGCAGTTTGTAGGTCATTTGACTAGTAAATGGTGGGGCCAGGATTTGAATATCGGTCTTCTTGACTATGAGGCAGCTAGGTGGCACAGTGGATAAAGTGCCAGACCTGAAGTCAGAAAGATCTGAATTAAAATTTGGCCTCAGATATTTACCAGCTATGTGACCCTGAGCAAGTCACTTCACCTTATTTGCCTCAGTTTCCTCATCTGTAAAATGAGCAGGAGAAAGAAATGACAAATTACTTTGGTATCTTTAGCAAGAAAACTCCAAATGGGATCACAGAGAGCTGGACAAGACTGAAAAAGGACTGAACACCCACCTCTTGACTCCAAATCATTAATGGCATCACATCCCCATCAGCATCACACTGAAATCAGGAATGAAGGATATTTTACCAGAGAGATAACCTGCTGTTAGGTTATAGTCTCTTGTGAGAAAACAAGACATCTGCAGACTAATATTTATCACTAAGCATATCTGCACACACTTGGAAGTTTGGAGTGTAATTATCCTGCCCTCCCACACCCCCAACTCCTAAAATCCCTTTGCAAGATTTCCCAGAGGTAGATGCTTGGGTTAGACTTATACAGGACCCAGTCCATCAACATTTAAGGCCTGCAAATCACGACCATTACAATCAGTTAACTACAAATGCTGAGCCTGGCGAAGTAAAATCACAAGGGAAGGCCTCACCTCCAGTGCACTTAGACGGGTAACAGCAACACGCACTTGTGATTTGTTGGCAGAGACTAACCCTTCTGGTGTGGGCTCATTGTAAAGAAAAAATATTGTCCTTTTCCCCTGTTCAGGAGCCAGAGCCCTGAATCCTAGATTGCCCAGGGTCACCCAGCGTGCAGGTCTCATGTGACAGGGGGATCAAACGTCTGCGCGGCTCCCATGGCCAGGATCGTTAGGAAGCCAAGGCTCCAATGCATCCAGGCTGCAATGTTTCTGCTTTCTGTCCTTTCTGCACGGTTAATGGGACCATAACTCAAAGTCATCACACACACTAAATATGCTTTCCATATTGTTTTCTTGTCCCACGTAATTAGGTTGCTTTTTGTTACTGGGTGTTTGGCTGTAAAACGATCATATTAAAAACTGGGTGTGTCCCCCCAGACTGAGCAGTACCAAGGAAGCTGATGGACCTTGCACCTTTGTGAACTTTCCCTCTGCCCCCACCCTTGATTGGGATTCCCTTAGCCAAAGGAGCTCAGGGAAGATCAGGGGTCTCTGACAGCTGATCCCTGTCCACAGTGACAGTCAGGTCCCATCTATTCATGTACCAATCAGAAAGACAAGGGAGGGGTGCTCAGGAAACACTATCTGTGCCTGCCTCCCAAGGCTGAGCCAGGCCCAAAAAGAAGCCTGAAGGATGCTGTTGATTTCTCAGACCCTTCCTGGTAGCGCAGCAACATATTATGCCTTGTGTTACACAATTTGAATCTGAATAAAGCTGAAAGTCATCATTTCCACACGCCATACCCCTCCCCAAATTAAGGGACATTCACAAAGAAAATAACTAGTATTTACATAGCCTATGGAGGCTTGCAAAGAGTTAGGCAGACATCAGCTCGCTTGAACTCCATGAAAATACTGTGAACAGTTAAAAATAGTAGTATATATATTTTACAGATGAGGAAACTGAGGCTTAGGGTCATTCAGGGACTCAGGATCTGAGATCCAGAGTCTGACCTCAGTAGTCATCTGACCTCCCCTTCCCTGCCCCATTTTGTGGATGAGAAAACAGAGGGACCTGGAAGTTGGCTGAAGGTTACCCAGGTCACCAGTAAACATCAGGGGCAGGATTTGAATCTGGGTTCCCTGATTCTAGGGTTCTATGCTGCTCTGGGTGTACAAAGCACCCACCCAACGCTGGTCTAGAAGCCAGGAGCCCCCAATGCCCTGACTGCTGAGCTGTCAGATCAGCTTCTGTCAATCTCAGTCTCTTCATCTGTATTTAAGGGGCCTCTGCCCTCTATGTGACTTTATTCTGCTCCATGAGATGTAGCTAAGCTGAGCCGATGACCCTCTCTGTTCATCTGTTTGAGATGAAATAAGAACAACTGGAACTATGTGGACAGGCATCCCTGAGGGGTGGAGATCCCCTCCATGCATCCCTATAGTGAGCAGATCCATGAGAGCACTCACACACCATCCCCCCCACACCCCAACACTGACACTCCTGCATGGCCAGCTCTGACTGTCTGGAGACAGGAGGAAAATCCCCTAGATCAGCTGTTCCAAATTCCAGCTACTGTCCTTGGTTCATCAGCTCCAGGACAGGCCCAGGGTGAAGCAGGTGGCTCTGTGTGTGCCATGACGGCCCTGCAAACCACCCTCTCAGGTGTCATTCATGGTGCAGAAGCAGAAACAAGTTGGTCATTAGTCACCGGCAGACTGGCCACCACCTCCCAGCAAGGCAGAGCCAGCAGTCGACTGTGACTTCTCCACTCTGGAGCCCTTGGAAGGTGCGTTGCCTTTTTTCCCTCAAAGAGGGGCCTATAAGAATCCCACTTAAACAGGTAACTCAGGAAGAGCTGCAGACTTCTGGCAGACACTGGCTGTCTTTGTTCCTGGCTGCCCAGCTGGCCAGGAGCCTCTGGTTGCTATGGAAGGTCAGGGAGGCAGCCGACTCTGATGGGAAGGGAGATAGCGGGAAAGGGATTCTACCCAGTGAGTGAAATGGGCCGACTACCTAGGGCTCAGACCTGGGCTCAATGGCACAAGCATTTATTAAGCACTGACCAACTTCCATGGAGGCTTTGGACAGCTGTTGGGGATGAGTCCCAAATACAGACTTAGATAGAGTAAAAATTCCCTTAATTGGGAATAACGGGGGAGGAAAGATGACCTGAAGAAAAACTTCTTCCATGAATTGTGTGCACATCATCTTCCTAATACTTGAAGCTTCTGTGGCACTCCAGGCATGGGCATTCCCCTCACCAATGCACAGGGCTGTCCCCCAGAATCATCCCAGGGCACATCTTCCATGGAGAAGGCTCTTGGTGCTTAGAAACCTTGGGCCTCAGACAAGAGAGAGCCATTGCTGAAGTAAATCCCTTCCAGGCTGGCAAGGGTCATCAGCTCAGGGCCAGTGGCAAAGACCCCAAGACCTGAGGCTCGACTCTGGCTACCAGCAAGGGGCAACAGAGTAGCTTTCTGCTGGAGGGTTAGGCTTGTGTGTCTGAACTGATGGGGAAGATCTCAGCTAAGCCATCAGCCCATCAATCAGGAAGTATTTATCCTAAATGCCTACTATGAGTCAAGATCCTGGGCCCTGGGAATAGAGGCGGAGAATCAAACCTCCCCTGCCCTCAAGAACCTTACAGGAGTGCAGCGGGCAGAGGGCAGACAGAGATACACACAGACAAGAAAATGCCCAGCACACAAGAAATAAACACAGTGTTTAAAGCCCTTTGCAATCCTGCCAGGCCTCCTTCTCAACTATTATTGCTACTAGGTTTAAATATTCATTTAAAGTATTAAGTAATTTCAGATGGATAGATGCCAAGTGGATGGCCCTAAGGCCATTGTGTTTCTGGGGGAGTTGCAACCAATGAGGCAAAGCATTCTAAGCCTTATATTTATGTCAGAAGTGGCATTTGCTAAGGCTTGCACCACACAAGAGGTCATGAGCTCCCTTTCGGAAAAAGCCCAGAGAGGTCTGTGACGTCAGTAATGAACCGGGCAGCTAGGATTGAGCTGGTGCAGCCTATTTAAAAGAAAGCTTTCAGAAATTTAACCTGATCAAATGGCAGCTGGCTCTGACCAGAGCAGACGATTTGTGGACACAAAAGCATTTCCATGAAGTTTGTACGTTTTTAATAGGTTTCCCAATAAATTAATCTTAGGAAGATCATTTTTAATGTAATATTGGGGTAAGAGGTCTCTGTCAAACCCAGAGACAATAAGCTGGCCCTGATGTAGATTCATCTGTCCTGAAGTACTGCTGAGGGTGGGAGGGGGTATATTAACTATATTTAAGGGGTAGATTAACCATATTTAAAATTAAGTTACATAAAATGTTATGGTCCAGTAACATCACTGCCAATCAGTCATTTTAATGACCTGTTTTTTTTTAATCCAGTGTGTATGTGTGTGTGTGTGTGCGCATGTGTGCGCGCACGCGTGTGTGTCCCTCCCTCCATGGACATGTCTCATTGTGGCTTAGTGGTGTCCCTAAGCTCTTGAAGAATGAGTTCTGGCCAGTAGGAACAGGTGACCGGCTATATGTCAGTCATTTAAGAACCTTCTTGGATAAACTCTGCCTCAGCACCAGGTTGGCCATCAAAGAATGAATTTTTCATCTTAAAAATTTAGTTAAGTAGAACGTTGTGAGAAATCAAAGTAACAAAGGGGCCACAATCTTCAGCAGTGGAGGGTATAACAATACAGATGAAACTGGAAATCCTTAAGTCTGTATATGCCTATTTTTTGTCTGTCTGTTTGTCTCATGAGAGCTGGAACACTATCAGGACTCAGAGAGCTCCAGAACTGCATTTCCTGTGAGGGAATCTTCCAACGTGGAAACCTCTTGCTTGGTAGCTTTGTGTCTTACAGTCCTGGAGAGTTACCTTGTTAGTAACTAAGGGACAGGGGATGTGGCCACCAGTAGGACTTTCCTGCCTTCAAAGCCTGCTCTCCATCCCCCACCCAACTGCTTACCCTCACAAGCCTCAACTGTACCTTCTGCAAGGAGACCTTCTTGGTGTCTTTCCTCAGAGATGCCTCCAATTTAATCTGAATCATCTTGCTGATACAGAGATGCTAGAATCTTGTCTTCCCCGTTAGATTTGAAGCTGTCTGAGGGGCAGCCACTGTCTTCTGCCTTTCATTCCAATACTGATCCATAGAAAGGGTTGAATAAATGTTTGCTTATTGATTGCTGATTGGTCCTAACATAAAGTGATTGCAAGATAGAAGGAGTGCTGATAACTGAAGAAATCATGAAATGCCTCATTTGAGTCACTATAATAATTGCTATCATTTATACAGCGCTTTAAGGTTTCCAAAGCACTGAAAAGACATCATCTCAAGTGATGCACACGACAACCTTGGGAGGTAGGTACAACTGTTAACTTAATTTTGGAGATGAGGAAACTGAGGCTAATTGATTTGTCCAAAGTCACCTAGTTGGTAAATTCAAACTCAGGTTTTCCTGACGGAGCCTACTGCACCACCTTATAACCACATAAAGCCCAGAGTGCAGGGTTTTACTCCATCAGTGAGAAGCAAACATAAAATAAAAACCAGAAGGAAACAAAATAAAAAGCCCAGAGGAATCTCAGATGTGTCAGTGAAAGCTTTTCCAAGATGTGGCCATTTGGGGAAGTGTAAGGAGGTCTCCACTCTTCCAACTGGTCACCAAAAAGGGCTCATTATCACTTCCTCATCAGAGAATTCCCATTTCAAATTTAAAAACTAAACCATTTTTTAGTGAAGCGGGTGCTAAAGGACCGACATTTTTACAAAACAACGTAAGAGTTGGCTTTAAGGGGCGTTAACTTCCCACATCACGGTGGCCAAACCAAACATCCTCCTCTCCTCATGAGCCAGTCTGGTGGCCCAGTGAGGCTAGGGCCTTTTCTGGGGTGGGGGGGAGGGGGAGGAGCCGCGGGGCAGGGCCCAGCAGGCTGCCACTTATATGGTTTGGTATTAGGAGTGATCCACTCCCCACATATTGGTCACTAGACTGCCCCAGGGCCTGGGATTTTCCCATTAGAAATTCATTTCACTGGAGTCAAGCAATGTCCTAGGATGAGGGGAAATGTACAAACTAATTAGAACCTAATAGCCAATAGATCAATCAATATTCGGGGCATTTCTTTACACTGATTCAGCATGAAGAACCAAATACACATCGAGCACTACAATGCAGATGGAAAGAAAGATCATTGAGGATGAATTAAAATTCATGAAATTAAAGAAGCCTGGCCCCACAAAAGAGGAATTAGAAGATGCCACCCCAAACCTCTGTGGAGGTTGGGAGGTACAGATGGACAGGTATTAAAATACTATTATAGCAACATATTTTTCAGTTTTTGGACAAGTTCTACTGATTTTTTTTCTCTTTTTTAAAAAAATCTTAATCTTTAGAAAATCTTAATCTCAGATTGTGTTAGGGATCTAAAAGCAAAATACCTGGATAAAAACATGCCTTTTTAAAGAGGAAGAATGGTCTCTGCTTCTCCCAGACAATATGGCAAAGACTGAGCTCCATTCAACCTTAGAGTCCACCAAAATCTGCTTGTGGCTGAAAATAAGTGAAACCTGGTAAAGCTGGGCTGAGTCTGAAGGCCTTTGATCCCTGAACTAGCCCTCTCTTTAGGAAGTGCTCCCCAGCTCTGGTCAGTGAGGTATTCCTGCCCTGTTCTGTCCCTGGGGGAGGGTTCAGTGCTTTGGCTACCAGGTTACTCACCCATTAACACCCTCCGGCCCTTCCATTCTCTTAGTGGACAAACCAATAACTACAGGAAAAAGTCCCAAAGGCCTGAGACACTCACTAGCATCAGTGGCTACTTTCCAGAAGAACATGGGGAAGACTCCACAGGTATTGAGGTTGGAGCTGGGCCGACCTTTGGAAAGCATCGAGGACAAAGGATATGGAAGACGACAGCAGGGACCCCACCAGATCGCAGTATCCAGTCAAAGGCACTGGGGTGCGGCCAAAGGGCACAGCAAAAAAAAAAAGAAAAAAAGAGGGATGTTTAAGCACCAATGCCACAAACATACATTAAGCCCTTACTGTATGCCAGGCATGTGCCTGACAGTAGCTCAGTACATTAGGCACTAGATACAAAGACAAAAAGGAAGTGTGCCTCAGCTTTCCCCATTTTACTATGGGCGACACAATTTGTACACAAATGCAAAATATCTATGAAATAACCACCGAGTTATTTGTGGGGGGATGAGAATGGTTATATAGAGATCAGGTTGAGCTGAGTTTTGAAGAAAGCCAGGGCTGGGCAGAGTGATGAAGTGAGAGGGGGTACCCTGCAAGGGGAGGGGGGAAGGGGGTGGAACATTGTGTGCAGGCAATATTGAGGGGGCAGTCTGAGGGGCATCTGTGTGACCAGCCAGGGGAGGTAGCCTAAGGTCAGACTACAGGAAGCTTTGAATGCAAAAATGAAAAAAAGAAGAGTTTGTATTTATAGTCTGGCTCTCTCACACACATAAGTGTGTGCATGTATATATGCACATATATGTATGTATATATATACATACATATAAAAATTTATTAGGAAATATTTTTCTGACATTCAATCTTTTTCTCTGTTTAATCTATTAATCAAATCAATTATTTTAATTAATTGAAATTTTAATCTCTATCTGTCTAGGTTTACGATCAGGAAAACTTTCCTGTTAGAGATGTCCTAAAGTGCAGTGAGCAGCCGTGGAAGGTGGTAGGGATTTCTGCTCCTTACCCTCCACCCTGCACTGGACGTGTGAGGCTGGACAATCACTCCTGGCTCCTGGTGCCCTTGAGCTTTCTCTCAGATCGGCTAACACACAAACAAAAGGGCTCAGGTAACTATCCATGGGATGTGTGGGGACAACACGACCAACATCTTATCCACTCATCCACAGCCAAATGGAACTTCGAAACACAGAGAAGCTGTTCAAACAGATTACTCCCTTTGTGAGGTCTGCGCTATAGTGTCCTGGGCAAGAGGACTCCACACGATGCAGTCGTGACCTCTTATGTCTCACACCACAACCATGGTGGGCAGTAACAGCCTCATCTTTGCTTAAAAGTGGGAGAAAAGGAAAAAGTCTGGGACTCGCTGCCTGCAATGAGAAATGGCTGGGGTGGAGGAGCCTTCCCTATCCCTACATTCTGTCTGTTCCCCAAGCCTCAGGGCCCTGGCATAGCTTGCTACAATGTAGCAAAGTAGACGATGTAGAACACACACTTACTTATGTTTGTCCCAAAGCAACTGGAAATGCGAAAGTCTGTTCCTTTCCATTCAAAATCAACTGCTTAAGAGCAAAGATATTCAAATGAAGCTATTTATATCAGGCCTGGTCTGGCAGCCTCAGCTCCCAAGTCTGAGGATTAAGCTTTAAGATGCTGCCTTGTTAATCATCTCTCTGTTAATTACAATTTCATTACCTTGGCATTCCTAATTCACAAGATCTCTTACTGGCTAATGGCCAAACTCACCACGCCCTCTCCCTTCTACCTTTATGCGCAGCTGTATGAACACACATACACAAACTTACACATGTACACATGAATACACACATGTACATGCATACACACCCCCTACACTTGCACACACAGACACATGCACACACAAGCACATGTACACATATGAACATGCATACACACACCATGGAATACATACAATTGCACACATAGACACACCACACACATTTGTGCACATGTGTACACATGCGCAGCCAACACACAAACATGTACACATATACCACACACCTTTGAGCATATGCACACATATACATATGCACACAACACATATACTCATACACACATGCATATAGACACATGCACAACCTATACATTTGCACATGTGTGCACACACATACACATGTACACACAGGCACATACACCACACACATTTGCATATACACAAACACACTCACACATAAATGCTCACACACACTCCCACATGCCTACCCTCCTCAGCCTCCCTCTGGGTCTCAGATTTCTTGGCTTCCTTCACACCACTGTCCAGGTGCCATCTAAGCTCTTCTGGCAGATGACTTGTCATGCCAACCCCAATTAGCACCATGCTTTTCCTGGAATGAATCTTTGCTGAACTGAATTTTGCTAAATCAATTAATTCATTGTGTACAGCTTCTAACATAGCTCCACACCAGATAGATTCCAGCATCACTCTACTAATCAACTGTGTGACCCTGGGTAAGTCACTTAACTTGTTTTCCTCAGTTTCCTCCCCTGTAAAAGGGAGATAATACTAGCATCTACCTCCCAAGGCTGAGGTGAGAATGAAACAAGATAATCCTAGTAAAAACACTAAGCACAGTGCCTGGCACATACTAGGTACTCTATAAATGCATATTCCCTTCCCCTGGGAGAGATAGGCCTCCAAGCCAGGTTCCTGCACTCTTGATGGTCATGCTCTTTCCACCCCACCCTAGGGACCACTGTACAAAATCCTGAACCCTGCCCCCAACTAGGTCTCTGCCACCCCTTGGAAAATGCCTCCAGCTCATCCATTCAGTGGAGTTGAAGGTGAACTCATTTTTAAGAAGTGGGAAACAAAGGGAGTGAGCCCTGGGAGAGAAGAGGCAGAGCCAAAATCCATTCTCCAACCAGGAAGGCAGATCTCCTGGGGCCAAGAACTCTGGTCTGCCTGCTAGCCTTCCTCAGCTCAGCTGTATCATCTTGCAACGCTGCTCACCCTGGCGGTGGGCCCTGAGCTGGGGAGGCCCCAGCGCCTGGATCACGTAGATGCCCTCAGTAATCAATGGTAACCACATTGGAGAGAGATGAAAGATACATATTTATACAATTAATTCCTCATCTACATAGTTGAGATCTTTCCAGGCACTGGTTTCTCTCTCTTTACTACATGTTTTCTCTAATTTATCTATCTATGGTTGTATAATTAAGTCAAGAGGGGGAAATGTTGAACTTAATTTCAACCCAATCATTTCCTAGGTAATGGAGCAGAAGAGGCCGCAGATTAGATTTGGAGACCCCTCTTCCTCACTGGGGTCATCCCAAGGGCTTGATTCTCTGCCTGACAGGCTGAGGGACCTCGACTCTTCCTACATTAACAGACTCCAGGGGTTACTCACTAAAAGCCACCCCAGGTCAGGCCAATGGGGGACCCCTGAGGGGGGCTGCCCCTCACTTTGGGAGAGATCCCAGAACTCTGACTCCAGGGCCAGCGGCTCTCGGGGGACCTTCCCAGGACTCCTCCCCGCTCCCTGGAGGCTGGAACAAAAGCATCTTCAGATGTTGAGGGCCAGCCCCCTGGCAGGAATCCCAGGGAAGGAGAGCTCTGGGCAGCCGTGGCCTCGATTGATCCTTGCCCCCGACAGCTGTGCGTCTTGCCCTAGTCCTTTTTAAACAATTAAAAACACAGCTTGAAGTCGTTATGGGCATCTTTGAACGCCACGCTGGGGGGGGGGAGGGAGGAGGAGGAGGAGGGGGAGGAGGAGGAAGGCGACTTTTCCCCTCCATCCTGGGCTGTGTCCTGTGTGGACCTAGAACATTCCTCATCAACGAGAACATTTCTAACTGGAGACTGGCAAGTTTTAGCACCTCTGACAGCCCGAGGCATCTCTAAGATACGTTGAAAACATACCCAGGACCACATTTCCCCTGCCGTCACTCCCACAGCCACTGCGGCAGAGAAAGACTACAGAAAGAGGGAAAAGTTTGTTTAAAAAGAAAAAAAAATAAGCCTCTGCCAAGCGAATGGTTTTGGAAATCTCTGGGCCAGCCAAGGCGAACAGATGTTTTCACAAAATTTTCCACCAGGCAGCCCTTTCTATCCCTGGAGAGCTCCTGCCCAACATCACAATCACCCAGAGGCTGCCAAGGGCAGGGCCCGCAGAGTTCCCAGGATTGTGTGTTAGATAGCTGAGAACAGTCACGAAGATGCCTTTGGGTGTCTACAAGTCCAGCTCTTTCTTCTGTCCTCAGGCACCTCATCAATGAAATGGGCACGATGACACACTAACTGTAATAACCTGGGAGGCCCAGGTCTGTGGGGATAAGCAGATGAGACAATGGAAGCCAGATCTTTACTGTCCAACTGCTATTGCTACGGTACGGTCAGTCAGGCTCACAAATCACAAAGGAGTTTGCTTGGATCCAGGTGGTGGAGAGAAATTTCCCCACTCCCACTGGGAATCAGCCAGCCTTGGGCTCAAGTTCTCCTTTGGACAGCACAGGCTGCCTGAGGGCTGAGGCTGTCTCAGGCTCCCCGGTTAGTCTGATCCACTCATCTGCAAGTTTTCACATCAGAAGCCTTCCCTCCACGCCAAGACTCAGGAGACCATCCCCATCAGGACACCCCAAACACAGAATCAAAATCTGGTCTTGTGTAATATGGCTCCCAAATCCCAGATGTGTGTCCAAGATCCAAGTTCAAGTATTTGGTACTAGAGAATGCCTTCATGTACGGGAGATGTGATGGGAAGGTCTCCAGAGATGGAAGGGGGCAGTGAGGTCTGGGATTCGACCAGATGGCCACATGGTCTGCGCTAACACCTAGAAGCAGTGGGATTCTGGGTGTGCGAGGTCATCCCGTGGCCCCCTTTCATATTTTCTTTAGACACACATCCCAGGACAAAGAATCGGAGCGTTAGAAATAGGATCGATTCTATCAGTCTCCGATTCTAACCCTAATCCTAAATGTGCTCAGATTGTTTAAATGATTCCTAGACTCTCCAGAGAGGCACATCAAGATCCTCCAGCCCACCCTCTCATGTCTCCAAGACATCGATCATTCTTCTCCTGGGCAGAGGTCTGTCTGGGGCATTTGGTCCCCTTTCCCCCTCTCCTGTCACCATCCGAAGAGGTTTGGTATGCCCTGAATGTCTGTTGGTCACCAAGTCTTCATCCGCTCTCTAAAAGCTATGCAAGGCGCCTTACCCTGCCAGGTCAATGCCCACTCCTCTGTCTCCCTCCTTGTGTTCCACATACAACCAAACCCACCTTTGATGATGGTGAGAACTCCCAGGTGTAATCAATGTTCACAAGGCGATGACCAAAAATATGTATTATATATCTATATCTATATCTATATATATATATAAATCTATCTATATTATAGGTCATAATTATTACATTGCTACATACTATAATTAGTATACATGCCATAATAATTCTTTATATTATACAGTCATAAAATGTTGTATGCTATAATTATATAGTATATATAATAATTACAATGCTATGTCATGTGTAGAATATGTACATATACATAATTGCATATGTATATGCACATACACATACACACACTCCTAGGAGTACATACTCCTGTACATGGTGTGCGTCTATTTGCTTATTTAAATTCATTTGAATTCAAATGACCACATTTTATACAATTATAACTTCAAATAGTGCAATTCCAAGTACACAGGTCCACCTCTCACGATGTGCACTAACTGGGAACTCCTTGTAGGAGGCGCTCATTAAATGCTGGCTGACTGATTGGCTAAATAAAAGAGAGGGGACAGAAAATAGGAGCTCCCAAGAAGAAATCAGCAGGGCCACTTGGATAAACGTGAAGGTAAATAAGGTCTGTGGTCATTCTAGGAGAGCAGGCAGCCCTTTCACCAGGACTTGTTGGAAGCATTTTTTTCTGGCTCCTTCAGGGACAAAAATGAATGGCTTTGGGGTGAGGCGGTGAACCCATTCTCCCCCCAGGAAGAGCACAGACAGCATGCCCCAGAATCCTAGGCCCAGGCCGGAGCTGGGAGCCTGTGTGCAGGAGCCCAGCCCAGACCTACGGGGATCCTCTCCCTTCAAGTTGGGCCCTGCAGTGACCCATCGACAATGTGCATTAACGGACAGGAGAAGCCAGGCTCCAAAGCGATCTCTCCATCTCAATCTGTCTGAGCAGAGGAACAAGGCTGCAGGTCCATTTTTATTATATTGAGTGTTGGTCATAAAGCAGCTGCCCAGTGGCATGCTGGACGCACACCTTCAATTTTGCCTTCGCTTCAGATACCAAATTATTATTTTTTGAATGTGGTACAGAGTAACAGCAAGCACCCAGGCCTCCCTGGGGCTGCCTCTTAGAGAAGACAAACCCTCTCTGCCTGATCCCATGTGCCTCCCATCCCCTGGGGCTTCTGTTTCCTGGCATGCCCCTCCATCTCCCAGTTCTGCATCTTTGTACAGGCTGACACCTCCCCGCCCACTCCAGTGAGGAGAATTCCTCACTCCACGACCCCTGGAGAGGGCTTTAGCTGATCTAGCTAAGTGCTGGGGTTCTCCCCCGCCCTGAGACTGCTATATCCTTAATTGGTATGTATATCTGTGCAGACTTAACAGAGCAGATGCCTTTTCCTCAGTAGACTAAGCTCTGAACGGGCAGAATTGGTTCATTCTGTGTTTCTCCAGCGCCTAGCACAGTGCTGGTATGGTTAAGGTGACTGAGAAGGGCTGATCTGAGCTGAACTCAAATTGTCAGGGGCTAGAAGGTTTGTAAAGCATGTGGCGCACATTTGTATCTCAAAACTGCCCCATAAGGTAGCAGAAACAGGTATTTTTAATACCCTTTTACACATGAGGAAACTGAGGCTTACAGGAAGATGGAGGCTTGCCCTAGGTCACGCATCTAGTAATTGTCAGAGGGCCTGTCTGAACCTGAGGTAGAATCATGTTACTGGGTGAAGTCCCTCCAAGACCCAACCGGCAGGCCACCATCCGGACCATGCCAGGGCCAGGGAGCTCCAGCAGGGCAGGCCAGCCCACAGCTCTGCTTCTGCTCACTGGGTCTGAGCTGCAGGAGAAAGGAAGACGTACATGACACTCCTCTGACGGCCCCACTGGGGGCGGGGTCTAGCGCCAACCTCCCCACTTCACAGCCTCATTTAGCCAGGCCCGATCACCTTGACCAGCGTCTGAAAGTAATCTCTGCTCTCTACCACTACTGCCTTCCACCATGAAACTGAATCCGTGGTCATTTCTTCTGTCTGTATTCTGTGTATTTGAAAAGCAGCCTGGGGTGACAGCGAGCTTTCAAGGCCAGGAAGATACAGATGCTAATTCTGCCTCTGATGTCTACCAGAAGTGAGACCCCGGGTAACTCCATCCATATCTCTGTTTAAGTGCGGGGAAAGGGCCGACTGGCCCAGGGAAAGGAGGCTCCTTAAAATCCTCAAAAATCTCTTAAGTTTTCTCCATTTATGTGTGTGTGTCTATCTATATGATGCGCACCTATATGTAACAAATATATCACATACTATAATATTATATTTCACCTGCATATGGGCTAGACATAGACACACATATGCACACATCCAGGCACGCTTTAATATGTGCACGCATAAAGCACACACACGTGCATATATAAACAGCCATGTATCCATATACACCTTTGTTGCATGCATGTATAATGCCAATATATACACCTACACAGTAAAGTCACACATTCAACACACATACACAGAGTGGACCACTCCAGGTACAAAAGACAAAGCAGAAAGACCCCACCTTCAAGGCGCTCACAAGAACTTGAGGAAAGGGAGAACGAAGCAAAGATGAAGACAGACAGTCACAACAGTCACTCCTGAGGGTTTAACTCACTTTAACATTCATTCAGCAAGCATTTAGTAAGCACCTACTATGTGCTGTGGATACAAGGAAAAAACAGTCCCCACCCCCAAGCAATTTGTATTGGTAAAATAAGAAAAAAATATTGAAAGCAAATCGAATGATGTGGGGAGGCAGAGGGGAATTAGCTTAAGTCTTAATTTAATTTAAATAACAATCCTTAATCCTTAATTTCTTTGCAAAGTGGGATCTATGCTATAAAAGGAATGTCAGACAACCTTCGGAAGACCCCCAAAGTCCCAAGTTTTGTCTGGTTTCCCTAAGGCTGCTCCTAGGCCTTTCTGGCCTTTCTGGGGTGGGGCAAGAATCCAGGCTCTGGAGCTGGGTGCAAATCCTCCTTTGCCACTCAGTTCCTGTACGATCTGGGGCAAGTTCCAGCCATCTTGGCCTAACTGTCTCCATCTAGAAAATGAGAAGGCTCTGCTACACAGCCATCAAAGGCCCCTTGGAAGGTGCTTTAATCCAAAGAGTTAATCCTATGAAGGAAGGCTCACTACCCCCCTGGCTGATTTAAAGTTCAGCTCCTGCTCAGCAGCTTTAGGAGGATGGGGTCACCCCTCTTTGGGGGGAAGGGCTTGCCCCTTTTTGGGAGAATGGGTCACCCCTCGGGCCTCTCACTGATTTCAGACTTGACCTGGCCCTGGTTATCTTGGGCAGGATGCAGCCAGTTCATAACACCACAGTGACGTCACAACAGGAGACAACTCAGGGGACCCAAAGGACTTTTCTATTTTTCCCCCATTGCTCAGCAATCCCCCCCGCCCAAACCAGGGACTGGGCTTCAAGAGCGCGTTCAGTATTCAAGCCTTGCCTCAGCCCAACGGCCTTGATTGGTGGGGGTCCCTGGGCGCCATTAAAACCACCCTAATTGCATTCTTCAAGCCGGCTGAAGGCTGACAGCTTCCGCTCCCCTGGCTCATTATCAGGGCACATCAAGGCCCTCCATTATGGGGGGAGCACCTGGTCCAAATTTATTTCAACGGCCCAGAGCAAAATGGGAGGGTGCTTAATGTTCAACCACAATGGTGACATTTTTACGAGATATCCAAGGTTCAGAAACAAATAAATGAAAGGTTTGAAAGGAGCCCGAACAGAAACTGTGACAGTAAAAATTCAACATTAATATATCAATTTTAAAACATATACCACCCATACACTTGGGAGCAGGCCAAAAGTTCACCACAGGCTCACCCCCCCCTTCTCCCCCAAATCCCAGGCGAGGCTAACGGCTGATAAAACACTGAAAATAGTTTTAACATAAGAAAGTAGGAAGGGTACATTCATTTCAACTGTGGTGATGTTGCTGATTAAACTTGGTATTCATATCCTCCCCTCAATGAGAACGAAAGCAATTTCAAAACAGAACTCTGGTGGGTTGTTTGGAAGGTTTTTTGGGTTTTCCAGACTGTTAATTTCAAATTGTAGCTTTTTACTTTTTAAATCTCTCCCCAGTAATGTTTGTTTAAATATATATATATATATATATATATATATATATATATATATATATATATATTTTTTTTTTTTTTAAATCCCCTTATGGAAATGACTGCAAGTCAGTGATTTCTTAAGCTAATATTTCCATAAGATGCTGGTGAATCAATATGTATTTAAAGGCCCTTTAATAGGTGGATGATAGGAAAGCATTCTCAAGTAGATCCTAAGCGATCCAACGTCAACACCAGGGCCTATCGTGCAAGTCTGTGTTTCAGGACTCTCTTCACGTGGGGTTTTCCTTTGTGTGGCTGAGTTCTGGTCGAGTTGGTCATGGCCCACCGACCCACATGGAGCAGCGCGGACCACCGGCAAGCCAGCTACTCTGCAGTGAACCCATCTGAAGAAACGCTTTCAATAAATATTTGCATCCTTTTACTAAAATACAACAAAAATGTCTGCTGTGACCTCGATGAGAAGAATGAATGAACAAATGGAAGAGGACCTTGGTCATGGGAACGCGAACCCTATAGACGACGCCCTCCGAGCATTTACTAAACGTTTGCTCTCCTAAGATTAAAAAGAGGATAATTAATCTCCGATTCTCCTGCGTTGTCGCTGCTCTGGGCCCCTCAGGGTATTGTAATTTTATCTCCTCCAAGCATTCTCCTAAGGAAACATGCCCAGCACACATGCCACATATTAATTGGCTAGATTCTACGAGTTTTAATTATTTTCCTGTTTTAAAATGCAATTAGGCAACCCTACTTGTCCCTTATTGACTGGAACGGCTGGAGTTGGGGGAGAGGAACTCCTGCATCCCAGGTGGCTGGCACAACTTGCTTCTGCCTCTGAGACTTCCCTCGCCCAGCAAATGAATAAAATATTTATAATTAATTAGTCAGCAGAACCACCTTAACTACAAAAGTGAGTACCTTCAGTTCCCTTAAGAATTCTCTATACAAGCTATGCAGTAGTGGGGCCTGCCTCCTCAGCCCGTCACCCAGAGGCTGCTGCCGGAGGTGGGAGGGCATCCTTCTGGCCTGCGACAGATACCGGAGGAGTTCCTGGTATGGAGCCACCCCACGAGACACTCACAGGGATGGCAAGGACCAAGAAGGTTTCTAAATCCTGAGACCTTGGCGATGAGTGACCAGGAAGCATTTATTGAGCACCTACTACATGCCAGGCATGGCACTAAGTGCTGGGATGAGAACGGCCAAGAAGGAAACTGGTCCACTTTTCAGGAGCAAACACTCCAATGAGAGAGATGGGGGGATTATACACAGACCCATGTTTAGGAGTGTTTATATGTGTGTGTATGTGTGTCTATATATTAATATGTGTACTTCTACAGAGATATATCTATTTGCACAAAACACATGTGTGCATTAATATATGTATTTATATAGACATATTATATATTCACACATTTAGACATACATATACACATATATTTATGCATTTATATCTATTCCTATACACAAACATTATATAAACACATATATACACACATTTATGTGTTTATATGTAGATATGCACATATAACAATATGCATCTGCTTTAATATATACAGATATATTTTATATATAAATACACATCTGTATTTATACATACTGACATATTATACACATGTATATGTGGATTTATATTTCCATAGGCATTGTATACATACATGTGTATGTAGATGCATTTGTATATTTGTATACAGACTGGACTCATCTGCAGAGTTGTATTTATGATTATATATCATACTGTGTGCATTTGTGTTTAGATATACAGACATACACACATGTATCTGCATTGATATGAAGATATCATACATAGTGTATGTATTTAATAGATGTACAAACACATGTCTATTTATATGGACATATTATACACATGTACACATGTATTTATAGTTACAGAGACATTATACAAGTATACGTACATTTATATATGCAGATATATCATACACATATACATGTCTATGTATTTAAATATGTGTATACACACACAGTCATAACTTCTCTAAACCCAGCATCAGAAAGCATGTATGACAGAGATTACAGTTTTAAAATGGAAATGGCTCTGCTTTCCCTCCCTCTGGGGCATTCAAAGGGATTTCCAAGTTTGATAGGTGGTGCAGGACGGACCCAGACACCAATGCTGCCCCACAAGGGGAGGGGCAGGGCAGGGAGAGGCAGCCATACAGGGCACCCCAAATGCATACTCAAGATGAGTCAACCCTCAGGGTGAAATGACAAGTCCAGGGGAGGCTGGGGAGGCCTCAGAGAGGAGGTGGGAATAGATATTGCAGCCTCCCCCAGGGGCAGCGAGTCTCTAGGAGGGTGGGCAGGGCTATCAAGTGTCATGTCTGGGCTCTCAGCACCCAGACCAGGGCCCTACACATGGTGGATGCTTATTAAATGCCTATGGAGTTGAACTGAATGAAAAGCGGTGTCCCCTGGGGGAGGTGATGTCTCCGAAGAGCTTTCTCAATCTACCTACTAGAATTACTGACAGGATGGTCTTTGGCTAACTGGAAAAGAGGAGGGTGGGGGCTGATTTCAGGACAGGTGGCCCAAAGTGCTGGAGCAAGGCCTGGTAGAAAACTAGGGAGACACTCCCCAGGGAGGGAGCAGAACCTGGAGGGCAGATGCTCCTCCTGTGTGCCCCCTCACCTCCTTACTCCTCTGCCCCACCCCTATCCCCCCATCACCAATGCTGTCACTCTGACCCTCCCCCATCTCTCACACATGGCCTCTATCCTGGTCCTTCTCACACTACACCTGGACCCTGCCATTCCTTCTGCTGGGTGTCCCTACCTCTGGGGCCTCCACTCATCTTCCACTCAGCTGCCAATGGCACCTCAGTGACCAGTAGTGGCCCCCTCTCATCCCCTCTAGCATCGCAGAGATCCTGTAATGTTCTCCCTTCTCTTCCCAGAGAGAGGGGAAAACTGAGGCTCAGCTTTTTGTCTGTCTTTCTGTATGAAGAACAATGGATTTGGAGTCCAAAGACCTGAGTTCAAATTCTGCCCCCATGTGACCCTGTATAAGCCCCTTCCCCTCCCTAAGCCTTAGTCTTCATCAGTTGAACTGGAATTAGGCTCCATGACCCTGAAGCTCTGTCTAGTCCCACACTTGTCTCCTTGGGATCCTGGGGAAAGTGGGCACCGCAGGCATTCTTAGCGCACTCAGCAGCCACTGTTTCAGAAGGAAGTACCAGGGAATGTTGTGTAAAGGACCAGATCGGCTTTTTAGCCTTTCCAATCACAAAACTTTAATGAACAAGCTTGTGGTAGCACGGTCTCCTTCACAGCTGCCCTCTTGTGGCAAATAAAGTCTAACACTAGGAAACACACCCAAATCAAGACTCAGTGGTTAGGAGAAGCTGAAGCCAGGACACTGGAGTGGGAGGGAGGGGCCCTGGGTTTGAATTCCACCACTGGTGTTTCCTAGCCGTGTGACCAAGTCCTCACCCTCTTGTGGCCTCAGTCTCCTCTGGAAAATGGTCACGGTAACAAGGACTCACCTCCTTCACCGAGGGGTCATGAGAACCCAAGGAGATAATGTGCCTAAAAGTATATGGCCAATCTTGAAAGGAATGCCAGCTGCAGTGACCCACACTGGGTACTGGGAGAAGGTCTGGAGACAAATAAAGATGGGGTCCAGAGGGCTCGGTAACTTACATGGCCCTAAGTCAATCTGACCTGAGGTTCGTCCTTGTAAAGGAGGGTGGTCAGGGTAGAGGGTGTGGTTCTGGGCCCATGAAGGACATTGATGAACCAGACAGTGTGGAGAAGGGCCTTGAGAAGAAGGGGTCCACAGGGGTCAGGAGAGCCAGCCCTCCATCTGATGGGTGGCCACAAGGAGCAAGGAGCCTCAACGGCCCCCAAGGGCATATCGGGAGCTGTGGGTAGACCAGCAAAGAGGCCACCTGAAAGGGGGCTTGGAGGACCCCCAGAAGACTCCAGCTGACCCCTTCTCAGGGGTATTACTGTAAGGACCCTTCTGGTGCATGGGTGGCTGGGCCAGGGAGTCCTAGGGCCCCCCAATACTCACTTTCTTGGACTTTGTGTATAGCTCCATGATTTATGAAGAGTGCATGAACTGGGGTGGGAAAAGTGGTGAGAAAAAAAGGACGACACTCAAATTCAGTAAAACCTGAGTTTGAATCCTGCCTCTGTCAGTCTATCAACAAGTAATTATTAAGCACCTACTTACCACCACCAATCCCCAAAAGCGGAAAAACAGACTTTATCCTCAAGGAAACAAAATGCAAAAGCTTGTACGTACAAGACGCACAATGAAAATGCAGAGACATTATCTCAGAGGAAAGGCGCCAACAATGAGGAGGACCCTGAAAGACTGCTTGCAGAAGGTGGAAGGAAGGCAAAGACAAGGACAAATCCAGGCATGCTGGGTCACCCTGTACAAGTCACTTAACCTCAGTGTCTTCCTCTGTAAAATGGGGATAATGATAGCCCCTTCCTCCCAGGATCAAATGAGATAACATCTGTAAAGCGCTTTCTAAACTATAAAGGGCCATGTAAATGCCAGGTGTGATCCTTATCATCATCTTCCTACAGTCTCTGAGGATATCAATTCCTTTTGTGTCTAGATCTATGATCCAATGGGATCTATCACTTTGCTGCTCACTCACTTGTACATCCATATCTGTCCTACAGTTGGAGGACTCAGGGTCAGTTTTAACAATAAACTCCTAAAGTGTACACACTCATGTGTGCACACGTGCATGCACACATACACACACTCATACAAGCAGGATATGTGGCAGCTGGGGCCAATGTCCTGAACCTCCTAAAACAAACCTGAGACCGTGCCCCAAAGGGGCTATTACTTGTTCCCCTGGCATCTGGAAGGGCCGCTATCTTCACTCTGCTGACTCTCTCAGGATGCATCTGTCTTGGAATGCCCCTTGCCCATCCCCCCACCCCCAAGCCACCTCCTCTGAAAGGGCAGAGGCATCCAGGGGGCTGCAGGGACCCTGTTGTAGGGGAATCTGCACATGGTCTTTTTACAATATGTTACCAGCGCCTTAAGGGGCAAAGCCTGTTTAAATCAAAACCCAGAGAGGGAAAAGCAAAGCAAATCCACCCAGCCCAATATCAGGGTGGCATTAAACAGATGCCTGGTGGGCTGGTGATTTCACCATGTGGTGCCAGCAGGGCCTGAGGCTTTCTTACCAGGATGACCCAAGAGGAGTGGGGAGGGTGTTCAGAAAGGTCAGCCCAGCGAGTGGCTCTTGTTCCTGGTCCTGAACGTCCCTCCAGGCCTCACAAAATGCCAACATTGCTTCTTCCCACTTCCACACTTCTGCCCCGACTCAAGAGATGCCACCCAGAAAAAGATCATCAGAGGTTCCCAAGGTCCTCAAAGGGCACTGTCCGAGCCTAGCCTTCTGAAAGGCAAACAGGTGAACTGCTGGCCAGCATTGATTAAGCTCCAACTGTGTGCCAGGCACTGTGCTAACACTGAGGATACAAAGAAAGGCGGGGCAGTCACTGGCCTCGAAGAGTCAATCGATATTAGATCTATTAGGATCTAATAGATGAACCAGAAGGAGGGGAGAGATAGAGACAGAGAGACTAGAGAGGTCTCTATCTGTACAAGGAAAGCTAGGATGGTTCCTGCTGCAGGGTGGGCTGCTGTGGGCATCTTCCCAGTAAAGTGCTCCACAGTGATAAGAAGTCACTATTCCCTCTGGCCTCCCTGACTCCTCCCTGCAGTGTTCTCAGAGGCTGGGCCAGCAGCTCATTGGCTCTGACAGTTCCTGGCAGGGCCTGGGCCCAGGAATGGAAACCACAGGTCTGGTTTCCAAGAACTAGCCCAGCTTTTGGAGCAGCTCCTACCAGTCTGGCAACAGCGTAGCGAACTTTGTAACTGTCTTCTCAAGATGCAGAAGAGGCAGTGTCTATACAGACTGAGGATGCTCCACACTGACAAAAATCATCAATAATCAATATTCATTAAGCACCTACTATGTGCTAGGTACTGGTGAGTCCAAAGATCCAAAAAACAAAAAAAATTTTTACTGGAAGTAATATATATATATATACATTTCCCATACTTTATCATGTTATAGACATTTGACATTTCAATAATATTATTTCAACAAATCCATCTTTTCAGGATATAGATGTAGGGACTTCCTTCTCCAATGCAGACCGCACCTCCCCTGGTCCCCTTCTGATCTCAGAGGGTGGGGTGGGGTGGGGCACTGAAAGGTGAGGATCTTGCCCAGGGTTGGCACTTGAACCCAGTACTTCCACACTTGCTACCTGTTCTCTGTCCCTGACATTCCGCTATCTTTGAAAGGTACAATTTATTCAAATATGTGGGTTTAACTGCCAGAGCATCCAGGTGACACTGGTGTGATGAGTCAGGAGACCTGAATTCAAGTTGCGATTGGTAACAACTGTTGGTTTCTACAGTTGAGTTAGGCTTATAACGTACTTCCCACACATGACCTCATCTGCGTCTATCTACTGCCCTGGCATCATCATTCCTGTCTGACACATAAAGACAGTGTAGCCCCAGGGAGGGTTCCTGACTCACGTGAGTAAGAGCCAGAGGCTGGATTTGAATCCTTTGCCCATTTCTACCCATTCTGCCATTTATAAGCTGAGTGACCATAGTACCTCCCCTCTCCATCTCTCCCAAAGTCATCATGAAGTTAGCGTGCAAATGTAAGGAAAGAGGCTGTTACTACTAATCAAATGTTGAGAGCATTTAAAAGAAGAGTACACTGTCTTCCAAAGCAGAATGAGGACGTATGACTGTGGGCTCAGTGGCCTCCAAGGGCCATTCCAGCTCTAGACTGAGGATCCCCCAACCCATCAGTAGAAAGGTTACAAAGAGGAGCATTTTCTGTTTCTCAGGGTGTTCAGAAAGCCACGTGCCCACGTAAAGTGGGCTAAGGTCAGGACCACAAAAGCACAGACTGCCCATTTCCAGCTCCAGCCGTGGGAGCCGCTGTGGATTAGTCTGTCCACGTACGGTGTTTGATCGTTATGATGGAGAGGGAGTATCAGGGAGCACATACAGTGGGAGAGTCCCCAGCTGTCTCCACTCCCCACCATGATGCCCTTGGTCTAGGCTCTGGGCTCCCTCCCAGCTAGGATGTACCAACCTGCAGAAGTAAAAGCAAACTGCCAAGGAGAAGACAGACAAATCACTCAGAGTCAATGCTGGATTCCCCTATCCCGCCACCCCTTTTAGGTGGAGGACTGGAAGAGGGGCCACATGACTTGGGCTCCATGATGGTTTCCAACATGTGATGGCCATCAACTACCACAGCCTGAGTTTCCTCAGTTTCAAAATGAGGACCTCACCTAGGCCGCCTACTCCTCCCAGGACTGAAGCAATTGTGGAAGCAAAGTGTTTGGGGGAGTGGAAAGTGAGATTTTTATTATTGCTAGAGCCACGGCCCAAGGGGCGCCTGACCTCCACCTTGGGCAAGCAAACGAGGAAAGTCTTGGTGGGCCCTGGACAGTTCTACAAACTGAGAAAACCGCTGGTTTTAGAGTTTTCTATGTGAAACACAGAAAAGCCTGACTTCCAAAACACCATTTATTTCTTCAAAAAAGCTACAAAGAGATTAGTAGGAGACGCCAATCCACACCTTAGCAGCTTTGCTTCCAGAATAAGACTCGATATTTAATGTTTCATCCCCAAGTGATTTTTTATGGCCAAGTTATAAACCCCTTACCAAAACGGGGTTTTACAATGGAAGCGCTGACATCCCGTTAACTATGCAAACGGGCCAAGCTCTTTACGAGCTGGGCAAAAAGTCTGTAACTATCAATCACTGAAACCATATTGACAGATTTTCAGTTTGAGGTCCAGCAAAATGAATGCATTCCCTCGTCTGGCCCAACAAAGAGCAGCGTCCAAAGCCATCTTAGAGGCTCGGGATCGAAGCCTTGACAGAAATCAGCAAAGCCGCAGAGATGGAGGATTCGTTGATCGCTTCTTGGGTGTGCCCGATTTGTTTATTACCTACTCATCATGGGGACAAATAGATGGGCCTCCCGCCCTGCATCCCTCTATCCCCTGAAATCCACACAAAGACCTCGTCAGCATGACCACATTGGAGCCTTGAGAACCCCAGAGGCTATCCAGGGCCCAACCGTGATTCATCACCCAAAGTATATTCAGCCCCTAAATTATAACTCAGGATCCCTGCATAAAACAATCTCAGATGTCAGCACCTTGGACTTTATGACATCACACCATTCCAATAATTCGCTTTTACAAGGAAATTCCTATTACACATTAATAAGTGCTGTTGGTGGCAGGGAGGGTCCCAGGCTCGCCGGAGTGGGGGGATGTAGGCAATTAGGGCGGCCAGGTGCGGTCCGGCCGGACACTCAGGGCAGCTCGACATTTTACTATTTCCGTTTGGATTGGGGAGGGCACATTCCAATCTGCCCGCACCAACAAGGAGATTGTTTCCATGTTTTCAGCAGTGGGGAGGCCGGACCACTGTGGACCTCTACCCACAAACACTCTTTAAAAGCCTCCGTTCCCAAGAATTTGGGGATCTGAGGCATTCACAGACTGTCAAAGTGGCTACAGCGGGGTAGGGAGGGACAGAGAGACAGAGACAGACAGACAGACACACGGACAGAGAATGTGTGGGTCTGATCCTCTAGCTCTGCCTCTTCGCCCTCTCCGTGTCTTTCTGTTTTTCTTTGTCTGTCTCCATCTCCCTCTCTTCCTTTCCCTATCTCTCCTCCTGTTTTCCCCTCACAAATGCATGCGTGTGCTCTCTCTTCTCCCTTCCTCTCTGTCTCTCTCTCTCCCTCCCTCCCTCTCTCTCCCTCCCTCCTTCCCTCCCTCCCCCTCACTCTCCCCCAGATCTCCTGTGGCCGACCTGAGCAGTAAAATCCCAGGCATGAAAGGGAAGAACTTGGCTCACTTTAAAAAAGAAACAAAAACGTTTTCCCCATAATGAGGCCGGGCCAGCAAGGTAGACACCAAATTAAAAGTTTTATGTCATAACAGGAGCAATGGTTTCCCTCTGAGACAAGGAGACCCGTTTCCTCCTGAAGCTACGAATGCCACATAAAAGCATGAAGGGAGCCAGAAATTAATGGGCTAGAGCACCAGCTGAGGACTAGGAGTGGGGCCTGGGAACATTTCTTGGAGTTCTGGGCCGGCTCCTGATACAAAGCACCCTTTATTCATCTACACGCTGAGGCTTCTGATGGCCCTGCTAGGGGGTACCATGAAACAGCTGCCCATTTTACAGAAGAGGAAACTGAGGCTGAGAAGTCCCTGAGACCAGGACTGGGCACTGGTGAGGGCCTTGGAGGAGTCCAGTCCAATCCCCTCATTTCATAAGTGAGGAGAAACTAAGGCTTGTTCAGGGTCAAAGATGGTAAGAAGAGTCAGGATTTGAACCCAGGCCTCACAGTTCAGCCCTCCCTCCCACGCTGCCTCTCCACTAAGCAGGTCTGCTGATGTAACTAGACAGAGAAGCATGGAGTGCTTATAAAACAAAGTTAAAAATGAGACACGCTCCGGAGTCAGAGGAGCAGGGCTCAAATCTCACTAGGCTACTACTCCCTGTGTGGCAGTGGCTTGGCACCTCAGTTTCTACCTCCAGAAAGTGGAGTCTGGACTCAGGTGGCATCTGAAGGCCCTTGAGCTCTAGAACTATGTTCCTAAGTGTCTATAGGGACAACTCTGGTGTCGGGGAGACCTGTGTTCAAATCTAGCCTCTGCCCTCTACTGGCTGTGAAACCTGCACAAGCCACTGAACACCCAAGTCATTCCAGCCCCTGAACTCACAGACTTGGTTGGATACCTGATTTTTTTTCTATTCAATGACTGAGCTGAGCTCAGGATTCTCTCTGCCGAGCCCCAGAACCTGGGGAGAACGGGCTATCCCTTCCTGGCCCCCAGAGCAGAGAGCTGGCTGGGCCGTGAGTGAGTCAGGCCATCCAGGGATGTTTCCGATCTTCAAAAAGAGGCGTGGCTAGCCTGAATGTCCCTGAGGTCCCTTTTGATTCCCCCACTCTGGGCCCCAGTATCTTCCTGGGGTCACAATATTCCCCCCACATGACTGGTGCCCACACTGGACGGAAAAGGAAGCTGAGACCCAGGGAGATGTGGGAATCTACATCTCCCTCCCCAATGTGCAGAAGAGGAAACCGAGGGTCTAGGAGGGGAGCTGACCTCAGGGACAGGAATCAGAGCATCTTTCTGGTCCTGAGACCCAACCTGAGCTGAAATCCTCATGCCCTGAGGGAGACCACTGAGCACACAGTCATCGAGAAAACCGGATTCCAGCAGCGCTCTCCTTTGTGCAAAGACAAACTGGACTGGAAAGCAGCAAAGGAAGATGTATTTACAGAAAACAATAGAGGAGTTATTTTTAATTGTGGTGGAGGGAGGGGTGATTGCTGCTATTTGCTTTAAAATCATGCAATTACCAGCCATGGGGCAAAATTTCAGAGGAGGGGACAGAAAGAACAAGCATTTACAGAGCATCCACTGCATACCTGGCCTATTTTATAAATATTCTGTCATGTGATCCTCACAACCACGCTGAAAGGGAAGTACTGTTGCTATCCTCAGTTTTTACAGCTGAGGAAACAGAGGCAGACAGAGGTGAAACGACTTTCTCGGAGTCACACAGAGGTAAGTGTTTGAGGCTAGATTTGAACAGAGATCTTTCCGAGTCTAGGCCCAGCGCTCCATCCCCTGCCACCCTGCTGCTTCCTAATGAGGAAAAAAAAGAGCCCAACAGTAAAAGCCCCCGTGGTTCTGTGGTCACATATAATAACGAACAGCCCAAGAGGCTCAGCCCACAGTCTCTTACTTGTAAAGCCAGCAGAGATGCTCCAAGTCCTTACAAGGAAGGGATGTGAACCCATCTCCTCCTGAAGTCGGCCCCTCGCTGGCTGTTCTGCAGACTAAGAGGTAGCTTTGCCGGGAGGGCCCAGGAGCTCCCAGCTCCGCCTCGAGGCTTTCTCCCTGCTTTTCCTTGAGATTCAGGATGAATTACAGCTTTGTGACCTTGGAACATTTTAGTTTTAAAACCAAACTAGTAAAAAAAATTCTAGTCTTTTACCTTCCCCCCAGCTCCCGCTTTTTAATTTTTAAGGTCATGGCTGGTGAAATCCCTTGATGGTTCATGAACAACTTCCAAAACTCGAGTACAGAGAGATCAAGGGTCAAGTCCCTTGGTCTTCTTGGGCCTCAGTTTCCTTCTCTGTAAAAAGTGTGGGCTGGACTAGATGACTTTGGAAGGCTCTTCTAGCTGGAGATTGAAGCACCTCTCCGTGGGCCCCTCTCCGTCAGGCACACTGCCACCTGTTCTGCATGCAGTGCCCGAAACAACTGGCCCAAGGTCACACGGGCCATGTGAATCCGAGTCAAGACTTGAACCCAGGGCTCTCTAACTCAGAGGTCAGCTCAGTATTCACTAGGTCACTAAAAAGCTAAAGGTGAGTATTAGTCGGAAGGTTTCTTAGGTTCCTTCTAACTCTACAGGCCTATGAAAACTGCTATGGTCTCCCTGCCCTACCCCTCAGTGGCATAGGCCAGACTCTCCCCTTAAGAGCAAATAATATTTTTGTCCCATTTCAAGTTTTACATAGTACTTAGTATCTGATCTGTACAACAATTCCATGAGGCAGACTCTAGGTTGTCGATTTTACAGAGTCAGAAACTGAGGCTCAAATGAGTCGGAATAGACAGCTGGCACAGAGCTGGGAGGTGGGGGAGCAGGGCTGGAACCCAAGTTTTTCAGACTCTGTGCATAACATGGGGCTACTCCTGCTCCTTTACCAAGAGCTGCTAGTCCAGAAAACACTGAGACAAGTACAACCATAACATCTGCCCCTCAGAAAGTAGAATCCAAGTCCTCATACCTCACCTCAGCCACCTTAGGTCACGGTGCCTATGGAGTTTGCTGATAAACTCAGCTCTTCTCTCAATGATGCTCAAAGGACACAAAAGCATCTATTAAGTGCCGACTGTGCACTAGCATTGGGGCAAAGAGAAACAGCCAAATATTCACCATCTGCAAGGAGCTTTCACTAGCTAGGGCACATGCGTAGGCCTGTGGGGGCTGAGAAGGTGGCAACAGGGCAGGGAAGGCCTCCCTGGCTGCTCTCATCTCATCCAAGCCCTGGGCCCAAGCAGTGGGAGCACAAATGTCTTACTCCAAGTTCAGGTGTAGGATCCGGGGCTTCTTTAATGTGCTCCACTCCCCAACTCTGTCAAGGCAGGGAGACTCTGGTTCCAGGGCACCATCTATACTGGCTTATTTCCCTGAACTGCTTTCCTCCCCTCTGGCTTTTTAATTCCTGGCTAAATGGCATTATTTGGTTGGGAAGGAGGTGGGACAGATCTATCTGAAGGCAGGGGTCATAGAAAAACAAAAATGATGAAGAATTTGTTGAATTTAAATGTTTTCAATCCATACAAATCTACACTCTGCTTCCATCAGAAAACAGGTCCTGTGTGGATTTCCTGGTGACAGACTCTTGGCCAGGGTCCCTCTGCCCGTGTTCACTCTTCCTGACTGAACACCTCATCTTCTGCTTTGCTACCCTCCCTTTCCTTCCTCTGAAGTTGCTCCTTCTTCAGTTCTCTTCCTGTTTTCTTTTGCTTTTTCTCTCTTACACATGATTATAAGGATTAGCCTTTTTCTAATTCCAGCCTGGTTAGGAGAGAACACACAATAACAATTATTTGTACACTTTAGGGGGCTGGAGTCTTCACTGGCCCAATCCCCGCAGACACATGCCCTGAACCTCTGAGATGCATCCTTCTACTGGCTCTTTCCTCTTCCACAAGCTGGGATGGCCCCATGGCTGCCACGGGGCACTCAGGACCACCAGCATCCTCCTGAAAATGCTCATCACCTACACCAGGGCATACAAACGACGTACATTGTAATACAGAGACATCCACCTAGAGTTTCACAGACATAAGCTGTATGGCCACAGATTTAAGGGTTGATGGGTCTTCTAAGCCCTACCTCATGGCTTTAGGGAAAATGAATGTGAACATTCAGGAAACATACTCGTTATTTCTGACATCATTCCCACCAGAAGCCAAAGTCCTGGGTTTGGGCACTTCCTCTGATTCTGGCTCAGTGCTGCAGGCCAGTGTCTGTCACAGGAAACCAGAAATGGGGACGGCTCACCCATCCATAGGAATCCCTGGGGGCCATATGCTCAGCTGGTTTTAAAATGTAGCATTATCTATGTGTTACTGTGTTTTTATTTGTGGCCAGACAAAGGACAGAGATCCCATCCATTTCAGGATGGGGCAGGGTTGAATCTTCCAGGCCCAGAAAACAGGGAGAGCCGCTATGTGACCTAAGGGCTTTGTGGGGCTGGGAGGAAAAGGGAAATGTTCCTAAATTGCCTCTGTCAGGGATGTCTGGGAGGAGGGAAAGATGCTGAGCTCGGCTGCCTTGGGAGCAGAACACGGGACCAGGGTGATACCCGGGCGTGTACTACCCTCTGCTGGCCAGAGCCCGGCACTGCTTGCTCCTTCCAACAGCTCAGCCCCACTGGGCAGAGGCAGAGGAGGGGAGACCAGCATACACTCAGTCCCCTGACTCCAAGCAAGTTTGACCATGGGTTCAAATCCCACCCCAATCATATGCACCCTAAGAAAGGCCACCTGTAAGTCTAAAAGGAGGGTCAGCCAGGCCCCCCAAACACCCACATCATCCACCCACAGGCACCCCAACTCTAACTCCTGGGAATTAAAGGACGAAGCCTGGGCATCTCCCTCACCACATTTCAAGTTTGAGTCTATCCTGGTACAGTCTACACAATACAACTAACACACATACACCCACACACACAATGAAGGGGCCAGTCTATATAATCATTAAAGTGTTTTCCAACTAGAGCAATGGTTCCCCCCTCTCCTCCAGTTAACTCCAAGAAACAAACACAAAAATAATTTATCTTGGTTCTTTCTCACTGTCATTTTGGCCTCTGTCTACACCTGAGTACCATCTAAACAGTCATTACTTCTCCCTGTCTTCATGGGGTGACTACCCTAACATAAAACTTCTGAAAAGACTATTGAAAATGTCATGACTACCTCGTAGGGCAGCTGCCCTTTGTGCTAAACTTCTGATTCATCAGCTGATCAATAGTTCAATCCATCAGTCCCAAAGTTTTTGGAGCCCCTCCCTTCCTGGGTACCAGGCACTGGGATCCAACCTGCCCTCAAGGAGGTCCCCTCTGCTAGAGGAAGGAAGGCGGACACTCTGAAGCCCATGTCACTCCAGCCCACATGACTCTGGCCCCCATCCTCCCCAAGCTGCTAGCCTTGCCTCCAACCCTCAGCTTCTCTCCTGCTGGAGGGTCTGGCTCCTTTCCCAATCCTGCCAGTCTCTTCTGCCCAGAGCCTTCTTTAGTTTCTGATCTGTCAGGAGACCCAGCCTGCTCACACCCATGCACATTTTTCCCTGACAATTTCTTCCCTTCATGAGTTTTATTCTACTGGGAAAGCAAACATTGACCCTCCATTAGCCTTGTCAAGGATAAGAACCCTGGGACAGCTGGTGCGTCCCATGGACCCCTATGTCACAGCATGTGTTCGTGTCTGCTGATTGAAAAAGTGCCTGCTGAAGGAGAAGGGGCACCGAGGCCCAGAGAGGTTAAGACACTTTCTCAAGGCCACACAGGAAATTAAGTAGCCAAACCAGCTTTTCCAACTTCAAACCCAGGGCCCTCTGCCCTCTATCACCAGGGCCTGAGGCCACTAGGAACTTAGCAGCACTTTGAACTGAATTTGAATTTTAGGACAGATCACGGAGTGCTGGACAGGTGCTCAGGGGCCTTACAGTCCAACCCCTCATTATACAGATGAGGAAACTGAGGCCTAGGGAGGGAAGTGACTTCCAGAGCACGAGAGCTGGGAGGGAAGGCCCTCCGGGCCAGGTAGTCCAGAGCTGAGCAGTGACTCCCCAGCCTCAGCTTGGAGGCCTCCAAGGAAAGAAATAATGCCTTTTGTCTATAACATCAGAGATAGCCCTTGAACCCAGGATCCCTACTGCTGGCAATGTATCTTGATACCAATCTGTGTGAAAACTAGAAACTGTGTATATGAGTGGCTTGTTTATTTAGTCAACCCAGAGATGGGGAAGGAAGGCTCATGGCACACGGTGATCTGGACTCAGGAGAAGGTGCAAAAAATGCTGGGGGTGGGGGGCTTCTAGTACAAAGGAGAAATCCTGGTCCCATTCCATCAGAGAGAACGTCTGCTTTGCCTGACCTTGCTGAGGGGTGTGCAGTCTCCTGGGGTGGAAGTGGGGCACATTTCCCAGAAATAAGCCCGAAAATCCATCAGTTCCCAAGGGACAAAGGGCTCTCTCTGCCCCAGCCCAGGCCTCCTCCTCTCCTCCATAGCCCTTGTTTCAGAGTAGGACATTCACGGATAAAGCATGGGGGACTTCCCTTGATTTATGAGCCCCCAGGTGGAGAAAATCCATGAAAGGTCTATTCAGGCCTCTGAGGGGCGACACAAAAGCATGTTGTGGAGGCAGATGCCCTCTGAGAAAGGGGGCAGTGTGCCTACAAGACCAGCTCCCCAGGCAGCCTGGGAGACTCACTCAAGACAAGGGCTGCGATTTGGCATTAATGATGAAAATGCCTGCGGGTGCGGTGACATGGATCTCACTGATGACTTCTTCCTCAGTGCCTGCTGCCTCCTGCTTGGCTGGACTGCTCTGTGGATAGCCAGGCCCTTCTGTGGATGGTCGCCCCCTCTGCAGACAGCAGGACCCCTCCTCCTCTGAGGCAAGAAAAGCAGCCAGGAGTGGGGCACAGACTGTCCCCGTCCTTGAGGAGAGCTCTTATTCTACCAACATGTTTTTCCCCAAGAGTCCCAGGATGCAGAGACTCCCCTTTGGCTTGGGAAAGCAAGGGCATTGGCCAGTGTCACCCTTTGTCCTAATTTACTGATTGGGAGGGGAAAAGAGACGGAAGTTCTGAAAACATTCTTGGGACATTATGATAAACAGAAACTCATCAGCTTCAATTAATGAGGGCAGTTCTAAGCCAGAATCAGAAAGTATCCAGGAAGAGCGTCTGAGCAGATGCCAAAGCTCTGCTCTTGACCCGAAATCTTCGTTCCAGATTGTGATCTCTGAGAAGCCACTTTGTAAAGGATTCATGGTCAGAAGCCATGCCCAGCATCCTGCATTGGCGATGATGTGGCCACAGCCGTTGGAGGGTCAGCCCAGGGGCACCAGGAAGGTGGATGCTGGAGCACAGGAGTAAAGAGAATCCTCATCGGTGCTGATATCTGAAGTGCATGGCTAGGTCCTCCCAGCACCGGTGAGGCAGGAGCTCCTGTACCCATTGTACAGCTAAAGAAAGGGAGGGTCACACAGCTAGGAAGTGTCTGAGGCAGAATTTGAACCCAAGTCTCCCTGACTCCAAGCCTAGTGCTTGAAGGGTGCAGCTTGTCCTGGCTATGCTGTTAGGTCCTCTTCTGAGTCCTTCGTAAGCTTCAAGTTAAATGTTAATAAGAGACTGAAAACAAGACTTGGTAGGTACAAGCAGCTACTGACAGAGGAGACAAGATGGGACAGGAGGCAAGAAGACCTGCGTTCAAATGCAGCCTCAGACACTCACTAGCTGTGTGGCCCTGGGCAAGTCACTTCACTGTGCCTGCCTCAGTTTCCTCATCTGTCAAAGGGAGAATTCGTATGTCTTTAGAGTGTTAGAGCTTGGTCCAGAGTAACTTGGGGGGTGATATGTGGCCCTAGAAAACCACAGATGCACATCACTTCAGCTGTATGGGATTTGTGTCTGTTTTGTTAAAAGGTTCCCAATTCTACTTTAACCTGGGCCTGGCTTCCACAGCAGTTCTGACAATCTCTGGCCAAGAGTGCTGACAAAGGTAACCTGGCTCAGGGCTACACCGCCATTATATGCTGGTGTCAGGATACGAACCCAAGTTCTTCCAACTCCATTCAGGATACCGTGCTGTCACTGAAGCATAGGGGAGTGTTGGTGGCACCACAGTGCACAGGACGTTGGGCCTGGGGTCAGGAAAAGCTGATTTCAAATCTAGCCTTAGACTCTCACTAGCTGTTTGGCCGTTGGCAAGTCACCTCACTCTGCCTCAGTTTCCTTATCTGTAAAAGGAGCTGGAGAAGCAAGTGGCCAACTGCTCCAGTGTCTCTGCCAAGAAGACCCCACCTGGGGTCATGGAGAGTTAGATACAATTGAAATGGGCTGAATTACACAGAGTCATCTGAAAAACCACACCTAGATGCAGCTGATCTTGGATTCAGGTAGGCCTGGGTTTGAGCTCTCCCTCGGAGATAGTGTGGCTTTGTGACCCTAGGCCAGTCACCATCCCCAGTCAGCATCTGAGAACATCAGATGGTAAAGAAGACTGTGATTTGCATCAGTGAACAAACTTCTCCCTCCAGAAGTTCCCTGCACAGATAAACTCACAGTCCTGGGTTCAAATCCTGGCCCTGTTCATAAAGGACCACTGTGGGCCTCGGCACCCTTTTCTGTAAAAGGGGATCATGATGGCTCAGTCACTCTCCCTCAGATGTGGAAGCAGCTCCCCAGAATTACAAACTCTTGTTTCTGTTTGTTACTGGGTTCAGATCCCAATTCTGCAGCTTACTGTGTGACTCTGAGAATATGAGGAGGGTAAGGGGCATGAACCGGGTGACCTCTGAGCTCTCTCCCATCTCCAAGGGTCCCATGAGAGAATCTGCAAAGATATGCTTTGTCTTTCAGGTGAGGAAACTGAGGCACAAAGCCTGAGGGAAGAGACTGACCCAGAGTCATCTGACTGACAGCACCAGAAGGCAGGTCTTTCTACCATGCCTGGCTAATGCTGACCTCCATCACCACACACACACACACACACACACACACACACACACACTCGGTGCTACTGATGACAAGTTAATAAAGGGGAAGGAAAAATTTGGCTCTGGAAGCAAAACCAAGACCTTGGTAGACAGACAGACGGAGATGGGTGGATAGACGGGTAGACAAACAGATGTGCCAGGCGCATTGTGGACTGTGGGACTTGGGAAGACCTGGGTTTGGATCCGAACACCACTTACCAGCTGTGTGACTCCCAACTTAGCCACCATCTGCCTCAGTTTCCTTCTCTGTAAAACCGGAATAATAATGGCACCTCCTCGCAGAGTGGTCTCCGAAGGAGGCCCTGAGATTAAGGAGAAACAGAGACAGCTTCCGGCAGAGGGAGGGGATCCGGCCAAGGCTTGGGGCATCTGATTTGCTCAGAGTCCTGGTCACGCAAAGGTCTAGTACAGCCAGAAAGAGGTACCTCAGATGGCAGGGTTTTGTGTCACCTGGGACAGGTGAGACCTGAGGAGGAAGGCTCCCCCAGCTCCGGAGAAGAAGGGCACCTTCTCGCCTCCTCTCCTTGGCCCGCTGTGGTCCAAGAAAAGGAAATGAGCTCACATTCTGAGGAGAGCCGTCTGCCTTTCCCGGGCTCTGGACAAAATCCCCCTTTCACTTTATGGCTGTGAAACTCAGCCTCTCAAAAGGTATCACTGTTCTCTCTGGTTTGGTTCCCCCCTTGTGAGGTCACTCTTCAATGTTTTCACTGGCTGAAAATTCCAACTTTTGGAAAGTGCGATGGGAGAGGCAGCCAAGAGACCCCTAGACAGTGCACTAACGACTTGTGGGGCCTCGGTTTCCTTCCCTGTCAAATGATGGGCACTGGACTGGATGGAGGTACCTGCTAGCTCTGCTGCAAAGGGATATGGAGGGGGAATGCTGCCTGCTGGTTAGCGAACTGGTCTTGGATATGGAGATCAACATCCAACACGAACCAGCTGTGTGAGCTTGGGCAAGTCTCTTAACCCTGCTAGCCCTCGGATGACCAGTTATAGGGGAGCGGCAAAGACACATTAACGAAGTATTCCATACCAGAAGTCCTTATTATTAATAACTGCTGTCATCCAAGGCTTTTACTGATAATATTTCACTTGGTCCTCCAACAATCCTTTAAATGGGGATGCTAACAATAGGCAGGCAGAAGTTTGATCCTTTGCCCAGAATCCCATAATAAGTAGCTAGCTGAAGCTAGATTTGAGCTTAGGACATCCGAACTCCAGACACCAAGTGCTAGAGCTCTGAATCTATAGAATGCCCCTTGACCATTATCCAAAAAGAACCCACAGTTAGGAAAGAGAGAGCTCTCAAATTAGAGGAGGGAGGGAAGGCCCTTTCTAGGAGTAGTGCTATTATAAACTGAGTGGGCACTGAAGCAGGTCAGGAGGTGAAGGGTAACTGGTTTTAGATGACAGTCTCCAAGGATTCTGAGGCTGGGCATGTGTTTGTGTTATTTTTCAGAGACTCCTTGTACAATCAACTACCTCTGGCACCAATCACATGGCCAAAATGACCAAAGAACACCACAATTTTTTCAAGGTTTTTCAAAGGAGCTTTGGATGCTCCTGGGCTTCTGTGGATGAGTCCAAAACAAGTACTTTGGAGTCATGAGCTGCATTCATCACATAAGGGGGACCCTGGTGAAGTTGGGGATCCCAGGATGGTCCACATTCTGGTCAGGCAAAGGCAGTTTGATGTGCATACGCTGCGGAAATGCCTGCACCCTTCTACCAGAGACAGAAGAAAAGCTACCAAGTGTGATGGTCTTAAAATGCAGCTAGGTGCCTACTGGACGGTGATGGAAATATGACTGGGCATCATTTTGTTTCTGTAACAGCAGATGAAGAAGGCAGAGTAGCCAATATCTAAGGTCCTTTCAATGCTATATTATACACCTTTCCCATGAAAACCTCCAAAAATCACTCCCCCTGAAATACATACAGGGAGTCCCTCAAAGCTTAATTCAGTTTTAAGTATTAATGGCTTAAGTCCAACCTAAACCTTAATAGCTAAAACTGCATTAAGACTTTTAGGATACCCTGACTTTGTAGCCAGAAAACATTTGTGCTCTATTTATAATGAAAATAAAATGAAAGTAAAATGCTATTTTGAGGGTGGCCACAGAAAATTCTACAAGTACAGGAGACTACTGAAATTCATGCAGCAAAGAATAACATGCTAAGATTCAAAGTTGGAAGGGACTCTAGAAAAAATTCAACCTAGCACTTTACAGAGAAGGAAACTGAGGCCCACGGAGAAGATCCTCCTTGGGTGGGACCCAAGGTCACAGGTTCTTAAGGAACAAGATGCAAAGGCTTTCAAAATCCAGTGCTCATCACACTGAGCTCACCTCACAAATAGTAAATGCTTAATAAAATGTATGTTGATTTACTGCCTGATAGTCACTGACGCTGACTCTTCTTATACCCGCTGCTGTTTAGCCAACAGAAGATGGAAAACAACATTACTGTCTTAATTTTATAAACTTATTTTTTCTCTTTTCTGGAGAAAATAAATAACCGCACCCCCCCCACTCCATCCCTTCCTGGTAGCTACTGGACCACATAACTATTGGGCCAAAGTCTAAAGGAGAAATTTCTAATGTTTTAGTTTCTAAATTTAGTTTTATTTATGTAAAAATTCTTTAGCCTCCCCACAATAAACTCACCGAGTTCCTGAAGTCCTTCTAGCACCAGATCTATTATTCCATGTGACAGTGTGCATATGTGACTTATTCAGTCTGGGCCTTAGTTTCCCCTTCAGTAAAATGAAGAGGCTGAACAAGGTGCACTGCCTCTAGGATCCTCAGAAACTGGTTTTAGACAACAGTCTCCAAGGCTTCTGAGGCTGTGGATGTGTTTGTGTTAAGCCACACCCCAAACACATACCTGGCACACTGTGTTGCTGGTCTAAAGGAACAATCTTTTCTAATGAGAATTTTATGAGATGAATACTGTAAAACTCCTCCCTGAAACAAAGCCCCAGCTTGAAAACAGGGGATGTTGGGGGCTGTAGGTCCTTGTAGGGCAGCATAATGTCCTTCCCTGAAGAATTCAAGTTGAGTGTCGCCCAAGTGAGCATGGTAAGCATGATGAGCAGGCTGTAGCATCCTTCAAATCAGGTCAATGATTATGTTTATGGACAGAACGTGAGCTTGTTAGGGTCAGGGGCTTTTTTTCCCTTTGGTATCCTCAGCCCCTAGCCAGGGTCTGGCACATAGTAGGCACTTAATAAATGCTCAGGTCATCAAACCTGAGAAGCCACAAAGAGGTAACCACAAAGATACAGAAGGAAAGTGATGGGCCAGTCCCCGAGCCAGAGCAAGGAATGCCCCAGAGCCAATCTATGGTTTCCATGGATGCCCACCTGATCAAGAGAGAGCGTTCTAAAACATCCCTAAAAACACTCAAGAGGGTCAAGAGAAGAAGATCCAGCATGCTGAATGGACCCTTGAGAAGGACTTACGGGAAGAAATAGACAAGAGTTACGGATGGTTACTGATGCAGGGTGGTGGAGAATGCTCACACTGAGTAGATCCCCTCCTTCATTCAACGATCATACATTAAGCACCTCCTAGGCACCACACATTGGGCTAAGTAAACAAGAACAAAGGGGTTTTGACCTCTGGCTAATGCTCATGCTTCCTCTCTGCTGACATACCCTATTTAGCCTGTGTATGGCTTGGCTCATTTGTACCTAATTGTGTGCATGGTGTCTGTGAACTCCTAGAGAACAGGGGCTGTCTTGTATTTCCTTATAACCCTGGCCCTTAGCATACTTAATAAATGTTTGTGGACTGATCTCAAGTAATTTGTATTTTAGAATTTGTTTCTCCAATTTATTCTAAGAGAACATTTCCTTTCAATATGACAAATATCTTGTGTGAAGTTTCTTTTCCTAACTGGAATCAATCAATAAGCATGTATTAAGTGCCTGCTGTGTTCCTGCCCAATGGGTCCAGATTCTGCCTCTGACGCTCACAAACCCCAGAGGAAGCAGGACACTGTGTAGCCATCCCACTTACTCCCTGTGAGGTTTTTGGCAACCCCTACCATCTCTCTGGGCCCTGGTTTCCTTCTCTATAAAATGATGAGGCTGGCTTATGACCCTGAAAGTCCCTCTGAATGTACATCTAGGACCCCAAGACTCTCTAGGACCAAAGGCCATATGCCACTGATTATCATCAGTAGCAACATCATCCATAAATATTTAGTGAGCACCTACTATGTGCTTACTATGTTACACATTGGGGACTTGCCCTCAAGGGGCTCATAACATCATGGGGAGACAAGCAAACCAATATGTACAAACAAGCCACCTACAGGGTGAGCAGAAAATAGTTCTAATAAGGAAGACATCAGAATTAAGATATGGAGGGAATGGGTATCTGAGAACGCCCTTTCTCTGCATAAGAGGGGTGAGGGAGGGATTCATGTCATGAAAATATGACTTGCCCGACAAAAAAGACAAATCCTCCCCCAATCCTCCCCCAAACTAGCCCAGCCTCCAAAGCAGGGAAAGTTAATGAGATGCAAACCTCCTTGGATGAATGCTCTATCCATCAGCTGCCTGTCATTTTCTGAATAGTGCCTAATATTCTAATTATTAGTCACCAAACAGAGAGTCTACAATGATGGGGCTGATTCTCCCCCAAATACAGAGAACCCTGTGATTTCCAGCCCCATCCCTGAAAGGGAGCCTGAGAGCCAAGAACGGTCCTTCCCAATGGGGAACATGTTGGCTGGGTTTTTTTCCCTTAAAGCCTTCTAAAAACACCCCTAAAAAGTTGTATTGACAGATATGACTAAGGATGGTAATCATAGACAGCCAATGCAGGAAAACGCTAATTTACCTGTCACAATTCCCCCAGGGAAACAGTGCAGAGCAATGCGGCAAAGTCAGATGGAAACAAGGGCGGGAGCCAGCTTTTTAATGAAATATGAAGCATTATTAATTGGTAGCCTAGCAACAGTTCAGCAGAAATTACTTAACACATGGACTCAATCAGAGACAGATTTGAATGGGATCCCTGAAATGTTGATTAAGGCTGGGCTTTTCAGATGCAAATTTAATGGGTAAAGTGAATGTAAATGTTGACAAAGCTGATACAAAAATCTCCTGATTAATGTCATTTACATGTTCAAAGCCTGAGTATGAAAGATCTCCAGGTCCAAGAGAGGGAAAAGTAAAAACTGCCAGCTCCCATGCTTAAGCTCTGAAGCAGTATCAAGGCCAAGGTCAACACTACCAAAAGGGATTCCAGTGGCCTGGCCAGCCCCTTGTCATCTGCCATCTTGTAGTTTTGGAGTTCTACACTGGCCCTCTCCAACCCCATCTCGACAGTCATTTTCAGTCTTGTCCTACTCTCTATGACCCTATTTGGGATTTTCTTGGCAAAGATACTGGAGTGATTTGCCATTTCTTTCTCCAGTTCATTTGACAGATGAGGAAACTGAGGCAAATAGTTAAGAGACTTGCCCAGGGTCACACAGCTAGGAAGTATCTGAGGCCAGATTTGAACTCAGGAAGAGGAGTCTTCTAGACTCTGGGCCCAGCGTTCTGTCCAATGTAGAGCCACTGAGGTGTGAACTATAGCCCACAGAACATAAATATAAAATAAAGACTAGACAGCCACTTGTCTTTGGATGGCTTATAACTAAATCCTATCCCAAAAATGAGAATAAGATCATAAAAAATATGATGGAGATGATGATTTTCAAAAATACTTCCTGGGGGTGAGAATTTGGAGTTCAAAATTTAAGAAAATGAGTATTAAAATTTTTTTACATGTAATTGGAAAATAATGAAATAAATAAAATATATTTTAAAAAATACCTTTGGACATCACTTTACAGAATAATAGTAAAGGTGAATTTATCTGTATACATATATGTGTGCATATATATGTGCATGCACATGTGTGCACATGCACACACACACACACATCACTAGACTGATCAAATGTGGATGGAACCCAAGAAATGGCACAGCATCAAAAGGCCCTCTGTGGGCAAATGCCCAGGGATCTCAGCAGCCAAATGTCGCTAAGGGAGCAGAGAAGAAACGGGCGTGCTCAGCGAGTACTCACAGAAGCAGAAGAGGTTATGGGAGAGACTCGGGATCGTGTCACTATGTCAGACACTCCAGAAGAAGCATTGAGAAAGGAACCAGACTTACTGATCCATACAGAGCTGGGCAATGCTTCCCTGCTAGCTCAAAAACTCGGTGCTTACCAAACACTTAGAAAGACACAATGTAGCTAGAGTTTCTCACTGGAAAGAATGAAGTAACTGTAGCAGCTGCCCCTCCAAGATCTGTGAAGGGTTTCCTTACAGGACTTTAGTGAAATGACATGGTTAAGTGACTCATTTCAGGTGGTGAGAGCTGACACCAGGCAGCAAGCTGAAGGGGAGGGGGCCCTTTCCACAGATCATCTCATTCTGCCTCCCGACAGCCCCACGCAGCAGCAGGCACTGAGAGTAACAGACCCTGTTTGAACAAGAACACAGCTTCACAGTGACTCGTCCAGGGTCACACAGCCAGCACCTGTCCAAGGCAGGCCCTGAACATGGGACTCTTTCACGATGGTACGTCTCTCAAAGGAACAAAAGTGAATGATCCCTCTTTTCTGAGGTAGTGCTCCATATGTCCTAGATCTGGAACTACAGCAGCCTTGGAAGGCATCTAAGCCTCCCCCCATTAATCAGAGAAGGAAATAGAAGCCCAGAGGGGATTTACCAAGCTCACACAGTTAGTAAATGGCAGAGCAGGATTTGAACCCGTGTCCTCCAGAGCCAAGTCAAGGGTTCTTAGCCCAACAGGAGGCTGCTCATATCAAGGTAAGCCACATAAGAAGCTCATACACTGGGCACGTCCTTGAAGGGCATGTCCCTGCCCTAACTGTGCTCCTGACTCCAACTCAAAAAGGCTAAGTGGGAGCTAAGAGGAAACCCGGTGGTGGTGGTATGGCGAGGGGCTACATTGTATCTTCATCATCCGAAGCAAATACATTCACTTGCAGGAATTCCCTGACACTGACTTTTTCCAGGAATGTGGACATGAGATCCCCATGCACTGGGTTTGTGAGAAAGAGGAGAGACAAGGTGAGGTGGGATTGTTTGGTTAAAAGGAGACCTACAGGGCCTCATTCTCTTGTGGGGTCTTTCAGCCTCCTCTTTCCCCCAACCCCAAACAACGTCAATGCCTTTCTTGTCTGTGACCCTAACAGTCAGGGCTTCTGTCACTCCTGGACAGCTCCTCCTTCTCCAGTTTCTGATCTTCAGGAATGTCAGAGCCCAAGGTTGATAAACCACTCAGAACACTTGGAACAAAAATTTAAAAATGCTTTTGATCTTCAATAATTCGGTCCCCATCTGAAGTACTCACTGTTTTCTGTTCTGGGTGTTTTCCATTCTAAAATGAAAGAATTGGCTGCCTGGGGAACCGTCCAAGGAGGGGGATGAGGATTGAGATCATGCCATGTGAGGGTGCTCAGTCTAGAGGACAGATGTCATCACTCCCCTGACCACTTTTGTCTCATTGTCTTGGGCCCATTTCCTTCTCAAGGCTAACCCCACTGCATGCGCCATCGATTACAAGACCCCATCTGCCTGCTCTGTCTCCACACCAACTGTGTGCCCATGAGACGAATCGCCTACAATCTTGTCTGCGATAGGCCCTTCCTCATTCCCCTTCCCTAGATAAGTGCCCTCCCCTCCCAGATGGCTTCCTAGCAATGTCTGGGTACACCTTTTATTGACACAGGGTAACCCCATTCAAATGAGAGTTTCTTGAGGGCAAGCCCTGGTTTTTCGCCTTTCTATTTGTCACTGGTGTTTCCGGTGTTTGGTCCATAGGAAACACTTATTACACGCTTGTTGACTGACTACCTCCTCTCTGGTCTTCTCTAGTACACTGCTCCCTCTATCATTCTACTCTCTAATTTTTAACCTCTCCCAATCTAGAGGCTCCTCTTCAGATGTCCACAAACATGTTCAAGTCTCCCCTGTTAAACACTTCCATCTGACCTGAACTCCAGCCCTGGAGCTACTATCACAATGTCATTATTAATGATTCTTACCTCTGGCTAACAAATGTTAATAGCCACAGGAACTAAGGAATTGTTCGATTTCCCAAACCCAGAGGAAAGGCACTGGGCTCACTCTGATAGGCATTACTTCCATGACCTCGGGCAGGTCAGCTCTCTTCCTTGGGGCTTTGGATCAGAAGGCTGTATGGGGAAGGTCCCTTCTGCTCCAAGTTCTACAAGCTACCTCATACACAATCACTAATCGAGTCACTATCAAAATCTAAGACAAAACGAAAACTTGGACCCAAGTCCCAGACTTCAATGCCAAGCTTATTACATTATACAACAGAGGAATTTTAACAAGCTCTTTTTTATTTTTATAATTATTGGTGCTGAGTTTCATAGCAATTTTTATTAGTTCATTAGCTCAACTGAAGGCATGGGGCAAACTCATGATGTAAAGGCCTGTAGGCAAGGATACAAATACATTAACACAAGAACTATTCAGTTTCTTTAAATCCACTGGATGGAAAGTTTCCTTGTTAAAAACAAAAAAAGCCCTAACCAAAAACCCTGAGAGGAAGGAAACAAAGCCTAACCCAAGTTTTACATGATGTCCCGAACATCTATAAATTGGACTCTTACTGGTCCCAGGAAGTGGTCTGAAAATGAATGTACTTTATGGGAAAGCTTAGCTATACAGGTGTTCAGTCAATAAAGTGTGCCCATTTTACAGCTTGAGCATAGGGGTCAAGCTGAAAACTGAACTTACGGCTTTTAAAACCTGAGGCCATTTAGGAGTTGCACTAGCTTTCCAAAGCCCTGGGCACACAGGATTGGAAAATGCATGAAGACGCATGCCAAGGAGCATGAGGATGATGAGTCCATCCAACAAACACTCACCAAGTCCTTCTCTGTGCAACGTCCAGTGTTGGGCACTGGAGCTACAAAGACAGAACCAAGCACTTTCTACCTTAAAGGAGCTTACAAGTTCCGAGGGGAGGAGACCAGCAGACATAAACAAACACAAAGTAATCTCAGAAGGAGATCACTGACTAGGCACGTGAGATTCTATTAGGTTATGAAGCTCCCTGGGGGCAGGCACAGTCTTTTGTTGTTCTTTGTATCCCCAGGGCTTGTATTTGCTTGGGATGGTGAAGATACAATGTAGCCCCTCGCCATACCACCACCACTGGGTTTCCTCTTAGCTGCCACATTTGAGTTGGAGTCAGGTCATAGTTAGGACAGGGACATGCACTTCAAGGACATGCCCAGTGTATGAGCTTCCTATGTGGCTTACCTTGACATGAGCAGCCTCCTGTTGGGCTAAGAACCTTTGACTTGGCTCTGGAGGACACGGGTTCAAATCCTGCTCTGCCATTTGCTAACAAATGCTTACTGACTGACCTGTGCCTTCAACCACAGCGCCAACTCTCAACATTAAGATCACAAATTGGGATGAATGTTTGCCAATCAAACCCACTCCAGAAGCCACGCCAACATCAGGCTCTGAAAAGGAAAAAATCTTTTTTGGAAAACAACACACTCCGAAGACATGACCCAGAAAGAGGCCAATGTTCTTGGTTCTTCCAAGAAGACAGCAGGAAAGATGCTGACCTGACTTGAAACCTCTGTCAAATCTGGCATGAGCACTGACAAGTGGCAAGATTCTTCATGTCCTAAGTCCACAGTGAATCTCACTTAAACCCATCACCCAGCAAACTTCCCAATACTCTCTCTTTTCTTGGGATATCAGTATTCAGGCCGATCTATTCCCAGCACTCCATCTCCCACTGGTTTCAGCAAGAAATTTAAATGATTTAACTTTGGGAAACCTGATTACAATCATTGGCTCACCACTTAGATAGTGGAAGGGAGAGAAAATCATCAGACGGCTCCTCAGCTTGGGCTCCATCTCTCTAAATAATTCCACTTACGCAAACACTACAGATTCTTAGTGGAATGCTCTGGTTAGGGAAATGGCAGGCAAGATCATTTTTAATCCCCTTCCAGAGCATCAACATCTTTCTTTATGTAAGCACAAATCACATCATGTATTAGATGGGTTTTTTTAAAGTCCCCAATGGACCTAGATCTTTAAAGCATCCTTTCTATTTCCCTCCAACCAATTTGCCAACAGAGATTTTGACCCCTTATGCATTTGGAACATGCTAATGAGTGTCTGTCAGCAACATAAATCATTCCTGGTGCCAATTATACATGTCTGGCTCGCTGGGTGGGGGCAGGGGACAACCTGCACGGCACAGGAATCCTCCCTGAGAGACCCAGATACTGTGACTCAGATGGGGTGGGATTCTTCACTCCTCACAAAATATACTTTGCCCAGTTATGAAAAAAGTGAGAGCAGAATCTTCTCAAAGTAGACACTGGTCCATTTACTCATTCATTCATTCATTCATTCAACCAAAAGTGCTTAGCAAGGTTCCCTATCCTGCCCATGGCAGGAAGGTGAACTGTGAGATCTAAACATTCTTTGCCTCCAAGTAATGTATATCCAATGAAGTTCTCCTATTGACCCACCTCTACTCTCTCAAATCTACAAAAGTCCAATTGTAGAGAAAACGTATTCAATGCACCATATCCTGTTATCTCTTCAAGAATCAAATTCAAGAAGAAAATCCCCCATAATTTCAGCAAAAAGGGAACATGCAAAGGGCGGGGTTATCTGGGAAGGAGGTGAGCCCAGTTCGGGATCCTAGAATCTTGCCACTGGTCAACAACTCTGGTAGCGTCTCCTAGAACCACAATTAGAAGTTCTGAGCAGGTAGTGTCCAATCCCAACCCAAAGTATGAATCTCATCTATACTAGACTAAGAAACGGTTTCTCTGGACCCTAGCAGGAGGACTGCAAGCCAGGGAACCTGAGTTTAAATTTCAGCCCTGCCTCAGACTAGCTGTATCCTTGGGCACATGGCTTTATCTCTGGAACTCAGCTGCAAATCCGTGAATTGTGGGAGCTGGACAAGGTCATCTCTGAAGTCTATTCTCACCCTCGTTGTCTGTGATTCAGTGACCTCAGTCAAACCCCCAACCTCCTTCCAAGTTCTGTCTGGGCGCCCACCGCTCCCCCTTCCAGCTGTCACTGCTCTCTCCTGATAACACTTCAAATTATTTTGCACTATTGACATTTACCCATCAGCACACATGACTGATTCCCACCCCACGTGGAATGGAAACTCTGGGAAGGGAGGGCCTGGTCACTCTTTGAATTTTTAATTTTATTGCATTTTTATTTGATTGTTTGGGTTGTATTTGACTAATTAATAAACAATTATTAAGTGTATACTCTGGGATGGATATCAGGTAGGATACTAAGATCTGTCCTCAAGGGGTTTCTTTGCTATGAACAGGAATTGTCAGTCTGGGGAAGCCCAAAAAGCCCTTCTCAGAATCATGTTTTTAAATGTATAAAACGAAATACAGAAGATTACAAAGGAAACCAATGACATGGAAATACAGTGAACACAAAATGAGAAAAGACAAGTTTGGGGGTCTTAGATCCCCCGTGGGAGGAAGAAGGTTATACCTTGTTCTCAGGTAAGTCTGAATTCTAGGTACAAAATAATTACAATAAATGGGGGTTGAGGGTGAGGGTGAGGAGGAATGGGCCACTAAGAGCCTTAATTAAGGAGAGCCATGTGGCTATTCCAAAGATCCAAGAAAAGAGTCAGGGATGGATCCAAATGTCCAAATTCAGCCTCCCAACATTCTGTTCTGCCTGCCTGCCTGGCCTGACTGTGCCTTGACCATCTGGGACCTGCTAACAAGAGCAAACAGTGCCTGCGCCCCACAGCTTACAATCACTGGCTATTTGGGCCAGCTAAGAAAGAAGTGGTCACCATTTGTAGCCTCACCATCTGAGGGAGGATTTCCTGCCAGCAGCTGATCAATTGATGGGATGTTTTTAAAGCACCCCCACCCCGACTCCAGACACAGAAGGGCATGGAGGAGGTATTGGGCATCCTTTTAAAGGAACAGGGAGGAGACGTTCTGGAGGGTGGGAGGCAGGTTTCACACCTGATGGTCAGAGAAGGGCCCGTCCCAGGAGGATGCTGGATGTGGACCGTCACAGAAGAGGGGCTGATACTGAAGGCTGAGCTGTGATGCTCAGCATGAGAATCAGTCATCTCTAGCCCCTTCCTGGGGACTCCTGCCTCCAGGCATGGCCTAGCCGGCCTTGCCCCGCCTCTACCTGGAGCAGGCTCTCCAGGCTTGGGAGCCTGGCACCTGCTTGCCTCTCCATCCCATGCCATCCTCACTCTGGAAGCCAAGCCTCATTCAGGGTTCAGTTGGAAGGGGAGTCTGTCTTCTATGGGGAAGGCTCCAGAGCCGTGCATCTCTTCAGCGAAGGATGGGCCAGGAGGAGTCTATTGTACTCACTGCTTGGAGGAAGACACTGATGCTGGGGGTGACAGTTAACTGTTTTGCCAAAGGCCAAGCAAGGACCTGCACCTCAAACTCTCCTGGCTCCAAGCCCAGCTTTCTACTGTCCCACATCACCATGTGCCAGACACTGCGCAAGGTGCTTTACAATGATCTGATCCTCAATGTCACCCCCATCTTACAGATGAGCAAACTGAGGCAGACAGTTCAGTGCCCTGCGCAGGGTTACATAGCTGGTAAATTCTGAGGCTGGATTTGAACTTGAGCCTTCCTGATGCCAGGTGTGGTGCTCTATCCCCTGCACCACCCAGCCGCCTCTGAAGAAAGGAAAGGGTCCAGGCTCAGGGGTCTGAGGTCCTGGGTTCAAACTGCAGTTCTGTTCCCTCCAGCTAGAAGCCACTTAAGGTCCTTCTGTCCAATGAGGAGCAGGACTCAGTGGGGAAGCCAGATCAGAGGACTTGCCAGGGCTGAAGGTCAATGGAAGGTAGGCCCAGGAGGGAGACCCTTCCCCTGGGAAAGCCAACCCCTGGTCCAAAGGAGGCGAAAGAGTCAGAACTAAGGGAAGGCCTGCCTTTCTACCTCCTACTGTTCCAAGGAGAAAACATGACAAGCTATCCAGAGTGTTATAGAGCGAACAGGCATGCACTGCTCCTTCCGCTGACTCTTAATTAACTTCGGCATGACCGCTGGGGAGCAGGCTGCCGGCACTGAGCGCAGGAAAAGCTGGACCCTGAGCATGGCTGGGCTGATGGATCAGTAATTACAGTGGCACCTGCTCCAGGGATAAATGGCACCTTCTGGGAACATGATCCAGGCTCAGTGACTTTTAAATTTGGCAAGTTCTCCAGAGAGAGCAAACAACACTGACTTGGGAGGCTGAGGATCTGGGTTCCAATCCTACCACCAGTGACATTCACTACCTGTGAGATGTGGGCCACGTCCTTTCCTCCCTGGGCCTCGGTTTCATCTGTCAAGTGAGGGAGATGGACAAGAGGGCCCTAAGGTCCCTTCTGGCTGGTCTGGGGCTCTCAGATCCCCAGACTAAAGACCCCAACTGGCTAACAGGAGGCCAGTAACCAGTTCAGGCCCTAGGACTGACAGGAGACTGCTCTCTCAGCCCCTCTAAATGCGTCGTGCTCTGGCTGCAGAGGTTTTGGTGTATGTCCTGCACCCAGCTAACAGAAAGCACCTAAGAGAGGCTTGTGGACTGACTGGGGGTCCCATGGAATCACAGAAAGATGTGCCTTCTTGGGAGAGGCCTCCTTCAAGGGATCTTTCCTCAGTTTCCTCATCAGTAAAATGTGGATGCCTCAGTGGGTTGCTATGAGGACTGGGTGAAATACTACACACAAAGCACTTTCCAAACACTCTATTACCATTGATCTCAGTACCCAGCCACATAGCACTCTGGGTGAGCACTAGACCTATGTCTAGCTGGATCCCCTGCAGGGTGCCACCCAGCCCTTGGGGCAGCCTTCTTCCTCTGTGGAGCACTGTGTCCCACTAGTGAATGAAGGTTCTTGCAGGCACCTTGGCATGGAGTCTGGCCCTTAGCAGATACTTAATGAATGGGTACTGACTGCAATTCAGTCCAGAAAGGGAGTGCTTGAGCCCACAATGGGAGATGAGATAAGAGGAAAATGAGGCATTATTTCTAAAAGTGCGTAGCACAGGGCCTGGCATACTGGTGCTAGATAAATGCTTCTTCCCTTTCTCCTTGCTCCTTGATCTGTGAAACCTCCACTAGTTCAACAATCATCAGCCTCACTGCACCAATCGACCAACTGACCACAAGGCATTTATGAAGTGATTCCTGAGAGCCTGGTCCTATTAGATGAAGAAGCATGACTCATAAGGACTCACTGAGTGACCAGAGGCTATATCCAAGCCCAAGAGCAGAGGACAGATTCCTGGAAGAGGCCACAGCAAGAGAAGCCACCCCTCCCAGCAGGAAAGCCTTGGAGCCAGAGTTGAACAGAGCTGGTGCTGATGGAGGGAAGGTCATTGCACTGGGCTGTGCATCACTGCATCACCCAGGAACGCCAGCTTCTCCAGGACTGTGGCAGGTGGCACTTCTGGGACTGTCACCCTGAAGAGCTTGCTAATTACACCTAGAGCCACCCTGACAAGGGATCTTGGAGGCCAGCTTGCCCACCCTCCTCATCAACAGGAGGCTGAGGTCCTTGGAGGCTGTTACTTGCCTGAGGTGATGGAGTTACTAAGTGTCAGAGAAGGGGCTGACCTCACCCTCTGACTCTACACCACCTGCCTTCATCAGAGAATCATGTTTTCTCTTGGAATCTTGACTGCCATCTGTAAAATGGGGGACAGAAGGTAGATTCAGTGACCCCTCTGGTTCCTTCCAGTCCTGGGTTCTAGGACCCTACGATAAGGGAGCCCTACTCTCAAAGCCTTGGGTCTGGGCAGCACCAAACCTGGGTCAGGGGGAAGCTGCCCCACCAAGGACGGTGCCAGCTCTGAGAGGCTGAGCCCTGGGGGAAAGTGATGGAGGTGGGGTCAAGTAGAGAAAAGCCAACCAGCCTGTCTGATGTGTAGGATCCCCTATGGGCGCAGAGCCTTCAGCAGGCACTGAGGACTGGATATTCTAGGAAAACAATAGAAACCACAGTCTGGTTCCAGACTGGTCCATGGTCATCTCTGGGGACAGACATAACATGCCAATCACTGGTGAGGACACAGTACTGACTCTCTCCTGTCCCCCACATCTGGAGGAGGGTATAGCTAGGGAGGAGGGAGGAAAGGAAGGAAGGAGGGAGACAGAGAAGGAGGAAGAAAGGGAGAGGGGGGGAAGGAAGGAAAGACAGAAAGAGAGAGAGGACGGGAGGGAGACAGAGACAGAAAGGCAGAGATAGAAAAGTAGAGGAAGGGGAGAGGGAGGGAGGGAGGGAGAGAGAGGGAGGGAGGGAGGGAGGGGGAGAGAGAGAGAGAGAGAGAGAGAGAGAGAGAGAGAGAGAGAGAGAGAGAGAGAGAGAGAGTAAATAAAGTGAATAGGAAAAGTCCAGCCAAACAAATAAATAATTAATCACATATTATCAGAAATAAGAGTTACCATCCAGAAGTAAATGTGTTCCATTTGGAGAACAAGACAGACTTTTTAAATTATGCAAAAAGTTTCAGGGAAATGAGTGGGCCAGTGACGCTGCCTTGTTTATAAGCGTCGGGTCTCAGGATTGTCGAGTCTGGACTTCTACCCATGGCTTCCCAGCAAAAGTGACTCGCGGCCCCAGAAGGGAGCAATAAGACGTCAGTCCTGCCCTGACTTAGAAATCAGTTTGGGTCTTTTCCCATTTCCTTTCCAGCAGGCACCGTGGCTGCTCCCAAAGTTGGCAGCCAGTAAATGATGAGACTGTTCGCCATGGTTAGGAGGCCAGAGGTCGTGGTTATTTTGATATGCACAGAGGGGTAAAAAGAAACTCAAATAAACCTCGGTCTCTCATTGCCTGTGAATCAAACCTACATGTACCAGCTAGAAAAGGGGAAAAGAAAAAAGCAGGGAGGGGCATCTGCAAGGCCTGTGGGAATTAGGGGGGCTGAAGCCCCAGTCTCCCTGTGCCAGGTCACACTGACATGGGAGAAGCCAGCCCAAGGCTCAGACCAGAGAGAGATGGGCAAAGGGGCCATGCAAAGCTGGTCATGGTCACAGGAGGAAAGGCATCAAGTCCGATGCCAACCTGTGAAGGATGCTAGACTGATCACATCCATGCAGGCACAGCTGTCCACATGGTGGCCATCCAACAGGCTCTGGGCTGATCCACCTATCAGGGAAAGCACCCTGACTTTCTCTGCCCATCACCTTCTACAGATCCATTCAAAGGACCCAGGTCTGAGGCTGATGGAGGGCCAGGGCCTGTGACTTCATGCACCTAGGGAACCTGCAGTGGCCCTTGGTGGATGACTCTTGTAAAGAGCCACCCAGAGCACTGAGATCCCCAGCTCCAAGGTCAGCTCTGGACCTCAGGGCCTCCCAGCAGCTGAACAGGCTATCCTGAGACAGCTGGCTGGGTCCCCATCACCAAAAAGGGAAGGGGCTGTATGAGAAGGAAGCCAGTTGGCCTTTTTCAAGGGCTGCCTAGGAGGGGCGTACCTTTGTGTACTGGACTGAGCAGCAGCCCACCAGCCCTAGGTTCTCCTGAAGCAAAGGACCCTCCTCTCATCCCAACCTTCTCCCAATCTCACTGCACAGTTACAAGTCTTGGAACGCTCCAGTCCCTCAAGACTGAAGGCACCCCAAAGAGCAATGGGGAGGCACCTGGTGGGGTGAGCCCACTGTGACTGACTACAGACAAGGGAGAGTTAAACTGAAGGGTGTCCTCAGAAAGTAGGCCGAGTAAAAAAGAGAAAGGAGGGCTCCCTACCACTGGGGGCTGTGACTGACAACCTGAAAGAAGTACCCCCACCCAACCACGAGATTACAGACCCTTCTGAGCATAGGACCACAAACAGGAGTCTCCTCCTGAGTTGGGCTGTCCAAAATACGGAGGCTGGGGGTTGCCTGCCTATGTAGGGACTTTTAACTCTGCCTGGTCTTCTGCCTGTGCATCACCCGATGCCCATCAGTCACTGCCCTGTGCTGTGGAAGCTGGCCAGCCAAGCTCAGGCCTTTCCAGAGCCTGGCCCATCCCAGAGGTCTGCTCCCCCAGCCTCAGCTGTCCCCTCTTGCTTCAGCCCCTCCAAATTTACACACTGGTGTCTGGCCAGAGGACAAATTCGTGAAGTGACCTGACCTCCTCTCACCAGGCTGGTGGTTCCCCTCAGCAGGTTGGCAGCACTCAGAGGCCTGACCTCTGGACAAAGGGGCCTCACACATACAACCCCTCCTTCCACGGACCTCAAACATCAGCACGTCACCCACAAGAGAAGCCAGTGTGAGAGGTGCCTTGGTCAGAGTGGAAGAAGAGTCACGAGGGCTTATGCCCTCCCTACACACATCCTTATTGCACGTGGGACCCTGGGCTCTGGGGTGCCCCAGACGGCTCAGTCTCTGAGCCAAGGGCACAGCTAAGGTCTAGGTCTCCACTCCGAGACACCCCATACAGACTCTTACTAGGATGAGAGGCAGCAAGGACATCTCTAATGAATTTAGGGTCAGAGGACCCAGTTCAAACTGTGCCTGCCACTGGGTATCTGAGCGACTTTATACCAGTCACTGAGCTCCTCTGGCCTTCTTCCTCACTTGCAGAATGAAGGGATGCCCACCACCCCCCCGCATGCCTCTCCGGTCCCTTTCCCCCACAGATGCACACACACTGCAGCAACTACAGTGACCCTTGTTCTTTCCTATCCCAGTCAGCTCATCCTTTTTTTGTGACCCAAGAGCCCACCTCCTTCTGGGTTCCTCCTTCCTGGCCTAGTACTGAGATCTTTCACATAAAGAATCTGACCCTGCACCCATGTCCTGCACAAGGCACCAAACACCACTGCCAGGGGGTGGGGGGTGACGGTGTGAAGAGAAGAGGGGGTGGAGGAGAGACAATCATGTCTCTCACATCTACCTGGAAGGATGGTTATTTGTACTGGGGGAGAGCCTGTAAGCCCTGAAGGGCCACCGACCCTTCGTGACTGACCATCCCAGCTTCCAGTCATCCCTCCCTCAGCTTCGTAAGCTCTCCAGATCCACTGGAGGGTCCAAGGATGGGAGCAGGGGATTTCGCGAGGCCTGACTCAAGGAATCACTGTAATGTTTCCAGTCTAATTTTTTAAAACTGTAATTCAAAGTTTGGCATTCAGGTCAGAACCCCCAAAAGGAAAGTCTACTTCTGAGGACCACAGATCAAGAAGAGGAAAGGCCTCGAGGTCAAGGAGTCTGACTCCTTGTTTGACAGATGAGGAAAATGAGGGTCTCACAGGCAGAGTTGGGGTTAGAGTGCAGAGTCTCTGCTCCTCCATATTCACAAGGACAAGGGCTGGCCAAGCCCAGGGTGGGGGCTACTGGCTGCCCCGCTTTCTCAGAGGCAGACGGCGACACTTTCGTGAAAAAGCTTTTCGCTGGTTTCGCTCTGACAGGTCTGTGTCACCGAGAGTTTCGTTCTGACTCAGGTTTCATGAGAGCAGCTTCACCGCCGGAACACAGAACCTCTCTTTTGTATAAAAACAACCCTGGCTACTAAAAAAAAAGGCATGAAATCAGGGATAGGAAATAGAGCAGAGGAGCACGAGGCCGGTGTTGCTAGGGTGGCCAGGTGTCTGTATTTACCAGTGGCAATCTGGCGAATACTTCACTGCCCATGAGGACCCAGGATGACCTTGCCGCTCCCCTGGACATGGCACTCCCTTACAGCCTATGGATTTTGCACAAGCTGTGCTCCCCACCTCAAACCCCAGGCTCTCTTGATACTCTCCCTCCTCCCCTGAGGACCCCTCCCAAGCACAGCTCAGGCCCCATGACCACCTGACCCTTGTCCCCCCCCCCCACAGACTCCTGCCCATTGAATCCATGACCCATGCATATCAGTTAAGAAATCTGGGATGTTCAGTCCAGAGAAGCCTCAGGGGTAATGTCTTCCAGGGTGTGGATGAGGGGTTCAGTCTTACCAGACTGGGCCCCAAAGGGTGGAATCGGGAGTGTGGCCAGTTCCTCATCAGAAAAACTACCCAAAGAATTCCAAAGTGGGATGGATGTCGTGGAGTGGGGTGGTTTTGTCTCCACAGAAAGTCCCCAAGCCAAGGCTGGATAACCATTGGGCAGATAAATAAGAAAACTAACATTCATAAAATGCTTTAAGATTTGAAAAGTATTTAATGTATCATTAAAATGTATTATCACATTTTAGGTTTACAACAAATGGGGCGGAGATGTTACTGTCATTCTGCTTTACAGATAAGGAAATTGAGGCAGGTGGTGTTTTAAGTAAGTGACCCAGGGTCACACATCTAGGAAATGTCTGGGCCCCTAAAAGGCAGCCGGGCACAGCCCAGAAATGACGCCTGAGGAGATGCAAAGCAGCAATTCTCCCACAGCACCCAGGGGAGAAAAGGAACCCCTGGTCACTCATCCTGGCCCCAGCCCCTCCCCTCCCAAGACATGGTCATCCCCACTGATCACAGTCAATGGTTTCACAGCTGTCAGCCTCCTCCCACCCCTAGGCCCAATGACATTTGGGAAAGGCTAAAGAATGACTAGTTGCCCCTTGGGGCTACAGGGGGCAGCCAGGCTGGGGAAGGGCAACAGATTCCTGCAAATTGAGCCAGGAAGGGAACCTGGGCTGCAGAGGCCAGAATCCATCTCCCAATTTGGGAGGAGCAGACAGATCTCCCCAAGACCCTTCCACTGCACAGAGCAGGTGGGATTGAGGTGACGAGGTTCACCCAGGGAGTCAGCCTCAGGCCCTCTGGGGCTGATGCCCTCACACACTGCATCGATCTAGATTAATGGTCTGAGGCTGCCTAGTGATCCTCCCGTCAGAGCTCAGCTTGGAGGAGAAGCAGCCTCCCAGGCAGAGGGCACAGTGCAGGGGATGAGAAGGCACTGCCACTTCCCAGGGAGGGGGCATGGGGAGGGCACAGGCTACTTGGGAACAGAGTGAGCATCTCTTTTTCTGCTTTGCAAACATGTTTGGGAGGTCAGAGCTGGCCAAGCTCAAGAGGGCAGATGAAACAGCTGCTTTCTCTCACTTTCCAAATATTGATTTAACAACCTTCTGAGAAAAGTGATTCTGGCAGTTTTGGAGCTAAGCAATCAGCCCCAACACCAACCTAGCACCCCCTGACAATGTCAGACTGGCTCAGGGATGTAAGACACCTTGAGCTGGACATCTCAGTAACACAAAGGCATCCATGTGAGCTTACAATCATTGAGTCACTCAACAATCAACCCCACACAGTTCCTGGATGTTGACCCTGTGCCTGGCAGTGTTCTAGGATGGGGGTGGGGGTGGGAAACACCAAAGTACAGGATGTTTACTTCCCTAGGTAAGCCTGACATCACAGTGAAGTGGCTTCCTGGGTTCCCTCTCATCCCACATTCTGCCTCTGCATGGGCCAATCCACTTGCTCCCCACTCAAAGATGATCCAGGGTGCCACCCCCTATTACCAGCCTTCCCTGATCCCCTAGGCTGTTAGTCTCTGGCTTTGCTCCCCCCACCCCCAACCCTGGAATTCACTTTATTCTGTATATGTTGTATTTACTCACAATTCTGTATGCACCCATTTATCCATGCACCCATTGCTCCCCTCCCTTCTGAAGGCATGTGTAGCCTCGTTCTTGTCTTTGGTATCTGGCACCACATCTTTGTGTTATTTTTTCCAGGTGATCTTGGGCAGCCTCTGGGGCTGGTCTTGTCCCTTGCCAAGCGGAGACAAGGTTGGCACCTACTTCCCAGGGCTTGAGGGGGTCACATGAAACAATGATTGCCAAGAGATTTACAAATTTTAAGGTGCTATAAAAATGCCAGCTCTGATCACAAGGGGTGGAAGAGTATCCTGAACAGTGGAATGATCTGAAGAATCCCAGGTACATGGATCCATACGTGGCAGGACCTCAGAGGCCAGCAAGCTGACCACTTTCTGGTTTTCAAACCCAAGACCCAGGATGAGAAGTGACTTACTCCAAATCACATAGGCAGTGAGCTTCAGAGACATGCCAGACCCAGGTCCTGCGTCTCCAGGAGCCAGTGCTTTCTCTCCTCAAGGTGCGCCGGGCTCAAGCCCTACTTCAGACATGCCCGTGTGACCCGGGGCAGGTCAGGTTCTGAAGCTAAGGCTGGAAGTTACAACTGGGCAGTAGATCTGCACTGGTGAATGGAGCTCCCAAACCAGGAGGTCTTTATATGGATAACATCACAGAGCCAAGCAAGTCCCTCCGTCGCCATGCACACAATCATGATGGTATCTTCAAGGGCTTCTTGGTCATCAGTTTATACTGGATAATCCACTCATTTAGCACTCCCTATACTCTATGTTAGCCTCCTTCTGTGCACTCGAAATTACAAGAGACCCCAGAAGGGAGATGGGCATACTTCCCACCACTCTAGATATATAAGACATTGTCGTTATTAACACTGGAATGGGGGTAATGAGGCTTGGCAGAGCCCAGAAGAAAAGGGCAGCCCCCCCACCCAAGGTGAAGGGTACCAGCCAGTGTGCTGAGGCCCAGGAAGAGGCCTAACAAGCTGGGATGGCAACTGTGATCTGCACTTGTTATTACACTACATTTCCGAATAAAGCTGGCCTGTGGTTTGCTAAATCTGGTTGGAAGGACTATTCCAACCAAACTGCCCTGGACAGCATATCCATCTTACTTTTCAAAATGGCGGACCTGATGATAGGCAGTATCCAAAAGTCCACCTCACACATCTATTTTATGGAATGCATCATAAAACCAGGGCTTTGTTTTTCTCCCCTCCTGACCTCTGCACCCTGATTGATCTGATCTGGTCCTGGCAGGAGGTGTGGGTGGGGAGAACCTTTAAAAAGAGTCCAGTCAGGAACGGTCTTGAGCAGGTAGGCTCTATTCAGACAAACTGACCTCATTTTCAAAAGAGAGGAAATTCCTCAGCACCAAATATGGCGCACTTTGCTCCATTCCTGAACTGTCTGCTTGGGGGTTAGAGGTGAGAAGAAGAATTCGGGTGGAAATGGGTGAAATTCAGGACCTTGGAAAGGCTGTGGCCCACAAGTCAATGCAGCAATGAAGGAAAGGCAGAAAGAAATCCCATGGGGCCCATGGCCTCAGAGCAGCACCTAGTACCACTGAGCCAAATAGAAAGTAGAAGTCACTGAATCCCACGGTGGGGCAACCCCTTTCCCTCTTAGACCCAGCCTCGTTTCCAAAAATGCCCAGGTAGCTTGGACAAATACAATGACCATTCTTCCAGTATTCACCCAGCAAAAACTGAAACTTCCTCTCAGTGACTGCCAAGTCCTTGAGATAAGATCATGCCTATCCTGAGGCCAGAATCACAGATCTTATTAACCAGGTCTTTGCTCAAGAAAGTCTTAGCCTTGGGTGCTGCAGATGGAATCAATATTCCATTCCTCTTGCTCATCCTCAATAATTTTAAAATGTACTTGCCGGTGGGATGCTGATAAAAGTCCAGTCCTGGCAGTGAGGAGAGCTTTGACAGAAAAATGACCAGATATTTATCCCTGGGAGAAAGTAAAACATGATCACTGGCCAGGAGAAGAGCCCCCTAATGCACACCACCCCAATTCCAGGACAGGAGCAGTGAGTCAGAGAGGGCACAGACATGCTGGCATCTGATTCTTCACCAGCTCAGGGCTCCCATGGACCCAGGATGCCTTTCCAAGCCTGATGTAGTTTTGTTCTCAGCCATAATTACAGGATGACCTGTGTACGTGTGGAGGGCACCCAGGCGCCAAGGGGCAGCCCATGATCGGGCTGGGTAGTTCTCTGACTGTCGGACTCCTCCAGGGTGAGGGGGGCCATCAGTCACCTACACACCTTCTCTCTGTGTCCCTGGGGAGCGAGGGGACAATAACAGATGCCTTCCACACTCAGGGAGGTGCCTCAATTCTTTTAAAAGGCAAAGTCTCTGCTCACACCTAAGATCAGAGTGCGGCCCTTCTGTGTTTGCGTGGGCCAAGAGATGGCCCTCTGGGACCACTGAAAAGCTGACTCTTTACCCTGGAGAGCATCACCCATCTTCATTATTATTCTCTGGAGTTTTTAGGTGCTGAATCATCAGCTCACAAGATCCTCCAATACATCAATTCCCCTCGATGGCTCGGGGAAAATGTGGCAAGAGATGAGAAAAAGAGACAGCAGAAAAGAGGGCCCAGAGCTGCTTCCCATTTGTCTTGCCTTCAGAAGAGCATCCCGAGCCAGGGACAGACAGGCCAGGGGGTCAACACATCCTGCCCTCTCCTCTCAAGGAGAAGGAACCCAAGACCAGGCAGGAAGAGGGAGTTGTCAGGGTCACACAGCTACAAAGGGGAACACTGGGAATCGAAGCCAGGGCCTCTGAGGCCATATCAAGGGGATGTTCATTCCCCTGCAGGCTGTACTCCAGCCTAGATGGTACTGTGGAAATCTTGCTCAGCTGGGTCACCTCCCTCTGGCCCAGTCCCTCATTTTCAGGTCCTTTCTCGGCACTTGGCAGGGCTGTCTTTCTGTTGGCATTTCTAGCTCCAGTGCTCTGCACTGACCTCCAATCCTGCAACACTTGGGCCGCATGCTGCTGTAAAACAGACACTCAATCGGGGCATCTGCCACACAGGGGGTGGCAAGGAACTAGGAGAGGAGGATGACCAGGAAGTGGACATCAGCAGGATGATAGAGGTGCCACCTGACTCCCTTTGAAGAGGGGCCTCCACAACAAACACAGAGCGACATTAATTTATTTAGCACCAAAAAGATCCTACAACAACCCAAAAGATCAATGCTGAAGAGACAGAAGCCAAGCAGTGAGGTGATCCACCAGGGTCCTGCCACAAGCCTCTCACTGGCTCCAGGGAGAGAGGAACCAGCCTGGAGTCAGGAAGACCGGAGTTCAAATCCTCCTAGAGACACTGTGTGACCCTGGGCAAATCATTTTCTCACTCTTGGCCTCAGTCTGATCATCTGTAGAATGGGGATGATAATGGTCCCTACCTTACAGGGTTGTGAGGATCAAATGAGATATTTATAAAGTACTACCTGTTATTATAAGGGCTAGGTGGTGCAGTGGATAGAGCATGGGGCTGGGAGTCAGGAATACCTGAGTTCCAATCCAGCCTCAGATACCTCCTAACTGGGTGACCCTGGGCAAGTCACTTTACCCTGCTTGCCTCAGTTTTCTCATCTGTAAAATGAGATAGAAAAGGAAAGGCCAACCCCTCTAGTATCTGCCAAGAAAACCCCAATTAGAATCATGAAGAACAAGACATGGCTGCAAACAACTAAACTAAAAAGTTTCTATTGTTCTTGTTAATGACAATAGTAACAAAGAGCCAAGGTCTCAAACCCATGCCTTCTCAACTAAATCTAATACTCTCTGTACTGGACAGCACTATCTCTTTAAAGACATGCATAACCAATTAAAGATGAAAAACATGACTTTTTCCTCAGCAATGCAATTGTACCCTGGAGTTTCTTTTTTTTTAAATGTCATGAATCTTCTTGAAAGATTCAGGATGAAACGGCATGTCCTGTACTCTGTTATGAAAATGAAGTTTTAATTTACTAATTAACCCCTCAGGTGCCACCGCTCCTTAAGAGCTTGGACACAAGAAGCTGGCAAGGTTTGTCTTCTATTTGGGCAAAGTCCCATCACTCACACACAATTAAAAAATTAAATAAAAAACCACTTCACGGAACAGAAAACAGAATTGTGCTTATTTGTCAAATATGGAAGTCATTGTTTCAACTGCATGATCTAACTTCTCAAAACTGAAATCTGTCTAAATGAGGCTAAATTAAGTCTGGTACATTTGGAAACCCCAAGACTTTGTGCATGGAATGTTTAACAGTTCATCAGTACCCTTCTGCCAAAAGAAACCCCAAAGCTGAGGGGAACGTAATCAAGGACTTCAAAGTACAAATGGAGCAGCAGAAAATGGGGCTGAAAGTTCCCAGAAGGAGCCCAGACGTGGGGGGGGGAATGGACATTCAGCCTTCTCCCCATCTGGTGGGTGATTTATTACTTTCAGTTCGACAATTTAATTTGACAGCACAGACCATGGACCTACACTGTATTGGAAAAGTACATTAAAACTGCATCGTCCATACACCCAAGGAAGCTCTGGAGAAGGTGGCTCTAGGGAGAGGCAAGAGAAAAGATGCTTGGGACAATTCCCAAGGGAGCCCAAAGGCACGAGTCTTATGAGAGTCAACATCCTCCTCCTCCTGACTGCTCATAACATCAGCTCGCTGGAGGAGGCTGAACCAGGGCTCATGTGGTGCAATGAAGGAATTCTGACAATGGTAATCTTACAGATACTTCCAGTGTCAGGAACTCATTACCTCACAAGGAAGGACAAGGAAACAGCCTAAGGAGCAAGCAGGTTCTTCCTGAGACAACACACTTCTCTCTCTACTTCCCACCTCATACTCACATACCCAGGCACAGACCTCAGCGCAGATGCCAGCGAGACTCTCTGAGCCTTGGTCTTCTCATCTGCGAAATGGAAGGAATAAGAACATTGACCTTACAAGGTCACTTGTTAGGGTTAAGTTTGGATCGTGTTGGTAAACTTTGCAAACCTTAGAAAAGTGTGAGGACCTGTCATTAATATCAGGGACAGGGACACTGACCTAGGGACCTCCCACTACCAGGGTAGAGGGCAGCCCATCCATTCTCTGAAATCTTGAGTGGCCTAAAGAGAACTTAAAGGTGAAGCACAGATTTGTATTGCCTGAAATCATCATCACCATCATCATCATCACCACCATCATCACCACTGTCATCATCACCACCACCACCACCGTCACCATCACCATCATCATCATCATCATCACCATCATCATCATCATCACCACCAGGTCCACCACCACCATCATCACCACTGTCATCATCATCACCACCACCACCACCATCACCATCACCATCATCATCATCATCACCATCATCATCACCATCACCACCAGGTCCACCACCACCATCATCACCACTGTCATCATCATCACCACCATCATCATCATCATCACCATCATCATCACCATCACCACCAGGTCCACCACCACCATCATCACCACTGTCATCATCATCACCACCACCACCACCATCACCATCACCATCATCATCATCATCACCATCACCACCAGG
>CM053770.1:15006194-15026632 GCA_028658325.1 Potorous gilbertii
TGATGATGATGATGGTGATGATGATGATGGTGATGATGGTTATGATGGTGATGATGATGATGATGGTGATGATGGTGATGATGATGATGGTGATGATGATGGTGGTGATGATGGTGGTAGTGGTGATGGTGAGCATGATGATGATGGTGATGATATGTCCTCTGACATCCCTTCCAGGACTCTGGGATTCTGGACTCTGAAACACTTGGAATGATATCACAGCATGACTTTTCCCTCCACTGATATAGAGTGCAGCCCCCTCCAGGACTCAGCAAATGCTCTTCAAGAGCCAGGGAAGCCTTGCTGGTGAGGGAGGGGTCACTCTATAGTTGTTGAGGCAGGCCCTGGCAAGTTGGGCACACCTCTCCACTGTACAAATGGAGAAAATGAAGGCTAGAGGAGGTACCTGTGACCTTGAAAATAAGCGCTCTCATCTCCAGATGATGGAACAAAAAATCCATGTCCCGGCAGACACATGGATATGTTATCATCACTTCACCAATGTCCATCCACCCTTCCATCCATCCATCCATCCAATGTTTACTTTTTTGGTCTTTACTTCTAGCCTGGTGCTTGGTAAACAGTAAGTGTTTAACAATTGCTTGCTGATTCATTCATTCAGGAAAGAGGTCTGGCCCACGACCCAGACCAGGGAGGCAGAGTCCAAGTGGTAGCAGGGACTCTGCTAGAAAGGTTTTCAGCCTGAGGGTGATGAGGCTCTTCCCCTGAGGATCAGCTTGGCAAAGGGCATCTCTAGGAGGTGCCTGGGAGTGAGAGGACCCGAGATCTAATCTTAGACCTGAGACCTTGGGCACACTGCCTGCCTTACTAGCTTTCCTACCCTTCCCTGGAAAGGAGGTAGACAGCCTTCAGCCGCTTCTTTCTAGGAAAGACCCTCACCTCACAAAGGGGAAAACTTCACTTGGTTCCAACACAGTCCTCGAGGAAGGCAGATACTGAATCTGCTGGATGTGATTTTACTAATGGTCCCCCAAGACTCTGCTCTTCCTGGGGCCCTGATTTTCAGCCCTCTGGGTCCTCTCTCTCCTGAGGACAGTAAAAGAAATATATGTGTATATACATATATATCTATATACACATACACACATATACATATGTATACATGCATATATATATGTTTGGGTCTATGATGCATACATGTGCATATGCATCTCTATCATGGCATGTGCACATGCACAATCTAAGAATACACATATGTGCCTGGGTGTGCACATATATGTGTGTCACATCCATCATATGCACACATATTTACACATACAGAGATCCCTATGCTCCTGAACCTAACTGCTAACTAACTCCATTGTCAGTTATACTGAGTTGACATTTTCCCTTTTTGACTCTGGTAAAGGACTGTTCTCTGGGAGGGGAGAAGGGAGGAAGGCACTGGGAGAAGCAGATGATATAAAAATAAAAGCTACCTATAAGAATTTATTTACAAAACCAAACCTTACCCATCAATCCCAGCTATCAGCTGTTGACTTGAAATGGATCATTTCAGTTATCTGAGGTTTCTGGATGTTGGGCGCTATGCCCAGGGTTCACTCTGGAAGGCTCAGGCCCTGCCCTGGGGGCCTGTGGGAAGGGGGCCAGTTGGCTGGCAGGCTGGTTTTGGCCCCTGGGATCCAGCAGCAGAGGCAGATGGGGCTGACTTGGTAAGAAAGCCTGGACTCCTTCAGAAATGAGCTGTCTTCACCTCCCCTGCTCCTTCTGGGGCTGGGCTAGAACAAGCTTTCGGGTGCAAGAGAATACTGAGTCAACCAGCAGGAAAGCAACAGCTTTGGGGGAGGCCAGGCATCTCTGACCCATGGGACAGAGGCGCCAGCTCCAGGCTGAGTCAGAGGCCAGCTGTATCACCAGGGACAGGGCACCAAACCTCACTGTCCTCATCTGTAAATAGGGAGAGTGGAAAAGACCCTGAGTGCTACTGGGAGGGAGAAATGAAAGCAGGCACACAGCAGGTGGGCTCTGTAATCCTTAATGACACTCCTAGAAGTGACTCTGGGTTCACTGGGCCAGCCTGACGGCTACAAAAGACCATACTGGTAACCAGCCTGGGCACTGGACAAGGAGAAAAGGCTTCTTCCTCCCTTTACCCAAGAGGTGGGGGGGCTACAGGTATGGAACACTGCATACACTCTCAGGACCAGGTAGGGAGCGGGGTATACACTCTGAAAGGAAGGAACACAAAAAACAAACCCACCAACAATATTTTGTAAAAACATCAGGACCTTGTCCATCTGGTGCCCGGGAAGGAAGGAGACTCTGGTGTCTGTGATGGCGGGTGCAATGGCTTCTGATGCCTGGCAGCTACGTCTGTGGTCTCCTGTCTCCAGTGCCCCCCAACCAGGCCCATCCTCCACCCAGACCTTCACATACAGCCCCTTCCCATCTCTGCCATCTCCTCCACTTCCCTGCCCTCAAAAGACACTCTCATTTCCAAGTACATTTTCAGGGGATTCTTCCCCCGCTCCGCCGCCATGCCTGGATGCCTTCCTTCCCTCTTGCCTCCTCTAAAATCCCACCTTATGCACAGTGCCTTGCACACAGTAGGCATTTCCTTCCTAAGTCTCTGCATCCATAGGGCTTGACATGCAGTGGGTGCTTCCTAAATGTTTGCTGAATGATTCATCCAAGTACCTATATGCTATTTCACAGCCTACAGTATTGCAAAGTTTCTTATTTCTGTCTGACGACATTAGTGTTGTAGAGAACATCAGGTGTGGCTGGAGTCAGAAGCCTGGGTTCCAAGTCTGGCCCTACCCTTGTCACCGTCTGCTAATCCCTCAGGGCCACAGAGACCTCCTCTGTCCAATGACAGGGCCACACCCAAGGACCCTCAGCTCCAAGTCTAGGTCCTGTGATTTCTAGAGAGTGACCATTAAGCTCACAGGAGAGCTGGTGCCCCCTGTTTAGGGGCACAAGGTCCTCCCGTACACCTTCACTGCCCATCTGTACTGCCACACTCCCTTGGGGCAATCAGCTAATCAATTAACAAGACCAGGAAATACCTAGATAAAGCAGAAAGGGACAATGGGGATGGCCCAGCCAATCTGGAAGCCAAAGGTTTAAAAAATGAGTGTTAAAAAAGTTGAATGTAATTGGGAAATATTTAAAGAAACAAAATAAAATTAGAGAGAGAAAGATGGGGGGAGGAGAGGAAGAAAGGAGGGGTAGAGAGTGAGAGAATCCAAACTCTAAGGAAGAAGGTTTCAGTGAACTTTACAATCCTAATAATAAACACATATGTAGCTGGTGACAGCATGACCTTTATTTTCTTCCTAATTTGGGGGAATTTTATCCTCTCTAATTAGATGCCCTCCCAGAGCCGCATGCTGCCTGCTTCTCTGGCCTGCAGAGATGAGGAATCCAGTCGGGGAGGCTTCGGCCTTGGAAACCAAGATCACGTATGGAGGCATGACTGGCACACAGGATGAGGGCATGGTGCCCCAGGTCAGTCAGCACCCTTGAAGCAGCCTGCACTCAGTCTACCTCACAAAGAAGCCCTCAAGAAAGACCCACTGGGGCTGGGGTAAGGATGTGCCCATCACAAGAGGGATGACCAAACAAATCATGGGACTCAAAGGGTCATAAGAAATGACCCAAGAGAACATGAGAATCCTGGAAGTAAATACGGCCAAGAGAAAAGCCACAGCGTAGAGACAGACTGGGAGACTGAGAAGCTGTGAGACTCTCTGAGGACCTCTGGGGTGTCCTCTGGACAGAAGAGGCAGTGGCCCAGGATGCAGGAGGAGACCCACGCCCCTGGGCACAGTCAGTGGGCAGATGGGCTTTTCTTCAAGACACTTATTTGTTAAAAAGTCTTGTTTTTCTTTGGGTGGAGAAGGTGATACAGTAGGCATAAGCAAGGGAGAAGGGGCTCCATATAGGATAGTCAAGAATGAAGGAAGGAAAGGGGAAGGAAGGAAGGAAGGAAGGAAGGAGGGAGGAAAGAAGCAAGGAGGGAGGGAGGAAGGGAGGGAGGTCACTGGATTATTTCTAACATATAAAGGAGAACAAAGGCAAAAGCAGGACAACTTTGAAAGCTGAATTTATTTTAATAAAAAAGAAATATCTATATTTTGGAAAAACCCAGGCTGTTCCATAGGTTTGTGCACAAGTCTCTCTTTCATTCTATGTACAGGAACAGGCCCAATTTCTTTAGCGCATGAGTTCAAGATTTTGTTTTTAGGAGCAGAGGCCTTGGAGCAAGGGTGGCTGGATTTAACTAAAGCGGTCACACTTTCCTGGCAAAGCCCTTTGGTACGTTCTCTTTGGCAAAGCAGACACTTTTACTATTCCCATTTTACAGATGGAAAAGGAGGGTTAAGTTAGTAGCCAGGGTCACACAGGGTAGGATTCCAAGCCAGGCCTCCCCTACCCAAGGGCAGCATACTCTGTCCTGCCCCTACGGCTTCCGCAGTGCCACCTCGGGCAGGTTACTGCCAGTCTTGGCCCTCTGTAAAAACAGGGACCTTCAAGTCCCCTTCCAGCTCCAAATCGGAGGTCTTAATCAGGGTGGACAGATTGAAATAAGTGAAGGGATATCAGGTCCTCAGGGACCCACCAAGCAAGGTTGCTCCTTCAGGACTCCTGGCACTAATGATACTGAGAGAGGTTTTCTGGGGGGCAGACTCCAATCATGAGACGGGGGAAAGCCCCCATATTCCAGAACCCCTGGAACGAGGTGCAAGGCTGACCTTGTTTCAGAAGGTCCCAGGAGGGGCCTCAGAGGTATGAGATGGCAAACCAAGACCAGTGTTTATTCTCATGCGATAAAACTGAAAACAGAACCAATTTTTTCTTCTGTCAGCCCAGCAGGATCAATCAATACACAGACCAAGTTCCCCTAAGTCTTGGCTCCAGCGAGGGAGATTTCATGGGTAATTGGGCTAGATAGCCAAATGAACCAGCCTCGGCAGAGCGCAGACCAGAGGCTTACAAAGCACTTTACACACACCAAGCCAGCCAGCATAGATCTACACCTACGCAGTAACCCGCACCCCCACAATGGGAGGCAAGAAACCACAACTACCTCCTGAGGGGGGAGCACCAGAGGGACAACTGTCCTCATGGCACAGATGAGCCCACTGAGGCCCAGAGAGAAAAAGGAGCTCAGCCCTGGTCACAGATCTAGCCTCTGTATTAGCACCACAGATCCAGAGGCCAACCAGCCATGGGTTAACCTTGTGCTCTCCTGGATTCCTTCTCAGAACAATGTGTCCAGATGCAGGAAACACACAACTTCCATGGAAGACGGCTCCAAATCCTACCTGAGGCACTTACTAGCGCAAGGCCTTTCATCCCTCAGCCTCAGTTTCCTCATCTTTAAAATGCAGGGAACAGTAAAGGACTACAGAAATGAAAGTATTGTCATTATATGATTAACTGTATTATAGAATATGATAATATAATATATTAATTACATTAAACAATGTTATATAGTAATTATCAATTATGTTATATAACACAACGTAGACACTATATATTAAACATTATAATATATTAATTATATTATACAATGTAATATATGCATGCAATAATATTAAAAATATTAAAGACCAGTTCCAGTCCAGTTGCCTCATTTTACAGTTGAGGAAACTGAGGCCCAGAGAGTGAAGTGATTTTCTCAGTGTCACACAGGTATTAAGCACCATATGTGGAATCCAAAGCCAGGCTTCCTGTTCACTCCTGGACTCAGGAAGGTGGAATGATCCAGCCTTGAGTCAGCCCTTCTGAGAAGGAAAGGAGCATGGTCAGCAGCCCACGTGGGACATGGGAAAGGAAAGAGAGAGTCACAACTGCGGGGGGAGTCAATGCCCCTGCTTCTGGGAGCTGGGCTCTGACAGCTGTTCCCTCCAGCTTCCAATCCCTGAATCCTGGACTCTCTGGTCCATAAGGAGGACTTAGGGACCATCTTGGATGCCTTAAAAGCAGCCTCTGAGTTCTGAGAGCCACCCCCAAGGACTGTGGGGGGCATCTGACAGAGGAGGCAGCTGAGGCCCAGGGCTGGACACACAGCTTAGCCAAGGTAATGAGGAGCACAGCCAGATTCAAACCTAGGTCTCTGACTACTATGAGATGGAAAGTTGAGTCACAGTAAAGTGAGAGTCTGTCCAACAGTATAGATTTTAAAAGAAGGAAATATATATAATGTACCTACTATGTGCCAGGAGTTGCGTGGGGTTCTGGGGCCAGACAAAGACAAAGAATGGAAAAACCTCTAAGCTCCAGGAGCCTGCAGGTACTGGAAGGATTTGGGGTGAGAAGTCCAGAGTTCGAATTCTGGCCTCTGCCACTTAGTAGCTGATTACAGACATTCTCCCGTGAGAATGGAAGGTCCTTGGAGCCAGGGCAGTTTTGTTGCTCCCATGCGTGTCCCCAGGGGCCTGGCAGGAGGTCTGGCAACTGGTAGGCCCTCAATAAATGCTTGCTGGCCGATGAGCTGAGTGATTTGGCCTTGGAGTAGGAAGACTTGAGCTCCCATTCTGCCTCAGATACAGCATAACCTCGGGCAAGTCCCTTAACCTCTCTCGGACTCAGTTTCCCTCATCTGTATATAAAAACACCACCTATTGCCCAACGTTGTGATAAGGTGTAAAGAGTTTCACAAACCTAAAAAGCTGGATGTAAAAATGCCAGCGACTGCTATTATTATCGACCAACTTTTGATCTGGCGCATAGTAGGCATTTTATCGAAGTTAGCGGAGTGATTGACAGATCATGCCCCTCCCTCTCTGGGCCTCCAGGGTCCCTTCTACCTCTCAGTCGGATCTGAGGAGCCCTGCCGATGAGAAACAGAAACCGAGTCTCTATTGTGTGTAGAAGACTGTTAGGTGGGAGGCAATCTAATTGGGGGGGGGGGGACACAATGTGAATTTCCCCAAACTCTCTGTGTGTGTGGACAGGACGGGGGTGGGGGTGGGGACTCTCCACACTGACTGTTCATTCTGTATTAAACCCTCAACTCACCAAATACAAAGTACTTAGGAATGGACGCTAATAGAAACAATTTTCACCAACTTTTTTTTTACTCTTGTGACTCATCAACAGCTGTTTTATTTTTTGTTTTAAATATCTTGGTTATAGAAGAAGTCCTCTGTGGGGGCGAAAACTGCCTGTGACACATCTGAATAAATCTGAGTTAGAAATAGAGTCTGTCAGTGGCTCCAACTAGCAGGAACCTCCCCCCAAGGGAGAGGGCTTTCCTTGAGGGATGAGGGGTGAGGAAGGGGAGGAGGGAAGGAGGGAAGAACGAGAGCTTAATCCTCCAATCAGCAGCACCAAGGCCTGGCCAAGACTGGGAAGTTCCCACTGAGGGTCTCCCTAGAGACACAACCCAAGAGCTGCCTAAGGGTCACACTGGAGCATGCCAAGGTGAGGGGGCGACTGCACCTGGAATCCCAGCCTGGCCACTTTCTGTGTGACCTGTGGCAAGTCAGTCAGCCTGCCTCATCCTCACTTTACTCATTTGTAAAATAAGGAGGCTGGATCTCACCGCCTCTAAACTCCTGTCCATCTCAAAGCCTATGGAGTTATAATCTCAGCCTCAGTTTACTCATCTTGATGTAAAAGCAGGGATGACCTCCAAGGCTCTTTCCAGCCTTCTACCTACAAGGAAGCTACGACTTAGTTTCTCAGCACAAACACAATATACTTTGTTTTAGTAAGTGATGTCCCAGATAAAGCAGGCTGACAAACAAAGGCCAAGGCATCACCAAGCCTCTTTCCTTCCTTAAAGGGGATGGCGAGGGGGAGAGGTACTCCCTCTCCATACAACACCGAGATGGCAGGACACTCCATCTCCAAAAAACCTGGAATTCACCCTGGTAATCCCTGGCACTATATAATGAAACCAAAAGAGTCCAGAGTCATCTAGCTACATTTCTCCTGCCAATGGACTGGTGAGGGGTGGGGGGAGAGGCCGCCAGGGTATGAGCTGGGCTGTCCTGGACTCTTGGATGTAGGTAGCTAAGGAATGCAGCAACTGAAATGCCAGGTTCAACTCTTCAGACACTTTCTAGCTGTGTGACCCTGGGTAAGCCACTTCATCTCTGTCTGCCTCAGTTTCTGTAAAATAGGGATAATAGCATCTACTTCCCAGGGTGGGCATCATGTGTAAAATGAAATAATATTTGTAAAAGTGTTTTTCAAACTTTAAGGCACTAAAAAAAGGTAGCAACTATTATTAGGAAGGACTTCATCACCCATCCTTGACACCCTCATTTTACTGATTAAGAAACTGAAGCCTAAAGTGTTCCACATTATTTGAATTTTAGCAGGATTTTCACCTGGCTATATCACCAACCCAGTTATTCTTGTGAGTACTTTTACTTGAAGCTATTAAAAATAGCTAAATGAGAAGGCACCCCCTTCCCCTTCTTTGAGGAGTGGGGCACCAGGGCAAACTTTTTCCATATGTTGGTCAGTGTTACTGAACAGGTTTCTCCCTCTTTTTCAGTCTTTTTTTGTTATAAGAATAAACCCTGGGAGGAATGAGGGTAAGGGGAGTGCCACATTAGGGAACGTACATGATACAAAAAACAAGACAATGGAAGAAGTCCATTTGGAGAGGTTGAGAAAAGATGGACCACTGACACACTCCCCTCCCTGTCCCTGAACCCAAGCCCTTCTCTGAAGAAATCAATCAGCGAGGCCTTTGGGTCTTCCTTTCTCATTCCCTTTGCTCCAATGTCTCCCCAGTATCTCCTAATGGAGAGGGCCCCTTGTCCTTGCCCAAACCTGCCAGGCTCCCTGCACACGGTCTGCTCCCTTCTTCCCCCCTCCCCACATGATTTCACCTCTTCAATCTTTTCCCATCTATTGAAAGCTTTCCTGATAACTTACATATATGCCCCAGCTCCACATGTCCTTAAGAAACTCCTTGCCTGATCTAACCATTTAGCCACCTCTCCTCTCCCTGATTTCAATATGCTGAAATCTGGCTTCCAAGTCTGTCATTCAAGTGAGCCCGCCCCCTCCAAAAGTAACGAATGAAGAAATGAAACGGTCATTTCTCACCCTGCAGCCTTGACACTGTCTGGTGGAGCCCCAACCCAGCAGATCACTGGTCAAACCCTTCCCTCTTCCCACTGTCTCTATCACTGCTGAGGCCAGCTCCACCGTCCCGGTCACCCAGGCTCACCACGGCATAGATCCAATCCTCATTCTTACCTTTATGATGTCTCTTGGTATGCCCCATCTCTCCCAGGACACTGCCCAGGTCCCATTACCTCTTATTGAGATGGCTGCAATAACTGCGTGTGTATGTGTGTGTGTGGGGGAGGGTGGGTTACCTACCTCCAGTCTCTCCCACCATCCTCCATTTACCTGCTAGGGGGTTCCCTAAAGCACAGGCCCAGTCACATGGCCTCCCCCACTCATGACACACTGGTGGGTCCCTATTACTTCTAAGAACAACAGGGAATCAGCAGGGTGGCTTCTAAGGCTGTCCTTTGGTACTTGATTTCCCCTCCATGAACCTACTCCATGACATATCTCCTCAGGCCTGCTTGGCGCACATGGTTCTAAATTTCCAGACTCCAGGCCTTTTTCCAGACTCCATGCCTGCTTTGCTCACCTCCTCCCAACTGCTCCAGCTTCCTCCAAGACAAAGCTCAAATCCCACTTTCTGGGAGAGGCCTTTCCCAAGCGCCCCTCTCTGGGCCTTCTCTCTGCAATGACCTTCCATTTACTATACACACCTACCTTACATGTATATAGTTATTTGTACATTGTCTCCCCCATTAAAATGTCAACTTCTTGACCATGTTTTTGCCAGTTTTTTTTACCCTGGTGCCTGGAACATCTGTTATCTGTTGTTCATTCATGTCAGTTGTGTCTGATTCTCTGTGACCCATTTGGGGTTTTCTTGGCAGAGATCCTGACCTGGTTGACTATTTCCTTCTCCAGCTCATTTTACAGAGGAGGAAACTGAGGCAAATAGCGTTAAGTGACTTGTTCAGTCACACAGCTACTAAGTGGCTGAGGCCAGATCTTAGCTTATGAAGATAAATCTTTCTGACTCCAGGCCCTCCACTTGATCCACGTACCACCTAACTGTCTCCAGGACCAACTTAAATAAGTGTTGACTAGCCAATCCCAGCTGTGAATGGGTCTCATCTGGAAAGCAATGGATACTAACAAGATCCGTATTCACATAGTGAATAGCAGTTCTCAAGCTGGCTGAAGCACACTTTTTTACTTTATTTTTCTTGGGGTTTTTTGGGTGTGTTTTCTTTTGCATCTTGGCTAATACGGAAATATGTTTTGCATGACTTCACATGTATAATCGATTATCTTGTTGCTGCCTTCTCAAAGAGTGGGGGAGGGCAGGGAGGCAAAGAATTTGCAACTTAAAGAATTTTAAATGAATGTTAAAAAGTGTTCACATGAACTTGTGAAATATTTAATGAAATAAACATTAAAAAAAAAAAGCCTAGTAACTCAGGTGTCCATGCCCTTTGACCCAGAGATGGTTCAGTTCTGGTCAAATAAACTTGAGGAAGTCAGACAGAAAGACCTTTCCTTCTGTAGGCCAAGCTGACAAACGCACAGAACTGGAAATCGAGATGTACATTGATTGAAGGACGACTAAAAAAATGTGACGGTGAATACTTTAGCACCATGAAAAGCAGCAAATGAGACCCACGGGGAGACCTACAAAACTGACTGTCTCAGGAGAAATCAGCCCACCCAGGAGAAGAGTCTACAGGAGACATCTAACCATGTGGAGGAACCATACACGGAAACTGATCAGGTGTATGTTTATGGCCCAATTTAGAAACTGACTGACCAAGATACAAGTTAAGCCGCCTCTCCCCTGGAATGGGGGTGGGAGGGAAAGGAATGCTGGGCCTGCAATCCATGCCTTGATTGATTCTGATAAACTGGGAATGCTGAGATGTACATTCAGAAATGACATAAAAACAAAGCTTCAACCTAAAAGCCATGGCCCATTGTTTGTACCATGAGGTTGATGTTTTTGGTTCTGCCACAAATGCTCTACTTCTCACACCTGTGGCAACTTTGTCTTAATTGGGGGTGGAGGTGTGTATGGGGGGGATAATGGGAAGAATTTGCTCCTTGGAGGAAGCTATTTTTTTTGGCAAAGGTTTCAACATGTTCTACAATTAATTATACTTTTAGGGGGAGCCAGGCTACTGATTTCATGGGGGGAGGGATTCCTAGTATGGAAACTCCCTCTACTGATATAGATGACCAGACTCGGGGGGAGGGAAGGGCTTAGAGGTCATTCCCTCCAAACCTTTCATTTTATATATGACAACACTGAGGTCCAAAAGGATGGAACTCCCTGTACCAGGTTCTAAGTATCAAAAGCAAGATTTCCAGGGCCATAAGGCTAGCACAGGCCAGGGGCAGAATTTTAACCCTGGTCTGGTGATTTTTAAAAAGTGGCCAGGGGCACAGAAGGGTCATACAGCAAAACTAGTGAGTATCAGACAGGCCTTCCTCCAGGTAGGTCCTTTTACAATTTTAAAAAAGTAGGCAGGGGCCTTTAGAGGTTAAGTGATTTACCCAAGGTCACCCACCTTTGTCAGTCTTGGAAACCTAGGTCTGGGGCACTGAGAGGTCAAGAGTCACACATCCTACTCCTGTTTGGGATGAGGCCTGGACCACCCCTCTGCCATGGCAAGCCTAGGTGACCGCCTCTGGGACTGGTGGCTACTCCGGAGCCAGAATAAGTCGGGGCCCCTCCAACATAGGCCCTGTAGGCTCTGCCAGAAAGCCCACCCTCCGGGGAAAACGCCCCAGTCCCCAACTCGTGTGTGGCACACCCTGGCTCCATGATCTACTGCACATCACTGAAACAAAAAAATCCACGCCAAATAACTTCCTAAGGGCCTGCCACGTGCCGGGCCCCGGGGATACCAAGCCACCCTGGCTCGGTCCAGCAGCAGCGGCGGCTCCGGGGCCCCATTTGGCCCCAGGCGCCTGGCAGGTCGTGGGCCCCGAGGACGCCGGGCTGCACAGCCCTTCCTGGGCCGGAGGACCCACTCTTGGGAGTGCCCTTGGAGCCCCGGCTCCCCCCACGTGCGCGCACACCTGTGCCACCTCCCCTGTCACACCTGCGGCAGGTGACCGGCCGCCCCAGGTCCCGCACGCTCCCCGCTCCCGCACGCCCAGCGAGCAGACTTCGGGCTCGGCGGCGCCTGGGGATGGGGGCGGGGAGTTGGCCGTGACTTTGGCGGCGGGAGGGGGAGGGGTGTCGGCCGTGACTTTGGCGGCGGCGGCGGGTGGGGGAGGGGAGCGGGGCCCGGCTCTGCGAGTTAAAGGGCTGCTCCCCGGCCCACGCGCCCCGCTCCACGCAGGCGGCCGGCCTAGTCTCCCCGGCAGGCCACGGGCCGCGCCCCCGGCGGAGCACCCCGGGCGGGCAGGGGCGGCTGCGGGCCCGCGTGCACGCGTGCATGTCGGCTCTCCTGCAAACAGGCGTGCATGCAGGCGTGCGGGCGCGGGGGCCGGGGCACGCGTGGCGCCCGCCCGCCCCGTCCTTCCTCCCCGTCCTCCTCCTCTCCCCCCCAGCCACGCCTAGCAACGGGCGCTGACAGGACGCAGCGGCGGCGGCCCCGGGGGTGGGGGTGGGGGAGGAGGAAGCGGAATGGCCGCCGCCCCCGCCCCGCCCTCCCTCCTTCCCCGCGGCGGCGGCGGCGGCGGCCGAGCCCTGACAGCTCGGGCCCGGCCGGGCCCGGACCCCGCAGACCCCCCGCGGCGCCCGCGCCCTCCCCCTCCCCCTCCCCGGAGCGGGCCCCCTCCCCTCCCCCCGGGCGGCGGGCGCGGCGGTACCGATGTGGTTGTCCTCGATGTGCTCGATGAGGTCGGCCAGGCTCGGGAAGTGCAGCCCGCAGCCCCCGAAGCGGCAGGTATTGGAGAAGAAGGAGGCGGCCGCGATGCCGGTCATGGTGGTACATCGGGGGCCCCCCTGGCGTCAGCTCCGCGAGTGCCGGCGACGCCGAGGGCGGGCGGGCGGGGGAGGGGAGGGAGCGCGCCCCCCCGCCGAGGGGCAGGGCCCGGGAGCCGGGGATGCAGCGCGAGCCCGCGAGCCCCGGGAGCGGCGGGAGGAGGCTGCGGCGGCAGCGGAGGGAGCGGCCGGGGGAGGGCCTGGGCTGGGCTGGGGGGAGGGGGAGGGGGAGCGAGGAGGCAGCCGCAGCTGGGAGGGGGAGGGAGCGGGCGGGCGGCCCTGCCACGGCCGTCCTGCTGCTGCCGCCGCGGCTCGGCCCGGCCCGGCGGGCAGCCCCTCACCTGGGCGGCCGCGGGCCGGCGTGCCAGGGTGCCAGTGCCGGTGTGTGCCTGCCCATCGGGGCCCCGGGCGCCTCCCGGCACCTGTTGGCGTGTCTGCCGGTGGCACGCCGAAGTGCACAGGGGACCCGGGAAAGGTAATTGTGTTCTCCATCCCTCCTCGAGGCTTTAACAAAGGCCAAAACTCACCGGAGACTCCTCCTAACTAATGGATTTTAATGAAGGGGTTTTTTTTTTGCCTCTAGGCTTAAAAAAAGTCTTATCTTTATTTAAATGTTTAAAAAAAGAGAATTCATGGATTGTGGAGTTTTTCCACCGCCTTGCGAAAGTAACTGTGTTGTCACTGCCCTTCCGGGAGCCCAGAGCCATCTTACACAGGACAGAAGCAAAGTGCCACCTCTTAGGGACCCTTTAACTGGGATGAGCAGGGCATCTTTCTTTTCACTAGCCTCTGAAAGGGAGTATTTCCTTCAAATACCTAATATATACATACACATGTATGTGTATATATACATATATTCACATACATAATCTATATCTACCCATCTCTGTATATATATATATACACACGCAGAGATATCGATATATTGATATCTATTTTATTTATCTATATATAGATACCTATGTGTATATATCTATATCTATAGATACCTATATGTACATATATCTATATCTATATATTATCTATATATCTATGTCTATCTATAAATACACACACAAACACAGGAGTTTTCACCAGACTGCCAAAAGAATTGGTGCCTGGAATAAGGTTAAGGGTCCCTCCTCGTGGATGGAGGACCAGCCCTGGTTTCTTCCCTGCCTCCTACACAGACTAGCAGGGTGAGCTTGGACCAGTCCCAGCCTTCAGCATCACCAAGAAACTCACAAGCTTGGCAGGTCTTCTGTAATTTACAATGTATCCAGGAGAGTTTCCTGAAACCCCACCCAGCTTCCACTCTACTCACAACGCCCTGGTAATAGGGAAAGTGCCTTGTAAACCTGAACCCACCATGTAAGCCAGCGTCTGTGATCTGTGTGGGAGAGGCTGGGAGCCTTCTTATCATCCCCACTAAATAGAGTGGAAAACTGAGGGTCACAGAGGTCAAAGGTCTTTCTTGACCTTTCTTACCCCTAGAGAGGGATAAAACCTGCCAGCACACACCAACTGCTCTTCAGGAGAGCTCTGCCTCCATCTCTCTGGGTTCTTTTATTAACCCAATTTTCACTCTGGGTTAACCTGATTTTCACTCTGGGGCAGACCTGCCTAGACCAAGAAGGCAGGAAAGGGGTTATTGAATGTTTATAGTCAGGTGACTGACCCTCAACTGGGAGGATGGGTTTCCCCACTCTGAGGTCCAAAGCCATCATATTGACAAATGAAACCCAGCTTCCCTCTACTGAGAAGCGAATTCTGTTTTCTCTAGTTTTCTCCTCTTAAGAATCCTGTTCTTCTTTTTTGCACCTATCTAGCCAGTGGGTCTTACCTTGCCAGCACACACTTCAGTGACCCCAGGAATTTTTCTAGACTATGGTCCATTAATAAGGATTTATTAAGCTCCTAAAGTCAAGCAATGGGAATACCAAGGCAGAAGTGAGGGGAGGGGTGAGTGCCACATGTACACATGGATAACATAAAGTGCTTTGCAAAGCTTAAAATGTACAAGAAATGCTAGCTAGTTATTATACATAAAATACATAAAAGTTTAGAATGGGTACAAACAGGGCAATTTTGTGCTATCTTTTAATCTTAATATATACTTTAAAAAAGCTAACACAAGTCTACATCTTCACATACAATCTGCTTTTTTATTTGTAAATTGAAACGTTTCTTAAGTTTTTAATAAAATAGAAAAAAAAGGTTAGTGCCCATCTGCAAAGGAGGGAGGAAAATCATCTTTAAAAACAAACCGGGTTTTTGACTTGAGATGCAGATAGAGAGAACTGGTTACTTGCTTTACATGGGTCCCCATCTCTAATGAAATTTCCAGTTGAGCCTAGACATGGGGCCCCTGGACTAGGACAGACAGGTACTATTTTTACTAAGTGTTTCTGAGAGATGCTTAGGTCTGTCTCAATGAGTGACCTGCCCAGTGTCTCATAGCAGCTAGACTGGATCAGAGGCCCCAGGGCTAACCCATCAGGGATACCAAACTATTTCCAAGATCTCCCAATCAATATTGCTGATTAAGTACACTGAATTTCTTTCCTTTCTCCTAATCTAGGAGCCTCCCCCAAGCAACTCTGTGGAGCTGGCAGAGGGGCATGACTGAGGATTTTAATATTCCCTCCCCCTCAAAATAAGTGTTACTATTACACAAGGTGATTGAAGCTGAGATGATGCCTTGGTTGGGTGGAGCTGAGGGCAGATGCCAAGACGGCCTCCTAGGGCCAAGTGAGGGCTGAGAGCTGGGACCAGGGCAGGACTGATAATGAGCCACGAGCCAGGACTGGAGGAGAGAGGGAGGAAGCCAGGGCCAGAGCAAGAGCCTGGATGGGGGAATTAGAATTTTTGGCTCCAGGAGGGTCCATTGAGCTGCTCAGGCTGGGGACTGCTTTCTGGCCAGTATATTCGAATTTGGCAGGGCTACACCAAGGCTGAGCCTTTGGCCAACATGGGGCCTCTCCTGCCACATCAGCCCCCACCACCCTTAGGCCTACAGGACATGTTTGTCTAAGGGGAGAGAGGGTGGGAGTATCTGAAATTCATAGGGCATGAGGAATTCAGAATGGGAGGTTTGGGAAACTTGCCCTTGGGAGATGGGGCCAGGTTCTGTGTAATTGACACTGCTCACTTAGTGCCCCCCAGTGGCATTCCCCAAGGTCATGCTCAGCATTCCAGTCAAGGGCATTTAGACTATCGGATGGATAGATGGATAGATGGATGGATGGATGGATGGATGGATGGATGGATGGATAGATGGATGATAGATCTGATAGATGTGATAGATGATAGCACCAAGGGAGTCTTTGTCACTGAAGACAAATGTCACCACTTGGGTGGGTATGAGATCTATCTCTTGGAAGACTTTCTGCTTCCTTTCTGTGTCTCTCAGTGACCCAAGCAACTCCCTGAGACTATCAATTGCCCACCAGTTACCAATGAGCAGGACCATTGAAATAGCAGATTCAGCTTCCTTTTCCCCATGTATTTCTCAGATTCTAATTTACCCTAGTTTTCTTTATACCTGGGTAGCAAGTGTGCTGTTGGTGACTACACAGATTTGCCATAAGGCAGCTACTATTCCCTCTCTTAAAAATGTGTGTGTATGTGTGTGTTCATCCTTTGTTGCCAAAAAAAGACCATGCCATCAGAAATAATGACATGACTTGCACTTGGCTTTGCTTTGAGTGGGGGAGGGCTGTGCAGGTCACCAGCCTCACTTCTCCTTCAGAGCCATCTGAATCCAGTTACCAGATATTCATCAGGATGACTGGAGATGACCCAGGATGAGGTAATTGGGGTTAAGTGACTTGCCCAAGGTCACACAACTAGTGAGTATCAAGTATGTGAGGTGAGATTTGAATTCAGGTCTTCCTGACTCCTGCACTGGTGCTCTATCCACTGCATCACCTAGCTGCCCTTCCCTTCCTTTTGAGGGGTTTGAGGTCATTTTCTAGAGCTGTAGCTTGAGGGCTCCCACGGGTATACTCCCTTAATGCATTATCACTTGATATCCATGGTCAGGCAGATAGTGAGCTTTTAGTTATACTAAGGTGGCATAGTTATCACAACAGCTACAAAACGCTTCCTTGGGAAGTCTCCACAACTTCTTTTGCCAGCACAAACCGAGTCTGGTGACCAGGAGCTGGAGGCTCTCTTCTCCCTTTCAGGGGATGTCTCTCAAGTTCCTCGTTGGCTTTTTGACCGAGCTTCTTATAGAGCCTCGCCACTGTCTTGTCTCAATTTCTGTTTGTCCTGACTCCCAGTGTAGACCCTGTCACCCCTCATCACTGCTGCTACCACTCCAAAGAAAAGTCCAAATCTGACTTTCCAGAGTTCACAAAGTCCTTCTCCAGCTAACAGGCAAAGAGACTGAGGCCAAAGTTGGGGATCTAGCAATCCTACTTAAAGAATTCCTTCTCAGGGTCTTCCATCACTTTAGTGCCAGATGATCAGACACTCAGGTTCTCAATTAGTATGCTGGTTTATCCCAAACCCATCAAGTGTGACCAAGGTTTCCCCAGCAATGAGAACCTATGTTCATGTTCTCTCTCTCTCTCTCTCTCTCCATATATATACAAACATGCACACACACATATTGTTCCATAACATTACTCCATGTTATCCAGTGGCTTTCAAGACCTTCTGTGAAAATAATCAAGGACTTTTCCAGCTTAATCTAAAGTCTTGGATTATCACCTATGAACTGGCATCTATAGAGGTATTTAGGCCTCATTCACACCCAACACAGTTTCTGATTGGTCCAATCTAGAAGACTGGTTTCTATAATTATTGCGGTAGGGCTATAACATTTCTCTAATACTTGTCTAGAGAGGGAGTGGGGAAAAGGAGTGGTTCTAGGGAAAGAGCCGCTTCAATCAGAAATACAAGGTTCAAGCCCAGCCTTTACCTTACTCTGGTGGAGTAAACCCATTTTTTAGGGTCCTAGTGAACTTGCTATTACAGAGAAAGAACCAATCTACCTTGGTCAAGGGAATTCCCCACACCAACCAAATCACAGGTCTAGCTCACTTCCCACAAAAAAATAAAACCTGTTTTATCAACATACTTGGATTATAAAGTCCTTGAGAGCAAGGATCATTTGTGTAAGCTTTTAATTCTCTACTCTTCCCTTCTCTGACTAGCACAATACCTTTTAAATAATGGTGCCTTATACTGAATCAAAGATTTATATTTCAGATAACTTTTTCCTCTACAGTCAGTTGAAGATTTGTATATTTCCTTTGGAATAGGCAATTATTTAGTAAAGAATGGCTGCAAAGTGCAGAATGGAAGTCATTTTGTTACTCCATTGTTAACCTATGAAAAATCTCTGCATAGATGTATACATATACATATATACATATATATTTCTTTAAAAATGGTAAAATCAACCTCACAGTTTCTCATACAGTACTTTTTCCTGTTATTCTTTGTACCTTGAAATGTTTGTGGATGATTGTTAAGTTCATAATAAAACAGAAAAAAATGGAGAAGAATGACTTCAGAGAGAGAATCCCCCTGAGCTCATGGGAAGCAATTCCCCTAATACTATTTCTACTTCCTCTTCTCTCTCTCTCCATCTCCCATCTGTTGTCCTCTCTCTCTCTGTCTCTTTCTCTCTCTCCCCTCCTCCTCCCCAATCCCCTTCCCTTCTTTTTCTCTCTTTCCCCCCCTTTTCTGCTTCTGCCTCTCCCAAGTCAGAAGCTTATCCTTAAATATATTGGCAACACACAATGTTTCTTTTAAAAACTTTTCACTTTGCTGTGTACTGCTATTGAAAATATTTGTTTCAAGGAGGGGGAATAGTAACTATATTGGGCAGAGTCAGAATCGAGTTTATTAAGAAATCTAAAGTGTTCCCCACAAGCTAGGTCTTAAAGCAAACATCCCCACCCCTTCTAACTGCTTGCCCAAAATACTCAGCACTTATAAGCCCAGGATTGACGCCTTTAGCCATTCCTTGTGCCAGTGGGTTGGATTCCCCTAGAGAGTGGCTGACTGTATCTTTCTGTCAGTGTCTAGGAATAATCATGAGAGCTTGATGTTCTCTGATACTATAACACACAAGCTCCCCAATATCAGTTACCTGTTAATTTCTCCCCAACATCTTGCAATCAGTGGAGCAATTGATTTCTCCTTAATATCTAAGCACTGATAACTACCAATATTATTTTGAGCAGTGATCTCTTCTTAATATTAATTAACCAATTAACATCAATTAGTTTTCACAAAAAGATATTTACTGGAGTGACATAACAAGACCCAAAGGACAAAAACCTCTGAAACCAACAAAACACCCTTCTCTCCTTCCTTGGTCCCTGGGAGAGAATGGACTCAGACTCAGAAGTTGACACAAATCATGTTCCCCACCCCATTCCACCACCACATTCATGACGAGTTATGGCATGGCCATAGGACACAGTGTCTTAGGTACCAGGCTGGGGCCCAGGGGTTGGTGAGTCCAAAAACTTTAATTGCCTACTGTGTGCAGGTACTTCTTTGAGCACTGTGGAAACACAAAGGCCTGCAATGGTTCCTCACCTGGGTTAGGCTACTTTGTCCACCAGTAGACTTGGGTGTGGCTGCTAGGTGACAGACATCTGATGGTTCTAGTTTTGACACTCACAAGCTTGTGACCCGATCCATTTCACCCCCTGTACTCCATTACCTAAAACTGGGAAAGAACACTCTACAGAGGTACAAACAACAGCATCATGTGTCCGTGGCCCCATGGCAGCCCAGGTGTGGAGACAGGCAGCTGTCAGCATCAGCCTCAGCTTCTTTCGGGACCACCTCTGTTTCTACCCCATCTGGGGTTTTCTTGACAAAGATACCAGAGGGGTTTGCCATCTCCTTCTCCAGCTCATTTTACAGATGAGGAAACTGAGGCAAACAGGGTTGAGTGACTTGCCCAGGGTCACACAGCTAGGAAGTGTCTGAGGGCAGATTTGAACTTGGAAAGATGAGTCCTCCTGACTCCAGGCATAGTGCTCTGTCCACTGTTCCCCTAGTTGCCCACCTGTTACTTCTTTGAGCATACCTTTCCCCCTGAAAGGTAATGCCACTCCCCGGGTGGTGACTCTTGGTGCGCGTCCCCTTCTGTGGCCAAGTGTCAGTGATGTCATCCATCCACATTTTGGTGGATTCTGAGTCAGAACAGACGTTCTCCCTGGCAGTGGGCCAGGTAGGGAATGCGGAGGTCAGGCTTTCTGCAGACGTTGTGACCTTTGGTGTTTTAGTGAACCCATTTCATAGATGAGGAAACTGAGACCAACAGAGTTGAGGTGACTTGCCGAGAGTCACACTGGAGAAGGGAAAGAAAAGAAAATAAGCATTTTTAGTGCCTAGTATGTGCTGTGTGTTTTAAAGTACAATCCTGGGAGGTAGGTGCCGTTTATTATTTCCATTTTCCAGATGAGAAAATGGAGGCAAACAAGGTTAAGTGATTTGCCCAGGGTCACATAGCAAGTAAATGGCTGAGGCTGGATTTGAATTTAGG
>CM053770.1:15027132-15052140 GCA_028658325.1 Potorous gilbertii
CACACTGGAGAAGGGAAAGAAAAGAAAATAAGCATTTTTAGTGCCTAGTATGTGCTGTGTGTTTTAAAGTACAATCCTGGGAGGTAGGTGCCGTTTATTATTTCCATTTTCCAGATGAGAAAATGGAGGCAAACAAGGTTAAGTGATTTGCCCAGGGTCACATAGCAAGTAAATGGCTGAGGCTGGATTTGAATTTAGGCTGAGGCTGGATTTGAATAATAGTATTTCTCCTTCCTCCTCAGTGGAAGTGCACTAGGGGAGAGAAAGAACTTTCTTCTGCTTGTGACTTTTTGTATGCATGCTGGGCTCTGGCTCAGCAGTCAGTGAAAAAACTTGACTCTAGCAGCCACCAGGAAACCATCATCCCAACCTGCTCTGCATTAGGGTAGAGCTCTTTCATTAAGCTCCATCCCACATTCAGGATCATGATATTTCCATGTGGATTGTCAACAGGCACAGCACATTGCATGTGCCCAAGGGCTAGGTTCCAGTCCTCCTCCTTCCTCCCTCCTTATACTCCTTTATCTTCCAGCTCGTTGATGAGGCTGAGAGCTCCTCCAAGACACAGATGGACACCCCTCCATGCCTGCCAGCGTAGGTCCTCCCAGAAGTTTTCCAGGGACCCAGCCAGCATGTCCTCAAGAGTCTGTCTCAAGCTCTTCTCAAAGTGCGTGAACACCAGGAGAATGGGGGACATCCACTGGTTATCCTTTACTTTTTAACATCAGATTTAGAGCCTTCCCTCATTCAACCTTGTCATCTTACTCAGATATGACTTGTCTGGCCTTACTTGGCAGCAAATGACAGTCAGGGTTCTGATCTAGGTGCTTTGACTCTGACATAGGCTCTTGCTTTACAGCACTGAGCTGTCATTTTCACTGAGGAACAGGAGAGCTGTATTGACTGGTTAGTTACACAGCTGCTTGGAAGGGGGCAGTCCTAGGTCCATCATGGATCTCATGGAGTGTGAGATCTCCCTGTGATGGCAGCTCCTGGGGAGTCTCCAAATCTGTTGTCACGATTACCCACGGAATGAATGAATGAAGGGCTTATCGGCAGTGCTTTGGATGGAAGGCAGAGGGGACCTAGGAGGAGGAAGGGGACCGAGCATCTATATAGTGCCTACTATGTGCCATGCTAAGTGATGTTTAAACCATTATTATCTCATGTGATCTTCACAACAACCTAGGTGTGTTCTTGTTCAGTCATTTCAGTTGTGTCTGACTCATCATGACCCCATTTGGAGTTTTTTTGGCAAATGAGGTTTGCTATTTCCTTCTCCAGCTATTTTACAGATGAGGAAACTGAGGCAGACAGGGTGAAGTGATTTGCCCAGGGTCATCTAGCTAGTACATGACTGAGGCCAGATTTAAGGTCAGATCTTCCTGAATCCGGCCTCAGACACTTTCTGGCTATGTGACCCTGGACAAGTCACCTAACCCTGTCTGCCTCAATTTCCTTATCTGTAAAATGAGCAGGATGAGAAAATGGTCAACCCTTTTAGTATCTTTGCCAAGAAAACCCCAAATGGTGTCACGAAGAGTCAGACTGAAATGACTGAACAACAACCACACAGAATGCCGATCTAGTTCTTTTCTTGTGTATAGTTGGTGCTTAATAAAGATTTGGATTGACTTGAATGCTGCACACCGCTGTTCTCTGTTCCTTATTCCCGTAACTAACATGCCAGAGCCCAGGTGTAGGAAGGGCTCTGTAGGATGGCTGGGACCAGATCAGAGTGCATATGGGAAATGTTTAACAAAATCCATAGATTTACAGTGCAACATAGATGATGTTAATTTATGGTTTCTAAATAAACCCGCAGCTGCAGGGATATCTTCTAATTTGTGTCTGATCCCACTGCAGTTTGGGGTTGTTTTAGTTGTAACCCATTTGGGATTTCCTTGGCAGAGATACTGGAGGGGTTGGCTGCTTCCTTCTCTGGCTCATTTGACAGATATGGAAACTGAGGCAGATGGCTGAAGTGACTAGCCCAGGGTCACACAGCTAGGAAGTGTCTGACACTGGATTTGAACTCAGGAAAATGAGTCTCCCCAACTCTAGGCCCCCCATACCTGCTCTCATTTCAGCTTACATTAACTCTAAACTTGTCCCTTCCTACCTCCTTGCCCAGAGCTCCCAGTTCTGCCCCCAGAGGTTGGGCAGCACAAAGCTCTTCCACTCCCTCTGATTTCCTAGAGTGGTTGGAGTGTCACAGCCTTGCAGGATAAACAGAGAGCTTTCTTTCTTCTCCCTGCATCAATTCCTCCTTTTCTCATCTTTCAAGAGATGATTTACAGTTCAGATTTTCCCTCCTTGAGATTTTTTCTCCTTGATACTAAAACCAGATCCATCTTCCTTATCCCCGTTATACTACACAGAGAGGCAGTATGCACAGTAGGACACGTCTGCAGGTGTTTTTGAGGGTTAGGACCAGGGTAGTCCCAAGCATTTATTCCTCGAGCTAGAAAATGCCCCCATGCAAGGCTACCTGGGAGAAACTTGAGTTTCATTCTGGACACCCATATCTAAACTTGAACTGAATCAGAATGACCCCTGCTGGAGATAGCCTGGTCCAGGGGCTGGGACAGGCACCCCTGGTTATAGGTACAGAGTCCGGGAGAAATTCCCCTTACTGAAATTCACCTTACTTACCTTTCTGGATCTGTTTCCTCATGTGAAAAATGAGACAATAATATGTGAATTACCCACCCCACAGCCTCAAGAGAAATGATGTCTGCAAAGCATTTAGCAAACTCCAAGGCACTTTTGAGTCAGTTTTTATCATAACTGTTCTATAAGTAATTTATAAGTCATATTCCCACATGTCACATATACACATTTATAATTAACATGTATGTATATTTGTTGTATATTAATAATTACATATAATATATATCATAAGCCCTAAAGCATTTTAGAAGTTAATGATCATGATTATATATAATGAATACACTTGTATTTCTATATATCATGTATGAATATTTATAATATGTATAATAAATATTTTAGGATCATCAGCTGTTATTACATAAACTTTATTAGACTTTTTAGAGAAAGGAACTAGAATAATTCTTCACCTGTCTAGTGGTTATCTAGGGAGTGACTTTATTTATCCAGAGAAGACATGAGAAGCAGGACTTTGGTTAAAGTAGTGTCTTAGAAGTAAACACACTGACTGCAGCAAGAAGTGATCCCCCCAAAACCAGAGAGTAACAATGTGGGCACAGACGGCTAAAAGGAGTCCTGGTGGGAGCGGGTGACAGGGGTGCATCTCTGCACTCGGATGGGAATGCTGCTCTTGCTGCTGAAGTGATCACTTCTGTATTAGACTTTTTGACTGCTTTCTCACTCTACTGACTATTATTGAGTTTGGGGTCCACTAAAATCCCTGTATCTTTTTCAGAGCAACTGATAGGTCACCACACCTCCTCTATCTTAGACTTGTGAAGCTGATTTTTTTATACCCAAGTGCAAGAGTTTATATTTATCCCTCATAATCATAGCTAGAACTTTAGCTAGAATAACTAAAATAAAAATGGTTAGTATTAGCTGGAATTTTCATAGCACTTTAAGGTTTGCAAAGAGCTTTATAAATAATATCTCTATCTTCACAACCCTAGGAGGTAGAAATTATCTTAATTCCCTTTTAATAAGTGAGAAAACTGAACCAGGAGGTGGGTAAGTGACTTGTTCAGGGTCACACAGCTAGGTGGTATCAGAGGCTGAATTTGAGCTCAGGTCTTCCTGGCTCTAAATCTAGGGCTCCATACACAGTGATAATTACTCTAATGTAGCAGATCTTTTTGGTACCTTACTTTGGAGCCTGATATTGGCCTAATACTGCTGTGTTAGATATCCCCCAGACATGTACCATTTGCAAATTCGATGAAGATACTAACTGCCTTTATCCAGGCCAGCCCAGGGCCCATCACAGATGGCTGGGGCATGCTGCTGGAGACCTCCTGCCTCAGTGACATTGAACCATTACAACCACCTTTGAATGGGTCTGGCCAACCAATTCTGACAGCATTACTGTCTGATCCCCATCTCTTCATCTCCTCCCCAATAGAAGCCTGAGATATTTTACCAAAAACTGCTAAAACTTAGATAAACCATAGCCACAGCATCCCCCTCATCTACTCATTTAATAACCCTGTCAAACAAAGAAATAAGGTTAGTATGGCATCACCCTTTCTTGACAAAGCCATGGTGGCCTTTGTAATCATCACTGCCCTTTCTGGATTTGTACAAACTGTCTCTTTACTGACCCATTCTAGAACGTTCCTGGAAAGTGAAATCAAGAACTCTAAAAATTGCAAAAAATTTTTTTTTAAAGCTCAGGACAACATTTACCCTTCTCCGTCTTACGGCATATTTCCTATATCACATGATCTTTCAAATGTCACAGGCAATGGCTTAGTTATAAAAACTGCCATTCTTTTCAGGACCCGAGGATGTCGTCCCTCTTGACCAAGTGACTACATGTCAATAATCAGCATTTTTGTTATGATGATGTATAGTATGAAAAACAAATATTCTGATTTGCAAAAATGCTTTACAGCCATTATCCCATAAACCTTTGAGGTCAGTATGATAGGTGTTACTGTCCACATTTTAAATAATAATAATATTAGTTAGCATTTATATGGTACTCTAAGGTTTGTAAAACATATTACATACATTCTCTTATTTTATCCTCTGGGAAGCAGGTGCTGCTATTATCCATATTTTACAGGTAAGGAAACTGAGGCAGACAGAGGTTAGGGGACTTGACCAAGGTCACACAACTAGTAAACGTTTGAGGAAGAGTTTGAACAAAGGACTTCCTGAGTCAGTCCATTGTTCATCCCTTGCTCCACCGAGAGGAGGCAAATGAAGCTCAGAGAACCCTGCCCTGACCAGGCTTACCTCCTCAGACTGCCTGACAAAGGCACCTTGCTCAGGGTGCCTCATCATCTAAGGAACAAGACCAGCTGCTGGGGAAGGAGCATCTCTTTTGTGTTGGATAATCACCAAGGATACCTCATTTCCTTTCCTCCATAGTTCATAGAAACATCTTCTGTTTTCTCAATGAATGACTCCTGCTCCTGACTGCCTCCTCAGGCTTACTCTCCTCACCTCCTGGCTGGGTGTTGAGACCCCCTTTTGTCCCTTTCTTCCCAGCAAGTTTAGCAAACAGCCACTCCCCAGTCTCAAGCAGCTGGTGGGATAGACAGACAGCTGAGGAGGCCTTGGCAGCTAGGCTTCCTGGTGCTTTCCTGGGTCCTTCCCTCCAAGTGCATCTGGTGGCTATCCTCAGGGGCTCTCCATCCCAGCAGCTACTTAAGTGTTCTGGCCAAGGTCTGCTGGGCTCCTCTCTGACAGTGTTCACAGCATCAGACCCCTAGAGAGCACACATGGGTTCCTGTTGTCTCTTGGTCCAATCCTACAAAGGCATTCAAGGAGGGAAGCCAGCTCTCTGGTCCAGGGATGGATGGAGCTTCAACATTCCAGAAATTACTTCATTGCAGAAGAAAAGCAGTTTACTCTAGTAGATTGTTGTGTTTGTCCTTGGTTTTCCAAGACCACCATGACATCAGGGAGATGATGACATGACCTGCAGTTGACTTTGATTTGAGGGAGGGAGAGTTGTGCAAGATCACCAGCTTCACTTTCTCCTCCAGAGCCATCTGGGTCCAGGGGCCAAGATATTCATCAGGATGACTAGAGATGGCCCAGGATGCCATGGGATACCCTGGCCCTAAAGTGCTGGGCTTAGAGTCAGGAAAACCTAGGTTCGAATGTGACACTTACTAGCTGTGTGACTCTGAGCCAATCACTTAACCCTCCTGGGTTTTAGACCACTATCTAGGACTGGCTTGTTATGTGGTTGTGACAACATGGGGGATTTCCCCCACAGAGACCTTCTGGCACCATCTGGGACCTCCTTACTTTAGAATATGCTCCTGTGACCTGCTTAACCCCAACATCCCTCAACCAAGAAGGCTCCTTGAGCTCCCACCAGGGCTGCCATTTTGGGGAGGTGTTGGGGGCAGCCAACCTTCCTTCCAGGTTTTAATACCATTCCCCCTATTTCCTTCATTTGTCTTCACCTCTTGAGTGGGTGTTTCTCTTCCCCCGCCCCCCCCCCCCCACTCCAACTCCTGTTGGAATGTAGGTTTCTTCAGGGAGGACCTTTTGCAACTTGATTTTTTCACCAATAAGGGCTCTAAGGCTGTAAGCTGTAGAGCTGTCCAGGTTTATAATAGGAAGCTAGGAGACTCTCTAGTCCCAGCCCCTTAATTTTACATGTGGAGAAACTGAGACTGAAAGTGCTAAGGTGACTTGCCTGAGGTCACACAGATAGTCAAGAGCAAGGGCAGGATTCGATTCCAGGCCCTTGGACTCTAGAGGCTGTTCTGTTTCCATTTATCCTGCTGGCTCATGGACAGTCTCTTTCCCTTTTTTAAAAAATGAGTTTTTATTGATGACATCTGTTTCTTACATCAGTTGTCCCAAGCATCCCTCCCTTGGTCCCTCCCAGGGAGTTCCCTTCTCTAATATCATCTCCCATCCAGTGAAACAACAACAACAGTTTGGTTTCCATCGAGGTGAGTTCTCTCTAAGGAGCCTGGGCTCAGCCCCTAGTTCCAGTTGTGCAGAGGAACAGTCAGAATACCTCGAGGAAGGATGAAAACATTCACCACTTTGGGAAGGAGAATTTATCTGAAATTTGCCCCTTCCAACTCCCAGCTCCTTCCTATTCTTCATTGTTTCAGTCGTGTCTAACTCTCCTGACCTTATTTGAGGTTTTCTTGGCAAAGATACTGGTCTCCAGCTCTTTCTGCAAGTGAGGAAACTGAGGCAAATAGGGTGGAGTGACTTACCCAGGGTCACACAGCTAGTAAGAGTCTGAGGCTGAATTTGAACTCAGGTCTTCTTAACTCCAGGCCTGGCATTCTATCCACTGTACCTCCTGGCTGCCCTCCCCATCCTTTAAGGGATCCTCTTTGAGGATTTGGCCAATAAATTAGCCCTACCTATTACCCTGTAGGTTTCCATTTTGTTCTCTCTCCACCTTAAATTCCAAGCTAAAGAACCCATCTTTTCTATTCTGTCCTCAAGTAACCACTCTTATCCCCTGCCCTCCTCACCCTCACCTTCTCCCTCTTCTCTTTCTCCATGCTGAAATGAGATAATATTTGCTTTGCATAATAGAGACAGACCCACAAAGACCTACTTTCAAAGAACCCCTCTGAACTGTGGGGTCATGGACAAGCCCGTTAATAGCCCAGAGCCTCAGTTTCCCTTTCTGTAAAGTGAATCTGATCAAGGTACCCTGGGTACAAGCCTTACAGGGCCAAGTTCCAGTGAGATCACTTGGGTAACTTGTGTGGCCTGTTGTTAAAAATGTCAGTTTTTATTACTGTTGCCAAAATGTTAGGAGAAATCATCAGGGACCATAAGAGCTGCTCCGGATGGGAGGGACTTTATTAATGTGAAGTAACAGCGTTCTGTCCTTGGAAAATGGGCATCCCTGCTTTCCTCCAAGCACAGGGGATGAGGCTCATTTGTCCCTGTAGGGCCCAGGCCTGGAGTATACAGCAGTGTGCTGGAACATGGGAAATAAAGCATCCGTAGGCCATTTGTTGCCTAGAGGAAGTCCTGAACACCTACTTGGGTGTGTTCCAGCTGGTGCTGTCTTCTTTAATCAAAAGGCCCCCACTGCAAAGCAAAAGGCTTTTTTTTTTCTTTTTCCCCTCCTCCTCCTCACAAAGTGGAAGATCAAAACTGGACTAGGAAACTGAACTTAACCAATCAGTCAGTCAACAAACATTTATTAAGCACTGTGTGCCAGGCATTGTGCTAGATGCTAAGGATATAAGTATGAAAAATGAAACACTCCTGCTTGCATGGAATGGGAGAAACAGGTAATAAGCACGTGTGTGTGTACAAAATATACACATACACGCATACATAATACAATAGCCTAGATAGTGCAAATATAGAGACAGATACATGCAAAGCAGTTAAATACAAGGTAGCTTAGTAGGGAAAGTGTTAGTGTTTGGGGGGATCAGGAAATGGTAGAAATGGTGCCTAAACTATTACCTAAGGGAAGAGAAGGGGTTGAGTGACAGTGTCTTCCTGAGAACCTGCCAGCACAAAGGCAGTTAGTCAGTCAGTCAGTAAGCAGTTATTAAGTGACCACTATTTGCCAAACCTCATGCTGAGAGAGGATATACAAAAAGCCCTCAAAGAGCTTATAATCCAGTGGGGGAGACAACGAGTAAATAACTTTTTTTGTCTTTTTCCCCCCAAAATTTATTAATTTGTTTTCGGTTGACAACAATAAATAACTTTTAAAAAGAAGATATAGTTAGGATAAATTGGAAATAATTAGAGGGGAAAATGCCAGCATTAAGGGGGATCTTGTAGAAGGTGAGATTTTAGTGTGCCCTAGAAGGAAGCTAGGAGGTAAGGAAAAGCGGGGAGAGGATTCCTTGTGTGAATCAGCCTGAGAAAATGCCCAGAGATTCAGGAGGTGAACCAAACCAAAAACCTGCCTCAGACACTTATCAGCAGTGTGAGCCTAGGCAAGTCCCTTAACTTGTTACTCAGTTTCCTCATCTGTATCATAAAGAATGTAGACTCAATGACCACTAAGGTGACCCTCTCATCTTTGCATCTATGGGGCTATGCTCCCTCCTTTCTTCTTTGTGGAAGCGTCCCATATGTGGAAGGAAGGAGGAAACAATCCTGACCCGTGGGCACACAGGGCTCTGGAGGAGGCTGAGGGGCTGGAGACCAAGAGAACATAATAAGATATTGCTTTGTGAGTGGGAAGTCACAATGACCAGGCAATTAGTACACCTTAATATTGACACAACGACAGATTTACATTACAGAGATCACAGGATCAGAGATGTAAGCCTGTTAGGAATCTTGTTTGCTTTCTATAGGAGGGAACCAAGGCCCACTCAGGGCAGGTCAGTTGCCCTAGGTCACATAAAGTGAGCCGGGATTTGGACCATTGCACCAGATGCTGTTAATACTAACATCTCATTTTTCTTACCATTTTCGGTGGTGTTCAAATAGAAAGAGTCTTGGGCTGAGTCACTATGTGCTAGTAATCTCCTTCCATTTAATATTCTACAGACTGATGCACAGGTGGATTAAATGGCTGCTTTCTGTAGTTGATTAAAAGCATTAGGATGTCAGCCCATCTTCTATCTATAGGCTCAGTTAGAGCCTCCTTGGTATAACTCCAGTAGCAGACAGAATGATGGGGATAGTATGTACCTCATCCTATTTTCACATCATTTTTATTTCTTCTGCTAAGTCCATATTCTGAAATTTTCAATATATCTTGGGAATTATGAGTATTTGACATGGACACAACTATAAAAATGTTCTTAAATTTTTACATATCAATGATACATCAATGTGATTGTGGGAAATGTTTGTTCTGATAATGGTCTATTTCTGGGACAGTTTATTGACTGAAATTTCAAGAATACATTGAAACATTTTATATACATACATATATATATATATGAGAGAGAGAGACAGACACACACACACACACACACACACACACACAGAGAGGATTTATCATGTTAGTTTGTAAAAACTATAGAACTTCTAGTATATGGTTCCAGCCACTAGCTCAGATCTCACTAGGTAGTTAGTAGGGGCTAAACTTTTGCATCCTGCAGGAATGCACTGCTCACTTTATACAATTTCCTTCTATACTCTGCATTAATCATTAAGTCCAGGCTCTTTAAGGATAATCGTATGTGATTTCTGGTAGTTATAGCCTGGAGTTGAATGACTGTATAAATCTTTCCATATCTATAAACAAATCCACATGACTCAACAATTTGCCTGACACTTCTTTGTTGAGATATTATTGTTTAGGTTCATGTGGATGTTACCCACAGAGGGCCTTCTGAGTCTACTCTTGGATCGTAGCCATGATTTTCCCCAAGTGGTAAGCCACTTTCAATTACATCGGACACATCCACTGATGTTATTTATTGCCAGACTTTATTATTGCTCAGTGAAATGACTTGTTTCAAAATATTCCTTAAGTCAGTGGGAACAAACAAATAGAAATGGATCTAGGCAGGCTGCAGATTGACTAGAAAACCACTAATTAACATTATCTATATTTTTTGTATTTTTATGTATTTTGTTAAACATTTCCCAATTATATTTTAGATCTGGTTAGGCAAACTCAGGAGTGAATCCAACACTTCAAGTATTCTTACAGAAATCTACTTAATTCAAAAATATTTCTGTAAGTTTCCAGCCTGTTTATCATGTTCTCAAGAAACTTTATCTATCCTCTTAAAAAAAGAGACCTAGAATTATTCATCTTTCTCCAGCTGCTTTAGAGTGATGAGACTGTGGCTCACATGTCATACATGTTTTTGTTAGAACATTTGCCAAATCTGCTTAACCTATTCTGCAGTTTTCAAAGTAGGTGTTGACCAGGATTGTATAGGTGGCAAATAACTTTAAATGTATTCTTGAGCCTTGATTTCAGGCCACCAGGGAGTCTCGTCATCCTTATCCAGGGATTTCTTCTTTGTTCTTGATGTGACTTGCCTGGAGAAGACCAAGGCATTTAAAAGTGAAGCCTTCCCCCATTAGATTCACATGACCCCTGTTTTCAGGCTTGAGTTCTTCAGTATCTACCTTCCCTTGACCCACATGAAACATTTTAAACTTAGGTCTAAGTGACATTGTAGCATCCTTGGAGAAAGATCCCATCAGATGGAGAAAATGGGAAACAATTTTGGGTGGAGCCACGTAAGTTATCTGTGTACATTGAGTAATAGTTTCATGTTTTGGTAGGACTCTAACTTAAAAGTGACATTTATCTCTGTGTAGAAGAGCTAACCATGGATTAGTTTTAAGGGTAGGCAGAACCATTACAGGTTCCGAAAAATTCCACATCTACTGTTGCTGTTACTACCAGTATCATTATGATACAGTGAGCAGAGTGGAGGAAAATCAGAAACTTAAAGTAACCGAGGACCTCCACTCTAATTATAGTGCCAGAGACTGGGAAGGATAGATGAGACCTCAAATTTATATGATGCTTACTGTGTGCCAGGCATTTTGCTGAGTGTTTTGTGCTTATCTCACTTGATCCTCACAACCATCCTGGGAGGGAGGTACTGTCATTATCCCCATTTTACAGATGAGGAAACTGAGGCAAACAGCAGTGATTTGTCCAGGGTCACACAAAAATAAGTGTCTGAGGCTGAATTTGAACTCGTCTTCCTGACTTTGGGCCCAGTGCTCTATCCACTGTGCCACATAGCTGACCATAATGGAGATAAAATTCCAGAGAGAACGCCCTTCACTAAAGCAGGTGCTGCCTGCAGAGGGGCAGCAGGATGTAGTTGCTGGAGAGGGGGTTGACCCTCCCAGTTTCTGCAGCATCTTTCTGAGGAGCTCCTATTCACTTTCAGGGCATGCCACCCTCCAATTCACCATGCTGTCCTAGAGACTGGACATGGACTTTTGTCAGGAAGGGGTTTGGCAGGCATTGAGCTTTTAAAAAGCGAGTGAAACCTCCCCTTGCTGCTCTGCACACTCTCTAACCAACAGGGCACGTAGAGAGCTGTGCCTCTCCAGGATGACATTTTGGCTTCTGCCAGGTTCAGGCTGTCCCCCGTGTCTGAATGTACTCCCTCTCCGCCACCTTTTAGAATCATCTCCCTTCAAAGTTCAGCTCAGCTCAAGTGGCGCATCCTTCCTTGAGGCCCTCTTGAAAGGTGTTCTTTCTCCCTCCTTGGCCTTTCCCAGAGTGCTCTGCCTGCATTCGGTCCCCATCACACTGTCTTCTCTCCTTTGTATTTCCACACCTGCGATGCGTCTACATGGCCCAAGGCTGGGTCATTTTTGTCTCTATCCTCAGCACCCCAGATGGTACCTTGCACAGATAAGGTGTAGCCCCAACCATGAGAACACTGCTAATGACAGGGGACACCCCAGTGGCCACCATCCCACCATCACCATTTGTGACATTTGACCTTGGATGTCTGAGATGGCATCTTTGGGAGCTTCTGAGAGGAAGGGAGGGGCTGGAGTGTGTCAGCGTCCAGTGACTACAACAGTCCAGGTGAGCGATGATCAAGGTCTGATCTAGAGGGGTGCGAATGGAGGGGATGAGATAAATGGGGGGATGCTGTAGCTGCAGAATTCATCGTATTTGTTCTGTACCCAGAAATGTGTAAACAAAGAAGGTGTGAGTGATTTGGAAAGGGTCAAGGGTTCCAGGGAAGAAAAGAAGAGGACAGCATAAGGCTCAGCTGGCTGACTTCAGGGTCCAGATTCTGAAGGGAGAGAGACAAGTGAGGTCTGAATAGGGTATGTCCTGGGAAAACAGGAATGGGGAGAGCTAGAGGGACAGAGGATGGAGAGGTCAGTGGGAAGTGAGCCCCAGGGAGAGCTGGAAGGACAGGATCTCAAAGCAGGATGCTCTAGACAATTGGCCTAATACCTGGTCTCCTGAGCAATCAAGGACTTAGTTAGGAGTGGATTTTTTAAGGATGCTTAGACACTTTGGAAGAGATTTGAAGCAGGAGGTTTAATAATACTCAGTAAATAGGGAAGGAATTCCCCTCTCTCCCTGCTTTGAGATTGCTAATATGACCACCAGGCGATTTTTTCCCCAGCCCCATGATGTTTAGACAGGAGGAAAATGTGGTCAGTGGAAACTGATTCTATTTTTAACATTATTCCATTTATAAGGAGGTTCCACAGTCTTTCAGTAACCTGCCCCATTGATGATTGGCCATAGGACTGAAATGTAAATAGTGTGTGGAGTCATCAGAGCTGGGATGGGTTCTGACTCTGGCAGGTCCAAGATTAGTGTATGAAGAGAGAAAGAGACAGTCAAGAGACAGACAAATAGAGCTATACAGGGAGGCAGAGACAGACTGAGAGAGACTGATAGGGAGAGAGACAGATGGAGAGATGCTAAATTAAATGAAGAAGGGTAATAAAAATCAGAAACAGAATGGCGTAGTGGATAGGGACACTAGACTTAGAATCGAAATCTTGCCTCCATCAATTGCTAGTTGTGTGACCCTGAGCAAGTCACTTCATCCTGTTTGCCTCAGTTTCCTCATCTGTAAAATGAGCTGAAGAAGGAAATGGCAAACTACTCCAGTATCTCTGCCAAGAAAACCCCAAATAGGATCACGAAGAGTCAGATACAAGTGAAACAACTGAATAAAGCCACAAATATTTCAGGCAGTGTGTTAAATATTTCACAAATATTATTACCTCCTCACAACCACTTGGTTACTTCCCATCTTACTGATGAGAAACCTGAGGCAAACAAAGGTTAAGTGAGTTGCCCAGGGTCACACAGCTAGGAAGTGCCAGAGGGTAGATTGGAACTCAGCTGTTCCTCACTCCAAGCCTAGTGCACCGAACCACCTGGCTGCCTCTGTCTTTCAGGTGCCTGTCGACTCTAAATCTATGATCCTGTGGGAAAAGAGCTGACCTCAAACTAGGCAGACCTGAATCCAAGCCCTCTCTGTCTCAAGTTGATTATATGACTTTCTGGGCAGCTGTTTAAGACTTTTAGGTTTCAGAGGAGGTGAGAACTCACATGGGTAGAGGGATTTTCCTTACCTGAGAGTCCCCTATACTGTGATTCATATGCCTAACAATAACATATATTTGTATTGTACAGACTAAGATTTATGGACCCTTTGCTCATACCAACCATGCAAGGTCCTTCTCGTTTTACATATAAGAAATTGAGTCTCAGAGACTGGAATTAAGGCAGGAACACTTTCCCTTTTCCCTCTGACCTTCATCCTGGTCAGTCCTAGTCCCTGGCCTCTTAGGTATTTTCCTCTGGCACTCTCCTCAACTGCCCCTCACCCCCAAATCTTCCTTGGAATCCCGAGCCTCTATGTATGTGGCATCCTGGAGCAGAGCCATTTACCTGGGGTGGTGGTGGGAGAATCTTCAGCCCAGGCTAGCAGTGGCCAAGTGAGCCCTGAGCAGCTACGGTGCCAACCTCCCAGGCTAAAATGGCAGAAAACCTCAGCCCCTTTAATTTCCATCAATAAATTAGCAAGCATTTATTAAGAACCTACTACACGCAAGTCACTGTATCACTAAGTGCTGGGGATACAAAGAAAGGCCGAGGAAGTCCCTACTTCAAGGGGTTCATGATCTAAAGAGGGAAGACCACAGGCAAAACACTTCACATAAACAGGCTATCGACCTAGATTGGCTAAACAGGGACAGTCAGCAGAAGGAAGTTACCAGAATGAAGGCAATCCAGGAAGGCTTCTTGAGGTGGGTGGCGTTTTAGCTGGGCCTCCAAGGGAACCAGGGAACTTGGGAGCTGGGGATGAGAAGGGAGAGAAGACCAGGCATGGGGAGGTGCCAGGGAAGGTTCATGGAATGGGGATGGGTGGGCAGAATGTCTTGTGCTAGTAATAGCCAGTGATGCTGGATCAAGGAGTAGGTGGAAGGGACTGTGGTGTCAGAAAATTGGAAAAGGAGGAAGGAGGGTGTTTCTAAAAAAAAAAAAACCAACAAAACAAAACAACAACAAAACAAAAAACAAAGATTGGCGATGTGCTAGGGCCATGTTTCCTACATGAATATCTTGTCTATACTCACTCTACATTGTGCCCTTTTAAAGCTGGTGTTTGTTCCATTACAGGAGGCTAGAATTGGCCTAGAAATGGGTGGATGGATGGATATGGAGTTCAATTCCTTCCTGGCAGCGCATGGATGCTCATGCTAGGTCTATGCAGGTGGTACCTCTTTCCTAGCAAGATGTATAACATCCATCCAGAGCACAATATGTTCATAAACTTAGTGGAATTGAAAAAAAGATAACTTTCCTGCTTATTTGAAGACATAAGGAATACAAGAGCCCACAGTGTATGTTTGTTGACCCAAAAAAACCCCCACAACATTTGATTTGGTATAACAAACCTCTGTTTTAAAGGGGTCCTACAACAAGATGTTTACTGTGCTAACATCCAGGATGACAAAGAGGTATAGCCACCAAAGGGATTTGGTGTTATGGCAGAGACATAGCAGGTGTCTCAGGCTAGAATGGAAGAAAACCATTTAATTCCAGTGAAGACGTCAACAAGTATTTATTAAGCACCTACTGTATGCAAGGCGCTGTACTACTGAGGGATTCTCTATGAGAAGGATCATGTTTGTGATGTTGTACCACTTATAACAAACCCCAGAACACTGTAGAGTCTCCCAAATGAGATACTCAAGGCCAATCATGTACACCCAGAAAGCCAAGTAGATGAGAAAAGGAGCTGGATGAACAGCTGGTGCATCTGAAAGTTGTTCTTGGGTAGACCCTGTGGTTGGAGCCTGAGACAGACAGAACTGAATGGGAGTTGGAGGGTCACCTGGCCTGGGTTCCATGTGGGAGATTGTGCAGAACCCCCAAACTCTTTCTGCAACAAAAAGTCATCTTTTGGAAACCTTTACTCATTAAGCATAAAATATCAAGCACCTACTAAGTGCCAGGCACTGTCAAAAAACTTTCTACCCTCAAGGGGCTTACATTCAGTTGGGGAAAACAACAGATAATTAAACATAAATTTTCTGAATCTATAATTTTTTTTAAGGTTTAGACTTAAATTTTCATTTTAATATTCATTAAATTTTTTTTGAGTTCCATATTCTCTCCTTCCCTCCCCACCCATTGAAAGGGCAAACAACATGAAGTCAAGCAAAACATGTTTCCATATTAGCTATGTTGAGGAAGGAAGGATTCAAAGAAGAAATCTGCTTCCATCTACGGCAAGTTGGTGAGTTATCTCTGGAGATAGAGAACATTTTTCATTGTGTGTCCTTTGGAATGGTCAGACCAGCTAAGGTTTTCACAGTTGATCATCACCGTACACAGTGTTGAACCTGTGCTTTCATTGGTGAAGGGAGCTTCCCCATGGGAAGCTCCCTCCACCAATGCCGATTAGCGGCTGTTTTACAGTAAGAGTTGTCTGGGGCACCAGGAAGGGAGGGATCACATAGTCAGGATGTCCTTGAGGACTTGAACCCAGGCTTACTGTGCCAGGTTGGCTGTCCAATTCAGCCAATGTACAGAGGGAGTTGAAGGAAGGGGGGATTGAGGGTCAAGAGAGGCTTCAGGTAGAGAATAACCCTTCAGCATGCTCACAAAATAATTAGCATTTGTATAGGTTCCAAAGGGCTTGACATCTTCTGTTTCATCTGATCAAGCCTGGGTGAGGAGAGGGGGCATTTCAGCAAGGAGATGGTGGATGGAGCAGTTTGCTGGTCAGAGTCCACGGTGAAAGCTGTTCACTAGGTTCAGGGACAGATGACTCAGGACTTCACATGCCACAGAGAGGAGTTTGCTTTTGGTTAGTGCATCTTGATTAGGAAGCTGGCTTTAGGAATGTCCATATAAGAGACATGTGGCAGAAGGATGGGAGAGGGGAGAGTCTAGAAGCAGGGACACTCATCAGGGGTCTGCTGCCAGAGTCCATGTGACTGGTATTAGGTGTGTGAAACAGGGTGGGCTCCATATGAATATAGAGAAGGGGACAAATGGGAGAGACATTTGGAAGGGAGAATTGGCAGGGCTTGGTGAAAGGTCAGCTATGAGGGATGAAGGAAGAGCTGAGGGTGACTCCAGGCTTTCAAACCTGAGAGACATGAAGGATGGTGGTCTCAACAGAAACAGGAATGCTAGGCAGAAGGCTTATCAGGGTGTTTGTCAAGATTAAGAGTTCCATGCTAGTCAAATCTGAGACGCCTGTGGGACATTCAGAAGAAAGTGTCCGGAAGACAATGATAGATATGGGCCTGGAACTCAGAAGAGAAGCTAGGGCAGAATCTATGGCTCTGGGAGACACTGCAGAAAACTTGTAGTTGAACCTGGTGAGAACTTGCAGAATGCCGAGGAGGTTCGGGTCTGCCCTGAGCTCTCAGCTTTCATCTGACTGCAAACCCGTGGAGTCAAGGACCTCATTCTCCTGGTATCCAGACTCCCAGAATTTTATACTTGTATGGGGCTTGCAGCAAATACCTAGCTATGCCCATAATAGAATTTCACCCCACAACACATGCAACAAATGGTCATTCAGTCTTTCCTTGAACGTTTCCAGCGAGGAGACCCTGCTGTCCCACTTAACTCTGAGGGTCAGGATTCTCCAGTATTAAGATTCTGACTTCAGAGCCCATAAGTTCCTCTCCCTCTCAGAATATCAGTTTTCTCATCTGTAAAATGAGTATAAAGACTCCTGCCCTCTATTCATTATGAAATTTTTTTGAAAAAGGAAAATGTTAACATAGAGTGGACAGTTCCTGAAGCTACAACTCCCCACCCCCATCCATTTCACACATAGGAAATTAAGGGACCTATGTGTAACCTCACAGAGCCAAGACTAAAACCTACATTTGACTCCTAGTCTAACTTACCAGAGTATTGGATGGACGGACACACACACACACACACACACACACACACACACACACACACACACACCCTACTCTTCAATTTCATACTTCTGAGAATTCTCCTTATGGTTTGCAAGTCAAATACAAATAAAAGGAAGATTTTTCATAAGGGACATCAGGAAAGTGACTTTTTGTGAAATGACAATACCTCCCCATATTAATCTAGGAAAGGAAATAAGCAGTCATTGGCCTCCAAGGAAATTCCCATTTCCATCTACTTGGTCTGTTAGCATGTCTGCTGCTTTTAAAGGCCAGTTATTTGGTCACTATCTCCGAGGCTGAGGAACATGCAGCTGTCATCTGGGCTAGATAAATCTATACCCCTTCATTTCACCTTATTGCCTTGTCAAGAGTTGGATAAAGGTGAGTTATGATAGTTGGGAGCTCTGGGGCCCAATTCTGAGCTCACCTGCCATGACCTTGGCATTCTGGGGAAGCTCAAGGTCCTCTATTTACTTGGGTAACTGTCAGGAGCTGATTTTTCAAGTGCAAATAAACAAATTTGTCGGCCATAGGCAAAATCATTCATTCTGGGGGTGAGAGCCTGATGCTGACCTCACTAGTCAACTGGCATTCTATCCGCTGCATCCAGCTGTTTCCCAGATATCCTGCCCATCAAAAGGGAGACCAAAGGAAAGAATATTGCTGAATTACTGTCCATTAATCACCACAGCTGGAGAACAGCTCCCAGCAGATGATGCCCAAGTGATGATGGCTCAGGACTGCCATTTTTATACATGACTCAAGCAAGGGAGATTTGCTTTGTTCAAGTTGGTCCCACTGGGATGAACTAGAAATGTTAATGAGAAGTAGCTGAGGGTCAGGTTTCAGCTTCAACTCCACAAATTAGGCATGGCATAGAAGAAACAACTACTTACTTACCAATTGTGGGAGCTTGGTAAGTGTTGCATCCAGTTTGTCCTTGGTGTCTGGTGAAGATACCATCATCTGCTTGGAGGAAGATGCAAGGATGAGAAGTCTTTCTCCCCTTCATCCTCTAGTCAAGGTGCAGTGGTGGTAAGGAGGCCATAACTGAGACCCAGGGTTCAGCTCTTCTTCCCCATCCATTGCTTCTCAGAGGCATAGCTGGAATGGTCTTTCTGTTTCAGCTGTCTTGAATCTCTTGGGTTCTGAACTAGTGAATTGAATTGGACCATAGTTTTTATACCAGCCCCACAAGCTGTTGACGAGTTTCCTCAGCCAATCAGAATGCTCTTCTCTAGCAGCAGGCAGCCTTGTGATCAAATTACTTGGTTGTTTGATTAAGAAGAGTTCTCACCTGGGTAAGGTAGGAGGGAGGAGAAGCATTTTATCACCTGTTTAAGTGAAGGGACTTAATTTTATTCAATCAATCCCCACTCTTGCACAAGTAAATAATAATTTTAGGGAGAGAAAAGGAGTGTGTTAACAACTAGGAGAAAGAGGGAAGGCCTCTTATAGATGGGGTCTTGGAAATGAACCTCAGGGGAAGCTGGGCTTCCAACAAGAGAAGGTAAGGTTCTATGCATGGGAAGGTCTTAGGACCCCATAACCAAAGAGTTAGAAATGACTTGAGTGACCATCCAGTCTAACCTCAACATTTTACAGATGAAAAACAGGAATTCAGAAGGGGTAAGGACCTGGCCAAGGCCACACAAGCATTAAATGCTGGAGCTAGGATGTGAACCCTGGTCCATCGGCTCCAAATCTGGTGCTCTAGTTATTGGTGAAAGGAGACCATTTCGACTGGAACAGAGAGTGAGGTAAGAGGGAGTAATGTGTAGCAGCCAACAACTATTGCTCTCCTAAAGTAGAATGGGCCACATTTCAAGGTAGGGAACTCCCCTTCACGGGAGGTCTTCAAGTAAAGCGTGGCGACTCACTGCTTCAATATGTTTCAGAGAGCATCCCCAGAGTGGTGTGGAGCAGATAGGAGAAGAGGTCCCTCTCAACTTTGTGGCTCTGATCCTTGTCTGCCAAACTGAGATAGCACAAAGTAAATGCAGGATGCGCAAATTTGGAATATCCACCCCAAATATTCACAAGCCTATCTGTGCCCAGCCTATGGTAGAGCATTCCGAGCTCGTATTGGTCTGATCATCCACAGTCGGACACGCTGGATTTTCACTTTATCATGGTGATGTCATTTTGATCCTGTTCAAAGATGGAGGGCAATGACCAGCCAAACTGTGGCCTTTGTAATGGCCAGAGGAGACGAGAGAGGTCTGCTACTTCTGGTCTTCAACTTGAATGAAACCAGAGGCAAAGAGAGCTCACCTGGGACTACCAGGAAACCCATGTGCCTTTGGCTTCACTGCAGCTAACATCTCTTCTCCAACTCAGGATGACTCAGATCCATTTGCAGGGCAGAAAATGATGCCAGCCAGAGGCACAGGGCAAGACCTCATGGTTTATAACCTTCCTGCTGCTCAGAGTTCATTCCATTTGGGACTTTGGTGCACTCTCCATGAACAGAAGGTTGACAAAGAGGCTTCATGGAGCATACAAGATGGTCGGAACAATCTTTCCTCATCCGTAAAAGGGGAGTCGTTGGGATACTAACACAACTTACCTTCCAGCATTGTGGCACTCGATGAGAGGACATTGCAGAAAGCTCTGTGTAAGATGTGATGACGTGTGAAATATTAGTACTTTGTAATGATTTTTAATCATTTTCTCAGCTAACCGCTGTGTGGTATGCTAGAAAGAACCTGTCAGTCATCAAGTCAGTCATCAAGTCAGATGACATGGAGGTTCAAATCTTGGGGCAGCCAATAATTACCTGGGTGACTGGCACAATTCCATACACCTTTGTTAATTTTAACCTTTATTGATATCTTTTGGTTTTTAATATCCCATTAAATCCTGAATGTATCATTCCCTTACCCACAGGTCCATCCCTGGTAACCAAGGAGAAAAAAGGAGGGGGAAAAGGGTTAAGTAAAACCAAATAACAAAACTGAGTTGGACAGAATATGCAGCATTCCACACCCGTAGTCCTCCACCTTTGCAAAGAAGGCAGGAAGGTACATTTTTTTCCTCTCTTCTGTGGAGTGGAGATTTTAAACACTTACTAGCTGTGTGGCCCTGGGAAAGTCAGTTAATTCTGCCTCAGTTTCCTCATTGGCAAAATGAGCTGGAGAAGGAAATGGCAAACATCTCCAGCATCTTTGCCAAGAAAATCCCATTCAATTTCATTTTTCATCGAAAATTCACAAAATATCTACCATATCTAATATGGTAATCTAATATCTAGCCCTAACCCTAAATGTGCTAGTGCCCAGAGGTAACTTTGAGGCAATATCCTGCCTGTTTGTCAAATCACTTAGATTCTCTGTGCCTCCGTTTCCTTGACTGTAAAATGAAAGGGTTAGACTAGATGACTTCTTGGGTCCTTCCTAACTTTACATTTCTGATTGTTTGTGGTGGGGGCTATAGAAAGAGTTGCTCAGTCCCTCACTGACCCTGGGACCTTGGCCATGTCACCTAATCCAATAAGGAGGGACCAAATGAATCATCCCCTCATGTAAGTGATTTCTTTCCATGGCTTGCCCTTTTAAAACACGTTTTTAAACTGCCAATTACCTTTGTTCATTCTCTAGGAGAAAAAGAAAAAAGATGAAGTCTTCTGTCCTTGGACCACTGTGGGCCATTGCCAAATCCCCGTGGTAAGTTAGTTATGCCTCGTGGACCTCCTTTCCTCTGTGCTCACAGCTGTTCCCCTCAGCAGACCTCTGCTCTTGAGGCAGTTTCTTGGAATGGAAATCCTGGGACTGGCGTCTCGAGTCAGGCTCCTCTTCCTGGGCTTTCTCCTTTCCCCGCTCATTGAGGCTGGGGCTGATGACTTCATCCTTCATCTGTTTGCCCCTGCCTCCTGTTTATTCCTCTCCCCAAATCCTAATCCTCTCTTTGAGCCACCCCTGTGGTTGCTATGGAAATGATTATTTTGTGGCAAACAGAGGATTGTGACCTTAGGTGAGGAATCAACCAGGGAGCGATGGATTCTGGGAAAGGCATCCCCCGTGCTCCTCTTTCTGCCCTTTCAGTATATTTCTTATGAATGCAGACATGCTCACTCAGGCAGCAGTCTAGGACCAGAGGAGCTGGGGTCTAACTGCTAACTGTGTTTTTAAAAGGTTTCTCACGATGCGATGATGGTTCTTTTTTGTAAGTTCAAAGGATTACCATGTTTGAGCTGACAGGCATTAAGAGGCAATCTAATCCAATGCACCAATTTTACAGATGGGCCCAAAGAGATGAAGGCATGACTTTTTTTGTCCAAGGTCACATAATGTGACTGAGCCAGGATTCAAACCTGCATCTCTTGGCACCAAATTCATTTTTGGGGATGTCTCGTCATTTGTAGGTAACTGGAGCCCTGCACTGATTTGGAGGATTGGGAACTGTGCAGGAAAACACCTTCTGTCTCTCTGTGTCTCTCTCTTTCCCTCTTCCTCTCCCTGTCTCCCTTCCTCTCTCTTTTCTTTCCTCCTTCTGTCTGTCTCTCAATGTGGTTTAGAATATCCAGTCCCTTAAAACTACTAACCCTTTGTTGATGATTTCTACTCCCAAAATTTCTCATGCTAGCTTTTCAAAGTTATATTACAAAATTACATAAATATGGTAGGTGGTATTTCTGGGCCTTGTAAATGAGCCCAGAAAGTGGGAAGTGAATTGAATCTGGAGTCAGTTGATCTTGGATTAAATCCCATCCGTAGTTATTACTAATTATGCAACTTACGACAAATTATTTTATCGCCTTTCACCTCAGTTTCCCCGTTTGTAAAATAAGGGAGTTGGATTCAGTGGTCTCTGAGGTCCTTTCCAGCTTTAGATCTCTAAGCAACTAGGTGGTGCAGTGGATAGAGCACCAGCGCAGGAGTCAGGAGGACCTGAGTTCAAATTTCACCTCAGACACTTGACCCTCACTAATTTTGTGACCTTGGGCAAGTCACTTAACTCCAATTGCCTCATCCTGGGTCATCTTGAGTCATCCTGATGAATGTCTGGTCACTGGATTCAGATGGCTCTGGAGGAGAGGTAAGGATGGTGATCTGTACAACCCTCCCTCACTCAGAAACAAGGTCAAGTGCAAGTCATGTCATTATTTCTCATGGCATGGTCTTCTTCAGCAACGAAGGACGAACACACATACAGATCTTTAAGCCCACGATCCTATGAAGTCTGGAGCAAAGACAGGAAGATAATTTCTTGTCCCCCATGCTCTCTTTGTTTCTTTTTTGTACTTTTATTTATATCTTTTATATTTATATTAGGTTTCTTCTTGTGTCCCTTCTCCCAAAGAGACATTTCTTATAATAACATTTTTTAAAAGAGGAAAAGAAATCATCAAAACGAATGGACACATTAAAAAATCTGAGATCCACGCAATGTTCCATCCCTGTGGACCTCGACCTCCACAGAGAAGCATCTTCTCTTATGTCTGCTTTGGGGCCAAGCTAATTCTCCACAATTTTACAGCCTTTGTTTTGTGGTTGTTGATCTGTCTGTTTACATGGTTGGAGTCATCGTGTATCTTGATTACTTTCCTTTACTTCCTTCACCCTGCGTCTGTTCATTTAAGTCTGTCTAAGCCTCTTCACTTTCCTCCAGCTCGTCGCTCCTCCCAGTATGATGATGCTCCATCCCATTCACGTCCCACTGATAGACAGGCATCCGCTTTTGGCCGCAAAATTACCTAGTGTCTGCCCTCTGTTAGCAGGTAAGGAATGTAATATGACCATCATTCCAAGGGTGGTTCATGTTTCCTAGTACTTCAGGGTTGACACAGAGCTTACCTCCTGATGACCTTGTTAGGTAGATAGCACAAGAGTTTTTCCTGTTATCCTCATTTTTTAGATGTGAAGTCTGAGTCTCAGACGAGGTAAGTGATTCTTGGCTCTTTCCACAGCTCTGCTTGTTTTCTTCCCATGAAGTTCATCCTTTTCTTTTTCTTTTCCTTGTTTTCCCTTTAAGTCTCTCTCTCTCTGTCTCTTCAATAGGTCTTTGTTATGTCCTTCCTCAGCAAAGGAGTGGCAAAGATGGTAGAAGGAGCAGCCCTGTGTGCAGTGGGCAGGCCTGGGATAATCCAGGATCATCAGAGGTCTTCCCCAGTTTGTGCAGGATGAGGACTTGGATCAGGTATGAAATGAAATATGTGTAAATGCAGGATATTTATGTAGTGGTGTCATCATTTTATTGAACTTTCCTCTCCCCCAATCACATCTTTTTCTACCTCTGAGTTGTCTGAATGGTAGTGTAAGATGTAAAAATAATTATTAGAACTGATTAGATATGACCATAGAAGCAAGACAAGGGAGTGGGGAGAGAGAGAGAGAAGGGAGAGTCAGAGAGCTGGCCTTGGGGTCAGAAAGATGGGGAATCAAGGTCTGTGACCCTGAGAACATAAATCCCTAGACTTCTCCCTGTTCCCAGAAACTCTGTAAGCCTGAGGCAGAAAATGTGCTCACGAGCTTTGGTGGATAGGGTTTTCTATGCTGATGAAATCATAGGTCTGGTTTAAAAAAACTAACTCCATATAATTATAGGGGCAGTCAGGAGGCCCGGTGCATACACCCATTGAACTTGAAGTGAGGAAAATCCTGCCTCTGATATTTAATCTCAGTTTCCTCATCAGCAAAGTGGGATAATAGTGGCACCTACCTTGTGGTGAGGAGCCAGTGAGGTCACACTTGTACTTTTCAAGCCTTAGAGTGCTATAGAAATGCAGGCTATTATTATATGTATTTGACATTTACAGAGTACCTACTACATGCCAGGCACTGTGCTAAGCCCTTTACACTCACTGTCTCATTCGATTCTTGCAGCTGTCTTGAGGGATAGGCCCTGTTATTACCCTATTTTACAGATAAGGAAACTGAGGCAAACAGATGTTAAATGACTTGCCCAGGGACACCCAGCCAGTAAGTGTCTGGAGCAGAATTTGAACTCATCTTCCTGCCCCTGGCCCAGCACTCTGTGCACTATGGTGCCACTATTTTACGTTATGTGTATAGTGAGGGTAGAGTGAAGCCATCTTAGGTGTTCCAGATATGCACCAATCCCCCTTTACGTAGTAGATATATAAAATAAATACCATCATTATAGTATTTATATAATGCTTTCAAGTTTGCAAAAGAGTTTACTGCATTAGTGACTTAACCACTCTGGGCCTCATTTTCTTCATGTGTAAAATGAGGGAGTTGGGGTTTCATTTCTAAAATATATAGAGAACTGAGTCAAAAGCACAAGAATACAAGTCATTCCCCAATTGATAAATGGTCAAAGAATATGAACAGGTTTCTAAGGCAAAATGCCTTCCACACTCAGAGAAAGAAATATGGAAGTCATTTGCAGAATGTAGCAGATCGTGTTTGTGTGTGGGGGGGGTTTTAGTGTATCATGTTTTGATTTGTTATATGATTTCTTCCACTTATGTCAGTGCGACTACATAACGTCACTATAGTGAAAATATGCTCAATAGGAAAGTATATGTCGAACCTATACAGAATTGTATGCTGTCATGGGGAGGGAGGGGGG
>CM053770.1:15052640-15070297 GCA_028658325.1 Potorous gilbertii
TTCCTTATTCCTCCAAAGCTCCCAATGAAATCGAACAAACAGTCCCTTGAGGTGAGGAAAAAGAGACACAGGTTATAGCCAGAAAAATCAGATTTAGATGAACATGGATTTCACCTTGAATGTTCTTATTTTTGTCTTTCTGCCTAAGTAAAGGTGAACACAGCCTTTGTTCTCAGGAGCCCTGTTCCCCCTGTTCCCCTTGAGAGGAGGCTGTGTAGGAGGGTAGCGCATGCATTCACACACAGCTGAATGATGGCAAAGGTTGACTTCATGCATGTTGCAATAGGCCAGAATTCAACAAACAATTATCTCATTAGGGATATTTAATAACGGAAAGCCCTGGTGTCTGACACCTGCGTCACTCGCCTTTGACCTCAGGCTTAACTTGCGTACCATAACTTTCCATCATGGAGATCTGATCTCAGCTTTCAGCTAATTAACTCTGCTTTGGTGTGGGACCAAGCAACTGGGAAGGTTTGGTGAGAGATTCAAACTCCTCCTCTTTACCCACTTCCAGTCCCTCACCCTGCCCCCCACCATTGCCCCAGCACTGCCCCCTAACTCACCCTGCCTGAATCTTATTCCAACATGCCCACACCCTCACTTCCTGAAGAGAGCCACTCTTTCCTTGGACTCCATAGCCAAAGACAACTTGGGTTTTCCCATTCCTTTTTCCCAACCCACCTGCCAATGGGCACACCAAGTTTGAGCTATTGAGACAGAACATAGATTGAGGGCTTCTCTTCCAAAGCTAGTTCTCAAGGTCAGAAAGGTCATCCTAACATGCTACCCGTGGGTCTTCGGTTAATAGATCCTGAGCAGTGCAAGTGAAGCCTATTTTTCCATGAGTGATGGAGCCATTTACCTAAGAATCCTCATTTAACATGCTAATCAGAAGCTTGATAAAACATGTAGGAAAAGTTATGCAATTCTTTAACAATGCTTCCATTTGACCTTCTAATGAAGTTTGTACCACTAAGTGGCAGTAGTCTATCAATCTGAACCAGGAAAATATTCCCAAAAGCTGAAAATGTTTTACTTAGAGTGCTTTCAGTATGAATGAATATGGGAATATCTTACATTTCAAGTTTAGTTAGCATAATTGTCATAAAAGCCAGGTGAAGCTGTTGTCTAGAATGGCCAATTCTTCACTGGGAGCTTTGGAGGAATAAAAATGAAATCTGGGGAAATTATTCAACCTTGAAAAAGATGTGGGAACTTGAGGACCATATATCATGTAGAAAGAGTTTGGCTCTAGAGTCAGAGGAGGGGGTTCAAATTCCACCTTCAATATTTAACATCTTTCATAAAAACTGAGTTGAAGCCCTAGAATGACAGTCCCTCCACCCCCAGCTCATTCCACTCCAATGTCATACCTCTTAGATTACTCTCTAGCTTCCTAGTCATCCATGTCCCCTGCTCCCATGCTGTTCCTTTTATGAAAGGGGCTGCTATAATTTGAGGGACTTTGTCTTTGTCATTTCCCATTGTTAAAGAAATTTCTCCTTGTGAATAAAAATAATATTTTTAATATGCAATTTATTCATTTTTCAGTTCTGAACATTCACTTCCACAAGAATTTGAATTCAAAATTTTCTCCCTATCTCTCCCCACCTCCCCACCCAGGATAGCATGCACCCCATCCACTCCTTCCTTCAGTCTATCCTCCTTTCTATTAACCACTCTTCTTCCATCCCCTTCCACTCTTATTTTCCTGTAGGGCAAAATAGATTTCTATACTCCATTGCTTATATAGCTTAATTTCCAGTTGCATGCTGAAATAATTTTTAACATTCATTCTTAAAGCTTTGAGTTCCATATTCTATCCCTCTCTCCCCACCCACCCTCATTGAGAAAACAAGCAATTCAATATAGGTCATACATGTGTAACAATGCAAAGCACTTCCATAGTATTTATGTTGTACATTTCCCTTTGTCCTAACCTGCCCTTCATTTATTCCATTCTCTCCCATGACCTGTCCTCCCACAACAGTGTTTGCTTCTGATTATCCCTTTCCCCAATTTGCTGTCTCTTTTACTATCTTCCCTCTCCTATCCCCTTCCCCCTTGCCTTCCTCCAGGGTAAAATAGATTTCAATATCCAATTGAGTATGTTATTTTCTCCTTAAACCAAATCCCATGAGAGTAAAGCTCACTTATTTCCTTTCATCTCCCCCCTCTTCCCCTCCATTGTAGAAGCTCTTTCTTCCCTTTTGTATGTGAGATGATTTGCTACAATCTACCTCTCACTTTCTCTTACTCCTAGAACATTTCAATCAACAGTTAATTTTATGTTTTTAGTCCTTCTCCCTTCATATTCAACTCACTCTGTGCCCTCTGTCTATGTATATGTATATATACACCCATGTACATATACATGCCTGCACACATACAATATACACATACATACATACCCATACACACCTACATATTTATATTCCCTCTAACTACCCTAACACTGGAAAAGGTTTCATGAGTTACAAATGTCATCTTTCCATGTAGGAATGTAAATAGTTCAACTTTAATGACTTCCTTAAGGCTTCTCTTTCCTGTTTACCTTTTCGTGTTTTTCTTGATTCTTGCATTTGAAAGTCAAATTTTCTATTCAGCTCTGGTCTTTTCAACAAGAATGCTTGGACATCCTCTATTTCATTGAAACTCCATTTTTTCCCCTTAAAGTATTATACTCAGTTTTTCTGGGTAGGTGATTCTTGCTTTTAATCCTATCTCCTTTGACCTCTGGGATATCATATTCCAAGCCCTTCAATTCCTTAGTGCAGAAGCTGCAAAATCCTGTGTTATCCTGATTATATTTCCACAATACTTGAATTGTTTCTTTCTGACTGCTTGTAATATTTTCTCCTTGACCTGGGAACTCTGGAATTTGGCTACAATATTCCTAGCAATTTTCCTTTTGAGCTTTCTTTAAGGAGGTGATTGGTGAATTCTTTCCATTTCTATTTTACCTTCTGGGTCTAGAATATCAGGACAGTTTTCCTTGATAATTTTTTGGAAGATGATGTTTAGACTCCTTTTTTATCATGGTTTTCATGTAGACTAATAATTTTTAAATTCTTTCTCCTGGATCTATTTTCCAGATCAGTTGTTTTTCCAATGAGATATTTCACATTGTCTTCTATTTTTTTATTCTTTTGGTTTTGTTTTGTAATTTCTTGGTTTCTCATAAAGTCATTAGCTTCTATGTACTCCATTCTAATTTTTAAAGAACTATTTTCTTCAGTGAGCTTTTGAATCTCCTTTTCCATTTGGCCAATTCTGCTTTTTAAAGCATTTTTCTTTTCATTGGCTTTTTTGGACCTCTTTTGCCACTTGGGTTAGTCTATTTTTAAAGGTGTTATTTTCCTCAGAATTTGTTTGGGTCTCCTTTAGCAAGCTGTTGACTCGCTTTTCATGAGGTTGTTGCATCACTCTCATTTCTCTTCCCAATTTTTCCTCTGCCTCTCTTACTTGATTTTCAAAATTCTTTTTGAACTCTTCCATGGCCTGAGAGCATTGCATATATTTTTGGAGGTTTTGGTGAAGCCTTGACTTTTATATCTTCTTCTGATGATGTGCTTTGTTCTTCCTCATCTGAAATGATGGAAGAAAATATCTTTTCATCAAGAAAGTAACATTCTGTAGTCTGATTTTTTCCCCTTTTTTGGGCACTTCCCCAGCCAGTTACTTGACTTTTTGAGTCCTGTCCATGCTGTGCCACAAGGCCAAGGCTGGGCTGTGCTCTGCTCTGAGCCTGGTGTGATAGACCTTTCCTGTCAGCCTTCCAGGCTGTCTTGGGCTGGAAATCTGTTTCCCTGTCAATTTGTGGCTTCTGCTGCTCTCATGTTTGTTTAGTCATTTTTTACAGGTATTTTACGGGCTATGGGGGGAGAGCTAGAGCAAGTCCATCCTTCTACTCTACCATCTTGACTCCATCCCAGAAAATAAATATTTTTACATGTTAAGCATAATAGTGATAGTAATACTTGGACACTTTCCAAACCTTCAATAATAGAGTAAAATTATGATTTTATTATAATTGTAAATTCATAAAATTGAATAAATAAGACAATAAACTGAATAAAATAAAAATAAAATATCAAATACAATCAAATAACACAAATTAAAATGATTATTTAAAACAATTAACTCATGAAAGCTTATCAGCGGTCAGTCTTCCATGTCTTTCAAAAGTCATAGTTGCTTGAAGGAAGAGATTCTATAAATGGAAGATGCCAGAGTTGTCAGAGGATTCTGGCTCAAGCTACTTGAAGGTTTTGTGTGATGAGTGCCTAGCACGGAACCTGGTACTTAGTGGACTCAATCACTTCCCCTTGAATTAGACCTCTACCTTCTTCCTCAGGGAGTAAAACACAAGAAGGCCAAATTAAAGGGATGGTTCTAAATGCACCTTGGATGTTTCCCTGATGTTTGATTTCTTTTACTAGTACAGATTGCAACCTATCCTTACTGCCTTGTCAATAAATATTTGAAATTCTTCCATATAGGAGCATAGTTGTAGGACTGAAATGTGCTTCAGACTCCACCAACCTCCACATTTTACAGATGAGGAACTGAGGCTCACAGGGGAAGTGATTTGCCATTAGAGTGTCAGATATGGGATTTGAATCCATATTTCTTTATTCCATGCCATGATCTTGCTTTTTTGAATGTCATGGGAGCAGGGTGACAGCTGATATGTGGTGGTGTTGTCTCAGCTTGAAGGCATCCAGCAATGGAGAACTTGTTACCCTCTGTTTTATTCCATTCTGTTTTTGGACAACAATGCCTGATACACAGTAGGTGCTTAATAAAGGTTTACTGACTTGATTTGGAGAGCTCCATTTTTCTTACATTGATATAAAATATATTGATATATATATTTTCTTATATTGAATACAGATATTCTCATGTCTACTCCTTGGTACCTTCCACTCAGTTTTATTTCTGCTTCCCAGGGCCACATAATGCAAATCTGGGCCCACAAGTGTATGGAGGCATCGATACAATACTCTCCCCTTGAAGTCTTTTCTTGTCCAGCCTGGCCACTCTTAGTTCCCTGTAATAAATCCTTATGCAGTATGGTTTTAGCGGCATAATAGCCTGGTCACCCTCTCTCTAGCATGGTCTTCCTATGATGTGGTGCCTAGGATCAGAAAATGTCCCAGATGGGGCCTAACCAGGGGAGACCATGGTGTATGGTATCACCTCCCTCACCTTTAGATGCCTTGTTCTCCTGAGACCTGCCTACTGTTACCCATGGAGCAGATGACAAAGTTGAAGTCAAAGTCCCTGCCTCTGTGTCTCCAAAGTCAGGATCCTTCCATTCCTTCATGCCTCCTCCCTCCTTAGCCCTGAGGTGCTGATGCCGCAAAGGCCTCTGGAAAAATGAGAAGTAGGCCATGCAGACTGGAGCTGCAGAGCCAGCTTCCTGTAGATTTTTAATGACTCTAAACTTGTGAAGGCTGATTTGTTTTTTTCTTTCTGTGTATATATTTATGTCAACTAGAGGATTCAGGGGATAGAGCTCCAGCTCTAGGATCAGGAAGACCTGAGTTCAAATCCAACCCCAAACACTCAACTACCTTTGTGACCCTGGGCAAGTCACTTAGCCTCTATCTGCCTCAGTTTTCTCATCTGCCTCCCTAGTTTGGGAGGACCAAATGATTTAATAATTATAAAGTGCTTAAAACAGTGCCTGACAAAGAGTCAGCACTATATTAATTTATTGCTTCCTCCAAGACATTTTCTGTGGTTGTTGTTGTATAAACTTAACATTGATTCATTTTTCAAAAGAAAAATGATATAGACCAGAGGTGTTGGATACCCTCATTGTTGCAAGACTGAAGCAGATTAAAATGTCATTCGGAAATATTTAACAAAATAAATAAGAATACAATAAAATGTAAATAATGTGATTGAGTGGATTTCTAAATCCCTATACGGCCTGCTGGGATCATCTGTACAATTCAGCAGCCTTGATGCTATTTGAATTTGACACCATTGACAGAGACAAGCATTTCTTGTTTCCCTTTCTGTAGATTTCTCATGAATCTCCAGTATCTTTTAAGGCATGATGGGGCATGATAGGGCTAATGTTAATCCAGAGAATTAGTAGAATCCAGTAGAATTAGTAGAAACAGCCCACCGAGGTGCTGTTTGCAGACACCCACCTCTTCTCTTCCCACATTCCTGCTTCCACTCCTGTCCAATTTGGACTACTTTACTCATATTTTTATCTAGATCCCTTGGGTGGTTTGGTTTCTTCTGCTTAGGCTTGGAGAGATTCACCAACTTGTCCAAAATCTTATGACTGCTCTCAGAGCTGAGAGTCAAATCCAGATCTTCCCACCAATCCTTTAAACCTTTAAAAGCAGTTTCACAGGATGTGATCAGTCCCTTGCAGTCTGTCTGTCAGCTGTTAAATGTTCACTAGGTCCTTGTTGGCACTAAGTGCCAAATTTGACTTTCGTCTTCCTGAAGCTGCTTTCTCTGGCATTGCCAAGATGTCTGAATTCCTCAGATCTGGGCTTAGCTCAGTCCTCTTCTTTTTAGCCTCTCCCAAGCATCTGACCCTCTGGGCCATCCAGTCTTCCTGGATACATCCCTTTAGCTTTTCATGACCCTGCTCTCTCCTGGTTCTCCTTCTACCTGACCCTTTCAGTCGCCTTTGTTTGGTGATTTCATAGCTTTCGTCTTTATGCTAATAACTGCCAGATCTACACAACCCACCCACATCTCTCTTCTGTTCCTGTTTCCAGCTGCCTACTGGGTATTTCCACTTGGATATCTTCTTGGCCTTTCAACCTTAGCATACCCTAAAATGAACTCAATAGCTTTCCTTCTAAACCCAGAAAGTTGGTGACACAGTGGATAAAGCACTGGGCTTGGAGTTAGGAAGACCCGAGTTCAAATCTGGCCTTTGATACTTACTAGCTTTGTGAAACTAAGCAATTTTAACCTCTGTGTGCCTCAGTTTCTTTATCTGTAAAATTGGGTCAATAATAGATGTGTTGTTGTGAGGGTCGAATGACATAATATTTGCAAAGTGTTTAGCATAGACCTGGCACACAGTAAGCACTTAATAAGCCCTCTTCCAAAACTCCTTTTTGCAGTCAAAAGAAGGTACCACCATCCTTTCAGTCACCCAGGTTTTCAGCTGCAGAGTCATCCTGACTCTCCTCTCCCTTCCATCCTGTGTCTAATCAGTTGCCAAGTCTTGTTAATCTTTCCCTCTGCAACTCTTGCCCCCATGCCCTGCTCTTCACTCATAACCTATTGCTGAGATTGCTGTGATAGCTCTGACATCTCCAGCTCTTTGCTCAGGCTGCCCTCTATGTGTAGTGCAACCTTGCTCCTCTTCTCTGTCCCTTGGAATCCATTCCAAGCTTGACTCTGGTATTGTTTCCTTCTTGAGGTCTTTCCAGATTTCCCATATTCTTAGGACTTTACCCTGATAGAGTTCTGTATTTCTTTTATGTGTATTTATCAGTGTATATGTATCCCTCCCTTCCCAAAGCCCCAGTAGAAGTGAGAAGTGTTTTTAGTTTGTTTTTGTATCTCCAGCACCTAGCACACAGTTGATACTTAATGCTTGTTGAAATGAGGCATAACTGACCAGTGATGCCAAGTATGATAAACATTATTGACCAATGATATCACAGGGCGATGTTTTGACTTGTGCATGAATTGGGTTTAAGTGAGGCAGAGCTGTACAAAGTCATCAGCTCCATTCTCCCAGAATTATCAAAGTCAAGTAGCCGGGCAAAAGTCAAGACAACAGGCAATGGCTCAGAATGCAGTGGATGACTTCGGCACCTTCCATGTCTGGCCAAGCTCTAAGAGCTCCATAGCTTGCTTTAGTCAACTTCCTGTCTGTTGGAACAAATTGTTCTTATCTGCCTACTTCACCAGGTCTTCACATGCTTGGAGTAGAAACCCCACAACTCACTGACAGGTTTGAAGTCTGTTAGCTACCTTCAACCTGGTTTAGCCCTTCTGCTAAGACCATTTACTGTGTTGCGCTGCTGCCCATTCTATGGTTTTTTGGAACAAGTGAGAGTTGGATGGCAAGTGGACACCAAAGGTGGATGAGCAGCCCTCACACCAGAGGTGCTAGCCCTCCCCAAACACCCCCATACACTGACGCAAATATAAAAGGATGTATGGATAATGGCATATAACCATAACAACATTGAAGATGTTAATAAATTAGGTAAATGGAGGATTGACATTTTGAAAATTGATGTCACAGACCTCTTCCAAATTTTAAAAGAAAAAGTAATTGCTCATCCAAAAGCATAATCTCTACAATGATCTCATCCTGGCTAGGTTCTTGGGCAGAGAGCCACTTTAGGAATGGATTGATTCTCAGAGATCTGTCCAGAAAGGAACCTCTGCAGACCAAATAAAAGAGTTTAGGGAGATCTCATCTCTTAACTAATTGAAAATATGTAAACACAGGAAGGAACTGTGATTACCTTAGTGGAAGGAGCTCACAGTGTGGGAAACCTATCAACCAAAGCACATCACCACCCATTTATGACTTAGTTGATAAAGCTCTAAGGGGAGCTAAGGCATATTAAATGACTTGACCAGGGTTGTGCAAACTGTAAAGAATAGAAATACTTGGAAATCAGGTCTTCCTCATTCCAAGCCCAAGTCTTTATCTGCTATATTGTGTGCCTCTAATTAACATATTTCTTTAAAATAATCTTGAAGTTTTTTAGCTTTTTAAAAATTCTAAACTTAGTAAGCATAACAGCCAGTATTTCTATCGCACTTTAAGGTTTGGAAAAGTCTTTTACAAACAGCATCTCATTTGGTTCTCACAATAATCCTTTGAGGTAGGTGTTATCTCTATTGTACACCTTCTTATCCTTTATTTCTTGATCAAGTCCTTCCACAAATCCTACAGAACTCTCCACAACACTCATTCTTTTACCATTTCATTGTAATGTAATACTTACTATCTACCTGCAATCCCTTGCTTCTGTTCCATTTCCCTTTCCACTTAGACATGCCCTTGTCCATGGCCTTTGCATCACTATTATATCCAAGCTGTCTTTGGTACCATACTCCAGTCTGTGTATCCCCACCATGCATTTCCCATTGCCCTTGGGACATGTGCAGTTCTATGACTTATAACCATAGAGGAAGAATGTTGATGTTGAAAAGCTGGACTTTTGCGTCAGGAGGCGCCTAGGAGCGTTGACTCTGCTACTTACATTTTCTGAATGCAGTTGAGCCCAGTCTCTTCACCCTCCATTTCATTTTGGGTCTAGTTCGTTGTCCATCTGCTGCGCTTGCCCATTACCTTGCACAGGGTCATAGAATCTCAGTGTTGCTGGAAGAGTTCTTGTTTGTAGGCCTTCTTGTCCAACCCATGTCTGGGCAAGACTTTCCTTCACACTTTTTGCTGTGGTTGTTCAGTCACTTTTCAGTCATGTCCAGCTCATCATGACCCTGTTTGGGGTTTTCTTGGCAGAGATACTAGAGTGGTTTGCTATTTCCTTCTCCAGCTCATTTTACAGATGAGGAAATAAGTAAACAGGGTTAAGTGGCTTGTCCTGGGTCAGAACACTACTATGCTAGCGTCTGTGGCCATATTTGAACTCATGAAGATGAGTCTTCCTGACTCCAGACCTGGAGCTCTGTGCTCTATGACACCACCTTCCTGTTGCCTCCTTCCCACCATCCCTGGCCAGTAGGCATCCAACATTTGCTTGAAGACCTCCAGTGAAGGGGAAATGCTACTACCAGTATGTTGCCCATCCCACTCTGGGATCCCTCTCATTGTTAGGTTTTTTCCTCTGACATTCTGTTTAAATGTGCTGCTTTCCCCTTTGATCCCGGTTCTGCCTCTACCCAGAGAACACAACCTGACTGATGCATCTTTCATGTGACAGACCTTTGAGTGCTTGAAGGAGAAGCCCATTGTTTTGATCAACAGTACTAGAAAATCACATAACCCACAAGTCTAAGCTATGTAGTCAGACACCCTCTGTGGCTCACTGCCAATAGAGTGGGGGCTGGAAACATTTATCCTGGAACAGAGAAGAGGCCTTCGGTGCGAGCCAGAATCATCAATGAGCTTGTAATAAGCTAGGCAGGTGGAATCGGGGTGGGGAGGAGACTGTCCCTTTGCCTGCAGAAGTCCCCTGGGGAGAGTGGGCGCCCTAGGAGAATACATGCAGCTTGTGATCAGGGCAAGACTTCTCTCTTTCTGGTGTCCTTGTGACGTTCCCCTTTGGAATACTTCTCTAGTGGACTCCAAGGCTCAGTGCCCTAGGAAAGTCCTGAAGCAGCCTTTCCTCACTGGGTCTAATTTATCTAGGTGTGTCTCTCCTCTCCAGATGTAGACCTTGCACCTTGCTCTGGTTGCCAAGGAGGGATCTCAGACTCACATGATTGGTTATGGGGATGGAATGGGGGGTGAGGTGGGGCCAGAGACTCTCTCCTTCTTCCCCCTGACCCCTGCTTCCAGCAAACTCATGTCAGGGGTTTGTGTGGCCCAGTTCCATCACTAGATTGGCCTACAAAAGGGCATTGATAGCCTCACCAAGCTTGGCTGTATCTTTTAAACCAACTGCAAAATCTTCCCAGGATAGCCCCATCTCCTCCTAACCAATGAGCACAGCCTGTCACTCCTCCAGAGTATTAAGGACTTAGTCTCACCAAATTATACTTGGATAGATTCAATTGAGAGGCCTAGGCCTTCTGTATTTACTTTCACTGAGGTGAGGGTTTCTCTTTTCCCCACCCCTCCTCTTCATCATCCTGTTTTCCTTCCTCTGGATATTTCAACAAGTTAATGTCCTTCCTAAAACGTGGTGCCCAGAATTGAACCCTAGGCTCCACTTGTGGTATGACCTGGGCAGGACTGTCAGCCACTTGCTCTCTAAATGAAGCCTATGGCTTTTTTGGTAGTCACTGATTTTGCCTATTTGAAACCCACTGATTCTCCAGCAAAGAAGGTCTGTAGAGAGTGTATGGCATCGAGTGGGTTCCCATCCCTGTTCTCCCACCTGTTCCCTGTGTGGCCTCAGTTTCCCTGTCTGGTTTCTTCCTCCATGGGACAAGGGGATTGGGTGATATGGCCTTTGAGGACTTTCCAACCTGAAATACTCATACCTATGTTCCTCTCTAAAATGAAAGGATGGATATTTTCAAAAATGCTTTCTGTTGCCTGGTTTTTCCTTAGTTATTTTTCACTGTCACAAGGGACTGATCAGTCTGAGGAAGCCTAGTAGTAAATGACAATCATCAAGAAAAGATATCTTAAAAAATAAAAACAAAATGAAGGGGTTGGAGAATTGGTCTCTAAAGTGCCTTCCAATTCCTAACCCTCTGCATGGCCACCATGATCTTTTCTTGATTTTGTGTTAAATGGAGGGGTGGGGAATAGCGGGAGGAAAAGAAAAGACCCTTCCAAGGCCAAGCAAAGCAAGAGGATCATGATGAGCGTGACCATGAAGACCACGACGACGACAGCGATGACAACGATGATGACGGCAATGACAGAAAGCCAAGCCCCAACCTAAGATTCTGGAGCCTGTCACGGCACATTTTCTTCATGCCAGGGACCGCTGAAGCGGGTCTTGGTTTTGTTGTTTCAGCAAAGCATCAGGGTTCTGGTTTGCCGTAATAACACTGTAAAATCAATACAGAGAAATCTTGGCTCGGATGAAGCCTTGACTAGTCAGTGAATCACAGTATGCGACAGACCCCAAGGATAGTGGGCTTCAAAACCAGACATAAATTTTCAGTGACATTGGCTATTATCATGTTTTCAGGGGGGGAGGATTTACAACAATCCCAATAAAATCCATTGATGCTTGGGTTTGAGATTAATGTCGAATAGACTCGCCAGTTTCAGACCACGTGAGCTAAAGTGCAGGGGCAAGGCAGTGACGTCTCAGTTATTCTTGGGTTCTAACAACCTTGAAGTTAGCCAGAGTTGCTAAAAAAAAAAAAAAGACAAAAAACACAATCAATTTACTGGAGAATTTCATAAATAAAATGATATAGAGCCCAACATAATAGATACAACTTGGCTGCTAGGTGGCACCAGAGTGCACAGAATGCTGGTCTGGAGTCAGGAAGACATGAGTTCAAATCTAGCCTAGGACTCTTGCTACCTGTATGACACTTAACCTTTCTCTGCCTCAGTTTCCTTATTTGTGAAATGGAGATAACAATACGACCAATCTCCCAGGGTTGTTGTGATGATAAAATGAGATATTTGTAAAGCACTTAGCACAGTGCTTTGAACAAAGTGGATGTTTAATAAATCCTCCCTCCCTCTCTCTTTCCCTCCCTCCTTTCCTTCCTTCCTCAGCTTCCACATTGGAATTAATGTACACAGGACTTTTATATGAAATGGCAAAGCAAATGAATTTTATATGTCATTTGATCTCATCTGTTTTAGTCTCTGGCTTCCTCTTTGGAATGTGGGTGGACACAACTATCTGTACTAGTGATATTTAAAAAGTGCTGAACAAAGTAGGAGTATATAAACCCTTCTTCCCTGTCCTGCCCTGCCCTACACTAGCCTATGTGGTGCTGAAGGCCCTTGGGAGGATCTGTAGAAATACTAGAAGAAATCCATGAATTTATATGTGAGCCCAGCAATCAACACACCTGCCTTGGTTAGACTGAATAAATCCTACACCTTCAACATAAACAGATACAGTACTACTTTTCAAATATAAGTTGATGATCCAATGAATAAAATACAGATTTATTAAAAAATGGTAGTGAGTTGTTATGTATTTTCTTAGTTAGCTGTAAGCTACTACTACAATAATTATGGTTCTGGGGCATGCAGCATTTTTTGATGTTAGAAAAGGGTTTCTATACTCCAAAATGAACTGTGGCTCTCTATTTGCCCCGTTGGTATAGGATTATAATCTAGAAGGAACTTTAGAGACCACCTAATCCTACATCCCTCCTTCATTTTACAGAGACTCACAAGGACAGTGATTTGTCCTAATGCAGGCAGTAAAAGTGTCAGAAAAAAATTTTTGAACTCAGGTCTTTCTCCATTGCCTCCTTAGATAGAAGATTTTCCATATGAGGAAGAAAAAGAAATTGATGGTGATGTTGGCAAGTGACTACCCTGAGAAACAGAGGCCCTTTAGCTACATTTATCTGAGCAACTGTTGACCCGAAAAGCTTTCTCCAAAGATAACAGTGCTTAATAAAAGCTTGTGAGATACAATGTCATGAGGATTTAGGTGAACAGTAATTTCATGATTCCCATAACTGATGGAAGAGGAGAATTGAGCAACATTCTGTCCAGACTCCAGGTAACACCTAATTCTCTCTATGTTATGGAAAATGGGAAGGTTGTCTTGACAACAATTTGGAAAAAATCAACCTGAAGAGTGGGACGTGCAGTAGCATCCTCAGCATGTGGGAATGGGAACAATTCCTTCTCCGGAGCTCAACTTCCCCTTCTCCAGAGCTTGATTTCCCCTTCTCCCAAGGGGACCCTTTTCTCTTTCATCCACACCCTCTCTTCAGTGGGTGAAATCTTTAGGGTTCCCATCACAGACACTGGTCGGGGGTTGCCTAGACCACCAGTGTAGACTCTGCTGCAGCAATCCAGTTTTCTTTCCACTTATTCATGTCCACAATTACTCTAAATTGTCACAAAGGAAGACAATGTGTTACAGGCAGCTAATGGCGCAGTGGATAGAACTCTGGACCCAGACTCAAGAAGGTCTGAGTTCGTATTTAACCTCAGACACTTACTAGCCGTGTGACTCTGAGCACATCACTTAGCCTATTTCCTTAACTGTAAAATAAAGATAATAACAGTGGCTATTTCTCAGGGTTGTTGTGATACTCAAACAAGAAAATATTTGTAAAGGGCTTAGCAAGTGTCTGGCACATAGTAGGTATTTAATAAATATTTCTGTTCTTCCTTCCTAAGGGGGACAAGAGGTAGGAAAGTTATCATTCATGATACCATGTTGGGACATTTTTATTTTGCAGATGAGGAAACTGAGGCTCATAGAACTAAAGTGATTTGTCTAAGATCCTCTAGGAAATAAGTGAAAGAAACAGAATTTTAAAATATGTCAGATTCCAAATCCAGTGGACTTTCCCTGGAATTTTTTATCTTTTTGAATGTTGAAGATGCTCAAGAACTTGAATGGATGGTTCACTAATATGGAAAGACCAGATTTACCATTGTATCATTAGCTCTTTTCTACTGGCATTTCCCAGACCCCTTTCTTCACAATAAACTCAGTGAGCTGTAGGCAGCTCAGTTTTTTTAAAAATTATTTTATTTGTTTTCAGTGTTCTACAATCACTTCCATATATCTAGATATTCTCCCCCTCCCTCCACCTCCTTCCCCACTACCTTCTCACTTCCTCCCTGAGACAGTATACATTTTTATATAGGTTCTACACATACATTCCTATTAAATACATTTTCACCTTAGTCATGTTGCATAGAAGAATTAAAATGAATGAGAGAAATCATAAAACAAAACAAAACAGAATACAAAAGAAAATGATCCGCCTCATTCTGCAATTGAATTCCATAATTCTTTCTCTGGATGTGGAAGGCCTTTTGCCTCAACAGACCATTGGGATTTTTTTAAGTCCTTGCATTGCAATGAAGTGCTGAGTCTACCAGAAAAATTCCTTACACACTGTGGTTGTTGCTGTGTACAAAGTTCTTCTGGTTCTGCTCCTTTCTCTCAGTATCAGTTTCATATAAGTCTTTCCAGGTCTCTTTGAAGTCTTCCTGTTCATCCTTTCTTATAGCACAATAGAATTCTATTGCATTTATATACCACAATTTATTCAGCCATTCCTCAATTGATGGGCATCCCCTCTATTTCCAGTTCTTGGCCACCACAAAGAGAGCTACTATAAGTATTTTTTAACATGTGCGACCCTTTCCCATTTTTATGATCTCTTGGGGATACAGTCCTAAAAGCAGTATTGCTAGGTCAAAGGGTGTGCACATTTTTGTAGCCCTTTGGGAGTAGTTCCAAATTGCTCTCCAGAATGGTTGGATCCACCAACAATGAATTAGTGTTCCTACTCTCCCACATCTTCTCCATCATTTATCATCCTCCTGTTTGTCATGTTAGCCAGTCTGATAGGTGTGATGTGGTACCTCAGAGTTGTTTTGATTTCCATCTCTAATCAGTAGTGATTTAGAGCATTTTTTCATATAACTATAGATAGCTTTAATTTCTTTTTCTGAAAACAGGTAGCCCAGTTGTTATTGCGGTCATTTTACGAGAGATGAGAAAGGCGAGATTCAGAGAGGCGCAATTGACTGGCCCATGGATCTACAGTGAGTAAGTGTCTTTTCACCAACCTCCTATTTCTGTTTCTCTCTTTTGCCACTAAGAAGTGTTTGGCATGTATTCCATTCTCTAGACTTTGGAACTGTCCAGAGTATAATAATGTCACTCCTGGAAGGATGCATTCACTTGCCACTTTCCCCAGCTCCCAAAAACCATGGTACAACTTTGATTTTGCCTGAACTTACTCCTTCCTTAGATTCAGGGCTTATGCCCATGTGTTCACTCATTGCTTCGTTAGTTTTTTGGGATCATTTCCCTTTTAGTAGTGATAAAGTCAAAGGTTAATGTTAATGTTAAGGTCATTAGTCGCAGAAGGGAACTATCTTACAGGGATCTACCGTTATTGGTTGCATTCTTCAACGCTTTGGGAGATCCAGGAGTCCATTGGTGTGGGGCCACCTAGTGGCAACTCTGCTATCTCATTCCATTGTAGTACACTGGAACTCAAAACAGACCTAGCATAAGCCACTTAGGGGTCATGGAAGTGGGAGTGGGGCAAACGGGGCAAGGGAATGGAATAGCCAAGGAGGTGATCAGAAGCAGAAGATGATGATGGTGTCCATAGTGGACATTGGAGAGACTCCCATCAGACTTGGTGTAGCCAGCTTCACTAGCCCTCCATCACACTGAGTCAATATATGAGGAAGCTGGTGTCCTTTCTCTCCTCACTCTCAGGGCATCTCAATTGAAGGAACCAAAGACCATTGGTTTTTATAATGAGGGGTGGGTTTTCACTTAGGCATGTCTCTCACGTCACAAGTAATGGCTAGAAGAAGAATGAACAATGGATTTCAGCATGGAGGTCATGGCAGTTTCTAGAAAAGAGGAAGGAGGGAACAGGTCCAGAGCAGAGGCAGCCTAACACTATGAACCCCATGAGCTTCAGAGAAGACCAAAAAGTACAGAGGTTTGGGGCTCTCTCAGCCTCTGTTCCTCAGTAGAATGTGTTCTGTAGTGGTCAGCGAAATTCATGATCTGCTGACAAAAGTCTTGATAGGATGGTCCTTCAACTACACAGTCTATTCCTTGACCTCTTCTTGGAGTCTTTTCTATTTTCTTGATTCTATAGAATTCAGAGCTGGAAGGGATCTTAGTCATAAGTTCATCATCCCCACCATGTGCCTTTCTGTTGCATCAGAGATTCAGAGTTGGAAGAAACCTCAGAGGCCATCAGCTCCAACTATTAATTTTACTGATGAGGAAACTGAGGTCTCATGAGATTAAATGCTTGTAGTATGTATTTATGTTGTATGTAAATAAGCAATAAGTGTTGGAGGTGCGATTTGAATCTAGGTCCCCTGACTCCAAAGCCAGGGGCCCCTCCAGTATATACCATTGTCCCTCTGAGGCCCAGAGATTCATGTGATTTGCCCTAACTGGGCAAGCCTAGGTCCTCTGCTGTCAGAGCCAGTGTTTTCTCTGTGACACAGAATTCAGAGTTTATGTTCTCCTATCATAACCTTCAAGGACCTGCCCCATCCCTGCTGCCATTTTGAAGCACCATTGATGAACTCCAGGGGAAGAGTTATCACAATTTGCAATGCTTAACAAAGCCTGGTATGTAGTCAGTTTTTAGTATATGTTTGTTGACTTATTTTAAAAGAACGAACATACGGAAAAGTTTTGTGCCAACACTGAACCATTTGGAGAGTGTGAAATAACAAAGAAGAAAAGAAAGCAGACTTAAGAGTATCTCTGGATAGGAAAGAAAATACTGGATTTCTTTGTTGTTATCATTGCTTCAAAGTCCAGTGGCTCACTCATTGCCATGGCTCTGTAAAGCAATCATTTGTGACTCCTCTTCTCATTGATTGATGATATTTTGTGACCTCCTCAGTGTGGATGCTCCCTTCAAAGGGCAAATTACAGCCCATGCACGTCATCTCATCCCGTATGACTTCCATCCATGTTTTCTATGAGGCATCTACCCATTGGTTGGGTACATTAATGGTAATTTACTTTAGACCGGGGTTCTTAACGTGAGTCTACAAGTTAAGAAATACACTTCTTTTTTTTTTAAAATAAATTTATTTATTTAACTTTTTACTTTCATTTTCACAAGATTTTGGGTTCCAAAATTTTCTCCCCATTTGTCCCCTCCCCCCTCCCCAATACACCGAACATTCTCATTACCCGTTATCACCAATCTGCCCTCTCTTCTATCATCCCTCCCTTCCCTTACCCCATCTTCTCTTTTGTCCTATAGGGCCAGATAACTTTCTATTCCCCATTACCTGTATTTCTTATTTCCTAGTAGCAAGAACAATACTCAACAGTTGGTCCTAAAACTTTGAGTTTCAACTTCTCCCCATCCCTCCCTCC